>ML058484.1:5031343-6231343 GCA_003013855.2 Liriodendron chinense | reverse complement strand
CGTCCTATGTTAAGTTATGGCCAAAAAAAATGAGGCAGATTTAACCATCTAGTGGACCACACCAAATAGGAAGCTTGGATTGCACTAAATGTGCATTAAATGCACAGAGTCATCTTTAAGCGTCCGACCAGATCTTTGTGGGTCCCACTGAGACTTATCTGTTTATCCACGCCGTCCATCCCTTCTTTAAGATCACACCTTAGAATGGGCAAAAAATAGGCAGATCCAACGGTCCAGTGTACCCCACCATAGATGACTCTTACATTTAATGCAATTGGGATTCAATGCTTTGTGTATTTAATGCAACCAAAGCTTACTATTTGGTGTGGTCTACTGGACCGTTGGATCTGCGGGATTTTTGGGCCCATTCACTAAATGATCTTAAAGAAGGGATGGACGGCGTGGATAAACAGATACATCTTGTTGGGCCCCCCACGCGGATCTGGTCGGACGCTTAAAGGTCCGACCAGGGGCCGACGCAATCAGCGTCCGTACTCAACATAGAAGGACAACATCTGATAAATGAACTCTCCTACCGAATCATCTTCATCTTGACCGTTGCTTTCTGGTTCATTGATTCAACAGTTCAAGATTGTCCCAATGTCGAAGATTTTTTAGTCAGCCACCTTGAGAGATGTGTTTAGTCAGATCAACAGCTTGGATCACAGCCACAGCTCCAGATCCAGCAGATATAGTATATTCAACGGATGTATTGTTTATTTGTATTGTAGCACGTGCGCATGTCGAGTTTTGCGAATTGCATGCGTATCCAAGCCCTGGCCATAGACATGCAGGCACACTTGCCAAGGAACACGTGGCGCGATATCAGATCTTTCCATCAGATAGTTACACTGGTTAGCTATTCAGAGCATTTCACACCTCAGGTGGGCCACAATATAAGAAGTGAATTGACCGTTTTAAAAACCTTTTTTTTCCTGGACGTTCATTTGTTTTGTATGATGGGGCCCATCTTAGGCATAAAATGGCTTGATTTTTTAGGGAGAAGATCAAAGTATTATTTCCATCAAAATGGAAAGGTCAGATCTTGCACACATTTCCTATATTGGGACGTCTTCCTGCATATGGATGGGCGTCACCCAAAGATTGAACGGATCAGATGATCCCTGCCAAATAATTTATTTACCATCCATCGTCCAATCCTGAGACAGGTACTCATCATGGCAATTGATCGAGAACTCATAATTGTCAAACCCAAGACATCGTTCAATCCAACACTAACCGTTGGGGACGCGGATTAGCTACTGACATGTTGAGTACCTGTCTAGCTACTGAAGTGACGTCACCAACTTCTGTGGGCCCCACTATGATCAAAAGGTTGTGTCACTGTCCCTACTGTTTCCTTTGGTGGGTCCGCTTGAGCTTTGGATTTGTCTCATTCTTTACATCATACCCTAAAATGATCTCTCCAAATGAATGGACGGTGTGGATACAACACATACATCATGGTGGGGTCCACAGAAGTTGGTGACGTCACTTCAGTAGCTAGGTCGCTACTCAACCTGTCAGTAGCTAATCCGCGTCCAACCGTTGGGCCCGGCTGAGTGGACGGTGTCAGAACTGTACAAGGATTAGACAATGTCAGCCATTCATTTGGTGTGAGTCATGGCCAATGTATGTAGGCCATTCCGTACCACAACCTGTAAACTGTCCTTCCGCAGGCAACTGGTCGATCTATCCTAGTCATACGTTTTGCCACGTGTAGGGCATAGATGTTCTGCCCCACGCGTGGTAAAAGTTCAGGAAACGGATTAGCTGTTATCCGAGTAACAGGGGTGTTACCCTAGCCGTTCGGGGCCTACCTTGATGTATTTTATGTATATCTACACCGTCCATCTGTTTAATCATATAATTTTATGACGAGATCCGAAATCTTAAGAAGATAAAAGTCTAAGGTGGACCACACCACTAGAAACAGTGATGAATAACCAATAAAACGTTTTGTTTTGGATCAAGATGATCTTTGTATTTTCCATTCATCCAAATAGTTTTGGCATTATCAAAAGGTTGGATCGAAAATAAACATTGCTAAAACCTTATTACGGCCCCTTTGGAAATTTTAATGGTGAGTTACTCAATCACCACTGTTTCCTGTGGTGTAGTCCGTATGACATTTGGATCTGCTTAATTTTTAGAACTCCGTCCAAAAATTAGCTGGAGACACAGATGGACGGCATTGATATACAACATATCATCAAAGTGGGCCCCACGGAAACGGTAATACCCATTACCTCGGTAACACCTAATCCCTCCCATGATAATTCAATTACCTTCGCGCCCCTGTAAAACCAAAAACATACGAATTACCAGGACCGTCCATCACGAGGATGTAGAAAAAAAAAACTGTCCACTTCGAGCGCGACTTGGCTGCGACCCCGGAACCACCGCTGTGGGTGCGATCCTGACCGTAGGGACCACCTCTATGTATTCATTGTATATCCACGCCGTCCATTGGTTTTGCCAGCTTATTATAAGCCATGGCTCCAAAAATGAAGTAGACACAAATTTCATGTGGACTACACCACAGCAAACGGTGGTTATTGAACGCTCACCATTAAAATCTTCCTAGGGTCCATTGTAATGTTTATTGACCATCCAAGATAAAGTCATACAGACGTGGATGAAAGGAAAAGGTAAATATCAGCTTGATCCAAAACTTTTGTGGCCCACAAAAAGTTTTTAATGCTTGATGATGACTGTTTTCCGTGGTCCATGTGAAATTTTATATTGCTTCATTTTTTCGACCATGCATGGCGTGGATGTACAATGAATGCATCGAGGTGAGCCTTATGGTCAGGGTTGGACCACATCGCTGGTTCCGGATTGCAGTCAAGTCGCGCTCATCCATCTCATTCACCATGAGATTTTTACTGCAAGAACCCTGCAGTATGGTTATTTTTACTAAAAGTTTAATTTCTTGTTTGGCTCATCTTTTTAGCCTTTTGACAAGAAATTGAAAATTTATGACCGAGAATGCCCCTCTGAGTATCAGGGGAATTCTCAGTGCTATCCTCAGTGCTAAAGGGGCATTTGCAAGCATACAATTTTTAATTTCTTATCAAAAGGCTAAAAAAGATGAGCCGAACCAGAAATTGGACTTTTAGTAAAAATAGCACACTCAAAGCTATTGCAGTAAAGATCCCTTCGCCACGGGCCGTCTGCTGTCCTACTCTGTCCGTCCAGTCCTACATGCACGTGCTGCCCAGTGGTGAGGGAGTCGGATTGTCGTCCTTTCTCAAACCGAGCTGTGGAGGGGCCCACTGTGATGCATCTGTTTATCCACTCCGTACATTCCGTTTCTAAAAAGGTCCAACCGTCAGATCAACCACAACAGAAATAATTCTTGCATTTAATGCAACTTGCATTATGCTAGTGCATTTAATGCAACCCGAGCTCAGTATTTGGTGTGGTCGATCTGACCGTTGGACCTGCCTCATTCCTCGTCTCATGTCGTCGACCTAATCTTAGAAACTGAATGGACGGAGTTGATAAATAGATACATCAGGGTGCACCCCTCCACAGCTCGTCCATACTGAGGAAAAGCGTCCAAAGGACGCAATCCGACTCCAGTGGTGAGTGTACACGTCTGACTTGTAGCAGCGGGCCCCACAAGTAAAACAGACAGGAGTTCCACGCGTGTAGGAACACGGCTTAGCTGTAACCCGGGATTACAAGGCTACCATGCAACCCAAAGCTCTGTGTGGCCCACCATGATGTTTATGTTATATCTACTCTATCCATACGTTTCTTCAGCTCATTTTAGTACGTTATCCCAAACATACGAGAGATACAAGTCTCAAGTAAGCTACACGAGTGAGGATTGAACATCCACCGCTGAAACCTTTACTGGGATCACAGAAGTTTTGGATCAAGGTTATATTTGTATTTTCCCTTCATCCACGTAGGAATCACCTTATGAACGGTTTGGATGGCATTTAAACATCACGGTGGACCCCAATGAAGGTTTCAACGGTGGATGTCTCCATCTCCACTTTTTCCAGTCCAATGGCCTACTTGAATTTTGGATCTCCCTCGTGTTTGGGCTCATGCCCGAAACGGATCTGACGGAGTGGATATAATACAAACATAGTGGTGGGGCCCACAGAGCTTGGGGTTACAGGGGAGCCGTGATACAGGCAAGTCGCCTCCCGCGTGTAAATTGAAAAGCTTGGCACGCGCGGGTGATCGTGAGTGGGCAACGGGCATGAATGACAAGTGTCCAGTGATTGAGTCCAGGCGAGTACTCGAGCCATGATTGGGGTGGGGCCCACCTTGTCGAGCCACCCACATGCAACTTGAAACTTCATCCACATCCGTTAAAATAATTTTGGAGGAGAGCTTATATTTCCAGCCGTGCAACCCCATGGGCCATAATCAAGAATCCGTCCGTGACTTTTGGCACACGTGTCAGATATCTGAGACGTTCCTCAGATGGGTCCCGTAGTTACCTTTCATCATTGCAAAAAAATACACCTTGAACACTCATCATGGGGGTCGCACGTGCAGGAAAATGGACGTTCGAAATGGATATCAAGTGTCCCAAAAAGTACGTTTGCAGTCCGTATGATGAATAGAACGGCTTGATCTTTAGGACGTTTCACCTTCACAGTGGGGCATGCCTTACCAACGTCTCAGATTTTACGCACGTTCCCCACGTGGCACACAGGCGGCGCTTGATATTAGCGCGTGCAGATGCGCGGCACGAAACAATATTCGACAGAAATTTCTTTGGAACCGTGTTAATGACATCTTTTGCCTCTATCGCGACTGACAATCCATCGTATTTCGCCACCCACTGGGTCACACAAACTTAGTAATGTGATGATTTGAACCGTTAATATATTCATTAGTACCATAAAAAATCTATAAGCCGATAATCACAGTGCGTAAAAGATTGTAATATTTGAGTTTAGGATCTGAATTCGAGCCATTGAAAATTTTCTCCTTCTTGTTCTAAATTCATTTACAGGCATCAATGTTCAAGAACCTCTCACTCAGTTAAATTTTTTAAGGTAGCTATTTTAGCATATATTCCACAATATGGACGGTTTCGATCATCAGAAAACGCAGCCTAATATGGGCCCAGTGGCGGCCACATATGTGACATTCTGAATCGCGACAGAGCACTGAGGCAACGAACTTCGCATCCAATAGCAACGAACTTCGTATTAATACTGTTCTCAACTGATTTTCACACCATATTTTTTTAACACGCAGCCCCTTTTCTCTGCTTTTGGTGCTAAAATAGTACTAAAATGGAGTTACTCTAATACAAATTGACTCATTATTACTCTTATTTATTTATTTGCAGATCGCAATCAATCAGAAAATGACATTTACACCCCTTATTTTTGACAAAGACACTCCTATTTTTGTCCTATCTTCGAAACAAAAAAACACACAGGAATTACGCAAGAAACGACAAAAAAAAAAAAAAAAACAAAAAAAAGGGTGTAAACATCAGCCTTATATTAGGAAAAAAAAGAAAATATATGAGAGGGAGAAAAGATAAGATACAGAGGCTGTATCGTAACTTATGATAAATCCCCATTTTTACCACCAACATGTCAGGAATATAGAAAATCCTATCCGTAGAAAAGGAGGGATCTCGTGAAATGAAAATCAGGTGGATCCAGTCGGTGGGTCGGCCACAAGTACACTATGAAATACCATCGGCTGTCTATTTATATTGATGTAGTGTCTCGCTGAAACTGTGGATCGGGCTGGTTTTCAAATCAGGTGATCATCATGGTGTGACCCACCTATTGTACGGATCCAACATGTCACATGTTGGTAGGAAAAAGAGGATGTACCATAACTTATGATACAACTGCTGTATCTGATCATTTGTCAGGAAATACCACCTTCTCCATATGTTCTTTCCTCAGAGACTGGAAGAAGAGAGAGAGAGAGAGAGAGAGAGAGATTTTAAAATGGTAATTACTATTATTAATAATTATTATTTTATTATTCCACTTAAATTATTCTCTTGAATTTTCTATTTTCTTTATTACATATATGTGCATGGATAGGTGGCATTTTTTTTTTCTTTCTCAATTTCTTTTTATTCAGATATAAGAACGACTATCCGTTGTTCTCTTTTGGTGCTGTTGAAGGAGAGACGCTCATGAAGAGGCTAGTAAGTACGTTGGTTTTTATTTATTTATTTTTATGATTTTGAGATTTTTCAGGATATGGGTTTTTTTAATCTGTTAATTCTGACTTGGTGTTGGGTGTCTGGGATTTTTTTTTGAAGTGGGTGTTGTTTGTTCTGATCATGTATTTCTTTTATGTAGTGGTGGAGTTTGAAGTTTAGACTTCTTTTCTTGGATTGCTTCTTTTTGGGTGTTGGGTGGATTTGAATTTTGTCTTGTGGGGTTGTTTTGTTTTTGATGGATTAGTAGATTTTTTCTAATTTGGATTTTCTTTTTGAAATGAGATTTGTGTTTTAATCTTTGTTTGCTCTGGGTATTTGGATTTTTTTTTTTTTTTTTTTTTTTTCTGGATTGGTTTTATTAATTTCTATATGTGAGTTGTGTTGTTGGTTGTATACATTCTGCTAATTTAGAGCCTTTACTAGAGTGAATGAATGAGTGTTCGTTTTTCTTTTTCTCTGGGAGTTTGAAGTTCAGACCTTTTGGTCTTTTTTTTTTAATGGGTTTTGTGTTCTAATCTTGTTTTTATCTGGGTGTTTGAAGCTTAAGCCTTTTGGATTGGACTTATTTGATATTTTGGTGTTTTGTGTTGGATAGAATTTGCTAATTTGTGTTTTCTTGTTTTGGGTGTTCACATTCTTCTTTTTCTTGCCTTGTTTTGGAGTCTCGGAAAACCTTTAATTTCTGTAATTTCGTTTCTTTTAGACAGATGGTCTGATAATTTTCTCGCCGAAGAATATATGCTTACTGAGATTTTTGCTGCTTTTGGATTTTTTTGGGCATGATTTTTTCTCCGATTGTATTTGGATTCATGTAAGCAATCAGTTCTCCTCTCAATGGATTCTTCTTAATTTTGGTGATAATTTCATTTCTTCCTTCGGATTATCCAATCATTCTATCATGTTTTTCTTTGGTATTCAATGCACTCAATCTTGACGTATTCTGTTCAGCCCATGCTGTGGAAATTTCTTGTTTTGGCCTTAAATCATCAGAGTGAATTATAGTCTTTTAGTTACTGATCTGGTATAGTTGGTCTGTTTGATATTGATTCTTCTTTGGTTTCTCAATTTGTTTGCAACTCCTCTCTCTCCTTTCTCTGAATCCAATCGGATTTCCTCTAATCACCTGTTATGTTCGTCAGGTGTATGAGTCTCTCATGCTCTTTTCTTATTTCCGTCTAAATGGAGTTCTCTCTTTTCATTTTTCAGGACTACTTGCATTTTTCATCAAACTCACATCTGTATTTGAGAATTATTATCTGGCGGCAATCGGTTTTTTAGAATTAGACGTGTTCCTATTGTCCTTTTTCTTTTTGGGTATTTTGGGGTTGCTTATTTTCTTTTAAGTGTTGTGAATTTCCTCACTTCTTTGAATCTTCGCAAGCTCTTATGTGAATGTACTGTATCAATGGGAATAGAGGTTCAGTTATAAGAATGTGATTTGATTCTTGTTTTTCTTTAGTTGGTGGCCCTGCTATTGCTGCTGGCATTGAGTTTTGGAGTTAAGGGAAATGAAGGAGAGAGTGATGGGCAGTGCAAATACAAGAAGGGTTCGCCATTGGTTCCCAGACCTCACAGTGTTTCCATATTGGAGTTTGGGGCTGTTGGAGATGGGAAGACAGTGAATACGCTTGCTTTCCAGAATGCCATCTTCTATCTGAAGTCATTTGCCAACAAGGGCGGTGCTCAGCTCTATCTTCCATCGGGTAGGTGGCTAACAGGAAGCTTCGATCTCACAAGCCACCTCACCCTCTTCTTGGAGAGAGATTCTGTCATCCTTGGATCTCAGGTCTTTCCCGTGTTCATCTGTTAATTTTTCTTTTGTAGAGATTGGTCTATATTTCTGTTCAAATCTCATGTGCAAGCCTTATGGCATGTTTGGATGTTCAATTGGTATGAATTGCAATGACTCCAGCTGGCGTGCGAGGGACAATCCCACGATCTATATAAAAAATTCACAATCGTTTCACATCCAACTTAAAATGCAAGTGCAATTTTGGGTTTGGTCTTGTCATTGATTCGAACAGTGCCATGCCCACTTTGCTGATCTCCTCTGTTATGTGACTGCTTTATTGCAATTCAGTTCAATTGAGCATCCAAATGCACCCTTAATCTCTATAACCATCTCTCATTTGATCATGTAGGAGTGCAAAATGATGAAATAAAAGAAATATATTCGATTTAAATATCAGCTGAACTAGTCTTTCTCTTGTAGGAAGCATCTCATTGGCCGCTCATCGAACCGTTGCCTTCATATGGTCGAGGGATCGAATTTCCGGGCAAACGACATCGCAGCTTGATAAATGGCAACAACTTGAATGATGTGGTTATTACAGGCATGGATGCATATGTTTCCAATTTTTTCATCAGCTTTCTAATAAAATCAACTTGCGGGTTTTCATTCTCTTAATATTTTGCACCGTTCATCGATTGCAAACAGGTGATAACGGAACCATTGATGGTCAGGGTGCGGTCTGGTGGGAATGGTCTCAATCTCATTCTTTAAACCATACCCGCCCCCACCTTGTGGAATTCGAGAGCTCCAACGACATTCTGATTTCGAATTTGACTTTCTTGAATTCCCCTTCCTGGCACATCCATCCAGTTTATTGCAGGTATGTTGGGTAAGGCTGTGTTTGGATGGATTGTTGAACTGAATTCCAATATATGCAAATAAAAAAACTGCAATTAACTTCATTAGCATTCATAATGAAGAATTATCCCTCAAATTGCAGCTGCATTCCTTTCAAGTCCAACTCGAATTATTGTGATTCAATTCAATGAGGCATCCAAACATGGCCTAAGCTGTTCTAACCAATTGGAAAGAAAATTTGAAATGTATTGATTGTTTCTCCGTTTAAGTTGAATGGAATCAAATTTGTATTCATTTGGATATAGTGCAGCAATGTGCAGGTTCAGAACATAATAGTCCATGCTCCGTCGGATTCCCCACTTACGAACGGCATAGTCCCAGGTTAGTGTTGGGTCATCAACCTCAATTGTTTTATCTGTTTCTCTGTTTGAGTTAACTATTCAAGTGTTTTGTTGCTTTGGATCTCTTAAAGCCAATGGTGGTGGAATCATAAATACGTTTTTGGAACTGTTATTGTGATTTCTAAGGGGTTGTCTGGCAACCTGGATTTGGGTTCCAATTCTAAAAGATCCTA
The DNA here is from genome assembly GCA_003013855.2 of Liriodendron chinense. Classification (NCBI taxonomy): domain Eukaryota; kingdom Viridiplantae; phylum Streptophyta; class Magnoliopsida; order Magnoliales; family Magnoliaceae; genus Liriodendron; species Liriodendron chinense. The sequence continues at coordinate 6,222,004 of ML058484.1, read as the reverse complement.
ATTCCCGAGCTTCTTTTTGCTTGGATTTGAAATCCTGATGGATTTTAGATCCTGATTTTAAGCCACTGGGTTGAAAAATCCAAGGAATTGGAATACAACACAACAGTCAAAATTTTCAGACTATTCCCTCCGGTGTGGCCCTACCTTATATAATGGCCTATTTTTTGGTGTGTTCATGCATCCTGGTCAGACACATCTTCTGAATGGATTAGATGGTGTATAAAAAGAAGGTAGGCCCCACAAGTAATCTGGAATGTTTTTAGTGGGGGGTGTCCCAACTGTTCCCTCTAGTGTGGCCCACTTGAGTTTTTGATCGGCCTTATTTGTGGCAACTGAGGAGAATCCTGAGAGGGCGAACTGTGATAAATGGATTGAATGTCAATTTCATGTCACAATGGGCTCCAAAAAAAAATTGGATTCACAAATCTGAGCTACCAAACACAATTTCTGAATTCCACATTATTGAAAATTCAGATTGCCGGACGCAATTGACAGAATCCAAATCTCAGGGATTTCAAATTCCTATTTGGATTCAAGAATCCAACCAAGCTGAACGACCCTGATGTTCATGCACAAATGCTGAAAGAAAACGATTTTAAGCATAGAATCTGCTAATGTAACATTTCTTCAGATTCAAGTTCCAATGTATGCATCGAGGACTGCCACATTAGCATTGGTCACGATGCGATCGTGCTCAAGAGTGGCTGGGATGAGTACGGCATCGCTTACGGAAGGCCCACCTCAAATGTCCACATCAGCCAGGTCCATCTACGGACTCCTCTGGGTTCTGCCCTCGCCTTTGGAAGTGAGATGTCCGGTGGCATTTCCAGCATCCACGCCGACCACCTCAACATCCATGATTCTTTCATTGGCATTGAACTGAAGACCACGAAAGGTCGAGGTGGTTTTATAACAGACATCGTCGTGTCGAATGTCAAAATGGAGAATGTTCACGTTGCACTCAGGGCCACAGGCCACTGTGGGACCCACCCTGATGACCACTTTGATCCCAGTGCAAATCCTGCCATAAACGGCATCACTATCAAAAACATGACCGGGACAAACATCACCCTCTCTGGTAACCTCACAGGAATCCATCAAGCTCCTTTCACTGATATCTGCCTGTCGAACATTTCCTTATCAATCACATCTGAGCCATCCACTTCGTGGGTCTGTTCGGACGTATCAGGATTCTCCCAATCAGTGTTCCCAGTGCCATGTTCCAACCTCCAAAGCCCGTATTTGAATTCTTCTTCTATCTGTTTCTCCCTTTTATATCCAAACGGCCATGCAGAATTATGAAATCTTTAGCCATGCTACTGATTTTGTTCAGCTCATCTGTACAAATGAGATTCCAAAACATCCAATTCCATCTCAAATTCAGGCGGCCCGGCCCGCCTTCCATTCTTCGGTCACCGTCTGATTCTTTCCATATAAACCCAATCCCATTTTCGATTCATACCATTCAAAACCGCTCCGAAGATGGACAATGTGCTCATATGTACATACCCATTTCTTCATTCATGTGTAGTGATTTTTGTTTGTTTGTTTGTTTGGGACCTCAGACATGTGATTGGATACAATTGCATTTGCATGTTCTGTTGTTATTACTAGTATTTTTTTCATCAGTTGTTGCTGCATTGTATATTTTATCCAACGTGGGGCCCGCGGCCGACATCGGAATGTTAGATGAATGGTGGAGGACATGAACCAGATGGTTGGAATAAAAAGCTGGCTGTTTTAATTACATATATGATTGTTATGTTGTGTCCGGTTGATTCTCATTGAGCTACATTGCATGTGTGGTCAGTTTTTTTATATATTAGATGGCCCACTGCAGCCATGAGCTTTTGTTGGGTAGCAGCAAACATATACCAGATCATGAGGCAGCACTCCCAAGTGGGCCCCATTGTCGGTAGAGTGACAGCTGCTCCTGTCTGTACCTGCTGGGTGGGGCCCAACTCTTTTATTGGGGGTGGTTGTGCTGCATTGGCCCACCTTGATTAATTTTTATTGTTTTTCTCATACCTTTGCCAGTGAATGAGGAAAAATGATTGATTTTTGGGCCATGATTCCATAATATCAGTGATTTGGTTCATAGAACATAAATGTCCGAACATTCCATCAGGATATATAACTCAATTTTAACTGTCCAAATCAGAAAAAAAATGGCAACCAATGGGTCTCAGTTCAAAATCATATAGTCTAAGCAATCCTAACCTTTAATTAGCAGACAGATTTATGGGAAATCTGAACCATCAGATATCTTCATCGACCGTGGAGTAGATGATCCACCAATTGACTATTTACGTAATACAATTAGCACTATGGTTTGCCTAAATTATAGGTCACAATTTGAATGGTTTAAGTTCAACTACTTCCATGCCACATTTATGATATCACAATGGCTGTGTATCAACTATCAGGCTCTCCCAGAGTATCAAAGCATGGGTAAATGACTCAGCGACTCAGATCGACTTGTTTGGCCTCAAATTGAGTCACAACTCACTCGGGGTGAATCGGACTGACTCGTCCAAATCAGTGGTGACTCAGGCATGAAACCAAATTGAAACCGACTGAGTCTGAGTTGACTCAGACGAGTCGCTTGGAAGTGTTCAAATACAAGCAATTGGAGGACTAACTTATGTTCCAACTAGCCAATTAGTACCAAAATGTCATGACATCTAACCGTCCAAAAAGTTGGGCCCACCATAGTGATGATCAGCCGAACAATGAAGTGCGGATCGACTCATCAGGTGGGCCACGGTTTAGAAAACAATAGACGGCCCTATCTCTAATAAAAAATACATGTGGGGCCCACCTGATGAATGTATCAACCTTTTTCTATGCCAATTTATCTTCATATGGGGCCAACCTTTTGAATTGGTTGGATGTCATACACACTACATGTTGGCAATAATGTGCTAGCTGGATTGCAATTTGGTTGTCCACAATTCTATCTTAACACTCCTGAAAATACATAGACATCTCATTTGAATTTTACTTTCGATGTATTTACTAAGCTCCCTATGTGAGTTTACGACACCCAAATTTTCTTGTGTGAGTCCACATGACAACCATCACAACCATCCGTTCTTGTTGACCAGGCATGAGGCCCAGCTCTTGCTCATGCTTGATTCGGGTGATCGACTCGCGCTAGATCATCCTATTGAGTCATGGAATTTGGGTGCATCCATATTGGACACCATACACATAATGATGATCCGAATCATACAATTTATCATAAAATCTAGTTGAAAGTTTAAAAAAAAATCCTTTTATATCTATATTTTATATTTTAAAATTTTAAAATTGTTTATTAATTTATAATAATATTTTATATTTTATTTCAGTGTGATTTTTTCAAACACACAAAAAAAAAAAAAAAAAAAAAAAAAATCAAAATTTGAAAATCTTCCAGAGAAACTCTTGGTTCAAGAAATTGTTGAGAATGAGACTTTGTCACTATGATATTTGGCATGCCATGGATTAACGAGTCAGGATCTGAATCTTTGTCTTTTTACAAGGATTTGTTCGGATGCGACAAGAAATCATAAGTTAAAATTTCAACTGCTTATTCAAAAAGAGAAAAAAGCATGTTTGGTAAAAACATGAGAAGTGAAAAAGTTTGAAGCTGAAAGGATCCATTTTTGTTAAAAAAAGGAGTTTTACTTTAACAAAGAAGGACCATCTATTTAATCCGTGGTTCTATTAATCATTATCTTTTGTTATTCCCTCAACCTAATTTTGAGAAGAGATATAGAATTTGAGTCTGATGATGAAAACGACAAGGTTGATATTACATTGACGGTGGTGACAGTGACAATGACTATGATTCCAGGAAAAACAAAACAAAATTCAAACATTTTGACTGTCCACTGCAAATGCCTAACATGTAACTTAATGTTAACGTCTTGTCAAAGTAGTATCCTGTACACTAACAGTTGGTGTATTCTAGTTAGATTTTACCACATTTGTTTAAATATGTAATTAAACGATAAAATGTAGATATAATAAGAGATAAGTAAAAGAAAAAAAATTGTAATCATTATAAATTTAAAAAAATTCCATACCCCAGCATAGGAATTAGTGTATTTTTCTTCTAACTTGACATCGTAGTAACATAAAAACATTGTTATTGTGATTTTATTAAGCCTATTCAAACATAAGAATTCTCGATCAAATTACTTATTGATGAGGAGACAGGTGTTATAATTTATGATCATTGCATATTTACAATTCATTACTACTATCCAAACAAACTTCTAAGTTGTATGTTTGCTATTTTAGGTTGTATGTAGGGCTGTCAATGGTACGGATCTTGATCCGTATCCGATCCGTATCTGATTCGATTTAATCGGATTCGGATCAATAATCGGATAATCGGGTCGGATACGGATATCCAATGATGATCTGTTTAATATTCGGGTCGGATTCGGATCAACCTTGATCCGGCCCGTTAACGACCTGACCCGATAAATAAATAAATAAATAAATAAATAAATAAAATAAAATAAAATAAAAACAGAGTTTCTCTCTCTCTCTCTCTCTCTCTCTCTCTCTCTCTCTCGGATATCCGGTCGGATATCGGGTCGGATCACAATCGGATCGGAAACGGATTCCGAAAAACTTAAACGAGTCGGGTTCGGATCACATACTTGTGATCCGGGTCGGATTCGGGTCGGATATATCCTTAATCGGGTCGGATACGGATCATCACTGATCCGGCCCGTATCCGACCCGTTGACAGCCCTAGTTGTATGTGAATATACATATTATAGAACTTTATAGATATGTATTGAATTTATTCATATAACTATCTATAGTAAGTATATTTAGATAAGTGTACATATGTATCCTATAACCCGTTGAAATGGTGGTTTTGACTTGGATTTTTCATCATCTTAAAATGGTACACTTGTTGTATGGGTCATGATGGCATTCTTACTTTCAATTCCAAAATAGCAAATTGTATTATCCATCAGAGTTCAAAATTGTTCCAGAATCTTATGTTTACCAAATGAAGTTAAATCTTAGGATGTAACAAACATAAATTTCAAATATTTTTGGACATATTTTTAAAACCAGGTCTAAAATTGCTTCTATATCCAAGCAATAGAATCTCTATGCTTAGGAATTATCTACTGAGTAAAAGTGGCACACATGTGTTGGATTTAGGAGTGTTCATCTATTGTACATTAAACCCTATGGTGGAAACATTAGAAATCACAGTAGCTGGATGATCCTAGCCATCAAGGATTTCTATCATTTCATGTCAATTTTGGGTTGTGCTCTTTCTTAATTGTCCCATTTGTAATCCTCAGGAGTCCACCAAAGAATCTCAATTGATTTTTTCTTTGGTGTATTTACTAATATCCCGTGCGAGTTTACAACACCCAAACTTTCTTGTGTGAGTCAATGTGACAACCATCATGATCATCCATTCTTGGTGGCCAGGCGTGAGGCCCAGCTCTTGCTCACACCCAATTGGGGTGATTGACTCATGCTAGATCATCTGATGGAGGCATGGAAATTTTGTTGCATCCATGTTGGGTACCATACCCATTGTGATGATCATGGACCATACATCCTATGGGCCCACTGTTGATTTGCAACGAAAGAAAGTTTACTTTTTTTCAGTCATGCAACACACCCTGTTAGTTGCACAATGCACCCACACGGTCAGTCATATGATGCACCCACCCACCGCCCATCAGTGAGGTTAGTATGTCTCTTTATTAATTGTTTTGAACTTGAGACCTGCCTGTCAAAACGCTAGGCATATTACTAGGTGGGCTAGTAGGAATGAAAAGAAAAGAAAAGAAGAGAAAAGAAAGAAAGTTTACTGGACTATTCTAACCATATGATCAATCAACTTTGGTTGAATAAAGATTTTCAAAATTTCATCGATCTTTAATTTTTTCACAATTTATTGTAAAATTTAGTTGAAAGTTAAAACAAATCATATACCTATATATTTAAAATTTTAAAATTATTTATTAATTTATAATAAATATTTTTGTATCAACTGAGATTTTTCTAATAATACTACAAGAAAACATCAAAATATGAAAATCTCGGGTATTATAATTATGATTGGTATGCCATGGATTAATGAGTTGTGATTTGGATTGTCTTTTTACATGGATTTGTTTGGATGCAAAGAGAAATGATAAGTGAAAATTTTAACTAGTTATCCTAGAAGAGAAAAAATTATGTTTAGTAAAAACATGGGAAGCGGAAAAAGTTTGAAGCTGAAAAGATTTTTTTTGTTAGAAAGAAACAGGCTTTTACTTTTACCAAAAAAGGCCATCTTTTTAACCAGTAGTTCTATTAATCATTATCTTCTGATCTTTACTTAACCTAATTTTGATAAGAAATGAAGAATGTGATTATGATGATGAAGATGACAAAGATGATATTAAAGATAAGAACAATGACAACGATGATGGTGATACTGGTGGTGATGACAATGACAATAATTATGATTCCAAAAACAAGAAAAAAACAAAAAAATCTTAAACATTTTGATTGTCTACCACAAATGGCAAACATGTAACCTAAGAGTAAAACATCAAGTCAGAGTAGTATCCTATGCTTTGACAAGATGGTTTAATTTTTAGCAGGTTTGCTGTTGAAAGTTGCATGTGAACGTACATCTACAGCTAGAGTGCGGATTGTATGTGTTGAAGTCACAGAGAATTCCTTTGCTGCCTCTTCTTATTAAGAGGGTGTTTGTTTTCCAATTCCATCTTTTAAGTAAAATACAATTAAATGGGTAATAATTCCTATTTACACATGTTTGGTAGAAATGAGTATTTTCTCTTTGAAATGTTGTTTGAAAATGATGAATAGAAAATTAGTGGGCCCCACTGTAAGGTCTGTGATATATCCATACCATCCATCCATTTTATCAAATAATTTTAGAGGCCGACCCAAAAAATGAGGTAGATTTGAAGCTCAAGGGTCCACACCATAGGAAATCTTGGTCGTAAAAGGTTTTTAGCGGTAGGTGTTCAACCCACTGTTTTGCATAGTGTGATCCACTTGAGCTTTGGATCTGCTTTGATTTTTGGTTCATGCTCTAAAATCAGCCTGCAAAATGGATGGACGTTGTGGATAAGCCATATATATCACAATTAGGCCCCTCATGAAATTCACACAATTCTCGATTTTAGCATTAAACAACAAGTTGTTATTGTCAACATAGACTAAAGTAAAGGGATTACATTCGTAATTAATCATTACTTGTAGCTACACCAGCTAATTGAAAGGCAAACACATAGTGTTTATCACCAAACCTGACATTGGGTGACATCAGATGATTTTTTTTTATTATATAAAATTAAAAGATATTTGCTGGCCGGCCCACTTTTCTCTCCTTGGATTGGGTAGCAGTAGAGCACAACAATAGACAAATTGATGTGGCAAACTTCTATAAGCTCTATCATGATGTATGTGTTATATCCACACAGTCCATCTACCTTACAAGATCATTTTAGAGCATGAACCCAAAAAAGAAGCAGCTACAAAACTCAAAGTGAACCGCACCACATAAAACTTTGGTAAAATAGATCAAATAAATACAAGATGGTGGGCCCACAGAGTCCTGTAGCCACGTGGACACAATCGGCTTCCGTCAAAACTTGCATCTTTAAACGACTAAAGAAAAGTATGAGGGCCATGGGTTTACCTTTTGGGGTGTGTGTGTGTGTGTATTAAATCCACCCATAGTATAATCCCTAAATGTTACATATGTATCCTACAATACATTGCGATTTGGATTGCTCATCATCTTAAAATGGTACATTTGTTGGATGTGTCATGATGGTATTATTGCTTTCAGCATATTGTATTTTCCAACAAAGTTCAAAATTATTCCATAATATATAACACACCTAGGCATTCACTCTGCTAAATGCTATTCTTAGGAAGCATCTACTAAGTAAAAGTGGCACACGTGTGGGATTTGGAACGTTCATCTATTGTACATTAAACCCTACGGTGGGAACATTAGAAATCACAATAGTTGGATGATCCTAGCCATCAAGGATTTCTATACCATTTCATGTCAATTTTGGGTTTTGCTCTTTATTAATTGTTCATTTGTAAAATCCTCAAGAGTCCTCCAATTAGTGGCTAGGATCACCCAATCACTGTGATTTTTTGTGTATACCTTATACTCCCTTAGGGACCAAGGGAAGAAAGGTCCAGAATAATGGACCTAGATCATTCCCCTCTCCTTTGTTTTTTGTTCCGGATCGCAGCGACCCGAACTATGGGCCATTTGTGATCTGCCATTCCAAACCCAGAGTTACTCTTATTGTTGATTACATAGAATCAATGCTTTGATTTATGCAATTGAAAGTGTCAACAATAAGAGCAGATTTTACACCCACAATCATATCATATGGTTGGGTAGGGGTGTGAATGGATTGGGCCAACTAGACAAGTTATTGGACCCCGACTCGCTGATTAGTGGTTGTGGGTGTAAAAAATTTCACCTTAATTTCTAAATGGTTCGTGTCTAAGTCCCCTTAAAATAAACTCAACTTGACCGATATGATCTGGACAGAGTTTTTAAATGGGTCTTATTTGGGCCATGCTAAAATAGACCGAACCCAACCCCAGTCCTTGTAAGAAGTGTTTATTATTATTATTATTATTATTATTATTATTATTATTTATAATTATTTGGGCTAGATTATAGGTAGTTTACCACTTTCCAAGGGCCCTTTTGGATACCACCAAATAAGTTACTTTTTCTACTTACAACAGTAGAAAAGTAACTTATTTGAAATAAGTTGGGTTTAAGATCAATCATAGGTAACTTAAAATTAATCACTTCATCTTAATAAGTAGAAACCAAGATAATCTACTTGAGGCATAAGTAACTTACCTTAAGTAACTTACAATTCAAGCGCCCCCTCAATGTGTTTACCCAGCTACTAATTGTGACAATTTGAACTATGCAAATCGTAGCTCTATTATTAATGAAGAACATACTAAAAATCATATCTGAACTACCCTAAAAATTTGATTTTACCTATTGAATATGTACAGCTAATCATTTTGTTACCACTATTAATTGGATGATAGGGAACATTATTTGTGTAGAAACTCATTTGTAATTTATATACCTTGATTACCCAAACCTGACCCACGCAATAACCAGCTCAGGCCTGGATCCCATTTAATTACTGGGTCAGCAATTTCTTTTACTTTTAACCTGACCCAGACCCGTCTGGGTCCAAAATTCCAACATGATTCTTAAATGGGTCATGTCCAGGCCACCTTCGACCTGACCTCACCTGACCCATTTGCACATCTCATTGATAGTGTTTACTGGAAATGCCCATAGAGACAAGTTAATAAAATCTCCAAAAGTATTGACATAAAAAAAAGAAAAAAAGGAATGAATGAGTAAAAAGAGACCATTCATTTCCTTATTTCAACTGAAGCTTATTGTAATCAGCAAAGGTTTAGAAGAAGAAGAGAAGCATTACCTTCAATCCCTAGTAACAACCTCTACTAACTGACCATCTGCCTCACCATTGTGATCGATGCAATGAATCCAGTGTTTGAGCTCCCATGGGAATTCTCTTCTCAGCCTTGGTAACCCTGCTAACTGATTTCCATCCTCATCAAAGTGGATGATCCCCGAAAAGTTCAATGGCTGACATCGTCTACCCATCAGAATCCTCTTCCTCCATATTTCATTCTCATCATTCTTCGTATCCCATGGCTTCATCGGTAAACATGAGCTCTTAACCATCCGTTTCATGGGCTTCCAACTTCGTCGGGACCCTTGGGCACCACTCCGATAGGTCACTCTCTCCATCACTATAACTACTATAACTACTACTAAATCTACTACCATAAACAATGCTATTACTGTTATTGCTTTGGTCGAACTGCAGTTGGACTTAACAAAATTCACCAGCTTTTTCTTGCTGTAGAGATTGAATGTAGCCCGTGACAATCTGATTGCCACAAAGTTCTGTTGTCCTCTTTTTTTGTACTTTACGATGCCGAGATTTTCAATATCACGTACCGCCTTTTTCACGCTATTTTCTTCTTCGATTGCTGCATTGGGTGTAATTGCTAGCTTGCAGCCATCTGAGCCAAGTTCACTGTCAAGGCTCATGCTTCTGACAGAATCCAAATCGCTCCAATCTTTGCCGTCGATCTTTTGTTTGGCAGCACTTACTTGGGATTCCTCTGTCTTTGGACTGCCAAAGCTACTATTCGGATCAGAAACAGAACTAGTTGCAGTATTTTTATTGCTCGACTCATCGGATTGAACAGAAGGCCGGCTTGTGGGAATCTCTGTTGGGTCATCTAATCTGGCGGGGCTTCTGACAATGACGAAGCTGTTGCTTCTAAGACTTCTTCTCTTGAATGTGTTGATGGATATTTTGGGTATCTTGAGTTTGAGCTTGGTGATTGATAGGAAATACTGTTTTTTGGTGTTTTTTGAAGTTTTTGGTTCTGCCGATGGGCGGCTAACATCTTCAGGGCAGGTAAACGGATTGGAGCTGTTCGAGTCTTGGACGGCGTCTTCTTGATCTTTCTCTTCAAGATGATTGGAGGTTGATGCCATTAGAGAAATGGGTTGGGTTGTGATGTGAGTATTGATTCAATGAGAGAGAGATAACGGAAGGGAGAAATTTGAGGAGTTTTGAGTTTAGTAGACTTGGGTTCGGTTCGTGCGAGACGTTAAGATTGGCGCGCTTTCAACGGGTTTGGACTCTTGATTTTGAATTCCATTCGTCGCGATGTACATGGATTGTATACTGACACTGGAGTAGCGACTCGCCACTAGACGGTGCTCTGTGGTACACACAATGATGCATGTATTTTATCCACTCTGTCCATCCATTTTTCCAGATCATTTTAGGTCATGAGTCCAAAAATGTGACAGACCCAAATCTCAGGTGGACCACACTACAGGAAAAGGTGGTGATTGAACATCCACCATTAAAGTCTTCTTGGAGGCAATAAAACATTTGGATCAAGTTGATATTTGCGTTTTCTCTTAATCCAGGTCTGTTTGACCTAATCAACAGGTTGGATGGAAAATAAACATTACAGTGGGCTGTCGGAAGTTTTTAATGGCTGACAATCAATCACCACTTTTTTCCTGCGGTGTGGTCCACCTGAAATTTTGATCTGGATCTTGTTTTTTAGATCATAGCCTAAAATAATTATAAAAAATGAATGGACGGCGTGGATAAAACATATACATCATGGTGGGGCCCAGAGAGCACCGTCCAGTGGCGACGGTGGCCACTGGGCACTTCAGTTTGCAATCCGCATTCCCTCGCGATCGGATGATTTGGATATCCACTCTGCCATTTCCTGCGGATTGCTCTCGCACGTGCAAGGATGACTGGCCGTTAATTAAAAATAAGGCCATTGATTGGGCCATCTCTATTGGCCACATCATCGGATGATTCCGACCATTGATCTCCACTCCACTGATCATAGCTTGTTCAACGGCAAAGTCCATCGATCGTTGGACGGTCGTAATTCTGTATCTGAGTCCATCCATAGAAGGACCCACCAGTATGGCGTGGCCTCATCTAGACCAAGTGATCCAACTCAAGCACAGTTCACGTACGAGTTTTGCTAGTTCCCAAGGTCACCTGGCATGTGTAGAACATCTGATCGGTGTATCATGTGGGACCCACCTCATAGATGATCAGGCTTCAACTGTCTAGCAGGCCGTACACGTCCAACTGGAAAAAAAACGGAAGCGGTTTGGTCGGTGACCCAACGCCACTTGAGCGCTGTGGGGCCCACCGTGATGTATGTGTTTATCCTTGCCTTTCATCCATTTTTCCACCTCATTTTAGGACACGAGCCCAAAAACGAAGCAGATCAAAAGCTCAAGTGGACCACAACACAGATCAATACCTGGTGTGGGCCCCGACTGAACTTACTCCATGACCTAAATCTCTCTGATTAAACGATCCCAGCCTTCCAGCCGGTGGCTGCTCAAATGGGGCTGTCAAATAAAGGAACATGACCTACCATTGGTTCACATTCAACAAGAACCGCACAGTCTGGTATGGACGGCTAGGATCATCAGACCCCCGGGATTTTTGTACATGGCCCATCACGCATGCCTGATCGAAGGTCCAAAGCAGCCTAGATGCTGGCTTGTTTTGTCGCGTTTGAGTGCTTCATGTATGGCTTTACTGCATCTACATGTAGGTATATACAAGTAGGGATTATAAAGTACTGATGCATCAGACATGATTAGTGTCCTGATGCACCGTTGAGTACAAATTGGGCCCACGATCTGGTTATCCAGACCATTGATGTTGTATTCCATACTTCGGATGGAAGATTTGTCGGGAAAAGAAATAAAAAATAAAAAAAAAATCCCAGATTCAAGGGTCCTAACACTTTGATGTTTGGCCCATATACAGAAATGGTCCAGAAACAAAAAGGCCAAATATCTGATATCTAGGATTTTCCAAACTGGATATTTTTGAGCCATGCCCTATCTGGAGTGTGTCCCGTAAGATTAATGGCATGGAATAACGAACTTTGGGCCCCACCTGTATGAAATGGGCACATCAGGAATCTATTCACCTTCTGATACATCAGGACTACTACTTCCTCATCAGATACGTTTGCTAATTGTATGCAAAAAAAAAAAAACGTACAGTCCAACCCCCTCTATAGAACATCTAGTTGTATGATCCACCTGAGATTTGGATCTTCTTAAGGTTTGGGATTGCATCATAAAATGAGATGGAAAAACATAGATATACAACAAATACATCAAGGTGGGCCCACAAGGTTGGGGTAACACCCACTCCCCTACGCATTAGGGTCCATCGCAATGGATGCTCAGGTTCATCTCATGTCCATACGATGGCAATTGCGACAGCATGAACAGGACCGACACTGCAAACACTTCCTGGAATTAGCAAAACTGAAGTTGATCATCCAACAATCAGAAAAAAGGATCTTCAGAAATCCACCTGAAGATGTCATTAGCAAAACTGAAGTTGATCATCCAACAAACAGAAAAAGGATCTTCAGAAATCCACCGAAGATGTCATTAGCAAAACTGAAGTTGATCATCCAACAATCAGAAAAAGGATCTTCAGAAATCCACCTGAAGATGTCATTCCACTCTGTATCATTGCCGCACGGACAGCCGAAACCACCAAAATCCGAAAGGAGAAAACATTCAGAGATGCATTAGATATGAGATATCAGTTAAAAGTGAGCTCCGTATCTTCTTAACAAAAAACACTATTCAACTACTTATGGATAAATGTGTATAAGACTATCACACCGTCATATAGCTGAAGGAGATGAGAGCTGAACCCAAGCAAATTCCTCTTTGTATCCAACACTAGCTTCGCAAGAGGCCGTGCACGTATAGACAACAATGGTTGCCCAATCAAGAGAGTCCGCATCGTTTGTCACGCCGAAGTAATAAAGCAGCTGAGGCAATACCTGCAATTGTGGAAAAGAAGAAGAAGAAGAAGAAGAAGAATATAAATTAAATAAACCAATTAGTCTGCAAAGACGTTTGCCAGAATAAATCTTCACATATTGCTGAAGGCCATTGGAATCTTCAAGATCGGGAAATCGTAAACTTTTGATTAATGGCCCACAAAGCAATGGTTAAGGAGATTGTCCATATTCAAAGGAAAATAATTAAACGGTCAAAAGTGTTAGTAAAAATAAAAATAAAAATTGAAACACAGAAGTGTTAGGTTCTAGGGCTGCAAATTGGTTTCGGGTCAACCTGAGTTCAAGGCGGGTGGTAAGGGTCCTTGGGTCAGGTTAGGGTTGGGAAACTCCAACCCAATTTGAAATTGGGTTGGGTTTGGGTTGATAAAATTTGGTTCCAGTTAGGTCAAGTTGGTAATAATGACTCACTTCCGATCAGGTTGGATTGGGTTAGGGGTTTGGTCAGTTAGAGGTTGAGTATAGAGGAATTCAGGTTGGGTTCGGGTTAGGCACCTCATGTTGGAATTAGGGTCAGGTCAGGTTGTGGGTATGATCCAGTTGAGGTTGGGTCAGGCTCAAGTTGATGCTCAACACAACCCACCCCACCTGACTTGCACCTCTAGCATCCTCCATCCATGATGAAGGCCCTAGTGTAAACGTTTGGATCACCGAATATGAACCAAGATCCAAAGGCTATAGCCCCAATGTATCTTAAAGCAGCACATCAGTATGTATTATAGCAAAGCTCAACTGCAAAATGGGAATGGTAACAGGAGTGTTTGGAGCTATTGCCAAATTGTGGTTGGGAGGACTTCCGAAGACAAGCACTTTCAGCTGTCTGGAAAAGCAACACACATTAAGTGGGGTAGCATTTTCCCATCACCTCTGACCAAATTGCAGTTGAGATGACGACAACAACAACAACAACAATGATAATAGGAGCTTTTGTTCAAAGCATAGCTGGTTAGTAGGAATCCCGAATCTGTAGTAGTGAGGTGAACAGCCAGGTAAGAGAAGGGATATCCATACCTGGAATTCATAACATTGAGGGCCATTGCAGTAGCTGCAATTTGGAATATCGGCCGTAGATGGCCGGCCACTTGACACGGGCCATAGTGGTTTTGCCTTTGCATCTCGACAATACCTGTCAAATGTCCATATAGTGCTAATGGGTCTCTCAGGAAAATCATGTACATGCAATTAGATTATGTTATGATTATCAGAGCTCTTGTAGAAAAGTTCTATGAAAATATCATCGAGAAACAGAAGCAGAACTTTCGAGATTGATGTTGGCATTGCAGTTAGCGTGGTTCCTTTAATAAGAATGAATAAACAGCTATTCTGGTGAGACTTGAGAGCAGGTGGTTGATGAAAGCATGTTTGCCTGAATTTGGGACACCCTTATCCCACCTGAATTTCGTTGTACACTTCAAATTTATCTATTCTATCATCATCAGCATCATCATCACTATCATCATCTAAGCCTTATCCCAATTAATTGGGGTCAGCTACATGAATCCTTTTCTGCCATTCCACTCTATCAAGGGCTTTGGAATTTCATACTGTTCAGATTCATGTTGGAAGGTATGACATAAGTTTGATGCTGGCTGCCAACTTGACACTACCCTCCTTTGTCCAGGCTGTGGACTGGCAATGAGAGCATTAAACTCCCACAGGCATATGTAATAGACAATTACATAGGTTCATTACAATCAAGTATTATCTAATAGTCTATTACATAGGCTAATTAAAATTAACAAGTTGATTACAATCAACAAGTTTTATCTATACTACTACAAAAAGGAAAAAATAAATTTTTATGAATTAAATCATGTATGTTTCTGTACTTTTATATGACCGCAGTACCACTATGACTATAGTTATACATGAGATCATATTTGGGTGCTGAAACGGTATGTGTACTATCAAAATAGTAGTCCTGTGATGGATGGAGCATATGCCAAAAATGAAAATTGTTGGATGATCCTAACCAGCCAATAGGTGGTCATCAGTGAGTGATAAACATAAAGAGCTTTGCTAGGCGCATACAAATGTGCAATAATGCTCATGTAAATGCCACTATGTGCCAGCATGACATGACAGGTCCGAGATCCAATCCATCCATCAGAAAGGCACCATTATATTGATGCCCTAGCCCAAGAATCAGGTTGAATCCACTCAGGTGGGCCAAAGTTTGCAAAACAAACAGACGCCTCTGAAAAACTCGGCTGAATTTTTCTAACCCATCCAAATGTTTCCAGTATTGGGGTCCACATGCTAAGCGTACAACATTTATTTATGGCAATTATGGGACAATATGTACAACGTAAGACCAACCTGATGGATGGATTGGATGTTGCACCTATATGCCATGTTGGTATGTGTGGTGCGTACATGAGCTTTATTGCACGTGTGTATGCTTAGCAAAGCTCAGAAATAAATTAAAAAAGAAAATCAAATGTTGATTGGAACAGCAAAATTTTTAGTACATCGCCACATAAAGTGTAGCCCACCAGATGAATGACCTGATAGTGCCCACAACATGCCATGATGTGTATGTGTGCCACATGCATGACAGGCTGACAGCACCATTTTAAACATAGTGATCTATAACCACAGCAGCATAGCCTTGTCCATCCACCACCAACAGCAGTAGAATCTTGCTAAAATTTGACTCTTTACTTTACAAACTCAAGGCCACCTAGCATTTTATTCTCTTTGTTACTGGAGAAGATATCTAGGTGACTACAACTACTGAGGAGGAGATCCAATGCATCTAAGAGAATCCTATTAGCACTCATGCTAGAATAGGGTTTTCTATGAAATGTCCCAAAATATCAAAGTACTCGATAGAACATTGTACACATACACACCGCCACTATATACGTGCTATACATGTATATCAATCTGAATGTGCACATCATCCAGTGTCCTCTCCTTTCCAAAAAATAACAATAATAATAATAATAATCCAGTGTACATGTCATACACATGCTTATTTTGAACCACCCAAAGTGGGCCCCATTGTGGATGGAGCATAAAAAAATTGGACTCAGTGGACATTCTTAACCATCTGATTTAACTGCTGAATTTGGACCATAGAAAATTTTCTTTTACCATCGATTTGATGGTCATTATTTGGATGGTTAGAATAGTACAATCTGTGTAATTTAGACATTGGGACCCATGATTTGAACAAGCTAGATTGGCATGCATGTATTCCACATGCACAGTAGATGAGTTGCTGGACCAGAGAGGGGACCAGTTTGCCTGATTTTACCCTTGCCTTTCTTCAAATCAATTACAAATAAAGAGAATGTCTAGCAGTGTCAGAATGCATGGGAGCACTAACCTTAATACTTGCTCAGGGGCCTTAGCGATGCGCTCTTGAAAACATGCCCAACTTCTTTTATCGTCATTTCCCTGCATGGAAGATCCAAAAGCAGCACATGAAAAGATCTGAGCATCTTGAAGCATAATTCCAACATCAACCATGGAGTCATACCTCGAACTTGTCCAGCAATGATTTGAACGTTTCATCCACGTAGTCTTTTGAAACTACTGAAGTTGCCTGGTCATTGCTTTCGGCCTCCTCCGTATCAAAAGCACATTCATCCTCACAAACGATCTCATACTCAGGCCATAGTGTGTTGCAGGCAACTAGCAAAACAAAATTCATCAGCCCGAGTGATTTTTGAAACAGTTCCCCCTTCCCAATAATATGTTACTGACCTTTGTCTATCTCCACCAAAGTGTTTCTGCTATTAGTATCAGTAGAGCTGGGAGATTGGGAAGAAATGCTTATCCGTCTACAATCAACCTTATGCCCTGAGCGCCAATGCATGACCTAAAATGAAAACGATATTTTTTTGGCATCGATTACATGGAAGGCTAAAGCCAAATTGATTCACATACTCATGAATACCTGATGTTTCTCAGAGCAATATCGTGCTCTCCTGCAACTACTGCAAAGCTTCTCTCCTTTCCATGTGCCACACCAACAACAGAGTGCAGCTAAAACAAGCCACGTCAGAGTAACGAGATCAACAGGAATGTAAAATAAATGCAAATGAATGTGTTTGTCCACATTATGTGTACAAATCCTCACCATGTTGCATGCATTCAAACTACTTTATCAATCAACATAGTTATCAGCAAGATCAATCATATACCTAGAAATCAAAAGCTACAGAAACAAGCATTGGAATATGTAGGGGAAAAAACAAAAAATAAAAATAAAAGCAAATCTAGAGTTCTGTGTTCTGCTTTAATTGCAACCAAAATTCTGTAGTAATGGCTTAAATTTCTGGGGGAAAAGATCAGCAATGTAAGCAATGCAAAGAAAAAGAAAAAACAACAGATTACCTCCAGCTCCGGATGGTTTATCAGTCCCATTATGCTTTGGAGGATTGCTTGAGTAGAATGGATTAGAGAGAGGTAGCTGGCTACGGAAAACCTTCACACTTAGAAACCATCCAAGCATCAGAGCAGTGGAATTAAGCACCAATAAGAAACAATTTTGAGTGTGATAGTTTCCCATTACCTGCGAGATGGCTTCTCAGGTTTGCGCTTCCATTGCTCATGCTGGTCTCGGAGGAGGCAGGTCATAGATGTGCACATGAATATGAATAATGTCCGATGAAAAGCAGATTCCTTCTCAGAAATTGGTGCATAAACCTTCCATGAAATGAAAATTATAAAAATAAAATAAAAAATATCAAGAGAAAATAAATAAAAAAAGAAAAAGAAAAAAGAAATTGAAATGGGCCAGAACAAGGGAGATTGATTTTCCACTAGCTTCTGTACTTCCATTGAACAAGATGGAACAACACCCATCTTTTCCATTCCAAGAGAAACTCATTTGCAGCCAAAATAAATGTTTCCAGATGAACAGTGGGTAACATGAAAAGCTAATATGAAGGAAACAGGTTAGAAAGAATGATTTCCCCACACAAAATCGAAGTCAAATGGCCTAAAACCTTAAAATTTGAAAATCTCCAGAGAAATTTCCCGGCTGGGAAGTTGCCGAGAACAAGATTTGTCACTATGGGTATGCATGGAAAAGTAGAAAGGATGGGTGTATTTAGAAGTCAGCGCAGGCGGAAATAGTGACTCAGATTAAAAAAGAAGTAATCGCATTCAACCCCACATCCAAAGCTCATCATGCTGCACTGTTTTTCCTACTAACTCGTAGGACATCTAACCATGCAAAAGATTGACCTCTTTTATGGGCATCACCTGGCACAAAAATCAGGCCAATCGACTGATCAGGTAGGTGACACCATTTGGATTCATGGACAACAATGATCTGACCCAACAAACAGGCGTGGCCCGCTTGATGACTGTATTGGCCTGATTTTCATACCAGGTGATCTTCATATCAATTTCCACGTTCTGCCCAGGTCAGATGCCCCCCCTGCACATATGACATGCTTGCAGGAGAAAAGGCACAGCTTGGACAACTCTGAATGCGGGGCCCTGTATCTCAGCATATGATCATTCCTCATTTAAAAATAAATAGAACAATAGAAGTAGAAGTCAGTCTCAGGTGAAGGAATGATCCAAATGAGGGATTGTTTGGCAGTGTGGAATTGGAGGGATTTGCTGTTTCTGGGTTGGTCGGTAGCAAGGAATTTGAGGAATCCAAATCAACCAAAAGGGCTCTTTCTGAACTCCCACCTCAAATCCACACAACCCTCCCTCTCAAATGTTAATCTATAACTGTCTCAAACATTAATATGAACTCTCTCTCTCTCTCTCTCTCTCTCTCTCACACACACACACACACGCGCGCGCCCCCGCGTGCAGATGTTACTTAGAAAATTGGAGAATTCATTACTGAATCAAACTCTCTCCTTCTCTCTCATGCAAACGTTAAAAATGAGTCCAACAAACAATCTATTTCAACAATTGCAAGAAAAAGGAAAAAAAAAAAAAAAAACCGAGAACAAATTTTAAATACCTGAAGCAAGAATTGCAGAGGCTCTCCACAGAACTCACAGTTACGAGACTTCTCCGATGGTAAATCGACCGGATCCAACCACGCCTACATACAGAGAAGGGGGGGAAAAAATTCAATTACTCAAATTTTAGAAAATTGGGAATTTGAAAATCGATAAACTTAAGACATACTGGCACGCCTCCTGCCTTGCTGGGAAATAAGTGGCGGAGGAGCGATCGGGGATTCTTCGGCTTCTCGACGAAGCCTAACGTCACAGCCACATCTTCTTCTTCTTCTTCGTCTTCATCGTCATCGTCGACGTCATCGGCTTCTCGTTCTTCTTCTTCAATTCGTTCACCTATTTCTCGTTCTTCATTTTTTTCGTCTCCTTCTTCTCCAAGGGAGGAGATTTGGAGAGAGTTGAAATTTTCTGGGGTTTTCGGGTCTGTGGATTCGGATTCCATTTCTCTTTTGGATGTTTTCTAGGAGATTCTCAATCCGTTGAAGAAAGAAGAGTAGAATCAATAGCAGTTTTGTAATATTGGTTTGCTTTTTTCTTCTTTTTTTCTACTGAGGTTTGGCGCCAAAGGCCACTCCACTTCCCGTTTTTAGGGTTTTTGAAGGAGGGAGAAAGGAGGGAGGTCATGGCCGTAGGGTTGGCAATGGACCGGGTTTGGGCCGGGCCTGGGTTCGCCCGACACTTGACCGGGCCTAAATGGTATGCCCGAGCCCGCCTGAATTTTTTTTTATGGGCCCCGCCGGAAAAACCAATGGATGTGATTTTTTCAGACATGAACCATCTATAAAGGGCCCAGTAAATGGATGGACTGGATTGTATGAGAAAAATGGATGGCTAGGAAATAGAAGCTACGATTAAATGCTCGAGCAGAGAGTCTGTACAGCTATTGAACTTGCACAAATGGAGCCCATGAGTCCCGGAAAATGCGGAAAATGCAGGTAAATGTGTAATTATTAATTTTTCATTGATTTATTTCTTCAAGGATTTACCCCAACATTTCCAATACTTTGATTTGACCGTCCCTTTATTGTTAAAACAGAGAATGCCAACGGGTCATATTTGTGGGTCTATATCACATATTCATACCGTCTATTCATTATATCACTTAAATTTATTATACAACCTAGAAAATAAGGCATATCCAAAGCTCAATTCGACCGCATGGAATGAAAAATGAAAATAAACACAATCGTTAAATTCTTCTTGAAACTGCTCTTTTATTTGGTGTGGACCTGATTAGTGTTGGACTAGCTTCATTTTTCCATCTAAAGCTTAAAAAAGTTATGACAAAACTTTTGGATAAAATAGATATATCATATACATCACAGTGGGGCCAATATAGGAAAAGAGTAATAATTACACATTTACCTGTATTTTTCGGGACTCCACATAATCAAACACGCCCTTCTCAATCGAAAAGCTTTGGCACCATTGACCATCCACGATGTGGCCCATAATATCAATGGATTGGATCACTGAAACAATGGGTCCAGCTGGGTGGTTTAGGCTTGATTTAGCTGGTTGGGGCGGGCAAATGTAGCCCAGTGTCGGTGGTGAATGCAAACATGTGGCCCACCTGATAAGTGGACCAGCGTGAGCTTGTGGAGAAGACAAGGTTATAGTGCCCTCTACCTGATGAACGGCATAGATCTCGCACGCCTACCCCCAAAACTCTCTGCCTATTAAGGCGAGCAAAGTACAGCTGTGGTCTCTATTCCTGAGTTTTGACCAAAGGATGCCAAGCTTGTGACCGTCCGATCAGTGACAATACGGCCCATCCATGCATGGCTCTCAGAGTGAGCTCGAATGTCAGATGACAAACAGAATTGTAGTACATCGGAGGCCCATCGTATCAACGGTATGGATGACTGAACCATTGGGCCCCACCAGTAGAAACCATTGGATCTGATGTATTTTTGGGCTCATGGCCTCAAACCCGCGAAACGGATGGACGGAGTAGATATAAGAAAAATACATCAAGGTGGGCCCCACAATCAGGGATCCACCAAGGTGGGTGGATCGGTGTATGCGCTTTATATCCATTTTTCCCAACCATATCATGAAATGATCCAAATATAAATTTTTCTATGGGCCATAAAAGTTTTGGATGAAGCTGATATTTGTGTTTTTCCTTCATTCAGGTTCATGTGACCTTGCCAACGGGTTGGATGGAAAATAAACATTACAGTAGGCCCTGGGATGTTTTTCATGGGGGACGTCCTGTAGTGTGGTCCACGTAAGACTTTTATCTGATTAATTTTTGGGTTCATTCCTAAGATGAGTTGGAAAAACGGATGGACGGCGTAGATATTCAATGCATACATCTCGGTGGGCCCCACGGGTAGGGTACCAAGCACATCGCTAGTTAGTAGTTCCCCGGGTGGCAGCTAAGTGCCGTTTGGGGTTTAAACAATTAGCAAGGGGTAATTTTGGAAAAGAGAAATAGGCAGAAAGAAAAGGAGGTAAAAGGGGTTCTGCTAGGGTTTTAGTTGGAAGAAGATTTGAAACGGAAAACAGACCGAAGCAGCTGCAGCTCGAGCTAAAATCATAGGGTATTTACTCTCCCTCTCCGCAGCAGAGAAAACGAGTTGTGACTCTCTCTCCGAAGAGAAGGATTCCTGATTTTCTCTAACCAGAAAATTTCGAGGTATGTTAAATAAATAAAAAAAAAAGCTCATTCTTTTGTTGCCACCGATGAATTTTGTCTAGTTGAAGTGCAAAATAATGTGATCCAGGCCGTTCATTTCGTGGACCCCACCCATTTATGTGCTGTGTCCCGAAATCAAGTCGGTCTGGTCATTGCGTGGGCCGCTCTTGTATGAATAGAATGGTCGGCTAGAAAAAATAACTGACTAGTGGCCACATTCACTGTACCGACCTGATTTCCCGCCCATGGAAGATATTGAATTGAACCCCTGCCTGATGAACGGCTTGGATTTCTCACTGACTGTGCTGACCCATGTATTCGGACGTGCACGTGTATTGGATCCACTAATCAGGTGGGCTACAATTGTATGTTGAATATAGACTGTTGGTCATCCTGATCAGATGGTGGGCATCGTGAACATATTGTATCCTGAAAATAGAGTATTTCCACTCATCAGGTGGGCCGCAATTACACACACACACACACACACACACACACACACACACACACTGGTGATGTGTGGACAGGCCTGAATGGACCCGATCGCTCCTATGTTTGCCACATCACGTTTGGCATGCATGACAATCTCTTATTGTGCAGCTCTCCCTAGCATTTCTCTTTCCGACATGGTATAACAATTGTAGTTTATTTATTTTTTCAGGATCATGGGCTCACCGAATATCAAAGACCTCTTGACTTCATTCAGTCCTTCTTTGGACTTTTTAGCCATTACTTCAGGAGATGGTCGAATTAAGGTAAGTTGCAAATTCTTGTTGCATTCTGCAGCCGGCAGCGCATAGGTTAGGATTCACTGAACTTTTAAGTGCTAGAGATTTAGAATACGCGGATTGCTTAGGCCCATTTGGTGTACCTGAAATTGCGGCCCATCATCCATTCTCCCAATCATTTGGGACAGTGGAAATCTGGAATTGCATTTTTCGGTATATGGGTGGTCTTTTTTTTTTTTTTCCTGCTCCAAATAGATGCCCAATGCATTTCAGTTCAGTCCTATATGAAATGCATTGGATATTAATTTGGGCAGAAAATCATCCATCCAACCGTCTTTCTCAGGATATTCAAATGTATAGATAATGATGTTTGCTAGAAGTATTTGCAGTGAATTCAGTAGTCTTTCTCAGGATATTCAAATGTATAGATAATGATGGTTGCTAGTAAGTATTTGCAGTGAATTCAGTAGATTGTTGTTTGTAATGGTGGTCCTTGTGACACGATTTTGTCTTGTTAGAGACAACCTGGTCCGAACCATGTCTGTGACTGTCGGCCCTTTTGGTGCTGGTAATTCAAATCAGGCAAAATTAGAAGCAATTAAAAATGGGTTGCAGCTATATTTGGAGTTGCTTGGTTCCTTGAATTTGGTTATTGATACTGGAGAATGTGAAAAGTGCTATGTCATGGGTCTGTAGCATAGTTAAATGATCCTTGTAACCAAGTGCCACACCCGATTCGAATCACGCTTTGGACTTATGCTCATGCTCCTGTTTCCTGACTATTTATACTCGCTAACATTTTGAAATAGACACTTGAATCTGTTTCGGCTTCACTATGCGCTTCATGCAACTATACTCTCGGGAACTAGGCATTTCCCTTGAAGGGTTAAAACATTCTCGTGGTTGAAGTCATGGATATAGGCAAACATAATTTTTTAAAGGATGATATAAGCAAACATAATGCATTTTGTTCCTAAAATAACCCTTTATGTTGTTTTATTGAGATTTTAGAACAATGACATGAAAGCTATTTTCTGGTAGGAAAGTTATGTGGATTTTTTCAGCGGTTGCTTGTCACACAGCATATATATTTTGATGGGTAGTGAGCATTGCCAATTTTTATCGTCAGATATGGGACACCTTGAAGGGACAAGTACAGACTGAGTTTGCAGACATCGCATCAACTGATGACACAAATATGTATGCTAAGTCTGAAAGCGGGCATCTTTCTCTCGATTACACTTGCATGCAGTGGGTGCATTTCGGGCACAAGGTTTGTTCTACATAAGCACGGATGTTTAGGATATTATTCTTATTTTTTAGCCTTTTGGATCATAAGCAATTTTTTTTTTTATTGGCTTGCAATTTGGTTCTGTTCATGATTTTTAGAAGAAGAAAAGGAAACCTGCGCATTCGTTGTTAGTGTTAGGGACGGGCAGTGGTGATGTTTTGGCTCTGGATGTTGCAGCTGGTCAGCTGAGGTGGAGAGTAAATGACTGTCATCCCGGGTGAGTTTTTCGTAATAGCTTTGGCACAGAATCTGAGTTTGAGAATTATTTGTCAGCATGGCTGCCTAAATGGCGCCGCCAAGAACTAAGTTATACCTGATGTTCGTATGGTCGTTGTGATTTTATTTTTTATTTTTTATGAAAGGTAACACTACCAGGGTTTGAACCCTGGATCACTCACACACACTACATTGTCTCCATCAGCTGCATCTAAACGAGTGGGATACTGTGTAGTTGATGTGATTATTTTGGGAAGTATTGACAAGAAAGAAGAAACATAGTGACAGGAACATCATGAAAGTAAGAAAGGAGAAATAAAATGTCATGTTTAGTAGTTAAGTGTATTACCTAAATTGTTAAATGTTGGCCCCTTAAGATTGTACTGGAAACCTATTTTATTATTGTAATCATTGGGCAGTATGTGTGAAGCATGTGGAGATAGAGGGTGAGTTCATGCATTATTGCATGCATGTGAGCCTCTGCAAGATTCCCTGGGCTGAGGATCATATAGCTCGTCTTGTATTATATTCCAAATTCGTTTCTCCTGCCTAATATTTTTTCTTCTAATAATTGTTACAATGCATGTTAACTTTGGAGTGTTTATTTTATCCTTTTTACTATGCTGACACTATCATGTGTGATTGTATGGATGTGCATAGCTGGCAATCTGGCTCAAAGTTTGTATCAATGGCATCTAACTGTCTTTGATAATGGGCAGGGGTGTCAATGCCATTTCTTCTTCTAACAAGGGTTCATGCGTATATACTGCGGGTGCTGATGGTATGGTTTGTCAGATTGATTTGACTGCTGGGAGCCTATTAGGGAAGTTTAGGGCATCTACAAAGGCGGTGTCCTCTTTGTCCATCTCTTCAGGTATGAAAATTGTTTGAATGACTTCCTACTCACCCTTTTGAGTTTTAGATGAAGTGCACGCTCTGAACTTGTATTTTAAGTGGTTATGTTTTCATCAAGAATTCAAGATATATTCCACACCGAAGCCTACATTGTGTGTGATAGCATCAGCACTATTACATTTTATGTTGCCAGGGGATTTGTTTGTCTAATCTAGTGCTTAGATGGAAATTCTGAATGTGTTTAGTCATTTGGTTAGTCATCTGTGTTCATTCTCTTACCCTTTTTATGCCTCTTATTGGGACTTTCTGTTCTTTTCAATTAATTAGATGATTCAATTGAAGAGGAAGACGAAGGCGACCCACTATTTTGATGATATTTTTAGATTGTAGGATGATAATTATGCCTTGGAAATTATTCGCTTTGCTAAAGGGGTTTAACACTCCAAATGTTACGTTCAATAACAGAGCGGTATCTGGTGTTGCTTGCTATTTAGTATACTTTTTTCCCAATTGGACTGGCGCCATGTTTCTCACTATGTTTGCATGTTTTCTCCTGTCCAGAACAATTTCTATGCTGATAAACAGAGCATGAACTAGTTTAAAAAAAACACACACACATACATGGAATGAAATGGATAACGTCATAAATTTCATCTATGCCAATGCTGGCTGGTTATTTTTTAAATTTATTATCTGGTTGAATACCGATTGAAATCATTGAATTGACTACATGCTTTGCTGATTGGAAATGTACCACTTTGTGTTACTTCTTTTTTGATAACATCTCGACTCTAAACGATTCTCTTGTCATTTTTACTAGTCTATTGCTAGTTTATTTCCTTCTGCTTTTTTTTAGTTGCTTAGTTTGTGGATTAAATTGCTAAGGTAATTATTCTTTGTCAGATGGGAAAATATTAGCCACAGCAGCTGCTCAGTTGAAAATTTTTGATTGCTCTGATAATAAAAAGATACAGAAGTTTTCTGGCCATCCTGTGAGTGTATACCATTTCCTCGTATAAGTTTTTGTGCTTTCCTTCCTTTTCTATTGTTCTTTTGTTTTTTGCGTGTATTTTTTTCACTGGCGTCTTTGGTTTGCTACCTGACAATGACTGCTGTTTTCAATTTTTTTGTGTCCGCTACCGCCATATAGGTTGCTGTTCGTTGCATGATCTTCACCGAAGATGGCAAGTACGTTCTATCTTCTGCTCTTGGTGAAAGATATATTGCAATGTGGAAAATAGACGGCGTCAAAAAGCAATCTGCAAGCTGTGTGCTTTCAATGGATCATCCTGCAGTCTTTCTGGACAGTAAGGGCACGGAAAGTGGGGCAACAGATGATGAAGGTTTAAATGTTTTAGCCATTTCAGAGTTGGGTATTTGCTATTTTTGGCATGGGAAGAACATTGAGGAATTACGCAATTCTAAGCCTACAAAGATCTCACTATCTCCTGAGGCATTGCTCCCGAAGAATCACAAGGGTTCAATACCTACCATATTTGCTGCAAACTTACAAGGCATTGTGAAACCTGCCTCTGGGCAAGTGTTTGTTGCTTATGGTTCTATAGTAAAGCCATCATTTGAGAAAATCCTAGTGCAGCGTGGTATCGATGTGAACTTAAACAGCTCCCAGGATGGGGTTCTTTTGCCAAAAGATTGGTCTTCTTCCAAGTCCCAGAAAGGCCTTGTGTTGCAAACTGGAGGTATGCTTTATGGTAGATTTTCGCATTGAAAGGAACTAAAATACGACCAAATTTCTATTTATGTCACTCTTTTGAAATTTCCTGATTTTATTTTCCAAAATATCTCTCTGTCATACCTTTGATTTGTTGAGAACTTTTAACATTTTAAAATGCACTAACTACTTCTATGATGATTGAACAGTCATCGCTTTAGACCGTGCAAATGCTGAAGATGCAGTACTTCCCATACCAAAGCTACATGATGTTCATGTCAAAAAGAGAAAGCAAAATAAAATGCAACCTACTCATGAAGAAGTAATGGCTGATGCTGTCATTAGCAGGAAGAGTGAAGTTGGTCCCTTGAGCATTGAAGGTAGGCAAAACATTGTATTTTGGAAGATAGCTAAACCCTAGCTTGTTGACATTTGTATCTTCTTATAGTGATCAAAGAGTGATAGAATCATCATTTGCATTTTATGATGCCTAAACATCCTCGATTTAGTTCTGCATTCATTGAAAAGTTCAGAGTGTGTTTATGACCAAACTACTAAGTATTCTCCTTATATGTACATATAGTGGCATATGCTACTATATATATGAGTGGTTAGCATATGTTACCAGTTGGAACTTGTCTAATGACAGCATGACACTTTTTAGGCATGCACATCTAGCATCTCTCTCTGTGTGTGCGCGCGCGCATGAGCGTTCCGCAGCCTGCAGGAGAATCCGATCATCAGGTGTGTCACCTCATGTCTAGGGCTCAAATATCAGACCCATCCATGATTTAGGTGGACCACATGATTGAAGAAGTGTATTGGGGGATACCTACCCTCCATATTGTTTCCCTTAGTGTGGTTCACTTGAATCACAAATGGGCTTGACTTTTGGGTTCTAAGCCTAACTTTTTGTGTGGCATCTAATGATTGGAGTGGATTTCACATAATCTGGTGGCCCTGTAAAAAGTCAAGGGTGGGTGTCTCTCTCCCAATTGTTCCCTTTAGCGTGCACCTGAATCATAGGTCAAGCTAACTTTTTGACTTTAGATCTAATGTGGGATGATGCATATAATGGTTAGAGTGGACTTTCACATGCACATAACAATGCGCCCTGTCAAAAATCAAGTGTGTGTGTCCCCCTTCCAATTGTTTCCCTTGGTGTGGCCCACCTGAATCATAGATTCTCCTGGTTTTTGAGCCACCCAACCCTTTGCTCGCAGGAGACCATCACTATGAGGTCATTGGCAACTTGTATTCAGAGGGAATTAAGGGTATTTGAGGCTTTTGGGTGCATTCGGGAGCGTGGAACCGGAGGGATTTTGATCCAAGTGTAATCCAAATCCCTCCTTTTGACACTTATGATAACAAGGGTGAGAGGTGAGAATCGAAATTGATTTGGCTGAATCCTCTCCAATGGATATGATTTTGACCCTTGAGGGCCCCCCATTTAAAAATGCAGTTGCACCTCTCCATACAGTAGCACTCTCTCTCATTGTTGCTAACAGCCACACCTCTCCCTCCCTTTCTCTAACAGCCACACCTCTCCCTTCCTTTCTCTCACAGCCTCACCTCTCCCTCTCTCTCACAGCGTCATGATTCTGACAGCATCTTCAACCAGCAGCGAGCAACTCCATCGTCTCTGATAAATGCCACATCACCGTCAAACGTGCCATTGATTCTGACACCATCTCCGACTAGCGGTGAGCAACTCCGTCATCTCCGACCAATGCTGGAATCCATTCCGGCAACTCGACTACACCACCGATCAGGTTGGGTGATCAGAAAACGTCCCTGGACGGAAAGAGAGAGAAAACCCATCCCGATAGCCTCATTGTCTGTCATTGCTTCTGTCAACGTCATCAACACCAACCTCTCTCACAGCCACACCTCTCCATCCCTCTCTCACAACCACACCTCTCCCTCTCCCTCTCCCTCTCTCACAATGTGATCATCGAACCACACCTGTTATGCTCGAGCATCAAGATCGATTTGGAAATTTGTCGAGAATAGGATTTTGAATCTAACTTTAGTAAGAAACAGACTTGTCTCAGCACCTATTTATGACTATTAAAAAAGAGAAAAAACCCATCCCGATAGCATCATTGTCTGTCATTGCTTCTGTCAACGTCATCAACACCAACCTCTCTCACAGCCACGCCTCTCCATCCCTCTCTCACAACCTCTCCCTCTCCCTCTCCCTCTCTCGCACAATGTCATCATCGAACCACACCTGTCATGGTCGAGCATCAAGACCAATTTGGAAATTTGTCGAGAATAGGATTTTGAATCTAACTTTAGTAGAAACGGACTTGTCTCAACCTCTCCCACAGCCATACCTCTCTGGACTTGCCACAGCGTCACGATTTTGAATCTAACTTTAGTAAGAAACGAATTTGTCGAGAGATTGCCGTCTTATATAAGTATAAAGCTTCTCTAAGCTCACACACACGCAAACACACACACACACACAAAAGCTCATGTACATGCCAAATGTGCCAGCATGGTACGTAGGTGCGAGATCCTATCCATCCATCAGGTTTGTCCGGCATTCTACATGTTTTCCCATAAATAAATCTGGTCCACTCAACATGTAGGCCCCAATGTTGGAAACAGGTGGATGGGCTAGAAAACTTTAGCCAAGTTTTTCAGAGCTGTACATTTGTTTTGCAAACCGTGGCCCACCTAACCTGTGAATCAATCTGATTCTTTGGCTATGGCATCAATATACCATTTTGATGGATGGATTGGATTTAACACCTGTTGTGCCATGGCACACGTGTGGCATGTACATGAGCTTTATTGCATGTGTGTGTGGGCCTTAGCAAAGCTCTATAAGTATAAGAATGGCATGTAAATGTTCTTTGGTTTAATGATGTATTACTCTGACCATTCATGGATTCCTATGCATATATTATTCATTTAACACTTTGATGTAATAAATCTTTCTATAAAATTCAGGGTTTATGCTTGGTCATATTCTTCTTATTATTTGTTCGTGCAGACAACCAGGAAAAAGTTGAAGAAGATCCTGCTACAATATGCATGGAGGACAGGCTTAGATCACTAGGAATCCTTGGTAATGAGGAAGATCTTGGTAAAGAGAATTATCCGGAGATCCACCAATTGGTTGAAGCTAACATGCCAACAAAGAAGGTCGGTTGCTTCAAAGAATAGGTAAACCATGCATTTAGATAAGGAGGAATTTTGATTTTTGCTTGTCCAAATGATATGCTATTTTGGATCTTCAAATGAACTCCCTCTTGAGAGTTGAGACACACTTTAACACTTCAACAGCCATTTCTGAGTTCTGACTAAGTCACTGTCTTCTCTGTCAGATTCGGGCTGCTGTCTTATCTATGAGCCCCAGTGATGCGTACAAGTCTCTGAAGGTCTTAGTGGCTATGTGGAGATCAAGGTATTCAGTCCCTATTTTTTTTTATCTTAAATATACTGAGTCTTGAGAAATGCTCCAGTGCTCCCAGAGAATTATAATGTTATAGTGCTCCTAGTTGCATCAGTTCAGTTAGTCCAATTGATTGATCTCAACTGTCTGTAAAGTCCAGAACGCATTTCTAAGGATACTGTGAAAAAATCGTACTGATCTGATGATCCAATTCACCCATGATTTTGCCCTATTTTCCGTAGCCATCATTTTTCCAAGCCATGGATGGGATGGCTAGGATTGCCTGGCAAAAGTGGTGCATTAGAATCATAAGCAATCCATGATGGTCTCTAACAAATAGATGGATCAAATTGTTGACTAGACCTATTTTTTGTGTAAATGATCTTGACTGTCCGTATTAAAGACCATTGATCCAATGGTTAACATTTTTTTAGATTGGTGTGATGCTTGCATTGTTGCTCATGAAATGTGCATTGGACCTAGTGAACAGTTTAGATTGATGGATTGGATAGTCCATGCGTCCAATGCAACTAGGAGCTGTATAACTTATGGTGCTTTGAGAGCACTGGAGCATTTCTCTTCAATCTTCTAAGATTGAGGTGGGGTGATGACATTTTAGAATTAGAAGAGGTTTAAATATATTTGATCTTTTAAGATCAAGGTAGTGTGATGACATTCTAGATTTAGGGCAGTTATGCAAAAATCTTGGGTGGAAGGTTGTGCTGTACTTTTTTGGGTTTTTGGGGTTGTACAACTTTTCGAGGGGGTTTTTAAGCAATGGCATGGAGGACTAAATTCAGTGTGATTGAATGGGCATCGGTGTCTGCAAAACTATGCAAATGTAGCTTAGCTGGACAAGATTGGGGAGAATTTTAATTTTTTGTAATTCTTTGCCACATGGCTGTCTCATAAATGAGCAGTTACCTTTCAAAAAAGAAAAAAAGAAAAAAGAAAAAGAAAAAGAAAAAGAAAAAGAGAAAAAGAAAGAATGCCCCATGCATAAAATCCCCCAATGGGTTGGGGGATCCTGCTGGATGGGTTGGATGCCACACACACACACAATGGTGGTCCACATCTGGAACTCTTGTAGTATAAGCTACAAAAGTTGCAGAGCAACCGGCCTCTCAATCTGATCACATCTTAATTTAAACATCTGCTGTTTTCAACAGGCCGGGCAGTGGACAATACGTTCTTCCATGGATATGCAGTATATTAGTGAACCACAGTCACTATGTGATATCTCAGGAGCCTTCTACTCACATGCTTGATACCTTATGTGAGGTATATGATCTTAAAGTCATTTATAGCAACTCTTATCCATGAATGGAACAAAGTTATGTTCCTCATCTCTCGTTGCTGGATTGGCAAAAGTGGCCCACTAAATTCCTTTAACTAACTATTGCAGATGACAAAGTCCAAATGTGCAGCCATTCAACCTCTATTACAGTTGTCTGGTCGTCTGCAGCTCATCATGGCACAGGTAAAGAGCTTCTTTCTTCTTATCCTTAATAGTAGTCTCCTTGTACACCGATTGATATTCTCTCTTATGTTTTCAGATCGACAAAGTGGCACAGAACACAGGTCCAACTCTATCAAACGGTCATCAGGTGGATGAAAGTGACGATGAAGATGAAGATGTCGACGAAGTTGTTTATGGAGAAGAAGAGGAAGAGGATGAAGAAGATAAATCCCCAAGCGATAGCGATGTTGATAACTAGGAGCATCAAAGATCAAATGCAAAAGGTGCCTTTCTTTGTTATTTGCTTCTTTGCATTATCTATCGCTAGTGAGACATCTCCCTACAATTGTATGCATAGTAGTAGCAACATGCCCTGACTAGGGCTGGTCTGGGGTTGGCCCTAGCCCCTACTTCCCTAAACCTGGCCTTGGCCTAGCCTCTGATACCCTAAGCTTGGTCACTGGCCCTGGCACTGGCCCTATAGGTCTGTAAGGAAAAGATATAAATGATCAAAGGTTTGAAATAGTCAAGTAAGAATACTCTTTTTAGGGTATTCACCGTGTACAGCGAGTTCCATCATATAAACAGTTTGGATCGTTGAAACATGACCCGAATCGATCGAGTGTCTTTAAACTAAATGTATGGTGAATGGGAACTGAACACGTGTCTTTAAACTGTTCATGCTTTTTGTATAATGGTGCCACTGGATTATCTCACTGTGTCATTCATCGTTGTCTTGGGTCCAGCACAGCTTGGACATTGGGCCTAGTTTTCAAGCCTGGTCCCCGTTCTTGGGCCAAGCTTTAGGGCTCAATTCATGACCCTACAGGGTCAAGCTGCTTAGACCGGGACCAGCTCAGCCATCTTGGGCCATGGCTTGCTCTAGACTTGGCCTGAGGCTTGCCCTCCTGTTAGGCTGGCCCTGTATGGCTTAAAATCTTGGCCTGCTGGCTTAAGTGCATACAGGGGTCAAGCACTATATGGTTTAAAATATAGGACTGGAATTAGGCCCAGGCTGGGGCCAATGATGAATGGCCCTGCCTGGCCCGTTGGTGCAGTCCAATCATCAAGTGTTTCACGCTTCTACAATTGGAATGGATGGTATAAAGACATTTGTGAGTGATCCTGTTCAATAAACATGTGTATTTCATCTTTCAACACACACACACACGCACACACGCGCGCTCGCGCGCGCACACACACACACACACGACGGGACATGTAGATGGAGGAGATACCCCTAAATGTTTCTAAATTTGGACTCATTTCAAACCTTTGATCATTTCACTCTTTTCCTTATGGAGGCGGCCCTAGCCCAGCCTGGCCTTGGGCCTGGGCCTTTTTAGCTCGATTTGGGCTAGGGCCAGGCTAGGGTGAGCCTTGGCCCAGCATGTCTTTGTAGGGTCAGGGCTAGGGCGTTTTAGCCCAATTGGGTCTAGGACCAGGGCTAGGGCCACTCTGGCCCAGCCCTAGCTAGGTCCATTGCCACCTAGGTACGCGGATGTCTACATTTTTTAATGTTTCTTCTGCTGAAAATTTCTTTTTTGAGTACCTTTATAGTATCCTCAAGCCTTGGACTCAAAGAATGAGGTCAGTGGAGTTATCTGGATGGTTGATCTGATGGGTGCCCACGAAATGGACCATGCTGTGAAAATCTCTAACACTGGAAGATCCTAGACATCCAATTTCTCGCCTGATTTCCATTTAAAGTGGACTGTTGCTATGTTTCTGTTCTTAACCATCTATTTGCAGGATCCCAGTTGAAGGATCAGGTTTGTTGAATTTTGGGGCTGGTTTTTTGTAATGCTCCATCCACACTGAGGCCCATCGGATCAACTTCCCACTTATGGAAACTCAAGGCCAAAGGATACTGTACATATCTTCAGACCAGGAATGATATACTTGGTCATATTTGTACATTTTTTCTGATTTGAACCTGCTTTGTTCTTCACAGAAGAAGTCATGGCAGTGAAAAATTGAGATGCATGGAGCAAGGTTCCAGAAATCACCAATCGACTAATCGAGCAGTCACATGCTAATCAGTTTGTCAAGAGCTGCTCACATATCTCTAGCTGGTTCGAATTTTGGTAACTACGAGTTCAATCTTTTTAGTTCGGTATTTCTGATTTTTTTCAGGCACTGTTGATGGATGCCTGGATTTTGGTTGTGCTAAGAGTTACAAAAAATAGCTCCAACTGATAAGAAGGTAAAGAAAGCAAACCCCGTGTCTTCAGTGTAACAGGCATTATTTATGCTAAAATATAATATCCTTGTTGCTGTTTACACAAAATAGAATCTAATTGCTCCAAGGCATTGGTTGATGTGGCTAGCAGCCACAAATGGTGTTGGGAAGCAGTTCCTTTGACCATGGCAATTTTCTTTCTTTATTTATTTTTTCCATCTTTTCTTCCTCTTCTTCTTCTTCTTCTTCTTCTTCTACTTTTCCTTTTTGGAGTCCCGTAGTTTGGAAGCGCTACACTGATACACTCCTTTTTCAGTTTTGCACCTTTTAGAAAGTGGTGGTGGCTCTTCAACCGTATGCATGTCATATGGTCGTACAACAATCCAGATTGACGCTACAAAGACCCAACTACGGATTGAGCTTAACTGAAGATTATTTATTTATTATTATTATTTTTTTTAACATTGATGAATTTATTCAAGAAAGGCACAGCCAAAAAATACAAAGATGAAAAGCTCAAAAGAAGATTACAACTCAGCCCAATTATGTGGAAACTCCCTGATAATCTTTGATGCAAACACCCATTCCTTAATGTGAGCTATTGCCTTTTGAAGAATCACCATAACATTCCTTCGTTGATTCCTACAACAACAATCATGTCTTTCTAACCAAAGGAACTACATGCCCGCTAGTAGAGATATGTGCCAAACATGTTTCCTGACCTTCCTTTCCCTCAATGCCATGCCAAGAAGAAATGATTAATAGAACTCGGAACCACCCAGTCTATTCTAAACAATTTAAAGAATCCATCCCACAAACTTTTTGCAAATGAGCAATGAAGCAGGGATCCACCGATTCCGCATCTTGATAGCACATTACACAAACATTCTGGAGGATCATCTTCCTTTTTTGAAGATTATCAACTGTTAATACCTTTTTACATCGCACCAACCATTCAAATGCTGCAACCTTGGTGGAGCGTCATATCTCCATATAAAGCTGTCACGCTTTGCTCTTCCAAGCTTTTGATTCCACTTACTATCCAATAAAAGGACTTCACTGAAAATTTTCCTGACTTCTCAAATGATCATTTCATCGAATCCTTTTCTGAGGTAAGCGGCTGAACTTCTGATTTTTTCTTTTTTGAAAGATACTAAACTTTGGATAATAGATCAAGCATATCAATAAATTCTTCCAACTCTCCTGTCATTCATATTCCTCCTACACGGCGGGAGCCCAACTGACTTGCACCTTGCGAATGGAAAAAGCATTTGTCGACTAGGCAAACCATCTAATAAAAGGACTTCACTGAAAAATTTCCTAACTTATCAAATAACCATCTCATCGAATCCTTTTCTGAGGGATGGCTGAACTTTGGATAATAGATCAAGCATACCAATAAATTCTTCTAACTCTTCGTCATTCAAATTCCTCCTACACAGCTGGAGGCCAAATGACATGCACCTCCCGAATGGAAAAATATTTGTCGACATGCAAACCACTTTCTAAAGCTACTGCTGCTAAATGCGGAAAGAGATCAATTAACTTTGGCTTTCCCACCCAAATGTCCTCCTAGAACCTAATAATTTTTCCATCTCCCAAACGGAATCCTATCCCTTCCCACACTTTTCTTTCCAACGATGCCACAACTCTCCAAAGATATGAAGATCTATACAACCGAGGACAATCTTGTCCATCTACCTCCAACATTTACCCCATGTTTCCTTCCTATCACCTCTCCAAATGAGCCTTCTTCCACCCCAAATCTCCAAACCCATTTCCCCAATAAGGTCAAATTCATAATTTCTAAATTCTTTAACCCTTCTGCCCTTGATCCCACGGCATGCACGCATCCTCTCACTTCATTAGATGGAACTCGTGTTTGTCATCCGCCCCCTGCCATAAGAAGTCCTGCCTTAGATTTTCCAATCTATTTAACACCGATTTTGGGCATTTAAATAACGACAGACAGTACACTGGTAGATTTGTGACACCCCGGATGCCAGGGTCCGTGGTTGCCCTCGACCCCCGATATGAAGGGCTCCACATTATGCGATGTATGAGTGCATTATAGTTAATTGCAGAATTGTAGATTTAACTAAGCATAAACAACTTAATCATGGGCAAAGCATTTCTAAAAGAAAGAGGAACATGTGTATCATATATGATTCCAAAAAGAATGTACATAAACTATATACCTCACATTGGAGCCCATTAGGTCCCCCAGAACAAGTTCAGAATATACTGTCCCAAAAAACTGTACAACAATGCCGTATAGGCGCAAAACTCCAAAAGAATACTCCCGACGCCTCAACTCTAATAGTCATGTTCGCCTGTGTACTGAAGATACTTGTCGGCGTCCTCTCCGAGTTCTACGTAATCGGTCGCTTCGACCGCCTTCTGTATACCTGAGTCACATAGGTCATCTGGTTAGTGGTTTAAACCACCACCCCAGAAAGGGGACTGAGTGGCCAACTCAGTGGTTTCATTTCCTTAGGTTACACATTCACCAATACAAGCAATATAGATAATAATTTCATTTTCCAATGACAGAATCAAAGAATAGCATAGCATAACAAGCATGGTTATTAAGTGAAATGAGTGCATGTAATGCAGATGCATGCCCGATCACCGATGCTTCTCACAGCCACCAATGGGTGGCACTACCACCTCACCCGCATAGACAATGTATGCCATGCTTGACTATACATGATTAGCCGAATAATTAATTAAATCATTTTATCATACAGCCGGTTGGCGAAGCCCTTGTACCCACGTTCTATCAATTTGGCCGACTGGGACCACCTGACTCCCTGCGGGGCGAACGTAGGTCACAGCCAGTAGCCCCTCGATCCTATCTCGGGTCTGCAGCCCCGAGGTACCTGGTTTGGCCGCGACTCGTCAGACGCGCCCAACACAGGCGGAATAGGGTCCATCGCCCTATCTCATAGTCGAGTAGTAGGTGTGTCACCTCTACGGTGCTCAACGGACACTACGGGGAGGCATCACTCCAGCATAGGCCGACAGCACAGGAATAGGGCCCATACCACCATTCCCGGCTCATGAGTCTTGAGGGATCGGTACGCCGTATGCTTTCTAGTGGGCCCATCAAAGGTGCGCATGTACATGGATTCTATATAAGTGACGGAAATACATTCAAATACTCAATACATATATTGCCACCCGACCCGGTGGTGGGCCAGGGTCCTCGACTAGGAGAAGTGAAGGGAAGACCGACCTTGAGCATATACCGCCCGTGTGGTCCTTGACCACAGCCGATCGCCCCGTCTTCCGCCATAGTCGACCACCACGCTCCTGAGGCTGCCGACCTGGTGCGGCCGCCTCAACTATTGTACTTGCCAGGTCGGAGGCTACTACCCGCCACCCCAACTACTTCCAGATTCCCTAGCTCATGCATAATCAAGTTACAAAACATGTAATACTAAAATCTCAGCTATCACATATTAGTATAAGTTCTAAGACATCTTAGCATAGAAGATTTGCATAATGAGAACATGTGTAGGATGATATGAGCATGCAAATGGCCCTAGCACACACCTAGCATCTAAATCCCTAGACAACGAACTTCTACCAATCTCATACAACTTCCCTAGCTACAATCCATCTTCCTAAACTTGGAAATTGAAAGAATCAGCTACCATTGTAGGCATTGGTTGCAAGGCAACACATAGGTAAATGATACACACCTTGGTTTGTGAGAGGATTAGGAAAATTCTGCAAGAGGGTGCTAGAAAATCAGGAAAAATGGGAAAACCTATGTAAGAAGCTAGAAAGATGGAGATTTTATGATGGACTTACTTCTATAATCGTCCAGGAAGATCTCTAATCACGAGAGAAGCCGGCTAGAGTGATGTAGAGGCGGTTAGGTCCGGGTAGGGTAGCACTGCAAGAGCTTCTCTTGAGAACCCTCCTTTCACAACTCCCCCTTTCTCTCCCACACACCTCAGAAATTAGGTTAAGAAATGAGAGAATGGGCTGAGAAAAATAGGT
The DNA here is from genome assembly GCA_003013855.2 of Liriodendron chinense. Lineage (NCBI taxonomy): Eukaryota > Viridiplantae > Streptophyta > Magnoliopsida > Magnoliales > Magnoliaceae > Liriodendron > Liriodendron chinense. Next base: position 6,184,095 of record ML058484.1, on the reverse strand, counting down.
TATAAAGGTTGGGGAATTGGGACATATAGCCCCTAATGTTTTAAGTTGCATAAAGTAGCATTTTGTGCCCTGATTTGATTATGTAGGGCCCACCTGACCCCTCTGGGCCAATGCAGCCTATAGGATAACCTTACCATGTTGACATCCTTGTTTGGGTACGATTTGGGACCGATCGGACATGGCGATTGCCGGATCTAAGGCGACATCAGTTCAATGGTCACTGGTTGTCGATCGGGGCCCATGTTTGGGGGATCATGTGCGGGTTTATGTTTGAAATCCATGGTTCACATTTCATGGCCATGCAAGGGTCCATGGGGCCCACACAAGAAAAGTGAATTGAGTAATGATTACTCACTAAAGGTATTGTGCAAGTATACTTGCACTCTCATGTGGAATTGCATGACACTACAATTTATGATTTCGGGTGCCGATTTCGACGCAACGCTCACCTACGAGTGTCAGGCCCAGTACGTGGGTGGTCCCCGACAAGTTTCGGGCTTAACAGTCTCGGGACAGGCGGCGGAACGGACTCCTACGCGCGTTATCTAAGTTCTCGACACCATAAGACTATAGTTCTCTAAGTCATGTGCGGCCAACTTTTCGTCTAGAGGGTGATATGTGTCTAGTGGGTTTGAGCATGGGTTCGAGTCTTAAGGAAGGCGATTTTACGGGGCGTTACAAGATTAGATATTGTCGTCTTTATAAGAGTTAGCCTTCCACCAAGAGATAAGTATTTACCCTTCCATTGAGGTAGTTTGCTGCTTATCTACATCCTTCTCAATATAGTTTACGAAGCCCCAATCAACATGGTCGTGCTGCTTTTTCAATATCTCGCATACATACTATTCCTTTTAGACCCCTGCTTATGATATGTGTCAATATGTTCATGCGCCATCAATGCAAAATCTACAAATTGTCTTCCTTCCATGAAAGCCCCTTGTGATGGGGATATAACTTCCCCGATGACCACACTGGAATCTAGAAGCCAACACCTTAGCCAATATCTTATATGACCTCCTAAGAGGCTTATGAGTCCAAAGTCTCGAAGACTTTCGGACTCCTTTTTTTTTGAAATCAGTGCTATAAATGTGACCCAAGCTCAAGGGTGATTTTACTTTGATGATAGAATTCGCTAATAAAACCAATCACATCTTGCTTAACACTTCCAAATTTTCTGATAAAAAGCTATTGGAAATCCATCTGGTCCAGGGGATTTATCACTCCCCAACTCTGATAATGCTTTCACTATTTCTGTTTCTGCTTCTGAGATAGGATCTTCCAAAGACTGTTGCCGCTTTTGGAGATGGCCAAATAAGAGATTATCTAATAAGGGCCGCTTCCACTCTTCTCTCGATAAGAGATTCTTATAGAATCTAACAATCGCATCACACACTTTTGATTTCCCTTCAACCCTATTCCTCTCCACCATCAATGATTTAATTTTGTTAACTCTTGCCCTCGCACATGCCATAGCATGGAATAACTCTGTATTTTTATCTACTTCAACCATAGAGCCCAAGAACGTTGTCTCCATTTAATTTCATTCTCTTAATCTAGCAATATATATTATATATATTTTTTTTTTGAGCGATGAATCTAGCAATGTACTTTGCTCACAAAAGATCCGGTCTTTCTCTTTCCTCTTCCAATAGTTCTTCTTCCTATTCTTTGATCTCTAGGGACTGAATGTCTTCCAATATTCTTCCTGTCTCCTTTTCACAACTCCCCAACACCTCTTTTCTCCAAGCATTGATTTTTCCTTTCAATAGTTTCAATTTTTTAAATAAGACAAACCTTGCTCCCCATTGAATAGAAAAGGATGACCACCACTCAATCCCTTTTTCTGAGAATACCTCTCTCCAACCATGTGAGCACAAATCTGAAGGGGTGGGGATCCCAACCCCCCTCCATTCTAGGCAACCCCCTTGATGCACTGAAGGAAATCTTTCTAGCCAATCTGGAGAAACAAGAACGTGATCTAGCTTTGACTTTGTTTGCTTTGCTTGACCATTTGACCATGTGAATTTGACTTCCCTCATTGGTAGATCAACCATTTTGTTTTTCATTATCCATTCTAAAATGGCCCTCATACTCCTGGGATTGAAGTAAGCTTTTGTTTTTGGATCAGAATTTGGGCATATTGCAGCTCTTCACTGTCTTCCGTTTGAGAGTCAATCAAAACTGCCAAGCCAATACATGCTTCGAGCTCTCAAAAGATTTCCTTAGCCCAAAACTCCATTGGAATGTCCCAAAATTGAAACCATTTCTCCTCCCAACTGAAGACAGACCATTCTTCCCAACGCCGAATACTCCATACCATACCCTTTCTGTTTACCGAGCAAGCTGAGAGAACAGATTCAACATAATCTTTGCCAGTTAGAGAGAGCAAGAATAAAGTTTCTTTCAATCTTTTTAACACTATATCTTCTTCATCAATACCACTACATGGGTTGACAACCATTCCATCATAGGATCTTCTGATGTTCCCGGTCTAACTGAAACCACTAAACGGAGATTAAATGATTTCAAGGATTATGCCAGAAGTTTCTCATGAGTATGTACTTCAGGGCCTTCCACTGATAACTCCCTCTATACCCATTTTTCCTCTACCGATTTCATTGACTCCCCTCCCTGAGTTTTGCCAAGTCCCCTGCTTTGTACTATTCTCCAGTACTTTGAACTACTTTCCCTTTCCCTTCTGATCCGTGTCCTAGCTGATCCTAGTGAGAATGAAGTAGCTCCCCTCTGATTCCCGTCCATCCTTCCTATGAATTCCTTCTTACTAACCATCTTCTGATTTTCCCCTACATTTTTTTTTTTTTAAAATCTGTGTTGCATACCTTCCTCATTGAACCCAGTGGCTTCATCCCTCCGAACCTTTCACCATCCAGCAATTTCACTGCCTTATCTCTCTTTTTTTATTTTTTTTTTAAGAGGCAACGAAACTTTATGAGGAACTGCAAGCAATGCGGTAAAGAATACAACAAAAGCACTAAAAGAAAAGAAAAAAAAACACTAAAGATGCAAAAGGGCAACAGTAATGCAAGGGTCCAGATCCTTAAAACCCGAAGACCATTCGGTAACCCAAAAAAGTGCTTTCCGGAAGATTCGGTTCACTTACGCTCCCGAAAACATTCGAACAAAAGCAAATCTCCCAGGAGCAGATGAGTTCCAATCTCGAGGTATGACTACTTCCATTACTTTGCCTGCTTGACTGAACACCCTTCTGAAGTTAACCAGTAGCCATCCATACGGAAAGCCCTCCACGAATAGCAGTCAGCTATTCTGATAGCCTTCGCTGCTCCTTTTCTCCAATTCCCTGTTTCTATGATCTCCTATAGGATACCTGCTTCCACCCCCTTGTGCTTTTTTTTCCTCTGTCGCCTCAGCAGTATCCCCCAAATCTGATAGCGGTTGCTTTCCTTTCTACCCAGGCTGAGACTGAGTGATCATTCCCGATTGATTTCCTCCATCATCAACTATCTCGCACCACTCTCAGTGCTGATTTCCGCCGTTCTCAGATACATCTCTGTAGCTATTACCTATCTAAGTGGTGGTGTTGCAGATCACACCAGCTCTTCCCTGAAACAGTTATCTAGTTAATATGAATAAATAAGATGTGAATTTTTCTTTAGTACATTCTGATGTGTGGAGCCATAACTGAAGAATTGTGCTGAGAAAATATTAATCATCTGATTTTTCCCATCAAATTTGGATCATTAACTATTTATTTTTAACTACCCATTTGATAGCCTTTAATTGGATGGTTAGGATTGCTTGAACCTTTCTCAGTGTGATTTTAGAGGTATGATCTATCCACAATTGGACGGTCTGGATGTCTGTGCATGAGTGCCACGAGTGAGGAGGATGAGTCACCATCATTTTCAAAATGGTGCAAAACTAACATACTAGCCCAGTCTGGGAAACATTGATGTCGAGTTTTGGTGTCATGAACTTACCGTTGCATTTGGATCATGTTTGTTAAATGGCATAAGCGATCCCGTGTGCGACCCAAGGAGGCTGTGTGCTTATGCGATGACATAATCGTATATATGATCGCACAGCCCCCAAATATTTTCCTTTGAAAAAAAATATGAAAATATTATGTAAAAATATTAGAAGTGTAGGGATTTATTTATTTATTTTTATTTTGGAATGCTTGGGCCATCTTTGGGCGTCCATGGTGGGCCCCACGTACGAGATGTGTGGGGCCACCACCAGGACTTTTTACTCTGTATATATGACTAGAAGAATGGTGCTTTACTTGGGCCAAAGTGGACCCAATGTGATTACACTATTGGAGTATAACAAGTCAATTGACAACCACTCAAATGAATGTATATGTTAAAAATGTGAAAAACAACATTGAAATTTTATGATGTCATTTTAAGAGGGAGGGAGGGAGAATGAATTAAAAAAAAAAAAAAAAAAAAAAATAGCTTCATTAGTACTTATGGTTTTAGGCTCGAAATGGCAATTATATTGCCTTTAAAGATGGACTTCAAAGGAATGCAGCTGCAATTTGGGGGCTACTTCCTTGCTAGGTACACTTCAAAGGAAGAAGCATCAGTAATTATTTTCTTTGCCTCTTTGGCTGAACTGAATATTTGCAATCCATTTCATTTGTGCATCCAAACACTGCCTAAATGATTGCTCTGTTAGCTTGTTCCGAATAGATGATTAGGATTTCTTGCTGCAACTTTGGGCTTGAAAAGAGTGCAGCTGCAATTCCAAGGCCTGCTTCCTCATTCCAAACTGTAAGAAGCATTAGTAGTTCTTGTCAACATGTCTTTTTTGAACCGTGATTGTCGCAACTTTTTTTTTTTTTTTTTTGCATCCAAACGCTCCTGAATAATTTGAGTAAAAAATGAAAATAAAATGCTGATCGTCATTCCAGGCTCTTCACAGGCGTAGAAATTGTACTGGAATCCACAGCTGATGCTACGACCGCATCTTTCATTATCACTGGGGAAACATGAGGTAATTGGAACTGCTGTGGGCCATCTGGCTGAGTGATCTGCAGCAAAATGGTTCCAACAGGGGCTTGAGCAGTGGTTCACATTGAACCCTTTAAATACACAAAAAATGGATGGTTAGAGTAGTCCAATCACTTCAAATTTGGTCTTCTAGTCCATCTATGCAGTAGCCCATCAAATGAACGGTCCTGATCATGACGCTTCCTACATGCATTTAAAGAGGGAGTTGCGTGGCTCTTATGCATGAAGTTTGTATTACTGTGGAGATTTGCACCTATGTGCACTGTCTCTATACATTCAGCTAATTCAGGTACAGGTGCTAGGTTTATGAAATCCAAGCCGTTCATCAGGCAGGCCTTACCATGTGGAACAGGTACACACATAAGGGTTTGATATATGCACTCTGAACATCGATCAGCATACATTTTTTAAACGATGCCCCTTAGTAGGTGTCCATTTTACTTTCATCCCTTTGATGAGGAGAACCGCTGGGTTTTTCGGGCAGGTCCTTTTCATGACAGGGCCTGCCTGATTAAGGGTCGGAATTGCCTGTAATCTGCTGTAACTCTTATGGCCCAATGAAAAAGCATCATGTCCCCACCTAAAATGGCTAGGGCTATGTTAAGTTTGGGCCTTATCCAGCCCTAATCCCCCTGGCCCCATGGCCTGCTTTGGTCATGCAGGCAAGGGCTAACCTTAAGGACCTTGACAACCCAACATCACCTGACTGAAACTCGGGTTGGGTCAGTCCGGTTGGGTTGACCTGAACCCAAGTTGCAGCCCTAGCATAGATTTCAAGCTTGGGCTCGGTCCAGCTTGCACACTGGGCCTCTATTTCAAGCTTGGGTCCGGCCCTCAGGCCAAGGTTCCCAAGACCTGGTCCTACAGAATTGGCCTGCCAGTGGACCTCCTCGCCCATTGCCACCCCTATTCCTAATGAATGGCTGGGCACAGATTAGTGTGTGTACCTGAAATCTATGCTAGAGATTCGATCCAGGTACATTGTTTTAAGGTAGGCCATGCAAGAAAACAATGGACGGCCTAGAAGGGGCGACCCATTTCTGTACATGTGTGGCCACATGACTACGTAATCTCCAAACGGACGGCTGAGGATTACAGACATAGAATCAAAGCTTTTATAGGATTCTTTTCAAGACATGATTAGCCAGAAATCGTCAGTAAAAACATCATTACAACTAATCACATTGTTATTCTACTAAAGACTATCTTAGAAGCAGTACAAAAATGACCTCTAGTGACCTCTCTTCTTATACTATCGTGCATGCATTTGGATTCTCATCACTGAACATGGATGTGATGTGGGCCCCACCACCGTTCCGGCGGCCACGACGATCGTCGTCCATGTACTGTTCTGATATACTGTACTGTGGTGGCGACTGGGTATACCCGTATTCCATCATGTATCCGGATACGTAAGGCGACGGTTTGTAGTTGTTATAGCTGTGAGTAACGATGTGCGGGGATTCGTGCCAGTGATGTATGATGCGGATTGGTTCGATATCTTTAGGTCCTGATGGGTCCACTGGTTGGGCTGCACCAGTGTCGGCCGGCACTGGTGATGGCGCCACCTCTGGTGGTGGATTTTCGGTTGGTGGAGATTCTTTAGTGGGCTCTGCTGGTGGGGCCGGTTCGGCCGGTGGGGCCTCACTTGCGGGCGGGTTGGTCGGCTCAGGTGCAGGGGCTGGTGGGCCACTCTCGGCTGCTGGTTCAGTGGTCTGAGGTACTGTGTTCTCTGGTTCTGTGTGGGCACAAATGGTGGCATTCTTCCTTGTCTTCTTGATGGCTTTGATGACCCTTTCCGGATCGGCCCACCCTACGACGGTTAGTTTTTGTTGCCTGAAATCGATGTATAAATCGTATATGCCTGTTGAAATCAAAACAATCAATAAACATGATCTAAAATCATCGAAGTATTACGCTAAGTAGTCTGATAACACAATCTCTTACCATTAATGCCGTGCAACGCCTTCTTGATCTTCTGTACACAGCCATTACAATCCATCCGGACCTGTATCTCTGTGATCCGAGGCTTCTGCAATTTGTACAAAAACACCAAAAATCCAACGGCTGAGAGAAAGGTTCATACATAGTGCTACAAACACATCACACCACATTTTACATGTGCATGATGCAAACGACCACATTATGGATTTAATGGTTCCAATCCCAACAAGGAATGACTATGGGTCAGGTTGGACCGCAGGGCAGCTCCCAGCCATGGGTCAACTGGCTCAACCCTGCTTCTGATGTGGGTTTGGCCAACCAAAATGGGTACTGGGGTGGGCTTGGGTTAGAAAATGTGACCCATGTAAGTAAATGAGTCGAGCTCACTTTAAACCCTACCTAAATCATCCCACCCAAATAGCTTATCAATGGGCTAGGCCAGATGACCTAATCCGATCGACTCGGGCTTAACCCGACCTGCACCTGAACCCGACCCATTGCTGCCCAAATTACCCAAAAAAGAAAAAAAGAAAGACCCACATAGAGATGACTATAAAATGTAGGCCATGGTCATGGACCATGGTCGAAAAACATACCTCTAAGTCAGGAACCATGAGTGAGAGAAATGGGAGTGTTTTGTGTGAAGTGGGAAGTTGGTGGGTGTGAATGAAGAAGAGTCCAAAGGTGGTGTGGATTTGTACATGAAGAGAAGGGAATATATTGGAAAGCTGGAAAGAAGTGGGCCGTGTAGGAGAGAATCATGCGGTGGAGAGAGAAGGGACCTTTGAAAGAGATTGCACCTTCTCCTTTTCAAAGTCATTGTCATATCTAGCAAGGGGATGGGCTGGAAGGGAAAGGAGTCGGTGTTTGTTTGGACTATATGTTAACGAAAAGGGCACTTTGCTTGTGTGGCCCACCTATAATTGAGCTGTGATTGGGGATATCCTGACCGACCATTTAAAGGCATGGCACACTGGTCAAAAAGAACCCAAGTCACTTTTGGGTAAGGATCTCCACTCTGCTAGGGTTTAAGACAGCACTTTGCTAATCCCACACACACGTACAAGGCAGCTCGTGCACACACCACACGTGTGCTCATTGATACGAAATTCTATTCATTCATCTGAGATGTACCCTTGTTCGAGAATCAGGTCCGTCCATCCATTAGGTGGGACCCAGTTGTTTCACTCCTCAGTTGGGCACATCATATGTAACAAATGGACGGCTAGATTTTAGTTGATTTAAGGTTTACTTTGTGCATTGTGGCCCACTGTCTACTTTTTCTGTGCAGAAGAACTGAGTAGTCTTTAAACGCTCAGATTTGATACACTTATTTCATTTTGTGACACGTGTGTGTGCATGGTCATGGCTGCAAAAAAGCGTGTGGAATTATCATACGTCACTGCCTCAGGCATGTGACAACCCATTTTCATTATAAAAAATGTGGCGAATGTTTTTAATGCTTTGATACTCTGACAGTGCATGATACACAGGCACTTAGAAATTGCATACGTTGCATCAAGAAAGTTGAATTCAATTGTCCAAATGGTTCCCAGGTTTGATATATCATGAGGCAAAGACTAAGTTTATTTGATTATCTACTAATTTATTGGACGGTTAAGAATGAAAAATATCCAATGGTCCAATTTCAACAAGCAAATGTCCACGAATATCTTGAGTTAGGACCTTTCAACTAATTTGATTTTGGGTTATGATGTAGAGACAAGTGGGTCCCACAATTCAGTCGGTTTAACTTAGTTAATAGATTCCACGTGTACAATGCTGAGTGCCTGCGTATGAAGTGACATACACCGCTGAATATCATATAAAGTCCCTTTTAAAAGCTTGTGCTAACGGACGCGGATTGCGTCCTACCCCGCTCGTCTCCTGCTAGGAACAGAAAGGAGTTTTGAGTGACCCCCGTGATGTATTGAATTTATCCACACCGTCCATTCATTTTTCCATACCATTTTATATATCAGGACCAAAATTTAAGTCAATTGAAGACTCAAGTGGACCACACCACAAGAAGCAGTGGTGGTAATGATTCTCACCGTTGAAACTTTCTTAGAGCGCACCGTGATGTTTATTTTCCATTCAACCTATTAATAAAGTTGAATAGACCTGGATTAAGGTAAAAAAACAAATATCAGCTCGATCCAAAACTTCTGTGGCTCCTAAGAAGTTTTCAACGGTAAGATTTTAATACCTATTTTGTGGCCCACCTGTGTCTTGGATATGCCTAATTTTTGGGTCTGAACTTTTAAATGATACGGATACATGGATGGACGGTGTGGATAAATTACATATATCACGGTGGCCACTCAAAGCTCCTGCTCGTTCCCAGCAGGAGACCGGGCTGCGCGGGAAAAAACACGCATCCGATCCACACCCTCCATGCAGATGAATTGGTTCCGTCCACATCAGTGAAATTCACCAACCCCACCCCACGCAAATTATAGTATTCCATATGTGGGGCCCATGATTTACTGATCCACACCGTACAATTTCTGAGACCTTGCTATGGATGTAGTATGCCCTGCAAAACCGTCTAGATCGAATGGTAGCTATGATTTGATTAGGTGACCGACGGTTATAAAAACTAGATGAGAACAGACGGTTATAAAAATACGGCAACGTTCCACCAACCGAAGGTGAAAACCTCAAATATTGAAGGGGTACAGTTTTCAATCTTAAACATGAATTGGGTATCCCCTGTAAGATATCTGGCACATCAGATGAACGGTTCGGATCATCGATGATGTGCTTGATGGTTGTGATCTATGATGCCAACGCACTAACTAGAGCACTGATTGCCTCTTGACAATCCCTGCATGGCTCGTAATTAGGGGGTGTCGATGGGTCGGTCTCGGCCCGAAGCCGTTCAAAACTCTGGTCGACACTTACATCAGGCTCGGCCCGTTGACAGCCCTACTCGTAATTGTAAAGTTGCCCGCTCTAATATCTCGAAGCGGATGTTGACATGGCGGTCACTGTGGGGCCCACCGTGTTGGATGTATCTTATCCACACCATCCATCCGTTTTTCCAGCCCATTTAAAGGCATAAAGCAAAAATTGAAGCAGATCCAATCCTCAAGTGGACCACACTACAGGAAATAGCGGTGATTGAGGACGCTGATTGCGTCCTACCCCGCCCATCTCCAGCGGGGAATGGGCAGGAGCTCTGAGTGGTTACTGTGATGTATGGGGTTTTATCCATGCCGTCCATCCATTTCACCGTGCCATTTTACGTAGTGGAACAAAGATTTAGCTAAATCCAACGCTCAAGTGAACCACACTGCAGAACGCAATGGTGGTAATGATTCTCACCGTTGAAACTTTCCTAGAGCCCACCATGTTGTTTATTTTCCATCCAACCTATTCATAAAGTTACGTGGACCTGGATGAAGGGAAAACACAAATATCAGCTCGATCCAAAACTTCTGTGGCCTCCAAGAAGTTTTCAACGATTACGAATTTAATCTCCATTTGTGGTCCACCTATGTCTTGGATCTGCCTAATTTTTGTGCCAATATCATGAAATGATGCGAAACAATAGATGGATGGTGTGGATAAAACCCATACATCATGGTGGGCCTAGAAAGGTTTCAACGGTGGGTGTCATTATCCCACTGTTTCCTGTGGTGTGTGGTTGAGCTATGGATCTGCTTCATGTTTTGGATCATGCTCTAAAATGAGGGGGTGAAACGAATGGACGGCAATGGATATAGAACAAAACATCACGGTGGGCCCCACTAGGGAATCCGCTTCCTAATTTCTATGTTAAATTTCACATGCAACACCAACGTGTCATTAGTTTAGAACATCTGAGCCAGTGCAAAAGGTTGATCGCTCCACAGAGAGAGAGAGAGAGTTTGGGACAGAACCGGCCGGGATGGTCCACTCATCAGATAGATAGGCTGCACTGTTTAAATCAATGGACAATCGATGGTCCATTTCAAATTTTCTCATGCCCATTTTTCATTTCTGAAATTGAAAACTACTTCCAGGGATATGGTTTCTCAGGAAGAACCGTAACATGGTAGAGCCATCTCCTGGCATGACACGTGGCTGATGAAATTAAAAAAACAAATCTGTCTATGTGTAGGGCCGAGCATGGACGGTTTGACTGAGTAAACTGTACTGTGAGGCCCACCTTAATATAAGTGTCTAATCCATTTTACCAGTTCATTTTAGGATATGAGACCAAAATTGAAGCATGTCAAAATCTCCAAGTCGACCACACCACAGGAAATGGTGTAAAATGAATACAAAAGTTTTATATAAATCTGACCTTTGTTTTTCCCTTTATCCATGTGGGTGTTATTTTATCAGCAGGTTATATGACAACTAATCGTCATTGGGCTCTAGGAAGGATTCAATGGTGGACATCATTGTCCTCTATTATTGCTTGTGGTGTGGTTCACTTGAGCTTTAGATGTGATTAATTTACTTTTAAGCTCATGCTCTAAAATGAGATGGAAAAATAGATGAATCATGTGGATAAGGAACAGCGACTAATTACATATTTCTTTGTTCCGGTATCTTCTGTTCTGAATTTCTATTTAAGATGATCCCACAATTCTTTGGTGGTGGAGAGATGACAATAGATGTTATAGTTATGTCGCATTGAGAATATGATTTTAGCATGGAAAGACATCATTCTTCCACTTCGATAGTTCAAAAGGTGTCGTTGGCTCATTCGCCTCAAGTGATGAGGCAAAATCTTTGATGATTTAAATCAACTTGAGGGTAGTTAGACAGAATTTCATTTTCTACTGTTGTCATCTCTTGATATTTTTTCCGTCAAAAATCTTAATTTTAGGAGTCCTAAATACAGTAGCCATAGTGTCGAGATTTTAGAAAAAATAGGTCTATTTTTAAATTGTTAGTTCTAAAATGTACAGATATAACAGAAAATTCAAAATAATAAACAAAAAAATAATAATAAAGGAATCTGAAGAGCTGAGGCATGTTACAGTCATCGTTTTAAAGACAGATTTGCTCCCACAGGAAGATGATTCCTAATGTACCAGGTCCCAGCAAGTCTGCCCTTGTAACTCTCTTCCAAGATGAGTGGCTTAGATCTAGTACACTCACAATTTCAAGAATGCTCAAACTTTCGAATGGATATTATAAAGGAGAGGAGATGACTTTATAAAGAAACAATAGGTAGCTATTGGGGGCTTGAGATGTATGTGAGTAGTGTACTAAATGCATGTTGGTGCATGCCTGCTCATTAATGTTAGGTAACCGTACAATAACTCCTTGTCTTTGTATGCATGAGTATAAAACATATGTTGAAAAATCAAGCTAAGATTGTGGAATCCTATTCTAATGAAAAATAGCCTGATCAAGTCTTTAGGGTAAGAGTTTCTCAATATGGACCAGGTGGGATGGAATCCAGAGCATGGAGGGTTCAGATCATCATCACTTAACATGCTATGAACCCTCAAGGGTGGCGGATTATACTTGTACTGTTTGATACCCCTCATATGCAGCACCCTCGTATCCTTTTATTAATGAGAGTTGCCACTAGTGAAAAATAGGCTCCAAAATCCATAGTTTGGCTAGAGTCCAAGGAATCTCCTTGAGATTGGGAGATTTGATGAATTTTCTGAATCGAGTGATTCTTTGATAGGTTTGTGCCATGGATTTTAGGTAAGGGCTGCAATGACGAAAAATAAAGAAGTCAAGCACCCTTTTACCAACTGTGTCAAACACGGTCTCTACTAGCTCCTATCGAATTGTACGCTTTCAAAGGGGATTTAAAGAGCTTCAGTAGAATACTAAGCTTTAGATGCTAACTAGATAGAAATTGTAACGAAAAAAAAGCTATGGAAAGTAGCTAGAAATTGTACCAAAATAACAAAAAGTTTTTTTATTTTTATTTTTATTTTATAGAAAGCATGGAAATGAAAAGAGTACGGAGGTTTTTGTTACTCCTTTAAGTCGCTTTTTCTAATATAGAAGATACTCAAGAGAGACAATTGTAGAGCATAATTTTGTGATTAAGCAAAGCCTACTCACTCATATGGCTAGGTGAGTTAGAATATATGGATTAAAAAAAGGATAGATCTTGAATATGACATTGTCTTTGTAATTGAAATAGGATAGAAGAATAAAAAAGACCAATAGTTTGAAAGAAATTGAGATAATATAGAAGAGAAAGTTCTGCCTCCTCTGGTCGATCCCTTTCTTTCTCTGACTAGAACTCTCTAGTTCTGCCACCTCCCTTGATCTGTGAGTGCCACGTTTATTTTTATAGGTAAATTGGATAAACTGGAGAGCGACACATATCAACTTCAAACCTCGGTTTTCCAGTTTTGGAATGACAGATATATGTCAGCGATGTGCCTTGGAAATTCAAGCTAGGCACAGGGAAGGTCAGAAGTAGATATGGAATATGTGTAATCGAGGGGTTGGCCCAGCGAAGAACCGAGCCTGAAACGCACAGAAGGGCTGTTTCTACGCAGAAACGGCTAATGATGGCCAGTTTCAACGAAGAAACACAAAATCTGACCCTAGCAGTGCCGTTCTATCAAAACTGGCCCTAGAAGGGCCATTTCTATCAGGCTGTTCTGTCAAAACTAGGGCTCTCAATGGGTCGGATCTGGATCGGATCCAACTGGATCCGGCTCCAAGTCCATATATCTGTAGACGGATTCGGATCCGACTCGGATCCAAAAGGTCATATCCATATCTGATCCATTTATAAATTGTTAGATTCATTTCCGATCCAAAATCCATATAACCATCGGATTCGGGTCGGATCTAGGTCCGAATCCACCCGATTACAAATCTAAAAAAATATATTATATAAATTATATCTAATTTAGTAGAAAAATGATGCAAATCCCACTATTTACTATGGTATGGTTGACATAGCCTAAAATAATTTGTAAAACGGATGACCAGCATGAATATAACATATATATTAAGGTGACAATGAGTCGGATCTTAATCGGATTCGGATCAAACTCGGATCTGTTCCTGTGAATCCATATCCGCTCCATTTAACTAATCGGACCTATTTTAAGATCCAAATCCGGTCCATTTAACTAATCGGACCTATTTTAAGATCCAAATCCACATTATATGGATTCGGAGCGAATCGGATCTCGGATCTAACCCGCTCCATTGAGAGCCCTAGTCAAAACTGGCTTTGGAGGCCATTTCTATCAAATCCGCCCCATTCTGATGTTTTAACTGCATGTCTGGCTTGTTTTGAACCGTGTGCCTGCTCTGAGAGGGCTTATCAATGTTACAAAGCCAAGTTGTATTATTTTGATAGTGGGGTGTCTACATATGCACTTAGGACGCGGATTGCGTCCGACCACTGGTCGGACCCTTAAGCGTACGACCAGATCACTGTAGGGACCCACCCTCATGTATCCATTTATCAACGCCGTCCATGTATTTTCTAAGATCATTTTAAGTAACAGCCCTAAAAACGAAGTAGATCCAACATTCAAGTGGGCCACACCAAATAGTGAGCGGAACCTGATGACGCCATCACTACAGTAATGATGACATCACCAGATTTCCTCATTTATGTGGCCACTTGACTTGGCCTGTTTTTGCCATTCTAAAATGTAAATGATGGGCGTGATAACGATCATAGGGGGTCCTACTCTAGTCGAGCTTAAGACCATGGTCGACCAACCCCATCCATGCACTTGAGGGTGAAAACTGGGTCGTTGCCCTATCAAAAAGCCACCTCTGCTTGCAGTTCGAAGTTGGCACATAGGGTCACGTGTAAATGGGTCCCTGCATACGAGTGCGAGCTTATCAAACCTCTCATGGTTTGGTTGGTGAATTCAAATCTCTTTCTTCATTATTATAGGATAGAACCCAATTAACACCCTTAATTGGCTACATTTGCTTGCAGACAATGCATTAAAGCGCTTGGTACAATTGTCTCTCATCTAAGCCAAACGCCAGATATGGTTTTCTTAAATTAGCAAAATTCCTTAATGCTTCCAATTTATTATCTTTGTCCTCAATGTCCTATAAATCCGGAAGCGGATTGCCTATGCAGGGTCCACCATGATTTATGTATTTTATCACTCCGTCTATACATTTTAACATATACTTTCAGGGCTTGAGCCAAAAAATAAGCATTTCCAAAGCTCAAGTGGGCCACAACATATGAAAGAGCGTGAATTGAACATCTACCGTTGAAAAAATTTTGAGGGCCACAAAAGTTTTGGATCAAGCTAATATTTGTTTTTTCCCTTCATTCATGTCCATGTGATCTTAATTGAGAACAGGTTGGATGACAAATAAACATCAATGTAGGCATTAGCAAGGTTTCAATGATGGAAATCATCATTCCCACTGTTTCCTGTGGTGTGGTCCACAGTCCACTTGAGTTTTGGATATACTTCAATTTTGGGTTGAACCCTAAAATGAGCTGGAAAAATGGATGGACGGCATGGATAAACCACATACATTCACGGTGGGCCCAACAGAATTTACAAAAGAAAGAGAAACAATATAAAATCAAGGAAGGGGGGCGTCCAATTACCAAGTTATAAAATATGAATGGACTAATTAAGATAATCCACACACATCTTGATTTTGAAACAAATTCCACCTCCGCTTTTGGTTGTGTTTGATTTTTAGGGCTACTTGGATTCTTTATTTTCTTGGGCTGCTTGCTTCTTGTTCAGCTTGTAAGAACCGTAGAAGTAAGAGGTGAAGCCCCAAAGGCAAAGAGCCAGGGCTATTCCCTTTTCTCCTGTGAACTTCTCTTCGAAGAAGATGACCCCTGCTATCTCTGTGAAAGGGAGGAGAGTTGCGCTGAGGATGCCGGCGAAGAGAGATGAAATGCAGAAGACGAGGCCTAGAGTTCCCATGAATATCATCTGAAACCCAACAGCAACTCCAACCAGCACCACATAGTACTTGGCCTCCCCAAGTTCATACTCTGCCGCCTCCCTTGAGATGGCCTGAAAATCCTTGTTAATAATCATTCCAATAGCACAGAAAATGGTGGCAGACATTGTTGTGAAGAACTGAAACTGCATCACAACTGGGTAAGTGATGGTTTTGCTGGCCTTAGCGTAAGAGAGCTCGATGAATGGATATGAGAATCCCAGCAATGCGGCGGCCCCGAGAGTGATGATGAAACCCAGCAAATACTCACCATTGGTTAGATTTCCAGGACGGTCACTGCTCTTGCGAAGGCCAAGCAACACCGACCCGAGAGTAATCAACACCACGGAGTTGATGGTATAGGCAGTGAATTTCTGCCTTGTGACGATGAAAGCGAAAAATGCGGTGAAAGCGAGTTGAGTAGAGAAGAGTAGAGAGGATGTGGAGACGGGAAGCAATGAAGAACCCATCGAATACATGAAGTTATCAAGACCCATGAGAAGTCCGATCACCACACTCGATATAAAGAGCTTGGGCTCCAACAGGAATTGAATCCGGCGACCCCGTTCGCGCATGTAGACGATGGAGAGTGGGATGAGGAGGAAGGGGAAACCGGCTGTCTGCAGCGAGCTGGTTAGCCATTTCCTACTCCCACCATGGAGATAGTAAAGCCGTAGAAGCAGTGGGCCGCAGATGGTCCCTATCCCGGTGATGGTGCAGTTGAGGGCGATGAGCCACCATTTGAGAGTGCGTTTGTGGGTTTTCTTTGGTGATGAGGATTCTGGAAGTCTTTGCTCTATCTTTTCAATGCCCTCTATGTTCATGGCCATGGTTCTTCCCACTCTTTCTACACTGCTTTCTCAAGTATGCAAGAGGGTGTTTGGAGAAGAGAAGAGGAGGCTCCTCAATGCTACCGTCTTGATTGGACAGTAAGAAGAGAGGTTTATATAGACAGTAGACTTTCTTCGTTGACCAAAACCACTGTTTTCCCGCAGAAATCGGATTGCGTAGTGAGTCACTCAGTAGCCTTTTATCGTAGGGAGTAAACTCTGTTGGGCCCACCTTGAATATACGTGGTTTATCCACTCCGTCCATCCGTTTTTCCAGATCATTTTAACGGTTGATACCTAAATTTAAGGATATCCAAAGCTAAAGTGGACCACACAGGAAACAGTAGGAATAATGATTTCCACCATTGAAACATTTCTAGGTCTCACATTGATGTTTATTTGTCATCCAACCTGTTCATAAGATCACACAGACATGGATTAAGGGAAAACACAAATATCAAATTGATCGAAAACTTCTGTGGCCCCAAGAACTTTTCAACGGTAGACAGACGTTCAATTCACACTGTTTCCTGTTGTGTGGTTCAATTGTGCTTTGGATATGTTTCATTTTTTTTTCTCCAATTAATGAAATTGTATGTTAAAATGGATGGACGGAGTGGATAAAGTACCTAAATCAAGGTGGACCCCACAGTTTACTCAGCACGCAATCTACTTCCTTCCCTGCATCCATAACCATAACTGTACCTTTTCCTTTTCCTTTTCCTACTTTCGTGTCTGCTTCTGCTGCTGCTGCTGCTTCTACCAACGGTGCATGCAGGAAGACAAATGTAGTAGCTTAGTCTTGGTGTCCTCACTGTGATTGTGACCGATTCAAGTATATAATGGGGTGTGGTACGCTTCGACATGTCCATGTTTTTTTTTGTTTTTTTTTTTTTGTACATGTCCATGATACTTCAGTTGTACAAGGTCACTATTTAGTGTGGAGAATTGTTTTTTTTTTTTTTTTTTTTTCCCGAAAACAAATGGGGAATCCTCACTTGGACTTTATTGCAGCACAAGCATATACATATACCAGAGTTTCGCGTGGGCTCCACAAAAAAGACTCACCTATCATATTCACTATATGCACTCAGAACAAGCAAGCATCGGAATCAGAGCCCAAAACACAAATGTGCTGCACCAATCAGCCCCAACAACAAACACTCCGTTCTCCTTCCCTCTCTGATGGAGCCATATCCAGCATTGTCTAAGGTTATCAACCCCTTGACGTGACTCGGGAGGCTTGAGTGATTTAGTGTGGAGATTATGAGGAGAGTAGTTGTAATGGGTTGAGCTACTGTTGGGCTCATATTCCTAAACCCACATGTATAGAAAACTTAATTCTCACTGAAAAATGTTTTCAAGAAGAGTGAGAGGTGCGCAAGTGTTAAGTTCATCAATCAATATCTAAATAATCTAACACTATCTTGGTACACGTTTAAGATTTAGTTATTCAATTTTATGTTCTTCATAATTGATGCATAGATGATATGTTATTACACATTTAATCTTGCTTCTAACCTGCCATTCCAAATTAATAAAGAATTGAGTAAGAGTGGACCATCTAATCGCACAGGGCAGAGGAGCTAAGAGCAAACATCTAAGCTCTGGGACAAAAATTAGTCCAATCCACCACAAGAGAGAGAGAGAGAGAGAGAGAGAGAGAGAGAGAGAGCATGTAGCACTGTCTAGGACGTCGGATTCATGCAAAAATGTTGATCAGTACCAATTCAAAAAATCACGGATCCACTCATCAAGTGGGCTGCTCCTCTAACCTCAGATTTTGATGGTGTGGCCCACCTGATGAGTTGATCGTCTGATTTTATTGCCAGGTGACTTTCATGTTGGGGGGCCACGTTTGTACTGCTCAGATGTTCAGAAGAAGCGATACATTGTAGGCAAAGATGTGGCTGCATGATATGTGCGGATCCTCTGTTTCTAGGACACAGACACTTGTGATTGTGATTTCAATCCGATTCAGATCGGATTTAGATCATGTAAATCCTTAATCGGACTGGATTTAGATCAACACTAATCTTGTTTGAATCTGATCCGTTGACAGCCCTACTAGTGGGGGTAGTACCCAATGCCTGTGTTCACAAAACTGTGCCAAGACTTTATTCTAGAAAAAACATTAGATGCCAACTTTGACTTTGATGGAGCCCAACGTGATGTATCTGTAAGATCCATTCCCTCCATCAGATCTTGAGTTGTATATTAAGCCCAGGGATCTAAATTCAGGCTGACCTGTAATTTTGGTGGGCCACACCAATGGCAATAGTTGGAAGAGATGTTCACCCTTTATTTTTTAGGGTGTCCACTGTGATACTTCTAAGAGATCTACTCTAATCATTAGATTAAAAACAAAAATTTAAGCTCTTGGCCGAAAATTCACACCCCTATGCCACACTAATAGAAACAATTTGAAAGATGAGCATTGTGCTGTACACTGTTTCGAATCATACGGTGCATCCGAATCATAGATGCTATTGGTTTTTAGCCCAATGTAGGTTAGTGCTCAGACTTGATTTTACATAAACATCATGGTGGGCCCACAAAAGCCACTAACCGATTGTCAGCATGCCTCGTGACAGAAGACAGCGAAGCCGTTAAAACTAGTGGGATGTAAATTCCATTTTAATTAGATACTTTACAAAACGTTTTCTTTTACCTTTTTAAATTGATGTGCCATGTCAGCATATATGTGGTGGCCCAATGAAAATTCAGGAGATAGGAAATTCATATATCTTAGAAACAGAGAATCCGCAATCCATGTTAACATGCATCAAGATGTAGGTGATTTATTCACTTACACCGATTTCTCTCTTTTCCTTTAACTTTCCATTTCCAAGTTTTTCCTTGCCGAGGTAGAGTTGCATGAAGAAGGTGATAGTTTGAAAGTGGTGGTGATTCATGACACACAAGCAGGAATTCCAAAGATCCAGACCCTTGGGCCCACTGTGGATTGAGCATAGCTGTGAAATCAAAGTGAATGAAAATCCAGTGGATGGTTAAAAATGTATGGTTTGTCCCACATTGGCCAAGTTGGACAATGAAAGGAGCTTCATATATCTTGGGTCTCTCTACCTACTAGGTTAGCCTTTTGGGTGTGACATGATACCATCAGAGTGAGGGTTATCCGTCCAAGGTCGGGGGTATGCCAAGATCAAAGTTCCGAGAACCCCAGGGCCCAAATCAGCTGTGGGAGAGGGGTTGTTGGGTTTTGTCCCACATCGGCTCAAGTTGGACGATGAAAGGAGCTTCATATATCCCGGGTAGGGCTATCAATGGACCAAGTTGGCCGACAGGATTTCAGGCCTGGCCCGTCTTGGGCCGGGCTTGGACTAGAGTATCAGGCCCGCAAATCGGGTTCGTAAATTATAAGCCCATTTTCCAAACGGGCTGGACTTGGATTGGGCTGTTAAAAACCTATCAGCCCGGCCGACCCGACACGAATATTGTTTTTTAAATTTAAAATTTAAATTATAAATATTTCCTCCCTTTCAAAATTTAAATTTTACACAAATTTTCTTCAAAAATCCATATCCCTTTCAAAACTCCTTTTATTTTCTATAAAGTTGATGAATTTTTTCATATATGGAAAAGTATAGGATTAAATGACAGCTCATTTCTCTATGTGAAAGGCTGAGCTCGGGTTGGGTCGGGTTCGGGCCAGACCATGCATTCGCATCTTGGGCCAGGCTCAGGCTATACTAATGTGGCCCGTCACGGGCTCGGGCCACGTTTGGGCATGTGTTGACGGAGGTAGGCAGGGTTTGGACGGAGCTTAGCGTAGCCCATTGACACTGCTAATCCTGGGGTCTCTGCACCTAATAGGTTAAGCCTTTTGGGTGTGACACAACAAAAAATATAGTCACCAAAAAATCAGATGGTAAAGATTTTTCCTAGTTTGATTTTCTGGCCATTCACCATCCACAATGGGCTCATGAATTTAAATTTGTCATTGATACTGCTATATATCATGAATTTAAATTTGTCATTGATGCTGCTATATATTGTATGCATATCTTCTTGATATGTATTGTTCGGATCACAAGGCCATTGTGGCATGATTTTAGCCACCATATGATTTTGAGCAGGCAATCCTGTCTGATGGCCTATCAAATGAATGGTTAATATGGGAGGAGGGGCAAAATAGAAGTAGAAGAAAAAAAAAAAAAATCAGTGTTCACTATTTGGAGGCTCGGACTGTGACAATATGATTTAGGAGCCAGTACCCCTCAGATGTTGGATTTGTCCAAGACAACGTTTTCATTAACTACATGAGCTCAGTGCTGTAGATGAAAGCCATGACCATGACTAAAAGGCTGCATAGCATTGTCATGAATGTTTATACCAAGTTTGTACTCTACGGGCATTCAAGATGAACATTTTAGGAGGGAAAGATGAACATTTGAGGAGGGAGTTCAGATCGTCTATTCAGCTTAAACATGATTTTACTGTTTGCCAGCCACCTGATTGGTCTAGCTCAGCACTGCTGCATTTAATGCATGCAGTAAGTGCTGATGCATGTGAGCTAGACCAATCAGGCATTCACCAACAGGAAAATCCTGTCAGACGATCCTAATTCTTTGGGAGGTGGTTCTGACCCAAGGCTATGAAGGTCTCCGTCCCATCAAGTTTGCTACGAGTACCAAGCAATGGTATGCTTTTGTGCATCTTGTTTAGTTATTTTCATCTTTTTGTGGTCTTTGTATCAATTGCATAGGAAGTTGTTCCACTCAAATGGATCACTTTCTCTCCAGGTTTGTGTTCGGTAATTTGTTAATTCTCTCACATCCAGCAGCCCCAAGGATGGTCAAGTTAAAGTATTGGAAGAACTACTAGGTTGTGCCAGTGTGGAAACCATTCGCATTTGAGCAAAAGGAGGAGAGGAAACTTTACACCTTTGCATGAAGTATAATGAGTTTGAGGTGGCTAAAATTTTGATGAAAATAGACAAGGCACTACTCGTTGACATGAAGAATGATTAAACCAACACTGCTGCCAAAAAACAAATTCAAACGGGTAAAGATTTTTCTCAAAGTAGATAGCAAGGGATGTGAATGACTAGAATGAGCATGATTTCACAGCCCTTGATGTATTAGTACATGCCCCAAGTGAAACAAAGGCCATGGAAATCAGTGAAATCTTTAACTGATGTAGGGGAAGAACCCCATAATCGAGGGCGTGGATCACACACCTTCTTGAGGAAGATGGACAGGAAGAAAAAATAAGAGGAAACTAAGGAATTTCGATTTTGAAGTTTCAACCAAAACAGGAAATTGTTATTCCCATTTTCAGATTTCTGGCCCAACTCGTGGGGCCCATCTTAATCATTTATGACGATCCATTTTATATTTCGTAAAGCTGCTCGACATCAAGAAAACCCAACAAGTTTCACGTCGATCCAAGTTACGAATTGATCGTGGTGTCCAAAATGATATGAACTGTCCAAAAAGTTATGAATTCCATCAACTAAAACTGGAGATAGTCCAGGTGGCCCACTACTATGATGTGGAGAATCTGAGCCGACAATCTTGAAGAGTATGTCGATATCAGTAATATCACAAAGTTTTGTGGCAATCAGATATGTGGATTGCTCGTATCAGCGGAAGGAAGACGGGGACTCGACAGGCGTTATACAGTTTGCGAAGATTTTTCTGTTTCTTTTCTAATTGTATTATGATTCTTTTCTTCCTTTGCAAGTTAGTGTTAAGTATGAATTTAGGATTGTAATTATTTTTCTATTATTCATTCAATCTATCAAAAAATAATTATTCGGAATTAATTTCCTCTTTTTATCCTTTTATTTTCTCTCGTGAAAATGGAAACCAACCGGCAAGGAAGACAGTGATCAATCTCCCACGTCCTCCCTTCGTCATTGGTGTCAAGAGAGAGATTTTTTTCTCAGGATGATGACCTCTAATAAAGGGTTGGATCTTCATCCTAAGGACGGTCCTCCAAGGGATTATGTCACGGCGGCAGCTTTCGATGAAGTACGACTAAAAAATCGGTTGATCCTACAAGGTATATAGTAACCCTCGATCGTATCGTAACGACATTAAATCTACCACAAGCCCAAGGCAACAGTCAACAACCACCTGTGCTCGCTGTACTAAATAACCCCATGCTCTGTAGAGCACCCCGGGTGGCCTATCGCAGGGCTACCCCAGACGATTCAAAACCTAGCAATAAAGAGGTCGAAGACATCATTGTACGATGGCCTGCGTGTGGGAACGATCATGGGGATTATGTTAAAAGAAATTTTTGAGATAATGCAACTTCAGATCAGGTCGTTGAAGTACAACCCACCACCATCTCAGAGGATGTTCAAAATTCTGAGGAAGTGGAGGAAATCAATACCTTAGTCTTAAAGGATAGGGAAGGAGAGTCTGAAGTTATTCCATACATTCTGAAGTCAGTTTTGACGGAATCTATGAGCATCCTAGAAAGTGTCACGTCAGCAATGCAGGAAATCGAGGCGATCGTAATTGCCAAACTTTCTAATGAATTATTCATTGTGGAGGAAATTGTCATTTTTAAAAAAAGGCCAACTTTCGATATGCCAATGAAGGTTGCAATTATTTATGTTGGCATGGAGAAGTCGGAGAAATTTCTTGCAACATTCTAGGAATAAGGCCAGCAAACATCGACTTCCAAAATTAAAAGCAAATCATAGGCCCTAACCTAAAGTAAAACTTGAGGACGAGTTTTTTTCAAGTGGGGAAGAATGATGTAGGGGAAGAACCACATGATTGAGGGCGTGGATCACGCACCTTCCTGAGGGAGATGGACAGGAAAAAAACGAGAGGAAATTAAGAAATTTTCGATTTTGGAGTTTCAACCAAAATAAGAAATTGTTATTTCCGTTTTTGGATTTCGGCCCAACTCGTGGAGCCCGTCTTGATTATTTATAATGATTCATTTTGTCCATTTCGTAAAGCTGCTCGACACCGAGAAAACCCAAAATGGTAGAGCAATCACGTCAATCCGAGTTACGGATTGATCATGGCGTCCAAAATGGTACGAACTGTCCAAAAGTTCTGAATTCCACCCACCAAAACTGGAGATGGTTTAAGTGGCCCACTATTACTAATATTGAGAATTTGAGCCAACCATCTTGAAGAGTACGTTAATGTTAGCAAAACCACAAAGTTTTGTGGCAATCAGATACATGGATTGCTCGTATCAGCGGAAGGAAGACGGCGCCCGACAGGCGTTATATAGTTTGTGCAGATTTTTCTGTTTCTTTTCTAATTGTATCAGGATTTTTTCTTCCTTTGCAAGTTAGTGTTAAGTACAAAATTTAGAGTTGTAATTATATTTTTTTATTATTCATTCAATTTATCAAAAAACAATTATTCGGAATTAATTTTCTCTTTTTATTCTTTTATTTTCTCTCATAAAATTGGGAACCAACCGGCGAGGAAGATGGTGATCGACCTCCCACGTCCTCCCTGTGTCATTAAGGCTGCTGGATGTGAGAGAGGGAAAAAATACCAAACACCAGCAGGAGAGAAAGTGATCTGTTTAAGTGGAACAACTTCCTATGCAATTGGTGCAAAGACTAAAAAAGTATTTTTAAAAAATTGCTAAACGAAATGCACAGTACATTGCTACTTGTAGCAACCTTAATTGCGACGGTGATCTTTACAACCCTCGGCCTTAATTTGAAAAATCTTGTACTCCCATCATCTCTTTGAACTTGATGAACTTTTTTGTAGTCATGGGTTATAAAAGTATTTGCAACATGATATTATGACTTGCAGAACTTCAACTCAATTTCTTATCCTTCAACTAACTCCCTCATGGAGTGGTGGCGTAATTCGATGTGCTTTGATCAACTATGGAAAACTGAATTCTTTGCCATCATAATTGCTGATATGTTTTTATAGAAAATATAAGTAGATAATTTTAGCTCAGTTTGTAAGTCGCTCCAAATTCATTTAATCCATATAGCTTCACATACATTGCAATAAGCTTTGGCATGGACAACCTCAAGAGTAGGCTTCATCGAGCAACACCCGATGAAGATACAACCACCCTGGATGAGCTACTCCAAGAAGACCCACTCTCGCCTATAAAGGATCAGAGCCGCATGGGCCACAGACAAACCTCTACACATAGTATCATTGGCAAGCCGTGTGGAATTTACTGCTGTAGTTCTCAGACGGTAGCTGAACTTAGCCTGAATCCATGACGAGCAAGGGTTGTACCCTCTACACTTGGCTTCAACTAAAGGGCACATAGAAATAGTTAAAACAATGCTGAGGGCGACCATTGCTTGTGGAAACTCCGTGACAAGGAGTAGAGGAGTACTCCTCTCCATTCGGCCGTTTGCTGCTGCAGAATGGAGGGGAGTCCTCTACTCCTTATTGCTTGCGGAGTTTACACAAACAATGGTCGCCTTGAGCATTGATTTCACTATTTCTATGTGCCCTTTAGCCAAAGCCAACCTCACTCGTTATGGATGCGGGCTAAGTCGGGCTGCCGTCTTCGAACTACAGCAGCAAATTCCACATGGCCTGCCAATGATGCTATGTGTGGAGGTGTGTCTGTCGGAATGCGGCTCTGATCCTTTATAGGCGGGAGTGGGTCTTCTTGGAGTAGCTCATCCAGGGTGGTTGTATCTCCATCGAGTGCTGCTCGATGAAGCCTACTCTCAAGGTTGTCCATGCCAGAACTCTCTTTTCGCCCTTCCCTTTCCGTGAAAGGTCCACTCTCCTTTTCTCTCATTCGTCCCTACATCAATAACCACCGTCTCTGCGACTTCGATCTGATTTGGATCTTCGTTATAGCAAGCAAATCGGAGTAGTCAGGTAGCTGGAAAGATTTTCAGTTTGAGGTCGGTCTCTGTTGCAAGGGTGAATAACGTCAGCTTCCCATCTCTGTAGACCTCCCGATTCCAGATATGTTGTTCTCGGCAGATTCAGGGACCCTGTTCAGGATAGCTCCATTTGGTTTTAAAAAAAAACAGGGACCCTGTTCAGGAGTGAGTCCTAGCTAGCTGCTGGCGGGAGGCTCCTGTGTTGTGTCTTCAAGCTAAATTCAGAGGGACGCGGATTTCCTGCCAAAGCCCTTCCCAGGAAGTTGAAAGGTGGAGCCCATCGTGGTATTTTTGATAAATCAACCCCGTTCATCTGTTTTGACACCTTATTTTAGGACATGTGGCCAAAAATTAAGTCGATCCAAAATTCAAGTGGGCCACACGAGAGGGAAAATTGGAGAAAGAAATGTCTACCTTTGAAACCTTTCTGAGCCCGTCTTGATGTTTATATGCCATCCAAATTGTGTTTATAAGCTCATTCACACTTGGATGAAGTGAAAACACAAAACGTTTGGCGTGATACAATACTTTCGTGGCATATGAATGTTTCAACAGTGGTCACTGAATCCCCACTGATTCCTATCGTGTGGCCCAAGCGAGTTTTGGAATGGCCTGATTTTTACTGCATGTCCTAAAATGAGGTCAAAAACTGATGGATGGAGTGGATTTCTTAAAAACATCATGGTGGCCCCACTTAGCATCCCAGCGCAGGAGCCACCATGATTTATGACTTGAGCCCAAATATGAAGCATATCCAAATCTCAAGAGAACCACACCACAGGAATCAGTGAGAACTGAACGTCTACCGTTGGAAAATTCTTGGGGCCACAGAAGTTTTGAATTAAGCTGATATTTGTATTTTCCCTTAATTCATGTTGTGTGATCTTATGAATAGGTTAGATGACAAATAAACGTCAATGTAGGACTTAGGAAGGTTTCAAGGGCGTAAATTATTATTCCCACTGTTTCCTGTGGTATGGTCCACTTGAGCTTTGGATACGCTTCGATTTTGGTCTCAACCCCTAAAATGAGGGTGAAACATGGATAGACGGCATGGATTAAACTACATACATTCACGGTGTGCCCCACAGAGTTTACTCAGTACGATATGAGCGTACCGCATAACTCAGTATCCAATTTCTATCATTCTATGCTTGAGAATAATAAAGATATTGATTCAAAAGATGGAAATTGATTTTTAAAAAAATGAAAATGTAGGCAACCACACACCATATCTGGACCAACCATTAGGTCCATTCCACTCTTCTTCTGCAAATCACATCAATATCAATTGGATGGTCTTGAACATCGGTCTCTGCAACCACCATCTGTAAACGATCTTCTACATTCGTTTTTACATTCCTCTGACTGGACGATCTGGATCATCCAATCATACGATGTTTTCAAGGTTGCCTATGAAGTGTGGATGGGCCAAATGGATGGTATAGATTGATGATTCGATTGCCTGCTGAAAGTACGTAAAATAGAAGATAACAGACTTACCGACGGTAGCAGCACTGATAGCTGACGATCCAATGTATGTGGCTACAGTGAAAAGAGCGGTGTTGTCGAAGCTAAGATACACAGACATGGTGTATGTGAGTAGAGAAAGGAAGATACAAGGTGAAGGGAGAGAAGAGAGACAGAGAAAGACTGTAGTGCTCTGGTCTTCCCAGATTGCCACCAGGAAATCCCAAGTGAAATAATAAAAAGGAAGAAGAAAGAACGAAATTCCACTCCGAAGTGGAAGAAGAAGAAAATTAAAAACACCCACTCTTGAATGTGATGACGCTGTTGAAGGAGTTTGAGCTCGAGAAGGAAGCTGTTTCGAGCTACGATTTCAAGGTCCTGATTTTCGGCTTTTATAGGCTTATGCCTGACTGCTGCGATATATTACGGTGGAAACGGATTAGGTGGCACCTCGGATACACCGAGGTCGGTGAGATCCCTGACTGTGGGGCTCGCAGTTATGTATGTACCTCAAATCCACACCGTACAACAATTTTGTAAGCTTATTTTAGTGTATGATCCAAAACATTAAGCTGACCCAAATCTTAGATGGACAACACCATAGGAAAAAGTCTTGATTGAATCTCTACCATTAAAAACTTCATGGATTCCACCGGAATGTTTATTAACCATCCAACCTGTTTATAAGGTAACAAATACCTAGATAAAAGGACCACACAAATATCATCTTGATCTAAATATTTTGTCGCCCACAACTAGTTTTTAATAGTCAATCACCACTGTTTCCTTTACTATGGTCCATGTGGGATTTGGAACTACTTCATATTTTTGGATCATGCCTAAAATGAGCTTCCAATACGTATGGACAGCGTGGATGTAGTCACATACATCACAGTGGGCCTCACAGTCAGGGGTCCCATCCACCTCGGCCGATCCGGGTCCTCACCGAAGCCGCTCCCTATTACCATGTGGCTTTTTTAATTTTTTAAAAAATATATATATACAGATAGATGGCACAATGACGAAAATACCATTTCTCAATTTTTTATTAAAAAAGAAAAAAGTAAAAAAGAAAGTGGTTTGCAGTGCCCACCCCGTTTGTGGATCAAATCCAACCCGTCTAAAATGTGGACCAGACCATGATTATGGTATGGAAAAAAATATCAAGCTGATCCAATCACCAGGTGAGCCATGTCATTGAAAATAATATAGGGCTTCCAAAAACCTCTAATTCTACGTGTGGCCAACCTGATAATCGGATGAGACCAACTTGGATCATCAGGATGCACTGGATGCCGCACACAAACCATGTGAGCCTCACAATGGCCGGCCACACCAAATTGATGAAGGGTATTTTGGTCATCATACCATCTATCCATCTGGTCAGAACTGAAAATTAAAATGAGTCAGGGTTATTTTTGTAATTTATTGAGGAGGATTCTTTCGATAAAAGTGCCCTTTTAAGCTCTTTGGGATTATGATTTTGGTGGAAGGGGTTACGCATTTCTTTCACTAAATATAGGGATTATGATTTTAGTGGAAGGGGTTACGCATCTCTTTCGCTAAATATAGGGGTTCATGTGTCACTTTCTCCAAGTAGAGAACGAAGGTTTGCTTTCTTTCTTACCAAAATAACCCATTATGACAGTTTAATTATTTTATTGTCATTCTACTTACAACATCTAAGGTCTAAAGTCAGATGTTTGGGTTGTGGTTGAGAGCGGACAAGGAATTTTTAAAGCAGTAGCCTAAGGTGAGGCTATTTTTACTAAAAGTTTAACTTCTAGCCTAGTTCATCTTTTTTAGCCTTAACGAGAAATTGAAAATTTATGGTAAAAAATGCCCCTCCAACCGATTCCCCCGGGCACTATGGATTCCCCCCGAGGTGCGGTGAATTCCCTGAACACATGGTGGCCAGAGGGGCATTCTTGACTGTAAAATTTTCAATTTTTTTTTATTAAAAATATTTTGCAAGCCACAAAAGTTATGAATCAATATTATCTTTCTAATTTTCCTTCATCCAGATCTTCTTGACATTATCAACAAGTTGGATTGCAAATAAACATTAATAAAACATTACAATGGGCCCTTTGTAATTTTTAATGGTGAGGAACTCAATCAATACTGTTTCATGTTGTGTGTTGCACCTGAGATTTGGATATCTATAAATTTTGGTTTCTTGTCTTAAAATGGTCCATAGAAACGGATGAACGACGTGGATATACAGAAAATCATCAATGTGGGCCCCACGGTAGGGGTAACACCCACTGAGTTATTACCCTTGTAACACCTGATTCGCACCCGTTGTGGTTAAGCGAACAGAATTGTTATATGCTGGGCAGTGGATCGGAAACCAAGCTAAGAAGTTTGGGTGGACCTTTACTTTGAGCCCCACCTTGATTTATTTACTTTAATCCATGCCGTCCATCCATTTTAAGAGGTAATTTTAGAGGATGATCCCAGAAATGAAGCAGATTCAAATCTTATGAGGACCACACCACAAGAAACAGTGGTGATAGAATTCCCACCATGAAATACTTCTTGGGGGGCTACCGAAATGTTTGTTTACCATCCAACCTTTTGATAAGGTCACAAGGACCTGGATGAAGGGCCCACAAAAATATCAGCTTAATCAAAAACTTTTGTGGCCCACAAGAGGTTTTTAATGGTCAATCACCGCTGTTTCCTGTGGTGTGGTCCAACTGAGATTTGGATCTTCTTCATTTTTTAGATCTTACCCTAAAATGAGCTGTCAAAACGGTTGTATAATCAAGGTGGATGTAAGGAGCATACATCAAGGTGGGCCCCACAGTCAGGGATCCCACCTACCTTGGTGGATCCGGGGATCCTCCGAAGCTGCGCCCAAAAAATTTGATGGCGATCAACAGCATAAAGTTGATGTCCATAGGTATGTAAATTGGCCAGGTTCATGTCATACCTTATAGTACCCGGGTTGAGCTAATCAGGTTCCGGTCCCACCAGGTCCGGGTCATTTCAAGTCCAGGTCTACTTCTTAAAGATGCGGACTCGGATTGGATCATGTTAATTAGGTAACCATTGCGTCTTTAGATCTCAGTTTCAAGTTGGTTCTGAACAAAGATGAGTATATAGATGGTTGGGCCCACCCAACTAATGAATTAGATTGCACATACATGGTATATAAATGGGCCTTCTTACATGTGTGCCTTCGAAATCTCATTGAGAATAGTAAAATGCATGTTAAAAAATGTAAATTTATTATCTAAACCAGCTGACCCAACTCTTTTTTTGTTAGTCATGCAACGAAACCACCCTGTTAGTTGCACAACACACCCACATAGTTAGTCACAGGATGCACCCACCCACCCGTGGGGTTAATGTGTCTCCTTAGCACTCAAACCTAAGACTTGTTGAAATGCCTGGCATCTTCCAGCTGGGCTAGCAGGCCAGACACACCTGAAACCTAAACTTAACTAGGCTCGGACCCACCTGAATTTAACCGGTTCCATCACATGGCCCTAACCCAAAGCCAACTGGACCTAGGTTCACCAGATTCCTTAATGGGTCCAACAAATGGGACCCAGACTCGTAGATATCGAGTCGATTCCAACGCATATCCATGCCCACTGAAAAGCCGTAGTTGCATAGCCGTTGAGGCATTTCCGTAATTTTGCTCATGACAATTTAGAAATAAGCGCATTTTTGTTAATTTGGAAATCTTGATTACATGAACCAATCCTCCACCGTAGAAAACAGGTAAGTAGAAAACAGGTAAGGCAATAGGAAAGAGAAGGTTACTCGGTTGGATTACCTTTTCATGTGGTCCTCATACATCTAATTAGTGAAAGTGGAGGCCCACGTTTGGATTGCATTGATTTCAACTCAACAATAGAGCTGGCACAGGTCGAGTACAACTTGGTTGACTTGACTCGTTCAAACTGGCTAGACTTGACTCAAACCGATCCGACAGGAACAACGGACCCGAATCGAATATTTTGGATAGGATCCAAATATAGATCGAGTTGAGTTCAAATCCACCTTAATCGAATCGACTCGACTCGAAGTTCGATCCAAAATGGATCTGATTCGATCTGAACTAGGTTTAGGTATAAGTTAAAAAAAAATAAAAAAAATTAGAATTAATTGACAAACTTAATTCACCTTGGTCCCTATGACGGGTCAGACTCGGAACAGATCAGACCTGGCTAACTCGGTTCAAATCAGTTTAGGATTGGCTGACTCGATACCGAATCCAATCCGACTCAATTGAGGCCCTGTTCTTGACCGGATCGAACTGAGAAAGCCCAAACTCAGTCCGACTCGACTTGATGCCCACCTCTACTCAACAACCTAGTCGATGCCACCTGAATTGGTGCTCTGGTGGACTGACACCTAAATAACATTATTAGTAAGGAAGGTAAAAGCTGTTTTAAGTCGTTTTCCTCGTCCGGGAATTTTTTTTTCTCTCTCTATAATGCTACGTTGCATGGGGAGTTTAAGATACAATATTTACTTTCCCACTAATTTGGCCCACTTGCAAATATTATTGGATGATTAGAACCGTTCATGTTTTTTGTGCTACCTGGGAATAGATAAAGGTAAGAGATCGACAAAGAATGAGTGGTTCTTACTATTGATACGCGAACTATTGAAAGGAAAATGCTTAATGCCTCACATTCAACTCAGATGATTAACGGCCATGATCCTTTTTTCAGGGTGATTATAGGATCATTTGCCATTCAAAATAACAATGACAAGATGGTGGCTTCTGATTATTCAACCATTTAGGATTGTGGGCCGCAGAAGGAGACGGATGTTGGTGATCATGAATCTGACTCACCATCTGTTGAATCACCTCATTGATTCTTCCATCTTGGATATTTTTTTGGTTGACCTTAATTAATTTGGGATGTGGCTTAGATTATGATGACCATGGTGGATATTTTCCGATTCTGGCCCGTCCAACATTGGCCCATCATATCAATGGTCACTGTACAGTCGTTGGCTTAAGCATCATGTAATCATGCCTTTTTTTGCGTAGCAAATCAGATTGTGGAAAAGAAATGGAGTCCACGTCAGATTTCATCACAGAAAAAAGAGGACTAGCTAGCGAGCCGGATCTCTGAGTGGCCACCGTGATGTATGGGTTTTATCCACACCGTCCATCCATTTTTTCATGTCATTTTAGAATTTAGACCCAAAATTGAGGCATATCTATGATACAGGTGGACCACAAAAACTCTTACCGTTGAAAACTTCTTAGGGCAGCAAAAGTTTTGAATGAGCTGATATTTGTGTTTTCCCTTCATCCAGGTCCATGCAACTTTATGAATAGGTTAGATGGGAAATAAACATCACGGTGGGCCTTAAGAAAGTTTTAACTGTGAGCATCATTACCACCACCACTCCCTATGGTGTGGTACGCTTGAGTATTGGATTTTCCCTAATTTTTAGTCCATACCATATATTTCACTGAGAAAGCGGTGCGGGTAAAACTCATACCTCAGCAACCAGCGGCAGATGGGAAGGCGTCGGACGCGCAATCCACACTTAATTGCACAGAGCTAAGGCTGTACCATGTGAGCCCAACAGAAGCAGATTGCGATCCTACCTTGCGGTCTCTAGCCACCAATGGGCACATCTGTGTGGGGCCCACTTTGATGTATTTAATTATTTAAAAAACAAGGTAGATCCAACGCTCACGTGGACCACACCAATGAGTTTTTTCTTGCCCTGTGACAATAGATACGAGTTTACCGACTTAATTCTTTCACAAGTACTATTCTCAGTTCAATATTTTTTAAAGGAATAAGATACACGTGCAACTTAAAGAAGGCAAAATGTTGCTAATTTCATTAATATTAAGAAATAATGTTCATTATAATCAACAAGTTGCGAAACAACCAAATAAATAAACAAAAAAGAAATGATAAGTACCTAATGTCTCTATTGGAACAGACGATCGAGGACAAATGTGATTAAGCTAAATCGAAACTTAGATGATCACAGTCGTACATCTTAGGTTGCAGAAAATTAGCTATGTAAAATTAAGCTAGGCTAAGAGAGATAAATAAAAGATAATCTAAAAGATAAATTGATATGTTTGGTGTGAGGTTTCGATTTTTTTTTTTTTTCAATTACTCCTTTTATAGATTGTCAAGGTAGTGAAACCCTTGTTGGAGTTTCATTGCTGATCATAAATCCTTTCCTTTTACGTCGTAGGCTTTCTGGATAAGGATATCTCTTCAGTAGATCTAGATCTTCTAACTAAGGTCTCTAAAAAGTTTGAAGTGACTGGAACTTAGATGTCCACTCCTATACATAAATATTCCCCTATAGGATCTGAATTGGTCAAGAGAGCATTTAGCCCTAAGATCAATCATGGTCGTTCATCCAAGTGACTTGGTGTAGATCACTTAATTCCTAACCGTAAGAGTAGAATTTGATGCTAGCTAGATACCGAGTTGTTATCAGAGATGGACTAGATCCGTCACATCAAGATCACACATTCTCTAATTAATTTCAATGAAACCATGACCATTGTATAGGATCATTAAGGCATATATTTGGACGATCTCTCTGTCTCTTTCTATTTCCTTGATGAGTAGCTTATATCTATCTGATACTAATTCGTTATTAGACATATCATATCCTTCTTCGAGCCCTTTTGCATTCTATTTATTTTGAATGAAGAGTGGTTCTGAATCCCTCCAGGCTGATGTGTATGTTTCTCCTTATCTATGTTCAAATCATTGTTGGGTTAGCTTGGACATTAATTCGATATGTGGATCTTTGGAATCTTCGCGAATGCTATATCTTCTCTGAATATCTTTGCAAAGATATTTCATTTTAAAAAGACTATGAGAGATGGCCTCACCGAAAATATCATAATCAGATTCGCAATATTCATGTTTTTCAGCGGGTCTCTTATGGATGTGATAGTTGCCTTGTTAATGGGCATAATGCGCGAGGCCATGTGGCATATGCTGATTCTTTCTCCTACAGGTAGGCGCAAGGGGTCGTGCCTTCACATTTAGCCTTCACATTTATAACCAAATGTATATTGTCGAAGCAAGATTAGATGAGAGCATGTTTCACGCCGGTTGTGTCAACACATAGTGGCCTTCGTTTGGTCGGCGCTGAAATGGGTGTAAACACTATCCGTGCAAAAGGTGGGCCACACCTTGATTATCACCTTCTACGAAAATCAGGCCAATCCACTCGTTGGTTGGACCACAACAGTACACTGAGAGGCCTAGGCTGATCATGGATTTTGACGCACGTTCTGTGCAGGGATCGGAATAGGTCTTATTTTCATATCAGGTGATCCTCACATTGTTTGGCCCACCGTTTTCATGGTTTGGTGCGGGGAAAATGGCTGTACGATACAACCGCTGGACATTTCTCCTAAAATCATATTAATCGGGATGATAAATGGTGACGTTGTACGGTTGGGATTCTACTTCTATGTTGAGTATATTCCAAGCTGTATACCCTTTTTGCCCACATACTCTGACATATTTACATCATCATACTCGAGAGCAATAAAGGATGCTATCGTATGAGTTTTATCTTATTCCCATACGAAGCTTTCCACGTTAACAATAACACGTATTTTGCATTCTAACGCCTATTCAACATCGGCCAGCATATGATGACATTGCACCACCGTCTGAAAATGGTCCTGATTTGGCCACATGCAAGGCAATCCGGACCGTTCAAGTCGTGGGCCCATTACGTATCAAATCGTGGAATAGTAGAGAATGGAAATTAGAAAGCCTTTCTTGAAAAGATAATCTCAATAAAGTGATTTTCTTTATCATATTTGGGGAAATGTCAGTGAGGGTGAGGCAAGGACCATCGGGCCCACCTTGATGTAGGTATCTATATCCACACCGTCTATCCGTTTTTCCAGATCACTATATGGAAGGTTCCGAAATTTGAAGCAGATCCAAGTGTTAGGTGGACCACACCACAGGAAAGAGTGGTGATTGAACACCTATCATTAGAAACTTCCTAAGGCCTACCGTAATGTTTATTTTCCATCCAAACTGTTGATAAGGTCACACTCACCTGGATGAAGGGAAAACACAAATATCAGTTTGATCCAAAACTTTTATGATCCATAAGAAGCTTCTAATGGTGGCCATTCAATCACCACTTTTTTCTGTGGTGTGGTCCATCTGAGATTTGGATATGCTCCATTTTTTGGTACACGATCTCAATTGAGCTGGCAAAACGGACGGGCGGCGTGGATGTACAACAAATAAGTTGGCCCCACAGTCACGGCCTCACCGAATCCACTCTCAATATCTGAATGACAAATTTCTCTCACTATGCATTCGCGCGATCGAGGAAAGATTGAAGAGGCAAATCACAGCCACTCATCCAAATAAGAAAAGTGTGTGAAATATCCAGGATATTCATCAAACATGGCCCAGGTGAGAAAGAAATGATCTGAGACAGTCATCTGGCGGGACCCAGGTGAGAAAGGAGTGAATAGGGTTGTAAGATGGAAAAACAGGCTCAGATGAGGAGAGAAAATCCATGGAAAAACCAATACATGCCTATGAATGCAGCCAAACTCGAGACGTATGTAACCATGAAAATATTTTCATGCATCCAAACAGCGATAAGTGATAGAAATGAAGACATCATCCTTCCCTCAACTTGTCTATAAATACCATCACCACTCACACACCCCACAACAGGCCCATCATCATCATCATCACAGAAACATGGTTAAGGGCAGTTTCACCGGCGAGCATGTGTCGCCGATTCCTCCCACGAGGCTATGGAACGCGAGCATCCGTGACGGACACAACCTCGCACCCAAGATCATGCCTGAAGTTATATCAAGCTGCACGATGGTCGAAGGAGACGGCGGGGTCGGGTCTATCAAGCAAGTAAACTTCACTCCAGGTTTGTCTACACCATTGAATCTTTCTATGTTGGGTCATTCAGGGCCGGACCATCACGGCTATATTAAGGCCCACCAGATAGATGGACTTGATCAATGCCCAATTTTGATTACTTCTATAGATGGGTACAGACCCATGGACAGTCCATCAAGCTCATGAATGGTCCAGTGGCCAAAAATGAACACTGGGCCAGGCCTCAAAGCCCCAACCCCTTAATACACATTTACTCATATGTACATGCATGTTCACATGAAAATATGGAACTTTGATCGCCATGACTGACGGGTTCTTGCAAAAATTTGCAGCTATGAAGGATTTTACTTATATTAAGGACCGCATCGACGTTGTCGATGATGAGAAGCATGTGTACAAATACACAGACATTGAAGGAGGATTCATCGGGTCGAAGCTGAAAACATGCTCCTTTGAGATCAGCTTTGAGCCTGCGAACAATGGCGGGAGCCTGTCGAAGCTGAAGGTGGAGTACGACTCCATTGGCGATGGCCCACTTGCCGAAGAAGATGTGGCTAAGATTAAGGAATGGATTCTGGGGATGGTGAAGGCCGTGGAAGGCTACCTACAAGCAAACCCGGGTGCATATGCCTAGGCCAGAGAGTTTTAGTGCATGGGCGTGCACTAAGAGAGGCCATGGTGGCGTAGGTTTAAGGGTCAGTAGCACTGCATTCTACTAATACCACTAGTCTCATATGGTTGTAATATTTCTAAGCATATCTAGTAATAAAGAGCCTCCATGTGGGAACATTTTACTCTTTATCTCGGAAGATATCTGTGCCACAGATCGATCCAAAAGCATGACATAGACGGCCAGGATCGTGTGGGCCCCACCAAGGAGGATCCACAGCCCAAAAATCGCTACAAGGGTGCAATCTTATACTCGTGCTTGTCATGATCTTGTCTCTATGGATTGATATAACTCGTCTGAGTTGGACGCAACTCAGTTTACGTCCTATGAGGAGACATGCATCTCTCTCTAACCTACCGGTCTCCTGGGAACCGGTGGATCCCACCATGATGTGTTTGTGAACTCCACTCTGTACATCCGATGTGTCAGCCCATGTTGAACCTACTGCCCAAACAGTTCCCCTTTGTATGGCCTGGCCAACCTGAATCACAGATAGGGCTGATTTTCAGGCCCTGGCTATTAATTGTAGTGTTTCATTATAATGGTTAAGGGTGAATTTTGAAAACACATGATGTTGGGCCCCACCCCAAATGAATAACAAAGAGCATTAATTCATGGAGTGAAGCCCTCAACGCCCTTTAGCATGCGGTGTGAAGATACTATAAGGGCAGTCCATCTATTTCGGCGGCTCATTTTAAGGCATTAGCCCAAAATTGAAGCATATATATCCAAAAAGCTTAAGTGAACCAAACCATAGAAAAAGGCAGGGATAATGACATCCACCGTTGAAACCATCCTAAGGTGCATGGTAATGTTTATCTGTCATCCAAATTGTTAATCATAAGGTGTTACAAACTTGGACAAAGAGAAAATAAAAATACCAGCTCGATGCAAAACTTTTGTGGCCCTCAAGAGGTTTTCAGCAATAGACATCTCAATTCCCATTGTTTCATGTGATGTGGTTCATTTGAGTGTTGGATATGCTTCAATTTTGGTCGCAGGCCATAAAATGAGCTGGAAAAACCAATTGGCGGCATGAATAAGACATGTTACGGTGAGCCCCCATAGTCTTCACACCATGATAAAGGGTGGCAAGGACCTCATACCACAATCTACCTTAGGTGTAAAAGCCATTGATGAATTTGTGGTACAGTTGGGGTGGGTCCACCCTCATGCATTTTTAAATTCCACACCAACAATAAGATGAGTGGCCTAATTTTAGGCCTTGGGCTGAAAAGCCAACTCCATCGGTGATTTAGGTGGACTGAAAATTGAAAAATGTATGTAGGGCAATACTCACCCTTCAAACTATTTCCCTTGTTGTGGCCTATTTGAATTGTGGATCGACCTAGTTTTAGAGGGTCATGCCTGAATTTTTGTATCTTGTATTAATGGTTTGAGTTAAATTTACATAATCATCATGGCAGGCCTGTGAAAAAATAACAGTGCATATCTCTCCCCAGCGATATACCAAATCCTTTGGTATGGTCCACTTGAGTTATGAACTGGGCTGATTTTTGGGCCCTACAACCAAAATGGGGTGACGATCTTGGTAACTAGTGTGGATTTTACTTAAATATCATTGTGGGGCCTACTTCAACAAGCCACAAGTTAAGATTGTAAGGGCATAACCCGCTTGATGTTTGGGTGAACGGCAAGCGTCATAGGTGTGCTCCCCACAAACACAAACGCGAGTTTGATTCCCTTCCTCAAATTATTCGATGCACGTAGTTTGTGAGTGATTGCGTACATCTGTAGGGAATATATAGTACTCTCGCCTTAAAATGGGTCGAGGACATCCTGGCATTATAAAAATAAAAATAAAAAAATATTGTAAGGGCATAGGAGATTCTCTCTCTCTCAATATCTCTCCTCACGTCATAAAAATAAAAATAAAAAAATATTGTAAGGGCATAGGAGAATCTCTCTCTCTCTCTCAATCTCTCTCCTCACGTCATAAAAATAAAAATAAAAAAATATTGTAGGGGCATAGGAGACTCTCTCTCTCTCTCTTTCTCTACTGACATCATAAAAATAAAAATAAAAAAAATATTATAAGGGCATAGGAAACTCTCTCTCTCTCTCTCTCTCTCTGCACGTGCTTATTAATTAATTTAAGGCATGTGTGAAGCCTAGTCATCTTAGGCTTTGCAGGCTAGCCCTCTCTTGGAGTGTTCTCTGTGAATTAGGGAATAATACATGTAGAGAGAGAGGTGCATCTTCCTAGTATGATTCCTTGCTGAGATTTTTTGCTCATATTCTTTATTTCACTTACTTTAGTAAAAATGGCCCATAGGCATATTATCGAAACGCGTCTCTTGTTTATCTTTGGCTATGAATTTTAGCTCTCTTTAGCTTTTAAATTTTAGCTTGGGCCCATGAACGAGGTCGTTGCTTTTGGACTGCTTTGCATCGAATATTCTTACATGGTCTGCTATATGGCTGTGTTTGGGGTAGTTAATGGTTGTTGTGTGGATGGTGTTTTTTTGTTGGGCCGGCCACAGAATGGTTCTACATTTTATTTCTTTATCGATAAAATATTAAAAAAAATTCTGTGGACGTTTTTTTTCTTTTTTTTTCGCAGCAGTCCCCATGGCTTGATGACTCATCCTAGTCAGCCCAGATTTGGTAGAGTCTAATCTAGCATGGCACGTTGAATCAATATTGAAAATGGGTGACTCAGCCCAACTTAATTGACTCGGAACTAAGCGAGTCGGACCCAGTTGCCAAATCTTACAACCATCCGCATGCCACCTTTGTGGGACAACACTGCCATGAAAACAGCTGGCCTCACCACGAAAATTATCCGGCAAAAAATAGACCATCTGCTCGTCAGGTGGGCCCCACTATTTGAATATATGAACAACGATCGTTCTGATTCAGCACTCAGGTTTGGCCTGCCTAGAAAGTGGATCAACCTAATTTTTTAGATGGGTAATCTGCATGGTGGGCCCTACCGTTTTAATGGGATGTGATCAGTTCTATAAAACCTTGTCTTGAGTGAGACAACAAGCTTTCATATCCCTTCTTTTGAGATCATCAATGGCTGATGGACCATCTAGGGTGTGTTTAGGTGACACCCAAAAATCATTTTGGTTAGTTTTGTCCGTCCATTAGAAATTTAGAATCTCTGCCAACGGTTGGATTGCTTGTACTAATGTGGCTCAGCCGCTTATCCAATGGGCCTGAAATTTCGATGGAGGAGTTTTTCACATGATGGTCCCCCTAGTGGACGGTTTAGTTCTTGCACACATGTAGCACATTCCGTGGTGGGCCACTGACTTACGGTGCTCTGCATATTTCTCAATTGTCTGATTCCATTAATGGGATGGTTCTTGGGGTGTATTTGATGAAAATACTGAAATGAAAACGATATCCATGGAATCCTAACATTAGATGAAAGGGTGAGTAGGATTAAAGAAATGAAACCATAATAACAACAAAAACTGAGCTCGATGGTGATATCTGACCATCCATCTTTAGAGTGGCATACATGTAAAGTAATCTGGTCCGTTGGAATCATGGCACCCATCATGGATGGAAAGTATCAGAAAAGTTCACTGATGGGATGATCTTAACCATCTGACTTCACACATTATATTGGAACCAGTAATCATTTTATTCTCAACCATTCATTTGATATCTGCAAATTGGATGGTTATGATCATTCTACCCATGGACTTTTTAGGCTATCTGCCATCCGAAAATGCCTCAAAATTCATTTGGTTTGTTTGGATTTCCATACATGTATGCCAAAATTCATGCTTTAGGTATATGCACTAGGGTTTTGGATGAGATAGGTCTCAATGGCTTTGAACATCCCCATCACACCCTCTTTTCCTGAGTTGATTTCCTCATCCATAGCTTCCACTCCACCACCAGTGTTGTATTCTGCAGATGTCCTGCAAATGCATCCACCATCTGCGGATGGCTCGATTTTCATTTGGTAAGTAGCTGAAATGACTCGACCCCCAACGTGCGTGGCCTCTTTCATGGTGAATTTGTACTCCAACTTCTCTTCATCGAGCACTTCAATGCGTTCGTCCACATGGCTGAAAGGAAGAACTGCGTACCGAGGGGACGGACAATTACATTATTTCAATTTTCGTTGATATATCTAACAATTTGAATCATGGATTGCCAACTCGTCGAGTCAGGTACAACTCATCCGAGTCAACTCGGATTCTATTGAGTCTGATCCAGCATCATGAGCCAGCAATCAAAATATGTCCCGATCAGCCCGACATGGATGGGTCAGCCCAATTGGCCGACTCCCCACTTGACTCAGGGCTGAACGGGTCAATCTGAGTTGCTGAGTCTTTGGCCTATGATTCGAATCCACCAAGCTAATCCAGAAATGAAGACATGTATAGATTTCATCTATAGAAGTGTGAGTCACTTTTGTTGAACTCAGTGCGAGTCAACACAACATGTCTTCATTAGGAATATGAGAAGGAAGATGTCATTCAACTAACCTTCCGTGAATTTGAATTGCCTGACACTTCCAGGCCCTCCATCTCCTTCGAGGATATCGGCACTGGACACGATCTCGGGCTGGATCGTTGGGACAAGGTTGTGCCCATCCACGACTGAGGCCTTGAACATTCGAGCCGGTTCAACCGGCGACACCAGCTCGAAGCTAAAACCAGTAAGACCCATGCAATAATGCGTGTGAAAGGAAGGAAGGAAGAGATTGAACTGCTCTTGGTAGGCTTTTGAGTTGCAGAGAGAGAGAAACTGTGGAACTTATAGATGTTTTTTTTATATGACTTTGTTTGGCAGACTCACAAGTGGCCCATAGTTTAGTGATCCGAACCATTGATCAGATGGGTCCCAATAATCGTCGATGAGACAATCTTATCCCTTCAAATGGTGGCCTGCTTTCAACCAAGGAAGGATAAAGATTGGATGCAAGGAGCATGGTCCATCCATGAATTACATGGACCATTGGATCAACAGTCAGGATCACTAAACAGTGGGGCCCACTTCTACAAATTGGAAACTCGAGGATACTATGCATTTCCTCAGATTAGCATTGTCGCATATGTTTGACTATTTGTTTACCTAATACCAACATATTTCATTTGTTTACCTTAATATCTTATGATTCCTGGTTTAAACAATGCTATAGTGGATAACCTGCACCGAAAGGCAAGACAAGGGAGGAAAACAAAGAAAAAAAGGTCCACCGAAAGGCGATTCAGAGATTAAAATATTCGAATTTTTCATTTTTCCCATTTGGGTCATTGATGATTGTGGATAAAATCCAGATCATCTTCCTAAGTTTTTATGAAATCAAGAAGATTAGGGCCTGTTTGGTTGTACCTGCAAATCCGGATTGGCTTTACCTATGTGCCAATGGCTAGGTAATGGAATCCATATTAAAATTCTTATTTCACTCATCATACCTCAAAACCCCAAAAGCTCGACTCCACTCCGCTCGATCTCCAACCTGTTTGGGTTGACTCAAAGACTCACTAGTATTCACGTGACTCAACTTGGTATTTAATAATTAAATTAGAAAATGTTTAAATAGTAATAAATATTTAAAAGAGCCCTAATACGGAGTCAAGTGACATATAGCTCCCTCCTTTTTCGCATGTATGACATATATATAGCTCCCTCCCTTTTAGCATAAAAACAAATAACACCCTCCCTTATGTGTATTTCCTAAATAACCCCTTTAATTTCCATTTTTGGATGAAAACTACTCTAAGAGGTGGTGGAACCTTGTCATAGTTGTTATAATTAACTGCTAACCCCAAAAAAAAACAGCTTTTTACCCATGATTTAGAGCGTTAGGATTAGGGTTGGGGAGGTGAGATGGGAGGTTAGAGTTAAGGTTGGGGTTTTGAGAGGGGTAATATTGTCATTTTTTAAAAATATTTTACTAACCCTTTTTTTTTTTCAAACTATGCATAATCTAACAATTAATACGTACTAAGAAATTGTACAAGTGACGTGTTACTAGCTCAAATTAAACCATCAATAGAGGACCTTAATTTAAATTTAGTACAAGTCGTGTAGGTGTCATGTTTGGGAATAGCTTAGTGAGAATCTTGGGTTGCACTGATTTTAGTTGCCAAATCGATAATCAGGGTAAGTTTATCCCCAGTTCTTACTATTTGAACTTTAATTAGAAATTAACCTAAGGTTAATTAAATTAGAATTGTCGTAGGTATTGTAGACCCCCTAAAAATCTTATGTTTAGGGGTGCGTTTGAATTGAGGAATCCCAACATAGCGGTGAGATTTCCCTTCAAGTTTTTCCCGACAGTATTAGCTTGGTATTAGTTTTTGTATATGTATTATATTGTTTCTTTGAAATTAGGGAAAATCATATGTAGTTATTGAATTTGTGTTTATATATAAATTTTTCTATGATTCACTTGAATATATATTCACTTGAATAACTTACATGTGCTAGACTATTAATATGCTTAGAATTATGGAAATGTGGCAATTGGAATATAATTATGAAATTGTGAAAGATATCAATTATTTATGTCATTTGTATTGCTACTCATGAATATTTATGTGGGTTGTATTGCTACTTTTATGAATTATTTATATGGTTTGGGATTGCTACTTTTATGAATTGAGGGAAGCATTCCTCATACTAGTGGCCTTGCCTTATGGAAGTTATTTAAATCGGATTGACAAATTCCATCTTTTGATACATTTGTGCCCATTGTGGCTTTGGGAGGAAAGCTGGTTGTATCCTTTAAGGACTTTACTGCTTAAGTAGTTTTTCGGTTGAGCGCCTTCATGTGTTCCTACTTGGACTTTGATTGAAATGATCATTTGATTTGATTGAAATGATTATCTAATTTGTCATATTGTTATCAATTCGGAAGGGCCATTAGTTGTCAGTATTTATCATAATTAGATTGCTTGCAAATTGGACTAATAATAGTGGGGCTAATCACGCATACATCGTATGTGGAACTTTTTTAGGTGTATAGTTCTCCTTGGGTGTACCTTAGAGTACTTTTTCGAGTGACAA
This sequence comes from Liriodendron chinense, assembly GCA_003013855.2. NCBI lineage: Eukaryota > Viridiplantae > Streptophyta > Magnoliopsida > Magnoliales > Magnoliaceae > Liriodendron > Liriodendron chinense. Next base: position 6,140,596 of record ML058484.1, on the reverse strand, counting down.
GTTGATGAGACTCAAATATTGCATATTTATTCCCTCTTATACATTATTTTCTCATGCATATATGTGTCAAATGAATATAATTAGATATGTTTTCTACATGTAGGAAGATTTTGAAGCCTGAGTCAAATACAAGCTTAGAGTGATGATTTAAGGCCCGAAAAGAAATTAAGTGAAAAATTAAAGAATGGAGGATGAAATTGAAGATCTGACGTATCAAAATCAAGGGAAAGAAGTACCAAAGTTGAGAAATCGACCGGAGATCATGTACACTGAAACTAAAAGAAGATAGCAAAATTTTGATCAATCGAGCAGCGATTTCATCGACCGAAGTCCCTTCAATCACTGTTGATCAACCGGGTGGATGTATCGAAATTCATCAAAATTCTAGAAAACTCGTCGAACATATTTTTTTAAGTTCGATCGATCGAACTTGGGAGTTCGATTGATTGAAATTTGGATGATTTTGAAGAAAACTTGCTAGATGTTTTTGTACTTGTTCGATCGATCGATCAACTAAGATCGATCGACCAAAGAGGGCTCGATGTCTATCAATTGACCAAACTATTGATCGACGATTTTACAGGATTTTGTGCAAAATTACGAAAGTGCGTAACTTATTTTCAAACTCGAGTGGGATCTTTCCAAGGCAATGCAAAGTCAGTTCTAAGAGCTATTTAAAAGACTCTAGACTCGTTTATATATATATAAGAGAGAGAGAGAGAGAGAGAGAGAGAGAGAGAACTTGGAGGAGCGCCAAGAACGCCTTCCTTCACCGATTTCTTCTTCAGTTCTAGTAGTTTTTTTTGTTTCAGAATTGGCCATAACTAGCTATTCTCTTAGCTAAGGCTAAGGGGTGAAGCTTTTTAATTAATTTTAATGTTCTAGTTTATTGATTCATATATTGAATTTCATGGTGATTATTTGATTGAATTAGAATTGAAGTTACTTTATAAGCTTTTAAGTTGCTTATTTTTTAATCGGTTATGAACTCCAGGTACATCGGATACGTACAAGTGTCATTGCTTTGCTTAATTACAGAAAGAATCGATCTGTAAAATTCATTTATCTATTGTATACTCTAGGCACAAAAGATGCTTTAAATTCTCTGCGATTAATGTCCAAGTGTTTCACGAGAGAATCATTTAATTAAAATCATACCTTGTTAGATATGTGGCAACGATAGATAACTATCTAGACCATCTAAACTTGTGGTCCTACGTATACCATGGATGGATCATATCTCTAAAATGACACTCACCAAGCAATCAGATAGCTAAGGGCATGTTTAGTTTTCCAATTATAACAGTAAACAATGGCTAAGAAATGAATAATGATTACTTCTATAATTATATGATGACATCATTAACATTTGATTACAATGATGAGTTTACTATCATTGTTTGTTTCACCCAAAAATATTGTTAAAATAGGACAATTTTATAATGAAAAAACTGAAATGAATTACAACTATCTAGATAGAGTCTCCTTCACACAAGTGTAACTGACTCTTAATTTATTAGTCGTCATTTTTTAGACATTTTTAGACAAACACATTGAAATATTATAATGGAACATTTACTTTTCATTATACATAGGAAATTTGAACACCCACACCTTTGGGACAGCGGTAGACTGAGTGAAGATAACCTCGTTTCAACACTGAGGTCTCAGCATGGGTGGGTGTACTAACTGTTGGGATAGGAGGGCCAGTAGTGGAAGCAAAGCTAAACACACAGCAGCAAATTGAATCAAACAAGCAACACAATGCATGCAACCAACCACACATAGACAATTAGAATTTAATATGGAAAAACCCCTTATGGGTAAAAAACCACGGCACAAAGCGACACCAATCCACTATAATATCAGAAGTTACAAGAGATGGAACCCAAAATCCAATATCACAAGCCCATAAGAGAAATCCAAACTTTTCCAAGAAGACAACCTCTTCTCAAGCTTTCTCTCTTAACTAGAACATCTCTCAATCACCTTTTCCGTCTAGGATACATTTAATCCCATAATACACTCCTTAAATAAGAGACAATCGAAATTAGAAACTCTTTGCGCAAAATTGCGCAAGAAACCTACTCCAATTAGAAGATTGCCGACCGATCGGCCGGCCGGCCGGACACTGCCCAAAAATTTGTCCAAAAGCTTCTGTTTTAATCTCCACTGTGACTGACCGGTTGGTGGCCCCTATTGCATGAAGTTTGAGGCGTCCTTTTCCAACACTGGGATGTGTGTACAAACCCCCCCCCCCCTCCAAAAAAAAAAAGGGAAATTGGAAAACCAAACACCCCATGGGACTATATTCACGGTACAATTTTGTGGTTACACTCCATTCACAGTTGGGTCGGTGATCTGGACGGTCTGGATTGTATACATCTATGCCATGTGTATGTTTGAAAAGTCACCACTTCTCAGACGGTGCAAAACTAACACAGCGATCTAGCCCCGATTTCAAGTATCCATTAGGATAAGGTGCATGAACACCCAAACACATCCTTAATGAAGTCAGAGATTTCAATAACTTCGCAGCTAATAGAAAGCCAGTGTTAAACATTATCTAACTAAAGCGATGAACATGGAAATTTTTTCCTGATTGCTATGTTCAACCAAACGGTCAATAAAGTACAATAAATAGACCATTGAAAAGGAGAGATCATTTCATTCCAATTGGTTGTTAGTAAAACCAACCAGCAGCGTCCGATCATCTGACGATCTACGTGGGAGAATCCAACGGTTGAGATAGAGTGCCTGATGACCAAATTAGATAGCAGCGTTTTTTGTTTCTTTTCTTATAGATACTAGTAGACATCCAACATTTTATTTCATAAAACTGGTGTATGTGTATGAGATCCAGGCCCTTAATCTTGTGGGCCCTACTATGGATGGCCCCGAAGAAAAGTTACACGAACTGGGAGTATGCCATCCACCGATTTAGGGACTCTTGAGGAATAGTCCAACCACTAGTTCACATTCAATTGACCATCAGCTCATGGAAATCGTCCATTTCTTTCTAACCATCAGGTTGATGGACCCACCAGCGTGACTTTCGGGCTGTGGTCTATTTAAACTGGGGCCCTCGTATGGATGCCCCCGATTACCGTCCGTACAAGCCATCTGAACGGTGTGGATGGGGAGTTAATTTATATACCGGCAGCGTATGGCGCTTGATACTCAGGCACTCAGAATTTGTACACGTGGTCAAATTGAACATACTAAATTGTGGAACCCACTTCATCTAAGTCACAGGCCCCAAGTCGGATTTGTTTCCCTATCCTACCTTCTGATTCAGGGACACTTGTTTGTTAAAATATGACCGTTGGATATCCTTCATTTTTAACCGTCCAATTAAATATCCACAAAATCCAATAGTCAGATAGCCAGTTAAGCTTACTTTCTTGTTCATGATGCATCTAAGGTAGAAACAATAGCTTGGACAGTTTAACTTGACTTGTATCCTACGTATGCAACTTCTAAGTTTTAAGTGCATGCGTATCATGATATCACTGTCAGCGTAGGGAAGCTTTTCTCCTGAGAAATTTACCTTTGTAGACCTCAAGTTTGACCTACTAGCCAAAATACATATTTGAAAACTTTACTTTTCCATTCTAAACTCCAGTTGTTGATGTATTTTTCAGACAAAAATTCCCTTCAAATTCAACGAATACTCGTTGGATGCTCATTGAGTCTAAACGAGTACTGTTGAATTTGCAAGGGTATTTTCGTCCGAAAAAACACTAAAGTTTAGAATGGGAAAGTAAGTAGGGCTCTCAATGGGTCGGATCTGGATCGGATCCAACCAGTTGGATCCGGCTCCAAGTCTGTATATCTGTAGACGGATTCAAATCCAACTCGGATCCAAAAGGTGATCCATATCCAATCCATTTATAAATTGTTAGATCCATTTTTAATCCAAAATCCATATAACCATCAGATTCGGGTCGGATCTAGGTCTGAATCACCCCCATTACAAATCTAAAAAAATATATATAATATAATATATTTAATTTAGTGGAAAAGTTATGCAAATCCCACCATTTATTGTGGTATGGTAAGACCTAAGAGTGGCATGTCTCAATTTTGAGACATGGCCTAAATATGACCTGAAAAATAGATGGCCAGCATGAATATAATATATATGGTAAGGTGACAATGAGTGGGATCTTAACTGGATTTGGATCGAGCTCAGATATGTTCCTGTGAGTCCAAATCTGGTCTATTTAAGGTAATCAGACTTATTTTAAGATCCAAATCCGGTCCATTTAACTAATCGGACCTAATTTAAGATCCAAATCCGCATTATATGGATTCGGAGGGAATTGGATCTCGAATCTGACCTGCTCCATTGAGAGCCATAAAAGTAAGTTTTTCGGAGGTCTATTTTGGCTGATCGGTCAAAACGGAGGTCTACAAAGGGAAATTTCTCTTTTCTCTTCATAAAACACTTTGTTACTCTGGCAGAGTTGATGCTCCATGCAGATGCGCACATACATCACACGTATGGCATTGCATTTGAGTACCTCAATCTACAGCTTCGTAATCATGGGCCCCACTACAGATTGGTTGAACCAGAAAATATGCTGAAAACATATGAAATTAAACGGCTAACTGGTCCACATCTAACGGATGGTACTTAAAATGGATTCAACGGTCCAAATTCAACAAACGAAAGTTAATGAATCGAGGGTTTCAGATCATCTGATTAATCTGATTTTCAGGTATATTCTCCATAAATAATGACTGTCATTGTTTTACCGGTTGATTTGGAGTATACGTATGCCACATGTACAATTTCTATGTGTATTGTACAAATTCAATTTCTCCGTATGCAACGTATACTGTGTATTGCATTCAGAGAAAGACTCCTGTGATAATTTTGCCGCACATTACAAATGGTGGTGACTCTCCAAACGTACCCATAAAATAGTTTTTTAGGAAATCCAGACCGTCCAAAATCGCTAAGCCAACTGTCGAATAACCCAAATACTACACTGAGATGATTAAACAATGACTATTTTACTTTGAATTGTTTATTTTATATCAATCAATTCGATGGTTAGAATCTCCCGATCGTGAGATTTTCGAGATATGCTCCATCCACAACATGGCCCACAATTTGAATGGTGTGGATAGCTGTACGTCATTCCCACATGGGAGGAGGATGAATCACCACCATTTTGAAAATGGTGGATGAACTATCACAGGTGGGTGCGTTCGAAGATTCTAGAAGCCGAGTTTTTCGTTGGAGGGTATTGGCATATGGCAGAGGTTGGCAGTCGTCGAGTTTGAAATTTTGGCAATTGCTTGACTTTGGAATCATAAAATTAGAGATATCCCCCACTTAAAGTGGTGGTGGATCATCCACCGTACACGTGGAATAGTTCTACATGCAATCCGGACCATCCAAACCGCTGTCCGGATTTTGGATTGTGACCCAAAAAACGCAGTGAACAGATGATAAAAACCATCTAATTTTGTCCATTGAATATGGATAGTCCTTATTTTACTTGACCAAGTTAGGATGACTTTCATAGGTGTGATTTACAATCCATGCTATATTCACAATTCGCCCGTTTGGATGGTCTGGATGGCTGTCCATGTCTGCACATGCATGGAGGATGATGAGTCACCATCATTTTGAAAATGAATGGTGGTGTGCTGCAACTTTGGATTAGATAGTCGGCAAGTTTGGATTGAGCCCTATCCACTCCATAGTCGGCAACTTGGATTAGATTGTAAAAAAACTAGAAGGGACGGAAACATTTTTGAAAGTTTGCCTACTTTTTTCTGTAATCCAATTACATCCTATCATGAGATGGGCGGCAAACCTCAGTCCAACCCAGAGTACATGGATTGCTACTGCCTTTACTGGATCTAGCTTGTTTCGTCTCTAGCGTTCTAACTTCTAACAGTGGCTTGTCGTTCGATTACATCCAACTATATGAGAGGCCAACGGACCTCAGCAACCCACGGCATAAGACTCTTATTAGGCAAGCCATACATGACCATTGATTTTGATCTAACCGTTGGATCATTCAAATTGAGCAATCTAAGGAGCTTCATTACAATTGTGATCGATATATATAACCTTAGGACAAAACACTTAAACCATAGTCCTATGTACAACTATTTAAATGAGTCAGGATCCTTTGTTGGCTTTCAAGTAGGAAATCCTAGGTGGAGGCTTTTTTATTGGTCCACATCACATTACATGATGCCATGCAATGTGATGCGGACTAAGGAAAAGGCTCCAAGCTAGGATTCTTGGCTTGGAAGCCAACAGAGGATCTGGACTCTCTTTAAATAGACATGAAAAGTGGAGTCGGATTGTGTCCTTCCTCAAAGTGTCTATATTGAGCTGTGGAGTGGCCCACTGTGATGTATCTATTTATCCACTCCATCTATTTCGTTTGTACAATCAGGCCAACCACATGAGACCATGAAGGAGGCAAGTCCAACGGTCGTATTGACCACACCAAATACTGAGCTCGAGTTGCATTAAATGCACCAAGAGTTAATGCAAGAGTCATTTGGTGTGGTTGATCTGACCGTTGGACCTGCCTCATTCTTGGTCTCGTGTGGTAGGCTGATCTTAGAAACAGAATGAATGGAGTGGATAAACAGATACATCATAGCGGGTCCCTCCACAGCTCAGTACAGACGCTTTTAGCAAGGACGCAATCAGACAATATATCAAAACTCCACTGGAGAGAAGCATAATGGCCCCACAAAGCTCTGGTTTGATCGCTTAAAGGTCCGACTAGGGTCGGACGCAACCCGCAGCCTCGTATAGTCGATTACAATCATTATTATTAACGCAATTAGACAATCCGTTTAGGCCATTCTGAGCCGTCCAAATTTGCGGATATCACCTTGACGTTGGAGGTGGAAGATAGAAACAAGGAAAGGCCAATGGGCCTTCACCTGGAAAAGTCTCATCCATAGGCTCTACCAACCGTTCAACCCCTTGCACATACAATGATACTTTGTGCGTTGCATGCACAACAAAGCTGTGGCGTCTCATCGATCCACACTAGTTATATGCAAATCGAAACAATCGAAATGATGGGCTCGCTGTTGATGAAGCATACCCCAAAATCACAACGATTGAACGATCTAACCCGTCTGATTGTTCTATTTGAGCTTAAACAGCTGGACCATTTTCTTCTTAACTGTCCATTTGAATATGGTGGGCCACCCATCTCATCCACATACACGTGGCATATATGCATGCAAATCCAAACAGTTGAAAAGGTGGGCCTCGCTATCGATGAAGCATACCCCCAAAATCACATCAATTAGACCATCTTAAGAGTCTGATCTTGTCTATCTCAATATGAACAGATGACCGGTTCTTAACTGTCCATTTATTGGACCATTGATTTTATGGTTAGGACATCCAATCAGTCCAATATCTTTGCCTATGGTCTATCCAGAAAGGGACCCACAGATTGGACTATCTAGACCGGCGTAGACATGAGCCACTTTAACGGGAGAAGAATGACCGGTACCTAGTAAGTTGTACAAAACGCACATTGTAGTCTTTGAGTCTGAAATGCAAAACAAAATTCTCGTGAATTGGTCAAGTACTCATCCACAGATTTTAAACAGCGGTCAAGCAAGGGAATCCAACATCCGAGATTGGATCATCCCACGCGCGTGGAACCTTACACATATACCCAAGCACACGTGCAAATTTGAATCACGTGTGTGAGATCTGACCTTTCCATAAGGTTGAAATTAACTATTATATTTTCTTCTTGAAAAAATCAGACATTGTCACTTATCAGGTGAGCCACTATGCACGAAGTAAATTGACAATTATTTTTTATTCTAGCCATTCATTTGTTTTGATGTTCTGTGGCCCATGTGTCAAATGGTGTAATTTTTATTATAAAAGATTTAAACAGTGTAGATCAGCTGATGAAAAGTTCGGATCTTATACACGTGTCACATTTTTGGAATATGCACCGCGTGTGGATGCTAATGGCTGCCATACGCGTGTGGATTTAACAAACCTCTAGATAGGCATGGGGCATGGCAGTCTTTTGGTTCCATCTGGGCGCGGATTTCCTGCGAAAGCCTTGCGCACGAAGTTCCTGCGCTGGGAACAAAGGTGGGGCCTACAGTGATTTTTTTTTTTGATAAATCCACCCCGTCCATCCGTTTTGGGAGCTTATTTTAGGACATGAAAACAAAAATGAACCGGATCCAAGACTCGACTCACTAAAGGAAAATGTGGGTAGGTAAATTACTACCATTGAAACCTCCCTGGGGTCCACAGTGATGTTTATATGACATCCATACCGTTCATAACGTCACTACTACTGGGATGAACTGGAAACACGAATATTATCCTGATTCAAAACTCCTGTGGCTCCACAAATATTTCAACTGTGGAAGTTCAATCCTCACGTTTTCGGCCCACTTGAATCTTGGATCTGATTCATTTTTGTTCTCATATCCTCAAATGAGCTCCCAAAACGAATGGACGTGGTGGATTTATCAAAAGACATCACTTTGGGCCCACCTTGGTCCCAGCGCAGGAACTTCCTACGCAAGGCTTTCGCAGGAAATCCGCGCCCGTTTCATCTCTATACTGGCATTACTATACGAAAATGCCACGTCACCTACATACACGTGGAGAATGCATACGGTGAACGGGACCCACAATCCAGTGGGCCACGACGTTGATGGTCCAATGGCCGAAAATCACAGTGAATGAACAACCCTTAACCATTCAACTGTAGCAAATTTTTACCAGTTGAATGTGGATCATTAATCATTTTTCAGGCGGCAATCAGAGCCCATGGTGGCCTACGAAATCAACGGTATTGATCCCCATCCAACAAATGCCAAGTGAGTGATAGAGATGCTTTATACATGAGGCCAGATCCACTGTGATTCTTGATCACGGGTTAAGCTTTAATCTACAAGACGAAGTGTGGGGCCCACCTTGATGTGTGCATGACACCCAAACCATCCACATGTGAGCCGCCTCTTGTCGTCCTTCAAACACAAAACTAAGGAGGTGGGGACAACCAATATTAAAAACCCCGAAAAGCATATGTGGGGCCCACCATAGTTTTTGCATTCCATCCAATCCACTTATAATATACCCCGGCTAGAATGAATGAAAAACCAAAAAAAATAAGGACATTCCAAAACTCGGGTAGGCCACACTAGTTGATTTTAGATGTTTTAGGCATGATTTTCACATGGTGTGGACCACCTAAGTATTGGGTCGGCCTGATTTTTGGAATGGAACGATAAAATGAGGGTTCTCACATGATGGACGGATTGGATGTCATGGAAACTTAATGATGGGCCACACACATTGCATTGTAATTTAAGCATTGTCTACATACATTAGTAACTCAGTGGTTATTAAGTAAAAAGACACAAGAATCTCTCTCACCATTCCCCCATTCAAGCTGGTCAATAGTCTAAGAAAGAGGGCGTGGAATTTCATTAGAAAAAAGGATACTTCCTAGAAATAAGCTGAATTCTATCAAACACTCATACCCCAAACACATCTATAAATACCACCGTCTCCATCTAGTTCACTCACTCAAACCTCTCTTTAAACAAGGCCCACCCATTATCCATTATCGTCCATTGATCTTTCTCTTCCCATTTCCCAATCTCCACTTCATAAATCATGGGTGTAACTGGTTTCAGCTTTGAGCTCCCGTCTCCGGTCGCCCCAGCTCGGATGTTCAAGGCCTCAGTCCTTGACATCCACAACCTGGCCCCAAAGATCATGCCGGAGGTCGTCTCGGGTGCTTGCCTCCTCCAAGGCGACGGTGGTGTCGGAAGCGTCAAGCAATTCAAGTTCACCGACGGTTAGCGATCCGTCCTCTCTTTCTGCCCAGAAACTCGATTGCTTGAGCTTGACTCAGGGAAAATGAATGAGTTGCACTGCAACTCGTTGAGCTTGACTCAGTGGGTGGGCTGATCCAGACCCTACCCACTTTAGCTGGATTTGTCCTAAGGCTAAAGGCCCACAGACTGGGCTGGGCTGGACTTAGCCATGAATATGCATCAAAGCCCAACAAAACACCCTAGCCCAGCAGACGTTTGTAACGCTGGTGGACAGTCCTGTCAATTGATCTAGACTGTCCATTAGGTCTGATGCTCACTTCATAGGGCTTCCAGACGAAAACTACAATGATCGGACGATTCTAGCCATTTGATCAATTGCCAATAAAATGGATGGTCAAGGTCATTTAGAAAAAGAAAAAAAGAAAAAAGAAAAACACCTAATCAACGGTCTGATCCATCTAACGGTAGGGATCCATAATGGATTACTTATGCTTCTAAAGAATGAGTTCTATCATGGAATCCTAACCATCACCTCATTGGCTTAAAAGCCGATGGCTATAAAAGAGAAGTCCATCTAATAGATGGATCATATTGTCCAATCTATATAATTTTTACTTTTCTTAGCCCATGAAGTGAATGTCGAACTTAATAGACGGTCCGGATCGATATTTTGCACTATCCAAGTGTCCCGATGCAACTAGTAGTATTGTTAATCAGTGACTGAGAGCACCGGATCATCTCTTTTTTCTAGATTTGGTAAAATGCAACGGTACAAAATTAGAAAATATGCTTTTCCAAATATATATATATATATATATATATATATATATATATATATATATAGAGAGAGAGAGAGAGAGAGAGAGAGAGATGGTATGAGGAGAGAGAGAGATATGTGGTACTATGAGGTTGAACTCATTGAACTTCCCATGAGGTCAAGCTGTCCCACCTTGATGTGAATCGGACATCAACACCGTGCATTTGATGGTCCCCTTTAGTCCAAAAATCATCCGTAGGAACTCAAGTGGGTCATACTATCTGAAAACCATGTGAAGACATGCCTAAAATATCTAAAACACTTGGTGGGGCCCACCTGAGTTTTAGACGAGGATGAAATTGGTCTGACCCGTCAGATCCAACTGGGACACACACAATGGATGGGATGGATTTGTGAACCACATCTCGATGGGCTCAATAAATGATCATAAAAGTTTTAATGGGTGGATAACCCCTCTCAACTGTGGTATGTGGTGTGGCCCACCTAAGTCATGGATTTTACCTTATTTTTAAGCCCGTGGCCCACCATGGAATGATGCATCTGACTGATGACTGATGGAGTAGATGTCCGATCCACATCACGGTGGGGCCCACACAGCTCGACCTCATGGTTTCCCATGAGGTCGATACCATTTCCCTCTCTCTCTCTCTCTCTCTAAATTTCCCAATAATTTTATATATATATATTTCAAATAAAAAAATCCATTAGGATAATGGATTCCCAGACGTTTAATTTTAAATTCCAAAAGAAGCTCGAAATTTAAAAAAACACGGATTTCTAAAAAAATTTTATAAAGATAAAACACCAGGCTGCGTTGGGCTGCCATGATGATATACCTGCTGCAATGCGATGTGTGGGGCCTACTTTGATGTGTGCATCAGTGCATGGCATCCAACTAGCCCATCACGTGCGCCCCATCATTCTCTCATTGGTGTCCAGAACTCAGATAGGGCACAACGCCAGCTAAAAATCATGCATATAATCTATGAGTTGGCCGATATTAGAGCGTCCGCTTGTCTAGTTCCATCTTCTGAATGGACGGGATGGTCTATACAAAATATGGTGGGACCCACATACGGAATTTTTTATTTTTTATTATTATTTTTTTTAATGCTGCATCCACATCTCAACTTTTCCCTGTAGTGTGGCCCATCTTAGACTGATTTCCAGGCAACAACATGATGGGTAGTGCATATACTCTACAGATGGATGTCATAAAATCATCACAGTGGGCCCCACATGTCCCCACTGGATTCAAACGCTATTTTTTTTAAAGAAATACTTTAATACTCTGACATAGTGTGACGGATGATACACAGGCAATTAGTAACTACTGAGAAATTGCACACGCGACAAACAAGTGATTCAAACTAAATCATCCAACTTATAGTTACTGGTTTAGATGTATCATTAACAAAAATTTACTCTTTTTTCGTTACATAATTATTAAATTTCTAAGCGGCTACATATCAAGTGACATAAATAGCTATTCAAGTAACTCGCATCTTAATGTGCAGTGATCCCGTACACCCACGTGAACGAACGTGTGGATTTACTCGACAAAGACAACTTCGAGTACAAGTACACGGTCACCTGAGGGTGCGGACGTGGGATCAAAGCTCGTCTCAGCCGTTTATCACGTTAAGTTCGAGACGGCAAGCAACGGTGGATCTGTGTGCAAGGTGACTGCGGAGTACCATACTGCCAGTGGAGTGGAATACACTGAAGAGGAGCTGAGCATAGGCAAGGAAGGAGTGAAGGGGATGTTTAAGGGTGTGGAAGAGTATCTGTTAAAGAATGGTGAAGCCTATGCCTAGAAATCATGAAGCTGATAGGGTTTTGGGTTTGTGGGGTGTTTCTATCATAAATGAGGGCGTGGTTTTTCACTTTTACTGTGTTACACTTACCTCAATCTAGTAATAAAGAAAGGTAATTTAATACGATATGATGTGGTGTTTATGTTGGGGAGAAATAATCCTAGGCTCTAGAGCACTATAAGTTATAGTGCTCCTACTTGCATTTTATTAACTTGGACAGTTCAATCGAATGATCTGAACTGTCCATTCAGTCAAGAACATATTTCTTGAACTGGCTTGCAAAAATTTCACTGGATCAGATGATACAATCCATGCTTGATTTTGCCTCTTTTTTTAATAGATATCATTTCTTCCAAGCCATGGATGGCATAGTTATGGTTGTCTAACAAAAGTGATTCTTTATAACCGTAAGCAATCCATGATGGGTGCTAAAAGGTAGTTTGATCAAATTGCTGACTGGATCTATTTTGTGTAGATGATCTTGACCGCCCATTATTATAGGTCATTGATTGAATGGTGAATATTTGTCAAATCAGTATGATGATTACATGGTAGTCCATGAAATGTGTGTTGGACCTTATGAACAGTCTAGATCAATGGATTAGACAATCTAAATGTTCTAATGCAACTAGGAGAACTATAACTTACGGTGCTCTGAGAGCACTGGAACATTTCTCAATGATAGGAATTTTTTATAGAGAAATTTCCGACTGCAAACCTCTGTTTTGACCATTATTCCCAGCTAAACCTCCAACACTTTTCTTTCCAAAAGTAAACTTCACTTGTACGGACGGACCATTTTCGGACCGAAATACCCTTGTTCTTAGGATTTGTTCATTCTCCAAAGAAAAGCTATTTTCTCCTCATTTTTCTCCTCTTCTATATTCAAAACTCATTTTCTTCTCTCATTTATAGCAAAAAAAGCATCACCTCTTTAGTTTTGAGATCAGTTTTTACTTCAGAGCATTATTTTTCTATTTCTTCAACTCGTGTTTCATTGGAAACGAGGTTGTGGTGTGGACCAGGTAAGAACGAAGAATGTGAATTTTTTTCTCAACGAATGCGTTTTTTTTTTTAATAATCAAGTCGGATCTTTGTTTATCGCAATGTGTTTTTGCAATATTGATATTTCAAAGATTCGTGATAGCTGTGCTCTTTGAATTACTGTGCTCTTTGAATTTTACATTGTGCTCTTTTAATTTTACACTGTGCTCGTTGAATTATATCTGTGCTCTTTGAAATTCACCGCGATCTTGTTGAATTAATTTTTGCTTGCTCTATGGCTACAGTTAATATCCGTAGCCTTTAGTTAAAATTCAACGCGATCGCAGTCAATTCTATGGCTATAGTTAATATCCGTAGCCTTTAGTTAAAATTTAACGAGATCTCGTTAAATTCTCACTGTGCTCGTTGAATTTCAAAATTCAAAGAGCACAGAGCACAATGCTAATTCAACGTGATTTCTTTCAAAATTCAAAGAGCACAGTACCAATTCAACGAGATTTCTTTCAAAATTCAACGAGTATTCTTTCAAAATTCAAAGAATACTCTTTCAAACACATTCTCAAACTTTTCAACATTTTCCTTCGTTGTGACATTTCAACAAACATGTTGTATTCAAATTCAAAATACAATGAAAGTTGGTTAAAATTCTCAAACATTGTCCACATACACTTTACAACAAACACGTTGTATACATATTAGACATTCACATTCTAAAAAAATAACATTCATAAAATAAAATAAAAAACATTTAAATCTGTGCTCTTTGAAATTCAACGAGATCGCGTTGAAATTGACCGCGATCGTGGTGAAAATGACCGATCTCGTTGAAATTCACCGGGATCACGTTGAAATTGAACGCGATCTCCCATTTCAACATTTCAAGTTTACATTGGCATTTCTACAAACAGTTTGTATGCCAAGGTTAACGAACAATCTTAAAACGAAAATCACTTCCAAATATTCAAACGAACCCAACCTAAAACGAAAATCACCCCCAAACATTTCTAAAACATACCTTTCCGTGGCCTCTTCGACGGAGGAGCCATAAGAAAGATGAAGATGAAGATGAAGGTGAGATCTTCAACGAGAAAATTGTGTCTCGTTGATTTTCAACGAGATCAACTCAACGAGATCAATTCAACGAGATCGCGGTGAAACTCTCAACGAACAGAGGCACTTTGGTCAGAAAAAAAACCTGAAATGGTTTAGGGAATGAAATGACCAAAGTGTCCTTTTTCCCCATTTTAGTGTGTGACATCCAAACAGTCCAGCAGATGCACCCGGATGAACTGTCGAACCGAAAATCAGGCCCGTCCAATCATCAGATGGGTCACATGCAAGTTCGGATGCCTTTGGGTGGTGGCGCATTTGTTTCCATGGAGTGGCAAGCATAATAAATAGATCGACCTGATTTTTTCGTTTGTCTCATCCTAATGATGGGGTGCATCTGTTGGACGGTTAGGATCTTATACACATCAAATGGGGCCTGCAATACTAAACCTCACCGTTTGATGGCATTTAGGTCATTTCCACCGACAATTTTCTAACCCAATTTGATTTGGACCGCTATGCTACCACCCTGCCATAAACCATTGTTCAAACCAGTGCAACGGTCTATTTGAAGGTGGAAGGTCTATGACTATTTTGAATGGTCCCGATTGAATCGATTTAGATAGCCCTAGTTGGGGTTGAACCAAATTGGACCACCTACTATAATCCAGATTGACGGAAAAGCAAAGACAGGTTTTGTTACAATGGCTTGAGGCCTCGAGCTATTACTCTATTGCTGTTTTTATAAGCTTTAGAGGTGAGGTAGCCATGCCGGGTCTTCAGTATTCGTGAAGGATTTTGAGGTTCAGTTATATAAATCTCTTTGATTCTTCCTCGTTAAGGTAGTTTATAAGTTCGTCCTAGTCATCTCTAAACTCATGTATTAGAAGGTTGTCTGAGTCTTTATATTACTTAGTTTTGCAATATGCAAGGAGTTGTTTTTTGAAAAGGAGATCTTCTTTAATAGTACACTATAAAAGGAGAGAGATTTGCTTTAAAGAGACCCTTGCTTTTGGCAAAGTGCTTTAATAGCATTTGATACTTTTACTCCCGTGTGCACGTCTCTTGCTATCTTTGAAGTCATCTGCATCGCATGTGGTACGGTTGGCACATGATACTTTCTAAATCGCTTGATTTATGTTGACATGTGGCAACATTTTATCAATTCACGTAAGTATGCTAAAAACAAGTATAAACAGGTCTTGATTGAATGATTCAGATAGCACTAATTGGTGTTAAACCTAATCGGACCACCTACTCTAATCTGGGTTTTAAATCACTAAATACCCCAAAAATCTTTTGGACGGAAAGATACTATTATTGCTTTGATCATGGCCATGTGTTTTCTCTACAAACCCTATATTTTTAGGCCATTAATTGAAGGGCTAGGATCATTTGATCAAGGAAATTTTTTAGGCATCCCCTTTAGGCAGTTTGGTTCCTTGCATTGGACAATCTAAGATTGAGATGGCAATGGGTCTGACCCCAGACTGAGGTTGGTCCTTGACGGGCTGAACCCTAAGTAGGCTAAAAGGGCCTTTCCCTAGCTTGAAGACCTGTAAAGTGGGCTAACCTTGTAAAGAAATGAGTGACATAATCAAGGGTTCGAAATGGGAAGTATCTCTGAGCCGTTGAATGTCTGATATATGTGAGTAGCAGCTTTCCTCAAACTCTGTGGCCCACTTGCAATGGCCGTACACGACTGTGGGCCACGGGCAATGACACCAACAATTTTCTAATGAAGGATGAGTATCCAAACCAACGTGATGCATCATAAATGAACGGTTGAGAGGAAATCCTCGGTTGTCCAAAACGTGGTCACTAATTCTTCTTTGTGTTTCTCATTTTTCATTTTTAATTTTCAACAGTGCTGTCAGTGGGCCAGCTGGGCCCAATATTGACGGTTTAAAAGGGTCATGGTGGGCCTGAATAGTTTTCAAACCCAATGTTTAGTTTGGAAGACTTTCACGATAAGAAGATTTTCGCTAGATGGGACTGAAAACTCAAACGGCAGTGTACCCCTTCTCGACCTTAGATGTTAGTGCTGAACTACCCATCACAATGCTAGCCATATGGGAATCGATACCATGACCTCAGTATTGAAACAAGGCTATCTGCCACTTGAGCTATTGACTTGGGTGTCTCGGGGACGGTACTTACATAATCAAATATCTAACACTTGGAAGGTGTGACAGTGAATCTATACCGTCCATCTAGTAAGCCCTATTAATAGATGGCTTGGTTTAAAGTTGAAAATTACATAAAACTCGATTCATCAATTCTGGGAGTTTATTTTAAATAAACATTAAAACTAAATTGAATTCAATAGATCTAAATGACGGATTGCATCGTTTTCATGGTTTTCAATCAAGGGTCACCAATAGATGTGATCACTACTTGGACGGAACGGATCTGAGCATTCCTGTTTCGTGTATATGTTATTTTGAGACGAACCTATCTTCCTCATCCAGCTAGATGGATGATTACGGACCATTTGATAGTTCAATGCACCATTTTGTAGACGGTGGTGACTGTTAAATTGTATCATGGCATGGTTCTAAAGCAATCCAGACCGTCCAAATATTTTAGAAATTGCAGATGGTACATAATATGGACACTTTACTGAGAATATTTCATTAGCCATCTGATTTTGGACCACTCACTCTAATACTTTCACCATCCACATGTTAGCTACCAATTTTTTTTTTTTTTTGAAGGATTTCTTTAGCAGTGTTGATTTTAGCATATGTTCTATCCACAACGTGAGCAGAAATATGGACGGTTTGGATAGACTTTCATGAGTGACACATGTGAGGAAGATTAGTCACCACCATTTACAAGACAGCCGTGAACTAGGGGATCTATTTCATAAAAAAGGCATCTTTGTCGGGAAGAGGATTGCGTCCTGCCGCCTGGACAGGCATCGTTCCAGGCAGGGACTCTGTGGGGCCCACCTTGATGTATGAGTTTCATCTTCACCGTTCATCCATTATTTCAGGTCATTTTAACATGTAATTAAAAACAATTAGATCCAACGCTCAAATGGGTCACACCACATGAAGAAGCTATGATAATGACATCCACCGTTGAAACCTTCATAGGGCCCACTTTAAATTTTATTTGCCATCAAACATGTTCATAAGTTCAATGAGATCTGGATGAAAGTAAAAAAAAAAATTCAAGTTGATCCAAAACTTCTGTGACCCCACAGAAGTTTTTAATGGTGAGAGTTCAATCCCAAAATGTGTAGTCCACTTGAGTCTTGGATCTGCCTCATTTTTGGGTTGGTATCCCAAAATGATCTGTAAAATTGGATGAACGGCGTGGATAAAACACATACATCATGGTGGGCTCCACAAAGCCCCTGCCTGGACCGCTTCTATCCAGGCCGGGACAGGACGCAATCCGCTTCGTCTTGGTCGAGTGATACGGTAACGGTTTCGTTTCCGCAGATCATATGGTAGAACCGGGAGAACCGTAATATCGGTAGAGCCATCTCTAAACTGTACACGTGGCATATGATTTCATCATTTGGGACCGTCCATCTAGTTTCCCCTACTGCGAATGACAAATGGTTCAAAATAATTGATCTTTTGATCCTATCCATCCGATCAGCGGATCCTTATGAAACAAAAGGTGGTTAACCGTTGATATTCACTGATGTAAAACCAAGAAAAATGATGGCTCTTATAGTCTGAAAATCCGTGATGAACCATCTAGATGGAAGGTATCGATTACCCGATCAATGCGGTAACCGATTGCCAACGCTAGCAGATCAGGTGAAGCCCGAGTAACAACTTAGTGGGTGAGGCCCTGACCGTTTGACTCACCTTGATGTATGCGTTTTGTATCCATGCCGTCTATCAGTTTTTAACGGTGATAATTCAATACCTATGGTGTGCTCCCCTTGAGACTTGGATCTGCTTCGTTTTTGGGACCATGCCCTATAATGAGCTGAAAAAACCGATGGACGGCGTGGATATACAACACAAACATCAAGGTGAGCCCCATGACCAGGGCCCACCCACCAAGCTGTTACCCAGGTCTCACCTAATCCGCTCAACGCTACAATATTCCGGTTCTACCGGCATTAACGCATCATATCCCTTTCAATTCGGTAACAAGATATGGACGCATGACTGAGTGGGCCAACAACAGGTGCTGACGTGGCCGTCGTTTTTACATCCAATCCCTAGAAACAATCGCCACCGCACACATCATAACGTATGCTATTTGCAACTGATCATGTCAAAAGACGGAAGCCACCAAAATTGCTGACGTGGAAGACAAATGATGATCCGGACCGTTCATCTGATTCTCTAGCGTTCTAACCATCAACGCGAGAAAACATGTATAAGAAATCTCACTGTTAGATAAGGAACGATCAACGGTCTAAATTTAATAGGCATACATAGTCCACCGTGTGGGCCAGCTTATTAGAAACCAGCCTGATTTTAATGACAGGATACATTCAACGCTGGGCCCACTTGATGAACATCCCGGATCTAAGGTACGTTTCCAACGTTGGCACGTGTTAGCGTCCGGCACATCTGCATGAGCGGATGCAAACTGTGGGCTAACCGGCACGTGTTGAGTCTCAGAAAGACGTAAGTAGATGGCAGGTTTAAATGCTGAAAAGAAGCTCTGAGTTCATCTAGATGAACTGGTGCTGATTCATCGCTACTAGCCACCACGTACTTTTCTGTTGGATCTGTGAATCTGAACCGTCCATCAGTATGCCCCCACCCTGGATGGGAGACTACATGAAAAAACTGCATCCATTAGACGATCCTAAATCGAATTGATGGGCTTTTCTATTTTGTGCGTACAACCCCCATAACTGAGTTTCCGTACGATGGGCACATGTGAGTGTGGTTACTATACGAACCATCATAATGAGGCCCACTAGCTAGGAAAAAACGTCGGATAGGAGTAAAGATGTACCAGATCCACCTGAGCCCAATGACAGCCTGCTGGGCTCAGTCATTGGGTTTCAGGCCCATGAGATTTTATTCAATACGACAAGTGGGACGTCCGCATAAATTTTGAACGGTCAAGATTTTTCCATCAGCAACATTTTCGTAGCATATTCCACAGAAAATGCATACGATGGGCCCCACTCTAAGGCTTCTGGGTCTCAGGCTAAACTCAGGAGCCAGCTCAATTCCTACACGTGGGGCCTATGATTAATCAACCTAGACCATTGATCAGTTCGATCCCACTGTGGACGTCTAAGAATTCATCTTCCATCATGAGAATATCAAGATTAGCGAATAGGATCTACCAATATCGAAGAATTTTGGTTACGGCCCATCAACGGTGCATCGCATCAGACCAACGGTTTAAATTACTAAACCAAGGGTCCCACTTGTACAAATGGAAATCCGAACGGCTGGATCCCTATCCAGCAGTCCTGCCCTGTACTGCGTCCAAGATAAACCCAAGCCCGGCCCATTTTTCAATCTAGTTAGGTGAGTAGAAACGTACCAACTCTGGTTCGTCGCGATGCACCAGAATCGGCTTCATAAATGAAATCTCCACCACCCCATCCATCCGTCTCTGTCTCTCTTCACTCTCAAGGGCAAAAGTGGAAAAAGAAAATGGAAGAAGGTTACTGGAAGAGAGGGCAGTACGAGCGGCTCGACGGTTCCGGTCGGCGCCGGAACCGGGTCGAGTTCTCGACTGGGTCCAGGAACCGGAGGAGGCGTTTCTGGCGCATAAAGATCTCGCCGCGTCTCAGGATATTCCGGCTCGGCTCGCCCAAGAAGCTCCTCATCCGGATCAGGGATGCGTACGTTAAGATGATGCTGAGGTTCGCGCACTCTAGCGTCTTCCGTGGCCGGCTCCCGTACGGTGGTGGGAGGTCCACGGGTTTCGGTAGACCCGCGCTGAAGGAGTCCGACGAGAAGGTGGTGATGGAGATTTACAAGTCGTTGATGGTACAAGGACAACTGATGGACGGTGTTGGAGGTGGCATTGCTTTCTGAGCAGTTATATATTTGTGATCCTCGACCGAGGATTTGCATGCTCTAGTCTGGTTTTGAATGGTTAGGATCGTTCGATAATTTTTTCAACGCATGGTCCATCCACGGTGGATCTCAAAAGAACAATGGTCTGGATCAGTGGATCGTGGGCCCCACCTGTAAACCTGACTACAATGTGCAAAGCCTCGGCGTGAGAATCATATAATTCCTTTTTTTTAGTTGGATTGGGAGATTGCTATTTAGACCAACCCATTTTTTTGATAGATACGCCCTTCCAAAATGGTGTATCTGTCAAATGGGTGGGGGTGTAAATATTAGATTCCGTCTTTTTAGTTTGGTTTATTTGCTGGTCGAAATAATGACACTGTAAATTTCCTTTTTATTTTTTAAATTTATGAATTTCCTTTTTTTAATCATTTTTTCAAATTTTTTAAGGTTTTGTTAACCTTCATCTTTTGTTTGATCAGAACCGTCCATTAGGATGATTACCTCTTGGATAGGCCGTTGGCAAAAACCCAGATGGATTGGATGATCTGAACCATACAAAAAGTATAGGTCACTTGACGGTTAGCACAATTTCAACAGAAAATGGAAACACACCACTCAATTAATAGGGATTGTGTGTTGATGAGAGGTGACCGTTGATTCTACCTGAGTATTGTGCAATGCCTATCCAAGAGTTGCGGTTCAAATGGAGGGTTCAGATCAATGGGCAGATGGACAGTTGTGGGGCCGCACAGATTAACACATTTTCCCAATGTGGTGAAGTATGGGCTTGAATGGCCGATTCCTAAGATGGGAAGCGGATTAGCTGTTACCCGGGTACAGTGGGTGTTACCCAAACCGTGTGGGGCCCACCTTGATGTGTTTGTTGTATATCCATGCTGCCCATCTGTTTTTACATCCTATTTTAGGGTACGATCCCAAACCTTAAGAAGATCAAAATCTCAGGTGGGCCACACCATTAGAAACAGTGATGAATGACCATTAAAAACTTTTGTGGACCACAAAAGTATTGGATCAAACTGATATTTGTATTTTCACTTTATCCAGGTCTGGTTGACATTTTCAACGGGTTGGATGGAAAATAAAAAATTACGAAAACCTTACGGGCTAACACATGCAATCCGTTCCTGCATGTGTTAGCAATCCGTTCCTGCATGTGTAAGCCGAATAACACTTTAGTGGGAGTTAACCTTACTGTGGGGCCTACCTTGATGATTTTTTGTATATCCATGCCGTCCATCTGTTTTTCTAGCCCATTTAACGATGGGATCTCCAAAATTATGCATATCCAAATCTCAGGTGGACCACACCACAGAAAACAGTTGTGATCGTGTGTCTCACCATTAAAAGTTCCAAAGGGCCCATCGTAAGGTTTTCATAATGTTTATTTGAAATCCAACCTCTTGGTAATGTCAGGAAGATGTGGATGAAGGTAAAATACAAAGATCAGCTCGATCCAAACCTTTCGTGGCCCATAAAAAAAATTTAATGGTCATTCATCGCTGTTTTTAGTGGTACGGTCCACCTTAGATTTGGATATTCTTAAGGTTTGGGATCTCGCCCTAAAATGAGATAGAAAAACAGATGGACAGCATGGATACGAAATAAATACATCACGGCGGGCCCCACACGGTTAGGGTAACACCCACTAGGGGACAGGATTTGATTGTACGGCAGGATTTATCATAGATGGGCCCGGTCGGAAGCGGACCACGTCCT
Organism: Liriodendron chinense; assembly: GCA_003013855.2. Lineage (NCBI taxonomy): Eukaryota > Viridiplantae > Streptophyta > Magnoliopsida > Magnoliales > Magnoliaceae > Liriodendron > Liriodendron chinense. Next base: position 6,118,406 of record ML058484.1, on the reverse strand, counting down.
CCACACCTGAACGCATTAAATGCTTAATGCGTCCAGGCAGGGGCTCTGTGGGGCCCACCGTTATGTGTGGGTTTTATCCACGCCGTCCATCCATTTTTTCAGATCATTTTATGGTATTGAGTCTAAAAAGCAGAGGCAATAATGAAACTCACCGTTGAAAACTTCCTAGGGACACCGTGATGCCATCCAAGCTGTCTCTTCATATAGATCTGGATGAAGGGAAAACACAAATATCAGATTGATCCAAAATTTCTGCAGCTCACAAGAAGTTTTTCATGGTAACTGTGTGGTCCACTTGAACCTTGGATCTACCTCATTTTTGGGTTCATATCTTAAAATGATCTGGAAAAACGGATGGACGGCATAGATAAAACCAATACATCACGGTGGGCCCTACAGATCCCTGCCTGGATGGATTGGACCTACCAAATCCAAATATTGAAAAGGCCCAGCCCATTGACCTTGCCTCTCTTTGAGAGGTTAATGCTTTTTCTTTTTCTTTTTTAAAGAAATTCCATGAAATACTTCTTAAATTTTCTAGAATTACATAATGGTACCTTCTTTTTAAGTGTTTTCATTAAACTACCCCCATTAAATTAAGTTTTCATTAAGCCACCTTCCTTTAGCTTTTTGTAAAACACTCAAGTCCATGGAGCCACTATATTGTAAATGTAAAATCCACTCCGTCCATCAGGTTTTTATCCTTAATGTCAGGCCCTTAGGTTAAAAAAAAAAATCAGCTGGTCCACAACTTAGATGGACCACACCACATGGAACCATACGAATGGGGTGCCATTTCATCAAAGTACTAGGCTTTTTTTTCTTTTTCTTTTTTTTTTCTTTTTACCAACCTGAAATTTTATTGATCCAAAACAAATAGGTTGTACATCCATTCGGGTGAGCCCAACCAAAAAAGCGTAGGGGATCACCTATCATATAGGTTCAGTAAAAATAAATAAAAATAAAAATAAGACTACAAAATAGGCTACAAAGTTCTCAAGCTCAGTAAGGAAATGCCTTCCAGGAAGCCAAGGATGGCTATTTCTTCATTCGCCTAAGGGCCCCGATCCCAGCTGCATCCAATGGCAATAGGCCTCTGATGTGACGTGAGAGCTCTGCTCGATTGTTGTATGTCTTGTTGGGAACGCCCGTTACCCAATCTTGCAAGTGCATCTGCCACCGCATTCCCTTCCCGGTGGGTGTGGCCGTATGGGAAACTTAAAGTTCATCGATGAGCATTTCTTTTTTTTCCTTCCCCACCCCACGGAGCATCTTCTTTTGGATTGAAGGCCGCTTCAACAATAAGTGGTGTTGCGTTGATTGAGTGGTTGAGTTGACTCCATGGCTCTTTCCGAGTCATGATCAAGTCAATGTCCTGAAATCTCACCAAGTTGAGTTGACTTGGCCAAATTTTGATGAGTCCGTGGGTTTTAGAACTATGATTCCACGCTATCACAGAACTCGATTTATATTAAGAAGCAACATGCTCGAAGCTACGTCTGGCAGTCTGCCCACCTAATGCAGCACGGGTTAGCAGCACTTGCGTGCTTGTGTGCCAGAAAACACCCCCACCTCACACACTCTTTTGTGCACGATCATTCCTTCCTTCCTCAAAGGGGCTCGAGACAGAAACGGATTGGGCGGTGACCCCAAGACCATCCAGCTAGGTGGTTTGGGGGCATTGTTGGGCTCACCGGCCTGATCGTTACACCTTTGATTTTATACAAATTTTACAAGTTACTGTCCAGTTAGAAAAACAGGATTACATGCAAAGGTGTGGATGTAACATATATGATGGGGGACCCTAATGATATGGTTCGCCTTACTGGATATCATGGCCAGCCATACATACACACAAAGGCCCCACACACATCAGCAAAACAACAAAGAGATCAAGAAAGAGGATGAAGAGGGGGGAAGGGGGGGGTGTAGACTCACCTCGAATGGAATATGGATGGTTGAATGAGGATGGGTGGTCCACTCCCTCTAGGTTTGATGGTGGGCCACACCTTGGCCTCGGTCCTCTCTCTCTCTCTCTCTCTCTCTCTCTCTCTCTCTCTCTCTCTCAAAATTTCAGAAATTTATTATAATAATGTGATCATCCATGATAATATGTATATGTATGAGAACATACTCATTTATGATAACATGACATGGTTGTTTTGATTGTTTTTACAGGAACACAAGCAATCCATCTGTTTTGTGAACACAAAAACTAGTACTTGTCAACGCGTCAACGCCACTTGAACCTGTAGACCTTCACCTAGAGAGAGACACACTTAACCAGAGCATCAACTAGTACTTTGATGATAGCTTTCTATTTTTTTGTTGCTTGTACTAATTATAACTATTTTAGGCATAGGTTAGTATCTGTGATATTTTTAATTTATAATTATTAGATATTGAGTCAGGTTCAGGTCAAGTCTTCTATCCCACCTGAACCAGGCGAACATCAAGTCGACTGGAGTTTTCAAGCTTTTAAACTATGGTTAGATCTGAAATGTTTTCAAATGGCCTAAATACTTCTATATCAGTCATTTGCAAATGCATCAACAACCCCTTTTTTCAACCTCCTCTCTTCTCCTCCTATTATCTGAGCAAACAATCCCCAGCTTATGCTCTCAGCTTGATCTGACAGTGTAGCTAGATTGTAGATACACTGCATCCGCAGGCTGTTTAAATGATAATGCACACATTATGACAATACAGCAGTTGTCATTGGTCAAGAAGGAAAATCCAAAAGGAACTCGAGTTTTTGGAGCAACCTTTCAAGTAAACAAAAACCCATTCTACACCATTCACACTATTAAATAATGTGAAAAAAGGCTAAGAGGATTGATTATAGGAAGGACTATCAATACTTCCTATCATGAAAAGTTAGGACAAGATCTAACAGATTAAATGACCTTGCAGAGACATTGGCGGGCCATGGTTTTAAGCTGCTTGCCCACCAAAGGAGAAAAATAGTCTCTACAGTGATGGAACACAATGGCCGTACTGCATGCATAGTTTCATGTCTTCGGCAGGAAGTCCGGACCTTGGAACAACGCCTCCAGAGACATGACAGCCCTTCTTCCAACAATAATGCCAGTTCTTTCAGCATTTCTCAACAGTAATGCATGTCAAAAGCAAAACGCATTTCACGCTTTAAAGCCCCTCAATCTATTATGACAGAGTACCATGATCTATATGCATGCACACAGAACACATGGCATCCATGTAGCTCAATCCAGCCGTCCAAATCATGGACCACACCAAACCCATGATCCTAACTTTATCGCAGTGACCATCTGATGTATTGTTCAAAATGAAAAATAGACTGTCCAATTTCAACAAACAAATACCGGTTGCTTAAAAGGTTAGAATCCTTGATAATCCAATTTTTGGGCTATAACCCTACAGCAGTGCCCACTCTTCAGATGGTTCAGATTGAGGCACCCATGCCCCATCTATACAGTACAGCAGTTGTGTGAGGGTGTACGGAGAATCATTCTCCACCAACCTATCCAAAAACTCGTGTCCCGCCTGCTAGCCCAGCTGGAAGACGCTTAGGCGTTTCAACAGCAGGTCTCAGGTTCGAGTGCTAAGGAGACACACTTACCCCACCGGTGGGTGGGTGCACATGTATGAGTGTGTTGCCCAGCTGCAAGCAGGGTGAGTGCGTTGCATGACTTAAAAAATAATTTTAAAAAAAAACCTATACAAACACTCATCCCTGCTTTATTCAACTCATCTCCCTCCTTTTGTCAAAATCTGAAAACACCCAAATGGCCCACTCCCACAATCAAAAGCTTCTCTTCCTTAATGGTTTTAAATTCTTTCAGGTTAACGAAAGAGAGAAACCCACCTCTCCTTACCCCATTACTTGCTTCAAAGGTTTTTCAATCCCACACTCCTCCTAAGATGCTTCACACCACCCCACCCCACCCCAGAACCAAACCATACCCACATCTCTACCACCCCCACCAAACCAGAACATCAAAACCATGAAACAAGATATCCCACAGCTGCCTGGCCCGCTGGCGCCCTCCCCAACAAGGACACCAAAGACTGGGCTCCTCCGACCGCCCCGCCGCACCCACGCATTTGTCTGGTGCGCTGCATTTGCCTGCGTCATCTTCAGCATCCTCCTCATCCCAGCTGGAACACACCACCCTCATCGTCTTCCTAGTCATCAAACCAAGACACCCGTCTTTCGAGATCACAAGCGCCAGCCTTAACAGCATCTACCTCGACACTCCAGAGTACTTCAACGGTGATCTCACGTTCCTCGCCAACTTCTCCAATCCCAACCGTAAGATAGATGTCCGGTTCGAGTACTTGAACATAGAATTATACTTCTCAGATAAACTGATCGCAACTCAGTCACTGCAGCCTTTTGCAGCAAGACTGGAAGCGGTTCATATGATATCGAGCGAAGTCTGCCTTTGAATCTTTCTATGGAACTTTGGAAGCAAGTGCAGAGCAACCGTGTTCAATATAATATCAGAGGGACGTTTAGAGTCCCGGGCGAATCTGGGGCTGAGTCATTTTTCATACTGGTTGTACGGGAGGTGCCAGATCAAGCTGACCAGTCCACCAAGTGGAGTTCTAGTAGCTCAAAGTTGCAGAACAAAGAGGTGAAAACTGGGGGCTGCTTCTTTTCTTTTCGGTTCTTTCTTTCTTTTTTCTTTTTCTTTCTTTTTCTTTTCTTTTTCTATTCGGACAATCTGGGAATGACATTTTTGGTGTTTTACGGTTGGATCAGATATGTATTCTACATTTCCATACAGACAATTCTTTTTTGTTGTAATGATCAGAGGATCTTTATGACATGAAACTGAATAAATAAATAAATAAATAAACGATCATCCATCGTCATTCTCGTATTTATGTCATTTAAGGCAAATCTTTTTGTGTGTGTGTGTGTGTGTGTGTGTGTGTGTGTGTGTGTGTGTGTTTTGAAAGGAAAATCTGCCTTTTATTTTCTCTCTAGTGTGGCTAAATTTCCAAAACCGACCAACAAAAAGAAGAGAAGGGACATGATTTCTCTAGTAGACATGGAATATAGGTGGAAAAAAAAAAGTTCGAGGGACATGATTTCTCTAGTTGACATGGAATGTAGGGGAAAAAAAATGTTCGAGGGAAGAAATCCGACAAAACCTGAGTCTGAACGATTGAGAGATCAAAAGCAAGGACAAAATACTGATCTATTCCTACAGAGAGAATTCAGCTCAATGAGACATCACATACACAATCATACAACAGAAACATGCCATTCCAGACTATGTCATTCAATCAGGATTCATATCTGTAGACAATCGCGTAACTCCACCGGTAGTTCATGATGGCCCCAAGACCAGATAAGGAGGGTGATTGCATCAGGTTGGCAGCTGGGATCAAACTTCCACTACAACGTTTATCATGAATCCAGACACAAGATTTGTGTAGATGCCTAGTTAGGATAAAGCTTATATGATGATGAAGAAACATGTCCAATGTGTTATACTAACCAAAACACTGTTACTGGGATTAGTATGTGAAATACACAATCATATCTTGACCAATATATATCCAGTTCGAGACCCAATTTGCCATATGAAGAGATGATGATGATAAAGCTTAGCGAAGCTAAGGCACATCCATACCAGCCCCATTTACACACCACCATTGTGACAGCATGACTCGTGCATGAGACATTTGAGATACAAACCATCCATTACGTGGGTCCCACTTTATAGATGCCCTAGGAGATAATAAGGCTAGTCCAATTAATCAGGTGGACCACCGTCTACGAAGAAAAAGGATGGCTAACCAAGAGAAGAAAATGACCAAAATAACCCTATAAAAGCTCAAATTAAAAGAACCCAAAAATAGGGAACATCAGTAGGGTATTGCACTTGCTAAAATAGAAGGAATGGAAGGCTTTGTTGCAACAAGCTTCATGTGCCAAAGAGATATTTCACCTTATTTTGCTTGAAACAAGGACAATCCAAAAAAAAAAACCCCACCATTAGAACCACACTTGCAAAGAACAGAGAAGGTAGCAAAACCAACAGCAACGGAAAGGATTCTTCAACAAAATGAAATAAAACCCCCGTTTCATCTTCCCACTCGATAAAATAGACACTAAATGCCCGACTCAATAAAAACAAATACAATTGCTTTTTGCTGAGTCGACTGAAAAAGCAGGCTTGAAACCTCTTTTCAGAAACCCCCCTTGAGGAAGTGTATCCAAACGGGCCAAAATTGTAAAACATGTTCAGAACTCCCAAATGGAACTATCTCTGATTTGAAATCCAGATTCAAGACAAACCATTGCCAGTCCACCTCACCAAAAAAGCCCCAGAACCCAGGCTCACGATCCTACCACCCTCCTAGACAGACCCCTTCCCAAAATGGGGAGTTCCTCGAAGAAAGCATTCACTCTATATGATAAGCTACCTCCAATACAGGAATATCCCTCCAAAATTAATTTTCTTTTTTTCTTTTTCTTTTTCTTTTTTTTTTTTTTTTGGGGGGGGGGGGGGGGGGGGGGGGTGATTTTATTACAAAGAGACCAAAAGACCTAAAGAATACAAGAGAAAAACAAAAGATAGAAACAGAAACAAAGATTACAAAGCTGCCCAATTATCAGAAAACTGATCCACCATAATCAGTTTTGATTTGATCACCCATTCCATGGCGTGTGTCTTTTGGCCTGGATCGGGGTAATATGGTGGGGAAAAAAGCAATCGTCGTTTTAGGAATAAAAAAAGAATACAAGAGAAAAACAAAGGACAGAAACAGAAACAAAGACTACAAAGCTACCCAATTATCCATAATCATGTTTGCTTCAATCGCCCATTCCATGACCAGCTCTATAGCCGCCTTGCAAACCTCCAATGAGAGACCTTTCCGATTCCTAAAACATCGATTGTTACTTTCCCTCCATATTACCCAAACCCCGGCCAAAAGATAAAGACGCCAATATCTTATTTCCTATCTTTTCTTTGCTTCCTTCATGCAAAGAAGAAAAGAAAGCAACAATAGAACCCGGCATAACCCATTGAATTCCAAATTTAACAAGAAAACCATCCCACGCCATCTTGGCAAACTCACAATGAAGGAAGAGATGATCCACCAATTCCTCATCTTGATAACACATTAGACACACATTCAGCAGAATCATTCTTCTCTTTCCAAGATTAATTTTTCTGACAATTCCCAAAACCACTTGGACTTAAGAGAGCCAAATAGAAATATATGCGAGCTGTTTGGATGTGCTCGAAAGAAGGGACCGTTTTGGCATCACCATGCCCACATTTTGGTGAAGAAGAGCAGGGCGTCCCTTGAAATGAGGATGAGAGGTGTGTTAAAAGCTCCTATCCTCAACCACCCAAAATGAGAATTCGATGATAATAGCTCAGATCAGTTGTCAACTCATTTTTATTTAGGGTGGCTTACTAGGTTGTCCCATCTGACTTTTATGGCCATTCCAAACAGGAGCATTACCCAGTAACATCTGACTGGCCTGGTGCCAATGTTGCTAAAAGAGATTACAATGTAAAAGAAAGTTCTAGAAGCAGAACAGAAGTCCACAACAACCATGACCTCAATATATGCTGCACTACAATGCAACACCTGTGCTTGCTGCCTAAATTACAAACAAGTGTTGTCTAATACCCAAGCATTCATGCATAGGTTCAAAGTATGAATCCAGGTACCTGGAATCAAGAACACTTCGGACAAGGTAACAGAACAAAGTAGGTGGTTCACTACTACACTACTTCCTCTAATCTGCAGCATGCTCAGGGTAGAACCATTTGGGTCACCCCGGTACAAACTAACAAGTATGTGCAATGGTAATATAACTGTATATGCACAAATTGCAGCTGTAATAATTTATAAATGAAATTGAATATAATTAGTATAATTATTGCAAGCATGGTATCATCGATGACTTTATTAAGAAGAGCTGAGATGGCACACAAATTACAAGCAAAGAAGAAAAGCGAAAAGCAAAATTACAATCTCCTAACAATTTTATACAAGACACCCATTCCATGACAAGGAGCTTTGCCTTAGAGAAAACCTCCTCCGCTTGGATGATTCATTACAAGACACCCATTCCATTCCTTTCCCCGCAAATAGCCACAACACGGCCAGCAATACCAATATCCAAATAGCATTAAATTTCTTTCCTAACCCCACTGCATGCCATTGGCATTGCCCAGGACATTTCAAAGAGGCAGAAGATATGACTCCATATCGTCCAAGTGACCGCACAATGGATAAATGGATGATCAATTGTTTTAGCATCCTCCATACACATCACACGTATATTTGGAAGCATCATGGATCCCTTTTGGAAGTTGTCATGGTGAGGATCCTCCCTTTTCCGACAAGCCACCCAAAAAACTGCGACCTTGGGGCGGTGACGTTGGTCGTGTCCGTGAGCAACTGAGCACGCTTCTATCGAATGATCTAATGAACTCATAGAAGGAACGGACCAAGAACCTCCTTGATTCATCCTTCAGTGAAATCATTCCATCTCTTTCCTCCCTCACCACTATGCAATGGTGGATGCAATCAAAAAGCCTCATGAACTCCTCAACTTTCTCATCCCGCAAGTTTCTTAGGCAAGGTGGGGTCCAAAAGACGTCATTGCCGACGAAGGAGAAGAATTTAGACACCAAGATATTGTTTCCCGAAGAGAGGAGAGCAATTCTCAGGTATGCCAACTGGAGGGGGGATTCTCCAATCCACATGTCCACTCAGAATTGGACCCTCTCCCTGTTACCAGTAGAGAATCCAACCCCCTCACTGAACTTGGCCTTTAGGTTAGATCCCCCCCCCCCCCCCCCAATGAAGCTTAGTAGAGAGATGAGTCCTTGACCCCCATACTTCCCCACTATGACTTGTCGTTGTAGGCACCCTCCTCTAGCCTAAATCCCCACCGACACCAAAAATAATAATAATAATAATAATAATAATAATAACCATGGAACCACTACCTCTTGGTCCAACTCCAACTTGGTAAAATCTCTTCAAAAGTTAAGGCTCCATCCACTCCTTTAGGAAATTTGAAGAGGGTGGGGAGCTCGGATAACGGGTCAGTGGAGGGGCCCTTGTTACCCTTCCTTGCAACCCTAACCCATTCTCCTCCATACGATCCCTCTTCATAACTCCTCCCTTTGCTCTACTCCCCCTTCAACGAAGCCCCCCTCCCCCACTAACTTCCTCCCTCATGACCACATTTCCCTTTCCAATACTCACATCCACCCCACACCCCACCCAAAAAAAAAACTTCGTCATACCCTACTGCCTCTCTCCTCACCTATCCCCAACCATGATTTGGCACTAGTCAAACCCCCCCCCCCCCCCCCCCCCCCCCCCCCCCAACTTCAGCTCTGGATTCACACACTACGCTTCCACACTGCTAGACTCTCCATCGTTGCAGATAATCTCCCTCACCTCGATCCCTGTAGCATGGCTTCTGGATAACCCACCAACTCTTTCTTTCGATTGAGCTCTCTCCCTTATTCCGGTCCCCCATCTATTGGTGCTTGTTCCTCTCGATCTTCTTCGCTGCCAGCTGATCCTTCACACCTCCCTCATTGGAAATCTCGTCTGAGAACGAGAGAGAGAGAGAGAGAGAGAGAGAGAAAGAGAGAGAGAGAGAGAGAGAGAGAGAGAGGAGGTTGTCGAGCGACTCAAACAGGATTTTCTCTCTTTTCGGGAACGCATCTTAATTTATTTATTTTTTCTATAGAAGAATTTTTTTCTCACCATCTTAATTCTTACATCCATTGTATTTCAAGAATTGCTAATTTGGGCTCGAAAAAGTACCATAATGCTATTATGTAACAGTACCGGATAAAACTACTGGAACAATGCATTAACAAACAATATATAGTATTAGTAATAGATGACATGCAAATACTATTGTTGGATATTAATCTGTAAGTTTCCCAATTAGAAATCTAAATTACAACTTAACCAACAAAAAAGAGTGCAGAACCATAATTTTGGGGTCGATAAAAGCAGAGTTCTGGATCACAGATGGCCCCAAAATGGGTCACATGCGGGCCACGCTGGCTAATGGTAGCGGCACTAGCCAAACTGCGTCCGTCCCAACAGACGGACTGCTGTGTCACTTTAGTAGTCTGTGGACTACATACGTTGTCCCGTTTCCATTCAAAATGATTTTCTTCTCACATGCATTGCATGTGATACACGTGTTATCCTGGACACCTTGTGTATCGCCAACTACCTACTGTAAACATAGATTGATAGCTGGGCTACGCGTATGGATGATCGGAACAACTCAACAGGCAAGACCCACCGCAGGGAGAAGTATGAGTCGTCAAAATCTATCCTAGCCATTCAATTGGATAAAAAAGAATGATCAACAGTTGATCCATGCTCATTATTAAAATGGTAAGATCATCCATATGGAAAAGCTTATGTGACCCATTAATGATCCATCACTGCTGTTTACTTTGTTATGGTCCACCTGATAATTGGATCTATTTAATTTTTGGGCTCATGTCCTAAAACGCTCTAGAAAAACGGATGGACGGTGTGGATATAGGATAAATACATCAAGGTGAGCCCCACGGAAAAGGCCGGACCATCTTGGGTGAGGCCGGGGCCATACCTAATCCGCTCCCCTCGCCCCTCTCTCGCTCTCTATCTTCCCCAAACCCTCCAAAACCAGTAAAAAGGCGAAATTTCCCAAAATACCCTTATCATGTCTCTCTCATCCTCTTTCCGCCTCTTCTCCCCCAAACCCCCCTCTCCTTCCCCACCCCAAAACCAATTTCCAAAACTACCCCTCCCCTTTTCTCCAAATACCCACCAACCACCTAAATCTCCCTCTCCAAAACCCGCTTCCCCTCCTCATCCCAACCATCCATCAAAATCATCATCAGAAGATCTCATCCCTCCATCTCTCCAATCCATCATAAACCTCTTCTAGTCCTGTTAAGAACCTAACCAATGCGCCAAAAGCCCCAGGACTGATGGAACGTGTAAAGTTAGTCTATTAAACCCTTGGGATCGTAACATTCCACCACACTCCGCAGCCGGCATGCACGGCAGCCCACTCTATGGTGGCACTCACTCTGGCCTCTATTCCAGGTAGCCCTTTCCAGGCATGGCGGCTGCACTCTGGTTATCCAGGTAGCCCTTTCCACTTGGCAGCTTCACTCTGGTTGCTCAAGTAGCCCTTTCCAAGCCGTGTCGGCTTTCACTCTGGTCCAAGTTGCCCTTTCCACAGGTTGCCCCTTCCGTGACTTGAACATGAGACGTGATGTTGGCTTTGATACCAATTGTTAAGAACCTAACCCCCAGGACTGATGGAACGTGTAAAGTTAGGCTCTTAAACCCTTGGGATTGTAACGAGTCCATACAAGACCCACGAGCCAAATACGAGTAGCTCCTCCACTACGGCCGTTCACTCCCTCCCCTCCAACCCCAATTCAAGACTGTCGATAACAAGGTCCAGGGATGTGTGTCCTAGGTCTAGGTCCACGCCTACCTCAACCCCGATCAGAACGTCAGGTTTGAGGCCGATTCTGATTCTGTCCTCACCAAGGGCCTTGCTGCCTTCCTTGTGCAGGGCCTGTAGGGGCGGCCCGCTCCCGAGATCATACGGGTGCCGCTGGATTTCATCCAGATGCTGGGGCTGATGCAGAGCCTGATGCCATTGAGGAATAATGACAAAGAAGGATTCATGTAGCCAACCCCGATTATTTGGGATAAGGTTTACACGATGATGATGGTATGCATGCTATGTTCAAAGGTTCATTCCTGCACTTACCACCCATCAAACCATTTCATGCATTTACATTATACACATACAAAGTTTTCTTTGAAATAATTATCACATCGGAATCAAACGCAAACCCAACCCAACATCAGAATAAAAAATGTACTGATATTCGAAGAGCAACTCAATAACATTAAACCATTTTCATTGAAACATGGACTAATTTTTTTCTATAATCGGTAGGTACAAGACTCATTTATGAATCGCAGGAACATCTCGAGCACAAATTTATTTATTTTTTTCTAACTATCTAATTCAAGTCACTATACAACGCTTCGAATAACCTTAGACAAGAACAACAAATAAATAAAGGAACCAACTCAAACGAAAAAAGAAAAAAGAAAAAGAAAATGGGAGTGTGAAAAAACCTCTTTTTTCAATTCATCAACTCCTGCCAACTTCGGAGGGCGTCTTGGCCACGATCGAGAGCGCGTGCAGTCCACTCTTTAACTCCTCTTGCAAGATATCATACACAAGTCGGTGCCGCTTCACCAAGCTCTTCCCTTCGAACTCCTTTGACACAATCTTCACATTGAAATGTGTTTCTCCATCACTCCCTCTGGCACCCGCGTGGCCCGCATGCTGATACGATATGTCTTCCACTTCCAATTCAACCGGACAGAGCTCCTTCTCCAATCTCTCCCTAATCCTCTCCCCTCTACTCCCCAGACCCACCTCAGAATTCAACTTAATTTCACCAATGCCACCTGAATTATCCAAACCGGAATCGACACCACCACCAAAACTCAATTCAATTTCATCTCTAACTGCAGAAACACCATCATTTACCGAATTCCCATCCTCTTCCACAGCAGCACCATCTACGACCCCCAAAACACCGTTATTTACCGAATTGCCATCCCCTCCAGCTTCTACATACAATTCCAGCGCCTTCCGCTGCATCAGCCTCAACATATTAAGGAACCCATTATTCCTCGATGGCGTCAGGCTCTGCCTCAGCCCCAGCATCTGGATGAAATCCGGCGGCACCCGTAAAATCTCGGGAGCGGGCCGCCCTGACAGGCCCTGCACAAGGAGAGCGGCAAGGCCCTTGGTGAGGACAGAATCGGAATCGGCCTCGAACCTGACGTTCCGATTGGGGTCGAGGTAGGCGTGGACCCAGACCTGGGACACGCATCCCTGGACCTTGTTATCAACGGTCTTGAATTGGGGTTGGAGGGGAGGGAGTGAACGGCCGTAGTGGAGGAGCTGCTCGTATTTGGCGCGTGGGTCTTGTACGGACTGGAAGAGTTTGATGATGGATTGGAGGGATGGAGGGATGAGATCCTCCGATGATGATTCTGATGGATGGTTGGGATGAGGAGAAAGAGAGGAGGAGGAGGAGAAGCGGGTTTTTAGGTGGGTTTTGGAGAGGGAGATATGGGTGGTTAGTGGGAATTGGGAGAAAAGTGGAGGGGTAGTTTTGGAAATGGGTTTTGGGGTGGGGAAGGAGAGGGGGAGTTTGGCGGAGAAGAGGCGGAAAGAGGATGAGAGAGACATAGGAAGGGTATTTTGGGAAATTTCGCGTTTTTTTCCTGGTTCTTAAGAGGGTTTGGAGAAGATAGAGAGCGCGAGCGCGAGAGAGGGGCGAGGGGTAAGACGCGAGTTGGCTGGGGAATCGAACACCAGCCAGCAAGCTAGTGTCAAAGCTCTGTGGGTCCCACCATGATTTATTTGTTTTATCTACGCCGTCCATCCATTTTTAAAGATCATTTTAAGGCAGGAGATCAAAATTTAGGCAGACCACATCATAGGAAACAGTGGGGATTGAACATTTACGGTAGGAAAATTTCTAGGGGCCACAGACATTTTGGATCAAGCTGATATTTGTGTTTTCCATTCATCCAGCTCTTTGTGATCTTATGAATAGGTTGGATGACAAATAAACATCACTGTGGGCCTTAGGAAGGTTTCAACGGCTCTTCACTGTTTCCTGTGATGTGCTCCACTCGAGCTTTGTATCTGCCTCACCGTGGGGCCCACCTTGATGTATGTATCCTATATCCACACCGTCCATCCGTTTTTCTAGATCATGTTAGGGCATGAGCCCAAAATGAAACAGATCCAATTCCCATGTGGACCATAACAAAGTAAACAGTAATGATGGAATGGATGATCTTACCATTTTAATAATGAGCATGGATCAACCGTTGATCATTCTTTTTATCCGATTGAATGGCTAGGATAGATTTTGACGACTCATACTTCTCCCTACGGTGGATCTTGCTTGTTGAGTTGTTCCGATCATCCATACGCATGGCCCAGCTATCGATCTATGTTGACAGTAGGTAATCGGCGATCCACAAAGTGTCCAGGATAACACGTGTATCACATGCAATGCGTGCAAGAAGAAAATCATTTTGAATGGAAACGGGACAACGTATGTAGACCGCGAACTACTAAAGTGACGCATCAGTCCGTCGAGACGGACAGGGTTTGGGTAGTGACGTTGCTCTGTGGCCCCACCATAATGTATATGTTTTATCCATACCTTCCATCCATTTTTCCATATCATTTTATAGGTTGAATCTAAAAATGAGGAATATATAAATCTCAGGTTGACCACACCATAGGAAAACATTAGCAATTGAATGTCCACAATTAAAATCTTCCCGGCCCCATGTAATGTTTATTTGACATCCAACCTGTTTATTAGGTCATACAGACCTGTATAAAGGGATAAAAACAAATAACAGCTTGATCGAAAACTTCTGTGGTCCCAAGAAGCTTTTAATGGTAGCATTCAATCAACACTGTTTCCTGTGATGTGGTTCATTTGAGATTCTGATATATCTAATTTTTTGGCTTATACCATAAAATTATCTTTAAAAACGGATGTACGGCATGGATGAAACAAATACATCATGGTGGAGCCGACAGAGCACCGACCACTAGCCATTGGCTAGTGGAAGGCCGGGTTGGAACGGGTTTAGCTTCAGACCCGACTTCTAGAGGTGGGCCCTACAGTGGATATGCGACTCGTATGAACTGATAAGAAGCATGCATCCCACGGCTTCCTTTTCGATGACAAAAATTTTGGTGGTCCGCAAGTGACGAACCGCCTAAACAGAAAAGAGAGAAACTTTGATACTCTGGCGTGATGGATGATATACAGGTACTTCTAATATTAGAAATTGCATACGTGAGATATAATTAATTTAAAGTAGACTGTCCAAATTGTCTCCTACCACATGAACGGTGTGGATCACCAAAATGTGGGTTCCACATGCACCGTTCGTTAAGTTCGTTGGCGACAGGCAATCTGTCACTGGAAAACAGAGGTGGGAAATCATGGGATTTTTACTGCGATAGCCTTGAGTTGTGGCTATTTTTACTAAAAATCCAATTTCTCGTCTAGTTCATCCTTCTTGGGTTTTGATGAGAAATTGAAAATTTATGGTTGAAAATGCCCCTCCGACCGATCCCCTAGCACTAGGGCTGGTCATGAGCCGAGTCAGCTCGAGAAATTCGATCGACTCGACTCGAAAAAGCTTGCCTCGGCTCGACTCGACTTGACTCAGTAGAACAAGTCAAGCTAAGCTTCATTTAGGAGTTCAAGTTAAAAATCGAGTCAAGTTCGCCCATTAGGTCACTCGACTCGACTCGACTCGAAGCTTAGGAAATATAAAACCCTTACACATTGGGGGGTTTTTTAATCCTACTATTTTGTTTAAGTAAGAACATTTCTTGTTAAGCATATCATGGATTAAGTAATTTCAAGTACAAAGCATGGTGAGCACACAGTAGTTGTGTGCTTTACACGCTACACAAACACAAGTGCTATGGTGAGACCACACACCATACATATCTACAAAACATGGGTTATGGTTAGACCAAACACCATATGCAACTATTGATTGCAATTTTATGAGGAGAGTGGTGCATCTAATCCATGAATTAGCTGGGCCTCATCATGAAGATGGTCCACACAATAATTAGAACAGTCTATTCACGTGGTGAGTTATGCATATACTGTGTTAATTATGGTTTATAAAATATTACTAGTGGTCTGCATTCAATGCATGTGAGACTTGGACAAAGAAAAAATTGATCAGAACTAGGTCATTTTAATGGTGGGGTCCCACCTGTAGAAATACTCTTCCCCCTTAATATATATGTGACTTCTCGAACTTAATGTTGTTGACTTTTAATTTGTATTTTGTAGTAAAAAATATAATAAATTAAGGTGGGAGCAAGCTCGACTCGGCTTGAGGTAAGCTCGCCTCGACTCGATCCACTAGCTTGCCTCGAAAGTTTTAGCAAACAAGGCAAGCTCCAATGGTAAGCTCGAGGGTGAGCTCGAGCTCGAACTTGAGGAGAGCACAGACAAGTCAAGCCAAACTTCGTCCACCTCAACTTGACTCGGCTCGATGTACAGCCCTACTTGACACTATGGATTCACAAAAAAAGATGAACCAGACGAGAAATTGAACTTTTAGTAAAAATAGCCACACCCCAGGGCTATTGTAATAAGATTCACGGAAATCACACTCTATTCGGTCTATTCTAAAATACAATGCGCGAAACGAGGCTTTTCCACAAGATTTTGTGTTTTATTTTTTTAACACAAAATCTCAAGGCCTTCCCACATCACATCTCAAGGCCCATATTTAAGCAATCCAAACCATTGATCTGTCGCATCCACCGTTTACAGGCATATCCATCCAGATTAGAACTTACTGTCCGCTCATCTTGTGCTTCCCTTTCAGCTGACTACCAACTGTTACTATATTTGTCCTTTTAACCATCTATAAGTCTATTAATAACGAAATCTGAACGTCCAAATTTCATTCAAAGTCCATCTATGGTGCGTCAGATCAAACCAATGGCCTGGATCACTGTTGTGGGCCCAATTTTCTGAAATCAAAACCCGAGTACACTGTGCAAAGCCTCGGGTCGACAACACGATTCCTCTTATTGTACAGCCGGCTGTATGAAAACTTACTGTAAGGTTCTGTTTTTCTACCAACATATCATATTTTTAGAAAATCTGATCCGTGAAAATATTGAGATATATCATGAAGATCACTTTCTCAAAAACTTAGCCGATCTGTTTCATGAACCACACCAGTTTGTTAAAATCAGACCGTTGGCCCTCTATTGATACCTGGGCCTTCCTGATTAGTGGAATGGCCTTATTTTTCTTCAAGTAATCTATACATCAAGACCCAGTTTTTTCATGCCTTGGATGTCCTAAAAAAATGGACACATCGGTGGGAATGATGGGCTGTATGCTTGGTTAGCATGCAGCGGGCTACATGAGAAGGTAAAGTCCAACCAGTTGGATCACAACTCATGTTCCTCTCAGCGAATAACTTCCCTTATATCATTTTTTGCAAGATATCTAAACCTTCTAAACCTCCCATTAGGTTGGTCCATCAAGAGAATGATTTTTAAGTAAAATAAAATCCCCATCCATTAATCATGTGGGCCATACCATACATAACAATTTCTAACCATTGATAAATAGTAAAAATGAAATTGTGGTCCACAAAATGAGTGAATGTGATTGATAAAAATGTGGTCGGATCCAGTTTTGATCTCAGCCGGGATGTGCAAGGGAAGTGGATTGCCGTCTGTGGGGCCCACTTTGGATTGTGTGTCTTATCCACGCTGTCCATCCGTTTTTACAGCTCATTTTAGGTCTTGAGCCCAAAATTTAATCATATCCAAATCTCAAGTGGATCACACCATAGAAAAAAGTGGGGATAATGATGTCCACCGTTGATACCTTCCTAGGACCCACAGTGATGTTTATTTGTCATCCGACCTGTTCATAAGGTCACGCATACATGTATGAAGGGAAAAAAAAAATATCAGCTTGATCCAAACCTTATGGCCACAAAGAAGTTTTCAACGGTAGTCATTTAATTCACAATGTGTCCTATGGTGTGGTCCACTTGAGCTTTGGATATACTTCAATTTTTGGATAATAAACTGAAATGATCTGATAAAATGAATGGACGGCGTGGATGGATAAGATACATACATCACGGTGTGCCTCGCAGAGTTTACTCAGTACGCAATCCGCTTCTATGTGCTACTTCACCCCCCAATCCAGCACTGGTTGAGGATTAAGACCCGCCTGAGTCGAGTCACGACTCAGATGAGTCGGTTGACTTGATGAGTTGTTGTAGCTAAAATCCAGCAACATTGGTTCGAGTTTTGATCTCAGCCTGGATGTGCAAGTGCACCTCTAGTCGTACAACAGCCGTAGCTGAGGATTTAAGACCTGGACCGACTCATTCGTACAACGCCTTCGGCCCACTCCATTCTCTGGGCCCATCATCATGCCGTCGATCAATCTCGCGCACATGATCGAAGTCCTGTACCAGAATGGCGATGGATATACTGGTTCAGCAGGCCAGACCAAGGAATTTATTGCATCGTTGCTCGTCAATCCGGTCACCGATTATGACCTATCTACATCTGGCCCACTGTTTGAAGGGACTAGATTGCTTTATATGTATCCTATGCATTTAGTGGACGTCTTCATGTCAATGCATCGTTTTTGCCTTTAAATTTTAATGTAAACCTACAATTACTCAAGCAAACTGGGCAGCTTAACCAGACCTTTGCGAAGCCCACAAGCTGGATCTATAAAGCTCAGGTACAGGCCATGCTTGCCAGCATGGCAAGATAGGGCCGGACCCAATCCATCCATCAGAATGTGACTACCATATTGATGCCCCTAGCCCAAAAATCAGATTGATCCACTGATTGCTTGGGGCACAGTTTGCAAAACAAATGTATCATCATTTTCAAAATTGTGGTGAACTATCACAGGTATATGCATTCATGGATTCTAGAAGCCGAATTTTTCGTTGGAGGGTCTTGGCGTATGGCAGAGGTTGTCCAGCCGGCCGTCGTCGAGTTTGAAATTTTGGCAATTTCTTGACTTTGGAATCATAAAATTAGAGATATCCCCACTTAAAGTGATGGTGGATCATCCACCGTACACATTGAATAGTTCTACATGCAATCCAGACCATCCAAACCGTGGTCTAGATTAATGGATTGTGACAGAACACAGTGAACAGATGATAGAAACCATCCGATTTTGTCCATTGAATATGGATAATCGTAATTTAAACCGACCAAGGATGGCTTCCATCGATGTGATTCACATTTTTGGATGGTTGGGATGGCTGTACATGTCTGCGCATGTATGGATGATAATGACTCACCACCATTTTGAAAATGAATGGTAGCGTACTGCAACTTGGATGGGATGGTCAGTCAGCAAGCTCTATCTACTTCACATGTCTGAATGTGATTACATAGTGGGCTGCTGTAAAAAAAATAAAACGAAAGGAAACATTTTGGTCCGCCTTTTCTGTCATCCAATCACATTCTGTTATGTGAGGTGTGACCGACCTCAATCCAAACCAGACCACATGGATTGAGTACGGCCTTTGCTAGATCTAGCTTTCTTCTAATAATGGCCTATGTTCGATTACATCCAATTATACCGGGGGCTAACAGACCTCAATCCAACCCATGATGGAAGATTAATATTGGACGAGCCACGTATGATCATTGGTTTTGATCTAACTATTGAATTATTCAAATTGAGCAATCCAATGAGCTCCACTATTGTTGTGATCGATGCAAATACAGTTAGGGTAGAACACTTAAACTATGGTCCTAGATGCACAATTATTCAAATGAACATAAAAACCTATTATATGGAGACTCCTGTAGAAGCATAATGGTTAAATTTCTCTAGCTCCTATTAAGAAGTTTTCTTAAGAATATAAGCTGCGAATCAAGCATCCTCTCTTAACAACATCACGACATCATTTGGAAATATCTCCCCCATGTATATGTATTTAAAATTTCATATTGCAATCCTCATTATTAATGCATAGGTGATATTTCATATTGCAATCCTCGTTATTAATTTATAGACTATCCATTTAGACCATTCTAGCTGTCCAAATCTACAGCGCCCAGCACTTCAATGTAGCCTAGAGTAGGATGATAGAAAATAGGAAAGACCAATGACCTACATTCACCAAGAAAAGTCACCAACCGTTCAACCCCTTCCACCTACAATGTATCATTGTGCGTTGTATGCACAACAAAGCTGTGGCGTCTCATCCACCACTTGTCATATGCAAATCCAAGAAATAAAAATGATGGGCTCGTTGTTGATGAAGCATACCCCAAAATCACGACGATTGAACGATCTACCCGTCTGATTGTTCTATTTGAGCATGAACAGCGGACTATTATGGGTAAATCCGATCATGGCCCCGGCATTGGTCCAGAAGATGTGTAATTGTCAATATATGATTCACTAAGGACAAGCCATCACATATGTTATAGATTGAAGGGTCCAAGGTTGTCAAAGCAAAGAAGTTCTCATATTCAACATGGAGCCATGGATATAATTTTAAGGCCTCAGGTTCGACCTTAAATAATGGATACAGTCCCAAGGCCTTGACATCGACCTTAATTAATTTACAAAGTCCTGAGGACTTGGCTTCAGCTTTGGATAACGGACATGACTTGAAAGCCTTGGCCTTAGCAAGATTGAGACCTCAACGGGATTGCCTAAGCTTCAACCTCATGCGACGAACATATGACTGAGCTCTCGGGCTCAACCTCAGTCATTCCTCAGTCATTGATATATGTTGTACTATTGACAACTCATCCAATGAAACCAAGTGCTGATCGCACCAGACATCCTCGAATCTAAGCACATTACGCACCGTTATACGGAGATAACGATCACACCGGAAGACGCGGGATCCGGACGTGATAAACACAATCTCTCCCAATCTGAAAATGTATCTTAAACGGTCTTTAATACAAAGCCGTTTTCTAAACAGGATCTACTGATCCACCGCCATCAACTATGGATCATCACTTATAAAAGAACACCTCCGCATCACCTCCAGGTATGTAATCATACGTATTACACAATATACTCCAAAGTTCTTACACTGAATCATACTTCTTAACAGCACGACCGACACCCCCTCACGATCTTTTCTTTGTGATCTCAAGTCCTGCATTGGCATCGTTCATCTCCACCAACCTCATCGAGCGACGAAGATCTAAAGTTGGTCCTTAATCAACATCTGTTATCCAATTTTGGGCGTTAACATATTGGCGTCGTCTATGAGAACGACTAGATCATTCTCGCTCCTTCTTACGTCGTCGCTTAGATTACTTCATCAACTCTCTTCTACGATGCCTCCCAAGAGAAATCGTACAGGCGGGGTGGCCGGCGGATCCACCGTTACCCGGATATCGGCCCTGTTGGGTTCACATAACCCATTGGAGGATGAATTACCCACTCAAGGGGAGCAAGCTCCTCCACAACCGTTGGCGTAGGTTCTGCCACAACCACCACTGCAACTATAGCTGTAACCACCAGTTCCAACCAGCAACGATGCTAGACTCGACGTCATTGAACACGGGCTTCTCGCAATGCAAGCACAATTTACCTAGATGGCAAGACAATGGGAGCAATTTCACCCCCCTACTGCTCCTCTGCCACCTAACGTTCCAGTATGTTCCATTCATTCTCCTCCATGACGGGAGCAGCAACAATAAAAATAATACAACGGCAAATTAGCTAGCTGCAAGTTGAGTCGGACCTCCCATCCAAGCTCCCACCAACTAGCAGGGAGTAACCTCCCTGCAGGAGATTTATGTCACACACTAGATGTTAGACGCCAGCATCAAGATGAGGCCGCCGAAGTTTCCAGGGCTGATCACACAATGGCATGGGAAAAAAACCTAAAAGAGCTTGAAGATAAGTTTACAAACATGGAGCATCAGTATCGCTCCAATCTGCCTGCAGCACTACAAGCAATGGTAGCGCAGATGGCGCCATGGTTCACCAAGAAAATCATGGAGGCACCACAGACTAAGAAGTTTTGCATGCCTATCATGACACATTACACAGGGCCGGAGACCCCATGGAGCATATCAAGACCTATAAGTCCATCATGGAGCATGAGGGAGAGAGCTCTGAAATCATGTATCGGGCATTCTCGATAACTCTCAAGAATGAGGCTCGGACGTGGTTCCAAAAGCTGAAGCTCCTATCGATTAGTTCCTTCTTCCAACTGTGCACTCTATTTCTGTCACAGTTCATGGGAAGTAGGAAATTGAAGAAGTCAACGGCTCACCTGGCGATGATCAAGCAGAAGCTAGACGAGTCCTCAAAGGATTCCATGGTCCACTTCACCTCCGAATCTGTGTAGACGGAGGGCTATACCGATGATGTCGACCTAATTACGCTCCTCAGCGGAGTCAGAGATAAAGAATTTCGCTTCGCCCTCGATAAATCCACCCCAAAGACGATGGCAAAATTATAAGCTAAGGCCCAGAAGTACATCAATGCCTCGGAAGTAGCAAGGGCAAGGTGTGAAGCCGAGGCCGAGACCAACGATAAGAAAAAGAAACTTGAGGAGTCCTCGTCCTCAGACAAGAAGAAGAGAAGGGAGGATTAGCGAGGCCGATCCCCAAGGAGGGGTCCCCCTGAGGGCCAATATTCAAAATGTCCTCCTTTGAACACCACACAAAAGAAAGTGTTCATGCATGTCCGAGAGTAGATATACACGAAGTGGCCACTTAGGATGAGAACTGATCCTGACAAGAATGAAAAGAAAATATTGCCGATTTCATCGAGATCATGGTCATAATATTAAGAACTGCACCGCCCTCAAGGATGAGATCGAGACTCTCATCGGGAAGGGTCATCTTCGTGGTTACATGGCGCAGTAAGACCGCTCCCCCAAAAGACGTGAT
Organism: Liriodendron chinense; assembly: GCA_003013855.2. NCBI lineage: Eukaryota > Viridiplantae > Streptophyta > Magnoliopsida > Magnoliales > Magnoliaceae > Liriodendron > Liriodendron chinense. Next base: position 6,095,842 of record ML058484.1, on the reverse strand, counting down.
TGATTTCCTCGTTGCCAAGACCGATCGTCGGACACAAGATCCGAGCCTGTTGGGAAAATCAAAACCATCTTCAGAGGGCCGGCTGGAGATGGAGATTCACGACATGTAAAGAAGGCCCAATTCAATCCCCAACTAGTATATTTGTCAGAAAGATTCGATAAACAGCCTAGACTGGAACCCCAAGACAGCAAGCTGCTAGATGGCTGAGACTGTAATAAGGCGCTCTCATGCCAGATTGACAAAGTTTCTGCCGCTAGATGACTAAGACTGACAACAAGCTGTTAGACCACTGAGACTGTAATAAGGTGCTCTTACTCCAAATAAACAAAGTTTCTATAACACTTCCCTTCAGATGTGTTTTCCAGTATACTGCTCAGCTGCCCTTATCCCCTAGTGATACGATGCCTTAAGAAGGAATGCAAGACATTCTTCAGCTGAATACTTTGTTCCAAAAAAGAGACAAAGCTCCGAAAGACTTAGTCGGCAAATCAATTTACTCAAGGGATGGGAGATGCCACCTATGGTGCCCTCCGACTAAGCACAGTCTGCTTAAACGGACTGGCGAACTGCTTGCTGGACGAGTATGTTTGAATCCAATGCCCTTATCCCCGGAGGATACGAGGCCTCAGGGAAGAATGCAAGACGTTCCCCAACCGAGAACATGCCACATATGACATTCCTCAGCTGAGTACTTTATTCCCAAAAAAGAGACAAAGCTTCGAAAGACTTAGTCGGCAAATCAATTTACCCAAGGGATGGGAGATGCCACCTATGGTGCCCTCCGACTAAGCACAGTCTGCTTAAACGGACCGGCGAACTGCTTGCTGGACAAGTATGTTCGAATCCAACGCCCTTATCCCCGGAGGATACGAGGCCTCAGGGAAGAATGCAAGACGTTCCCCAACCAAGAACATGCCACATATGATACTCTCCGACTGAGCGCAGTCTGCTCAAATAGATTGGCGAACATCCTAATGAACAAATATATTCAGAAGCTCAATGAGTCAACCGTTAGCTAACTTAAAGTTTGCTAATTACGGATAAGATTCTTGCATATTAAACGGGTGAGACAAAATTCAAGCATAAGAAAGCTCTTTTCGAATGAACACATTTTAAGTTTCATGTTTAGATTCTCTGACCAATAAACTTGGGGGGCTACTGTTATGGGTAAATCCGATCATGGCCCCGATCATGGTACAAAAGATATACAACTGTCGATATATGGTCCACTAAGGCCAGGTCATCACTTGTGTTATAGAAGGGCATAAGCTTGTCAAAGCGAAGAAGTCCTCATATTCAACATGGAGTCATGGATGTAGTTCTGAGGCATCAGGTTTGGCTTCAAATAACGAATACAATCTTGAGGCCTTGGCATCGGCCTCAAGTAATTTACAAAGTCCTGAAGACTTGGCTTCAGCCTCGGATAACAGACATGGCCCTAAGGCCTCGGCCTCAACAAGACCGAGAACTCAGTGGGATCACCGAAGCTTCGGCCTCAGGTGATGAACATATGACTGATCCCTCGGGCTCATCCTAAGTCATTAATATCTATTGTACTGCTGATGACTCATCCAAGGATGCCAAGTGCTGACCGAACCAAACACTCTCGGATCTGAGCACATTACGCACCGCTATACAAAGATAACAATCATGCCAGTCTCTGATACAAAGACACAATCGCTCCCAATCCGAAAATGTATTCTAGACGGTCTCTAATACAGATAAATTTCCTAAACAGGATCTAACGATCCACTGCCATCCACTGCCATCAACTGTGGATCATCACTTATGAAAAGACACATCCACATCACCTCTAGGTACGTAATCACACACAATACACAATATACTTTAGAGCTCTTATGCTCAATCACGCTTACTGACTTAAGCATCAGAGAGTCCTCCACCAGCACGACCAATACCCCCTCACGATCTTCTCTTTGTGATCTCAAGTCCTACAATCGATACAGTTCATCTCACCAACCTCATCAAGCGACGAAGATCTAAAGTTGGTCCTTAATCAACATCTGTTACTCAATTTTGAGCGATAACACAGACTACTTTCTTCTTAATTATTTGTTTGAATATGATGCGACACGCATCTCATCCATATACACGTGGCATATTGTAACAACCCGAAATTTCGGCACCCAAGTACGGAGACTCTGATCCCGAGTTCCCGAGTTCCCGAGTGTTAACTAAATAAAATGCTATTTTAGGAGTGCCACACGTGGAAAATGCACCCACGTGTGTCCTCAATCAGATTTATATTCATTCCATTCACAAATAATCAGAGTAACGCATTTCAATTAGCGGATCATAAGCAAAGCGGAGGTAACTAAATCTAAAAATATAGGGCTAACACCCTACATGAACAATTCAATCGCAGTGTAAGCCCATATGAGAATTATACGAATCACAATAGATGTAATAGGAAGGAAAAATACAACTACCAAGAGGGACGAAGCTAGAAGACTACTAAGGCGCCCATGTGCGCCACCAACTGGTCCTATTCTTGAGACATCTGCATATGTCAAATAGAAGGCGTCAAAACGCCAACATAGTGAGGAAATAACCCCAAGGTTAGACTCGGGATATTTCAATTATAAACAGGTTTATATAAGTATATTATTCTTAAGCGTGTTGTCAAATCAATCAAGTTTAGGTAATGTCCACATACATACATCATCCTAGGCTGTAACGACCTGAGATTTTCGACTCTCGTGTATAATACGACGGCCGAATTCCCAAGTAATTTATAGAATAACTAATTTGTCAAATAATAAAATATAGCATTCAAGCACAATGACGGAAACAATTATCATCTTATTCTATCAAACTTACTACGTCATCATCTATGTTTAAATAAGGGAACCAACCAATATCCATATTGATTAATTAAAATACAAAACCATGTCTTCTCTTGAAGACTTATTACAATTCCACAAATGTATCAACTATTCAAAAGAAATATTTAATAAATGATAACATCAATTATGTTTATCTAACATCGTCATCCGCCATGTGATCGTACGAACCATCGAACTCTTTTCTTAAAAATCGGGTTCAATACCTGGATCTTCACCTGCATCACCTAAATTGTGTTTGGGATAGCGTTAAACGCTATCATAGTGGGGAATATTTCCTCCAAGACAATCAAGAATAATAATAACGGTACAGAGTAAACGCAAGCAGTATATTATCATTTAATCAAATCAAAACAACCAACTAAAAATCTTTGTTAATGCGATGCATGGAATGCATGCTCTGGCTAAGGCACCCTGGCTAGAATCACAATACATGAAGTGGGAGACTCCCTGTTACGACTTCATGCTAGCCACTAGTCACCAGAGGTTCCTGGGACGCACAAGCCCATAGTTTTGCCCGACCACGTGAGAAATGGGACGCTCATAGCCCAAATTTACACGTGACAATGTACGGGAGAAGTAGGACGCTCTAGCCTATTCTCAATTTCGTACACCCACATGGAGCCAAGTGAATGCATGACTTTAGTTTCACCTTTATTTAAGTGTTTTCGCATACAACCGATTTAAATAAAACTCAATGGTCACTATGGGGAGTCGCAAGCAACCCAGCATAGGCCGACAGCACGGGATTAGTGTCCATAGCACCAACCCCGGCTCATGAGAATTTGTATACCATTAGTGTCCACTCATTGTCCCGTTTTATGATTTCATCATGTCCCAAAAAGCCAATGTTGTACATCATGATCAAATTCATTAAAATACCCACGTAATGTAAATGGATCGAATCAAGCATCATGTACATGTAAGGATCCATTAACAAGCAATCACTTCATTCTCTCAGTTAAGTCAAGATATATTCTTCCATCATGGACACCTCTCATGGGTTCCATCTCTCTACATCGAATAATTTTACCAACTTAGGGACAAAGAGTATACAATAATGGGATGTCCATATGATGATCTTATACACATATTTCATATCACAATATGAAAACCAATGTTACTTGTAAAACACAGATTAAGGAAATAAGGGCATAGATTTCACAAAGATAAATAACACAAATACACATGTTTCTTAGTAAAAAAAAAATCTAAACAAGGAATCACATCATTATATAATGATATTCATTACAAATCCTACATTAAACTTCATGTTATATAGATCAGCAATTCAAAACAAAATAACTTCACATGCCACAAAAGAAACTTATGATAATCATAATATTATTAATGAAAGGCTTGAAGGAAAATCCTCACCTTAGGATGGACTTAGAAGAAGAGGGTTGTAGAAGATCCTAGCCGCTAGAAAAATATGAGAAAGAATTCTCTCTCTCTCTCTCTCTCTCTCTCTCTCTCTCTCTCTCTCTTTCTCTAGGGCATAGAGGCTAGGGTTAGGAGAAGGATTTGGAGGTGCGTAGTAGAAATATGAAGAGGGATGTGCACGCGAGGTCTTATGTAACAACTTCTTGAGGTGGGTTTCTCAAATCTCAATATTCGGGTGATCTTTAATCAATTCCAATCCGTTCATCTTATCAAGCTTGAAGAGTAGAGTCAGAATACGTAAATTTCTTGATGATCCACATTCTAGATTGGCCGATCCTTGAAAATGGCCCGACGGGTGCTAAAATGGGCTAAATCTCAATTAACGGTCTACGCTTGATGATCAGGGCCCAAATTTTGGAAAAATATGTAGTCATGATAGGCAAACAATTATACAAAATTTAGTAGTTGATTGATGGTGAGAAATGCCTAGATCTGAAATTTCAATTTTTGGCGGAAAAGGAAGGTGCTGTCTTTGTGGTTCAACGGTGTAGGATTATAGATCGGGGTCCAAATTTTGTGTAAACTCGTAGTCATATAAGTATAATAAGTGGTCCAAATGGGTAAATTGAAAGGTTCAGATTTAAAAAGAGTTGGTAACTCGTTAATTTCTAAAACGGGATAACTTCGCGCATAAGAAAGATGCTTATCAAGGTGGGGCACTTAAATCACACTATTGGTCCATGATAAAGACGATCCAAATCATTCATATGAAGACAAATATTCGACTACGACTAACCATCCACTTTCCTCACTCGATGGAATGAAAATCAACGGTTAAGGGGTTAATTCGACAATTGGACCACTTCTACTATGATTTACGGGCTGAAATTTAACGTGTATGGTTAATAGTGCCCAAAGCTTAAATCCAGGGTTTTGCGTGAAGCGATCGTCAGAAACTATAATACTTAAAAATGGCATCTTAACTTAAGTTTAACTAATGGCATTTCGTAATATCTGAAAAGTGCGTGATTTTTGAAATCTGATCTTTCTTCGATGTTTATGGGATCATTCTAAGCAACTTTTGTAAAGGGTCCCCTATCAGATCTCCTACGGATGTCCCGCTATTCGCAAATTAACGGTACTGTACGATAATTAAAAAAAATAAATTAAAAAATGAATTTTCAAAAATTTTCAAATAAATCTCGAAAATCTGGGGCGTTACATAGGCTAATTGATTAAATGCATGGATGTCATGATTCCGCACACAATGCATGTCCCGGGCAAGCCCTGGCCCGACCAACTGGTATCAGAATCCACATTCCACCTGTCTAGCAGATCATAAGTCGTGACTGAGTACACAGCCCGGATGACACAGAGAAATGACATGAGGTGCTCAAGGTAGCGCTGGCGCCACATCAAGCAACCAGGCTACACGAGTCCCCCTCAAATGCAATATCATGTATGCATGATTAATTAAAGTATTTATTAGTCCAATTCATCCAGCAAATTGGTGAAGCCAGAATACCACATCGTATCGTAAAGTCTAACCGGGACTATCTGGCTCCCTGTGATGCGTAACCAATCATCGCCAGTAACCTCTCGATCCAAAGTTGAGTTATCCTACCATAAAAGCCTGGTTCGACCGTGACTCGTCAGCCACGACCAAATCAAAGCGGAAGGTCTCATATCCCAAATATCAAATACGATTAATTTATTCAGAAGTGCGGGCGTTTCACTCGGAATTATCCCAATGCACGCCCGGGTCGTTCGAATGGTGCACAGGCACGCAAACATCGGCCAAGATCACATTTGTCACAAGGGTCATTCGAACAACAATCGGTCACCCCTGTCAATGCTCACTGGTCACTACGGGGAGGCACCACCCTAGCGTAGGCCGACAGCTCAAACACGGTGTCCCATACCACCATGCTTGGCTCATGAGACTTGGTGGATCGAGTCGCAATATGGTTTTAAGTGGACTATTCACAGTGGGAACGATGGTATTCTAGATTCCATAGGATGTGATTCAAGAATGAAATACAAAAATGATTAACTCTGAATTGAGCTTATTCGATGGACCCAAGTGGACGACGACAAACCAACAATGGCCACTATCGGTCTACCGTGTCCCGCTTGGTCGATCGAATAAGTCCGTGACTGCCAACCTAGTGGCAGGTAGTACACTATATCAACGGTTTTCAGAGCTTAATCCAAAGCAACGGATACCTTACTATAATAGTAATTTAGGTTATTAAATACCTAATCATAAACATATCTAAGCACCTGGCCCGACCGACTAGCACGACCGATCCAAAGGACCCCGATGACATAGCCCGGATGACACAGGGCGCCACGTACATCCACAAGCATAGATATATTACAATATTGTAAATTTATATCATTCAAGCATTTCATCGAGCATGTTATCAATCAAACAACCATATAGGCATTCATCTAACATGTTATGCACACATCAACAATTAACGTATAAATTCAACCAATCATTAATTAAGATTTGTCGAGAATAAGCTTGAGAGTAGATCTTCACCTTGGAATCGAAATTACTCGATTCGGATGAGACCGGAGCGATCCAAATACGGTCCGAACGCTGAAAATTGAGGAATACCTCAATTACCTACAATGAATAATAAATCTAGTGTTAATCAATTAAGGTTTAATCTAATTAAGTGTTTAATTAGGGTTTAGGGTTTTGGTATCTCGGATTTGAAAAAATCCCAAATCGATTCAACGAATCGGGGCCCAAATTCGGTGCACCGTCGGAATCCCAACGGAGTCGAGCTTGGTTATGGCTTCTACAAAGTGTGGGCCACACCTAATCGATGACCAGGATCCCAAATCCTAGCAAGAGAAACCCTAGGGTTAGGGTTTCGTCGAAAACAAATAGGGGTTTTTAACTCTAATGGTCCAAAAATGAAGAAAATGGAAGGAAGAAGAAAAGAAGAGGTAGATGAACACCTTACCTAGCATGAGGAGGAAAATCCGACCCAAAGCCACCGGATTTTGGCTGAAGAAATGCGAGAATGGAGGTGGAGGCCGGAGAGAGCTCGGAAACTGAGATTTTCACGGGCATGGCGGAGGATTTGAGGAAGAAATTAGGTTTGAGAAGGGAGGAAGAGAGCTAGGAGGGCTTAGGAGCAAATGGGAGAAGAGAGTGGTGGAGAGAAATGAGAGAGAGATGGATCGAATGGGGTTTGCAACCCCCCTTTTATAACCATCCAGCCACAATCGGTCGGCCGGTCCCAGATCTGATCGACCGGATCCCGCTGTCCACCCATTTTTTTTCCTTCAAATGAGGTAGCACAACCGGTCGGCCGATCGCCTAACCGGTTGGCCGGTCGTCCCTTGGCCATTTTATCTGAAAATTTCAGATTTCTTCCTTGCACAGTGAGTTCCCACACAGTCCAGGCTACTTGTCAGCCTTATTTACAAAATAACATTTAAGTAAATGTCATGTTTAATTTATGTTTACATTTACTTTAAGTTATTTATGTAAATAAGGAAGTACCCCCCATTTGGATTCAATAAAAAATACTAAAAAATCGAAATCCCAATAATAAAGATTTTGATTTTCCCCTCCAAGTACAAATCGCAAATTTTTGGCATTTCCAAAACATAGCGCCTTTTAAAAGAGATGGTTTTTGCAAATCTAAACCGTTCAAAAAATCTGAAATACCTCAAATAGGCTAAAACACCAAGGTCCGGTAAAATATTCATGATGGTCTCGTTGATCTACGAGTGGATTGATAATTCAGGGTTCTTTACTTAGTCTCTACAGATAGCGACATACCCGAGTCAACCCAATCGTCGGAAAACTCTTCCGAACCATGTGATCTTCCAACTCCTAAACTAATTCCATCATTTCTTTTGTAAAAACATTCATTTTACTCCCCAATACATGTGAACACACGTGCGGGTACGCCCTATAACCGACACACCGAAGGTAATGCCCAAGGACTTTCAATTTTCAAGTTAGTGAAAATTCGGGACGTTACACATATATGCATGCAAATCCAAACAGTTGAAATGGGGGGCCTCACCATCGATGAAGCATACCCCAAATTCACATCAATTGAGCAATCTTAACAGTCTGATCTGTCTATTTCGAGATGAACAGATGACCAGTTCTTAACTGTCCATTTATTTGACCATTAATTAGATGGTTGGGACATCCAATCAGTGCAATTTCTTTGCCTACCAGAAAGGGTACCCACAGATTGAACGATCTAGACCGGCGTAGACATGAGCCACTTTGACCGGAGACGACTGACCGGTACGTAGTAAGTGGTACAAAACGCACATTGTAGTCTTCGAGTCTGAAATGTAAAACAAAATTCTCGTAAATTGGTCTAGTACTGATACACAGATTTTAAATAGCGGTCAAGCAAGGGAATCCAAGAGCGGAGATTAGATAATCCCACGCGCGTGTGGAACCTCACATATCTATACCAGGCACACGTTCAAATTTGAATCACGTGTGTGAGATCCGGCCTTTCCATAAGGTTGGAAATAGTGGTTATATTCTCTTGCTGAAAAATCAGACATTTTCACTGATCAAGTGTGCCACTGTATACTAAGTAAATTGACAATTATTTTTTATTCTAGCCATTCATTTTGTTTTGATGTTCTGTGATCCACGTGAGATGTGAAATGGCCTAATTTTTATCAGAAAGGATCTGAACAGTGTAGATCAGCTGATGAAAAGATAGGATCTTATACACGTGGCACATTTTTGGAACATACGCCGCGTGTGGATGCTAAGGGTTCCCACACGCGTGTGGAGCTAACAAACCTAAATAGGCATATGGGGCATGGTAGTCTTTTGTTCTCATCTCTCTACCTGGCATTACTAAATGAAAATGCCACATCCTCTCCATACACGTGGAGAATGCATACGGTGAACGGAACCCACAATCCAGTGGGCCACGACGTTGATGATCCAATGGGCCAATGGCCGAAAATCACAGTGAATGAACAACTCTTAATAAACATGCAATTGTAGCAAATTTTTACCAGTTGAATGTGGATCATTAATCATTTTTCAGGCGGCAATCAGAGCCCATGGTAGCCTACGCAATCAACGGTATTGATCACCATCCAACTAGTGCCAAGTGAGTGATAGAGATGCTTTATACATGAGGCCAGATCCACTGTGATGCTTGATCACGGGTTAAGCTTTAATCTACAACACGAATTGTGGGGCCCACCTTGATGTGTGCATGACTTCCAATCCATCCACATGTGAGCCGCCTCTTGTTGTCCTTCAAACACAAAACTAAGGCCTATTCAAAACTAAGGTGGTGGGGACAACCACTATTAAAAACCCCGAAAAGCATATGTGGGGCCCACCATAGTTTTTGTATTCCATCCAATCCACTTAAAATATACCCCGCTAGAATGAACGAACACCCAAAAAAAAATATGGCCATTCGAAAACTCGGGTAGGCCACACCAGTTGATTTTAGATGTTTTAGGCATGATTTTCACATGGTGTGGACCACCTAATAGTGGGTCTGCCTGATTTTTGGAATGGAAGGATAAAATGAGGGTTCTCACATGATGGACGGATTGGATGTCATGGAAATTTAATGACGGGCCACACACATTGCATTGCAATTTAAGCATTGTCTAGATACATTAGTAACTCAGTGGTTAGTACTTCAAGTAAAAAGACACAAGAATCTCTCTCACCATTCCCCATTCAAGCTGGTCAATAGTCTAAGAAAGAGGGCGTGGAATTTCATTAGAAAAAAGGATACTTCCTAGAAATAAGCTGAATTCTATCAAACACTCATACCCCAAACACATCTATAAATACCACCATCTCCATCTAGTTCACTCACTCAAACCTCTCTTAAACGAGGCCCACCCATTATCCATTATCGTCCATTGATCTTTCTCTTCCCATTTCCCAATCTCCACTTCATAAATCATGGGTGTAACTGGTTTCAGCTTTGAGCTCCCGTCTCCGGTCGCCCCAGCTCGGATGTTCAAGGCCTCAGTCCTTGACATCCACAACCTGGCCCCAAAGATCATGCCGGAGGTCGTCTCGGGTGCTTGCCTCCTCCAAGGCGACGGTGGTGTCGGAAGCGTCAAGCAATTCAAGTTCACCGACGGTTAGCGATCCGTCCTCTCTTTCTGCCCAGAAACTCGATTGCTTGAGCTTGACTCAGGGAAAATGAATGAGTTGCACTGCAACTCGTTGAACTTGACTCAGTGGGTGGGCTGATCCAGACCCTACCCACTTTAGCTGGATTTGTCCTATGTCTAAAGGCCCACGGATTGGGCCTGATCATGATTTCAAGGCCAAATAACTATTGGGCTAGGCTTAAGCTTGAGTATTCATAAAAGCCCAACAAGACAGCCTAGCCCAACAGACGTCTATAACGCTGGTGGACAGTCATGTCAATTGATCTAGACTGTCCATTAGGTCCGGCGATCACTTCATGGGCTTCCAGGAAAAAAAATACAACGATCAGACGATTCTAGCCATCTGATCAATTGCCTATAAAATGGATGGTTAAGGTCATTTACGAAAAAATATGCCTAATCAACAGTTAAAAAATACTACTAGTCAACAATTTGATCCATCCAACGGTAGCGATCCATAATGGATTACTTATACGTCTAAAGAATAACTTCTATCGTGGAATCCTGACCATCACCTCCTCGGCTTAAAAACCGATGGCTATAAAAGAGAAGTCCATCTAATAGATGGATCATATTGTCCAATCTATATGATTTGTACTTTTCTTAGCCCATCGAGTGCATGTTGAACCTAATGGACGGTCCGGATCGATATATTGCAGTATCCAAGTGTCCATCCCAGAAATGGATGGACGGTGTGGATTTAAGAAAAACACATCACCTTGGGCCTCACAGATAGGGATCCGGGGATCCACCGAAACCGCGCCCCTAACTTTTTTTTTGGTTTTTTAAGAATAATTTAATACTCTGGCATGGTGTGATGGATGATACACAGGCAATTATGGCTAACCGTTTAAATGTATCATTAACCAAAACTTACTCTTATTTCATTATATAATTATTAAAATTTCTTACATTTATTGGACAATGTAGTCAGTTCAATTTGGGTCAATATATGCCACGTTCACTATTTCTAAGTGCCTACATATCAAGTGACATACATAGACAGAGTATCAAATAACTCGCATCTTTATGTGCAGTGATCCCGTACGCCCACGTGAACGAACGTGTGGATCTGCTCGACAAAGACAACTTCGAGTACAAGTACACGGTCACCGAGGGTGCGGACGTGGGATCAAAGCTCGTCTCAGCCGTTTATCACGTTAAGTTCGAGACGGCAAGCAACGGTGGATCTGTGTGCAAGGTGACTGCGGAGTACCACACTGCCAGTGGAGTGGAATACACTGAAGAGGAGCTGAATATAGGTAAGGAAGGAGTGAAGGGGATGTTCAAGGGTGTGGAAGAGTATCTGTTAAAGAATGGTGAAGCCTATGCCTAGAAATCATGAAGTTGATAGGGTTTTGGGTTTGTGGGGTGTTTCTATCATAAATGAGGGTGTGGTTTTTCACTTTTACTGTGGTACACTTACCTTATTCTAGTAATAAAGAAAGGTAGTTTAATACACATATGATGTGGTGTTTATGTTGGGGAGAAATGATCCTAGGCTCTAGAACACTATAAGTTATAGTGCTCATACTTGTATCTTATTAACTTGGATAGTTCAATTGAATGATCTGAACTGTCCATTCAGTCAAGAACATATTTCTTGCACTGCTTTGCAAAACTTTCATGGACCAGATGATACAATCCATGCTTGATTTTTCCTTTTTTTTAATAGATATCCTTTCTTCCAAGCCATGGATGGCATAGTTATGGTTGTCTAACAAAAGTGATTATTTATAACCATAAGCAATCCATGATGGGTGCTAAAAGATAGATGGATCAAATTTCTGAGTGGATCTGTTTTATGTATGCGATCTTGACCGCCCATATTAAAAGCCATTGATCGAATGGTGAATATTTGTCAAATCAGTATGATGATTATATGGTAGTCCAAGAAATGTCTGTTGGACCTTATGAACAGTCTAGATCAATGGATTAGACGGCCTAAATGTTCTAATACAACTAGGAGAACTATAACTTACAGTGCTCTGAGAGAACTGGAACATTTCTCTATGATTTAGGGATTTTTTTTACTGGGATGGTTTAGGGAATGAAATGACCAAAGTGTCCTTTTTCCCTATTTTTAGTGTGTGACATCCAAACAGTCCAGAAGATGCACCCGGATGAACTGTCGAACCGAAAATCAGGCCCATCCAATCATCAGATGGGCCACATGCAAGTTCGGATGCCTTTGGGTGGTGGCGCATTTGTTTCCATGGAGTGGCAAGCATAATAAATAGATCGACCTGATTTTTTGGTTTGTCTCATCCTAATGATGGGGTGCATCTGTTGGACGGTTAGGATCTCATACACATCAAAGCACCTTGCATGGGTCACTGGTGTATGTGAGTTGCAGCCCAAAGCACCTTGCATGGGTCACTGGTAGCGACAGCATAGGATAGGCGTCCGTTTGGGTGGGGCATCTTGCAAAATTGGATAATTCCAGATCCTTTAGTTTTGGTGGGCCCCACGTCCTCCACTTCAAATTTGCCAATTGCATACATGGGGTCGGCCTTCTTAATTTCCTCAAACTCTGTGGGCCACGGGCGATGACACCAACAATTTTCTAATGAAGGATGAGTATCCAAACCAATCACAATCGTACATTTATTCAAGAACAGGTCACGTGACGTGATGCATCATAAATGAACGGTTGAGAGGAAATCCGCGGTTGTCCAAAACATGGCCACTAATTCTTCTGTGTTTCTCATTTTTCATTTTTCATTTTCAATAGTTTTCAAGCCCACAAGTAGAACAACCACATGCAACCTTCCGCTTCCCATGCGTGGCTGTTTCTCCTGCCAATGCGTCACATATTGCGTACATCCTACCCGTTCATAAGGTGGCTCCTATGATGGAGATCGCTTGCTATGAAAATCAAGTGGCCACATAAGTAAATCAGTTCAAAGGGCTCGGATCCTCTGTTTTGGAAGACTTTCAACGGTAATTACATCAACGGCAGGGTTTGATTTGGATACAGTCTTCCAATGGTGGAGATTTTCGCTGGATGGCACATCCATGCTGAGGTATGTTATATCAACCGTTTGGATTATCAAACCATGGGACCACTTGCACTGAAAACCCAAACGGCAGTGTACCCCGTTTCGGCCCTGCATGTCTTTTCCCTACAGCAGCGAGCTCGCTGGTGTGTTGACGTCACCAAGTTTTGTGGGCACTACCATCTAGTTAGTATTATATCCAAACCGTCCGTCCATTGTTTGACATTATTATAACGGTTGAACTCAAAAATAAAACCGATCCAAAGATCAATTGGACCACCTCGCAGAATGCAGTGGGAGATTGAAGGTCTACCATTGAAACTTTATTGGGGTCACAGAAGCTTTAGATCAATATGGTATTTGTTTTTACCCTTCATCCATATCGGTTTGACCTTATTAAAAGTTTGGATGGCAGAAAAACATCATGGTGGTCCTTGGAATGTTTTAATGGTGAGAATTATTGTCCCGCTACCTTTTTTTGGTGTGGTCCACTTGAGCTTTGGATATGATTCATTTTTTGGAATCCAAAATGATCTCTCGAAATGGATGGACGGTGTAGATGTATTAAATAAATCATTATGGGGCCCACATAACCTTAATTATTTTGAATAGTTAGTATGCTAACGTAACTGGAGGACTGAGTGAAGATATCCTCGTTTCAACATCGAGGTCACTGGTATCGATTCCAGTGGAGTGGTTAATATTGTGATGCGACTGACCTAACAGGAGGTGGGTGGGTGTACCAACAATGGGGTGTGTGAACTTGAAGCGGATTGGGCTGGGTAGTTACTCCGCACGCTAGCGTGTGGAGTAAACTATGTGGGGCCTACAGTGATTTATATATTTTATCCACTCCGTCCATCCATCTTAACAGAAAAGTTTAGGTATGGTGTCCAATAAATGAAGCATATAAATATCTAAAGTGGACCACACCACAAGAAAAGTAGCGAACTAGATGTCTACCATTGAAAAATTCTTAGAGGCTCAAGTTGATATTTGTGTTTTCCCGTCATCCATATTCATGTGATATTATGAACAGTTTGGATGACAAATAGACATCACTGTAGGGCCCGCAAAGGTTTCAACGGTGGAAATCATTATTCCCACTGTTTCTGTGGCATGGTCCACTTGAGATTTAGGATACGCTTAAATTTTAGGCTCAACGACTAAAATGAGCTGGAAAAACATATGGACGGAATAGATAAATCACATACATTCTATGTGGGCCCAACTGAGTTTACTCCGTACGCTAGCGTGCGGACCAATCCGATTCCGTGTGAACTAACCCAAAAAATAAATAAATAAATAAATAATACGTAACTGTAGGGCTGACGCCTCGTCAGCAACCGTACCCACATGGGCCACACCGGCCAATCCGCTTCCGATTCCAGCTATATACCCAATTATTGGTTTTTCTCTGCGACGGTACTTCACGTAAACCAAGCCGTTCATCCATTTTTGGTCTTATTTTAAGGTACGAGCCAAAAAATGAGACAGATCCAAATATTGAGTGGACCACACCACAGGAAAACAGTGGGGATTAAACGTCTGCCGTTGAAAACTTTTTGAGGGCCACAGAAATTTGGTATCAAGCTTATGTTTGTTTTTTCCATTCATATAGGTCTATGTGACCTTATCAAGAGGTTGGATGGAAAATAAACATTGCACTGCGCCCTTGGAATATTTTAATAGTGGACGTTCAATTCCCAATGTTTTCTTGTGGTGTGGTCCACCTGAGATTTGGATCTGTCTCAATTTTGGGCTTGTGACTTAAAATAAGACCAAAATGGATGGACAGCATGGATAAAACACATACATCATGGTGGGGCCTACGGAGATTTGAAACCACCCATTATGCCGTGGGACTAGCTGATCCGCGCCCTTACGTGAGACCCGAATCCACCTAAGTGGGTGGGATCCCTGACTGTGGGGCTCATAGTGATGTATATGTCTTAAATCCACACCATCCAACCATTTTGAAAGCTCATTTTAGGGTATGATACAAAAAATGAAGCTAACTCAAATGTTACGTGGACAACACCATAGAAATAGTCGTGATTGAATCTCTACCATTGAAAACTTAATGGATTTTCAATGGGTACCACCCGACTTGGGTGAGACTTATGTGGGTGGGACCCTGACTGTAGGAGCCCACCTCAATGCATGAATTATATATCCATTCTGTTCATCTACTTTTCTGGCTTATTTGATGCCAAGGTAGAAAAATCTAAGCAGATGCAAATTTCGAGTGGACCACAATATACAAAACACTGGTTAATTACCATTAAAAACCTTTTGTGGGCCACAAAAGTTTTCTATTAACCTTATATTTGTTTTTTTATTTCATCTTGGTCTTTGTGACCTTATCAACAGATTGGATGGTCAATAAACATTACGGTGGACGTTCGTTCACCAGGAAGTTTATAATGGTAGGTGTTTAGTGAGCACTGTTTCCTGTGGTGTGGTCCACCTAAAATTTTAATCTGCTTCATTTTTGGAACAGCATCCTAGAATATTCTGAAGAAACAGATGGACAACACATCCAGGAGGGCCTAGGTTCAGGGTCCCACCCACATCACTGGTTGCGGGGTCTCACCCAAGTCGCGCCCCACTTGGAAGGTGTGACGGTGGATCTATACCGTCCATCTAGTGGGCCCTAGTAATGGATGGCTTAAATTTGAAAATTACATAAAACTCGATTCATCAATTTTGGGGGCTGACTTTAAATAAACATTAAAACTAAAACGAATTCGATAGAGCTAAATGACGGATTGCAACGTTTTAGTGGTGCATGTTTCAATCAAGGGTTACTGATAGATGTGATCACTACATGGACGGATAGGATGTGATTATTCCTGCTTTTCATGCGTATGTTATTTTGAGACGAACCTATGTTCCTCATCCCGCTAGACGGATGACGTGGCCCCAAGAAGTTATGTGGTCCACTTGAGCTTTGGATCTGCTTCATTTTTGGGTAAATGTCCTAAAATGATCTGTAAAATTGTCTGAACGGTGTGGATGAAACCCATATATCACGGTGAGCTCCACAAAGCCACTGCCTGGACTGGACTGATTCTGTACAGCGGGTCGAGTGATACGGCAACGGTTTCGTTTCGGCAGATCATACGGTAGAACCGGGAAAACCGGAATATCGGTAGAGCCATCTCTAAGCTGTACACGTGGCATGTGACTTCATCATTTGGGACCGTCCATCTAGTTTCCCCTATTTCGAATGACAAATGGTTGAAAATAATTGATCTATTGATCCTATCCATCCGATCAACGGACCCATAGAAAACAAAAGGTGCTTAACGGTTGATATTCACTGATGGAAAACCAAGAAAAATGATGGCTCTGATGGTCTGAAAATCCGCGATGGACCATCTAGATGGAAGGTATCGATTGCCCGATCAGTGCGGGAACCGATTGCCAACGGTAGCAGATCAGGTGCGGACGTGGGATCAAAGCTCGTCTCAGCCGTTTATCACGTTAAGTTCGAGACGGCAAGCAACGGTGGATCTGTGTGCAAGGTGACTGCGGAGTACCACACTGCCAGTGGAGTGGAATACACTGAAGAGGAGCTGAATATAGGTAAGGAAGGAGTGGCGGGGATGTTTAAGGGTGTGGAAGAGTATCTGTTAAAGAATGGTGAAGCCTATGCCTAGAAATCATGAAGTTGATAGGGTTTTGGGTTTGTGGGGTGTTTCTATCATAAATGAGGGTGTGTTTTTTCATTTTTACAGTGGTACACTTACCTCAATCTAGTAATAAAGATAGGTAATTTAATACACATATGATGTGGTGTTTATGTTGGGAAGAAATGATCCTAGGCTCTAGAACATTATAGTGCTCATACTTGCATTTTATTAACTTGGATAGTTCAATTGAATGATCTGAACTGTCCATTCAGTCAAGAACATATTTCTTGCACTGCTTTGCAAAACTTTCACGGACGAGATGATACAATCCATGCTTGATTTTGCCTTTTTTTAATAGATATCCTTTCTTCCAAGCCATGGATGGCATAGTTATGGTTGTCTAACAAAAGTGATTATTTACAACAATAAGCAATCCATGATGGGTGCTAAAAGATAGATGGATCAAATTTCTTAGTGGATCTATTTTATGTAGGCGATCTTAACCGCCCATATTTTATGGGCCCAATATTGACAGTTTAAAAGAGTCGGGGTGGGCCTGAATAGTTTTCAAGCCCAATGTTTACAAGTAGAACAACCACATGCAACCTTACGCTTCCCATGCGTGGCTGTTTTTCCTGCCAATACGTCACATATTGCGTACATCCTACCCGTTCATAAGGTGGCCCCTATGATGGAGATCGGTTGCTGTGAAAATCAAGTGGCCACATACGTAACTAAGTTCAGAGGGCCCGGATCCTCCGTTTTGGAAGACTTTCAACGGTAATTATATCAACGGCAGGTTTTGATCTGGATAAAGTCTTCCAATGGTGGAGATTTTCTCTGGATGGACATCCATGCTGTGGTATGTTATGTCAACCGTTTGGATTATCAAACCATGGGACCACTTGCACTGAAAACCCAAACGGCAGTGTACCCCGTTTCGGCCCTGCAAGACAAAGACAAGATTCCAGCGGAAGCGGATTGGCTGCTGTACCCTACAGCAGCGAGCTTGCAGGTGTACCGACGTGACCAAGTTCTGTGGGCCCTACCATCAGGTTAAGGTTATATCCAAACCGTCCGTCCATTGTTTGACATTAATATAACGGTTGAACCCAAAAATAAAACAGATCCAAATATCAAGTGGATCACACTGCAGAATGTAGTGGGAGATTGAACGTCTACCATAGAAACCCTATTGGGGTCACAGAAGTTTTAGATCAATATGGTATTTTTTTGTACCCTTCATCCATGTCCGTTTGACATTATTAAAAGTTTGGATGGCAGAAAAACATCATGGTGGTCCCTAGGAATATTTTAATGGTGAGAATCATTGTCCTCACTACCTTTTTTTGGTGTGGTCCACTTGAGCTTTGGATATGATTCAGTTTTTGGATCACAATCTAAAATGATCTCTCAAAATGGATGGACGGTGTAGATTTATTAAATAAATCCTTATGGGGCCCTCATAACCTTAATTTATTTTGAATAGTTAGTATGTTCACGTAACTGGAGGACTGACGCCTCGTCAGCAGCCGTACCCACACGGGCCACACCGGCCAATCCGCTTCCGATTCCAGCTATATACCCAATTGGGCGCGGATTTCGTGCGGCGCAGAAGTTCCTGCGCTGGGAACCAAGGTGGGGCCCACAGTGATGTTTTTTTATGAATCCACCCTGTTCATCCGTTTTGGGAGGTCATTTTAGAACTGAGGAAAAAAAAAAACTGGATCCAAGACTCAAGTGGGCCGAAAACGTGAGGATTAAACGTCTACAGTTGAAATATTTGTGGAGCCACAGGAGTTTCGAATCAGGATAATATTTGTGTTTCCAGTTCATCCCAGTAGCAGTGACGTTATGAACGGTATGGATGTCATATAAACATCATTTTTTTGTAATTTACTGTGGATCCCAGGGAGGTTTGAACGGTAGTAATTTACCTACCCATTTTTTCTTTAGTGAGGCCCACTTGAGTCTTGGATTCGGTTCATTTTTGTTCTCACTTTCTAAAATGAGCTCCCAAAACGGATGAACGGGGTGGATTCATCAAAAACATCACTGTGGGCCCCACCTTGGTTCCCAGGCAGGAACTTCCTGCGCAAGGCTTTCCAGGGTGGAATTATTCGTTACTTCACATAAAACAAATATCTTGGGAGCGGATTAGGTGATACCCACCATCCAATCATTTTGAAAGCTAGAGTATGATATAAAAAATGAAGCTAACTCAAATGTTATGTGGACCACACCATAGAAACAGTCGTGATTGAATATCTACCATTGAAAACTTAATGGATTTTCAATGGTCTCACCCACCTCGGCGGATCCGGGGTTCTCACCTAATTCGCTCCCAAATATCTTACACTTGGTGAGACCCTCGAACCAGCTATGTGGGTGGGACCCTGAACATAGGAGCCCACCTCAAAGCATGAATTATATATCCATTCCGTACATCTGCTTTTCTGGCTTATTTGATGCCAATGTAGAAAAATCGTAGCAGATGCAAATTTCGGGTGGACCACAATATAAGAAACGCTGGCCAATGACCATTAAAAACCTTTTGTGGGCCACAAAAGTTTTCTATGAACCTTATATTTGTTTTTTTATATTTCATTCTGGTCTGCGACATTATCAACAGATTGGATGGTCAATAAACATTACGGTGGACGTCCACCAGGAAGTTTTTAATGATAGGTGTTTAGTGAACACGGTTTCTTGTGGTGTGGTCCACCTAAAATTTTAATCTGCTTCATTTTTGGAACAGCACCCTACAATAATATAAAGAAACAGATGGACGGCATGGATATGCAATGAATACATACAGGTGAGCCCTAGGTTCAGGGTCCCACCCACATCGGTGGTTCCGGGGGTCTCACCCAAGTCTCGCCCCACTTGGAAGGTGTGACGGTGGATCTATACCGTCCATCTAGTGGGCCTATTAATGGATGGCTTAAATTTGAAAATTACATAAAACTAGATTCATCAATTTTGGGGGCTGACTTTAAATAAACATTAAAACTAAAACGAATTCGATAGAGCTAAATGACGGATTGCAACGTTTTAGTGGTGCATGTTTCAATCAAGGCTCACTGATAGATGTGATCACTACATGGACGGATAGGATCCGATTATTCCTATTTCATGCGTATGTTATTTTGGGACGAACCTATGTTCATCATCCCGCTAGACGGATGACTTGGCCCCAAGAAGTTCTGTGGTCCACTTGAGCTTTGGATATGCCTCATTTTTGGGTAAATATCCTAAAATGATCTGTAAAATTGTCTGAACGGTGTGGATGAAACCCGTACATCACGGTGGGCTCCACAAAGCCACTGCCTGGACTGGACTGGACTGATTCTGTACAGCGGGTCGAGTGATACGGCAACGGTTTCGTTTCGGCAGATCATACGGTAGAACCGGGAGAACCGGAATATCGGTAGAGCCATCTCTAAGCTGTACACGTGGCATGTGACTTCATCATTTGGGACCGTCCATCTAGTTTCCCCTATTTTGAATGACAAATGGTTGAAAATAATTGATCTATTGATCCTATCCATCGGATCAGCGGACCCGTAGAAAACAAAAGGTGCTTAACGGTTGATATTCACTGATGGAAAACCAAGAAAAATGATGGCTCTAATGGTCTGAAAATCCGCGATGGACCATCTAGATGGAAGGTATCGATTACCCTATCAATGCGAGAACCGATTGCCAACGGTAGCAGATTAGGTGAAGCCCAGGTAACAGCTAGCTTAGTGGGTGAGGCCCTAACCGTGGGGCTCACCTTGATGTATGTGTTTTATATCTACGCCATCTACCATTTTTTAACGGTGGGAATTCAATCCCTACGGTGTGGGTCCCTTGAGATTTGGATTTACTTCAGTTTTGGAACCATGCACTAAAATGAGCTGGAAAAACTGATGGACGGCGTGGATATACAACACATACATCAAGGTGAGCCCCACGGTCAGGGCCCACCCACCAAGCTGTTACCCAGGTCTCACCTAATCCGCTCAACGCTATAAATCTACCGGCACTAACGTACCATATCCCTTTCAATTCGGTAACAAGATATGGACGAATGACTGGGTGGGCCAATAGCAGGTGGTGACGTGGTCACCCATTTGGACATCCAATTCCTAGAAACAATCACCACCGCACACATCATCACCTTTTTCCTGAAGACCGAATATAACGTATGCTTGCAGCTGATCAAGTCAAAAGACGAAAGCCACGAAAACTGCTGACGTGGAAGGCAAATGATGATCTGGACCGTTCATCAGATTCTCTAACGTGTTTGCGCCCGGCACATCTGCATGGGCGGATGCAAATGGTGGGCCAACGCGGCACGTGTTGAGGCTCAGAAAGATGTAAGTAGGTGACAGGTTCACTAAATGCTGAAAAGAGGCTCTTAGTTCATCTAGATGAACTGGTGCTGGTTCATCGCTACTAGCCACCACGTACTTGGCTGTTGGATCTGTGAATCTGAACCGTTCATCAGTTGGCCCCCTCCCTAGATGAGAGACTTCGAGGAAAAAGTGCATCATTAGACGATCCTAGATCGGATTAATGGACTTTTCTGTTTTGTCCGTACAATGGCACATGTGAGTGTGGTTATCATACGAACCGTCCATGATGGGGCCCACCAGCTAGAAAGACGTCGGATAGGAGTAAAGACGTGCCAGATCCACCTAAGCCCAATGAGAGCCTGCTGGGCTCAGTTACTGGGTTTTAAGCCCATTAGATTTTATTCAATGCGACAACCGGGACGTCCGCACAAATTTTTAACGGTCAAGATTTTTCCATCAGCAAGATTTTCGCTGCATATTCCACAGAAAATGTATGCAATGGGCCCCACTCTAAGGCTTCTGGGCCTCAGGCTAAACCCAGGAGCCAGCTCAAAGCCTACACGTGGGGCCTATGATTAAGCAACCTAGACCATTGATCAGTTCGGTCCCACTGTGGACGTGTAAGAACTAGAGCGGGACATGAACTGAGTTCGATAACTCAGATTTACTCAAATTGACTCGGTAAAAAAAATAAAGGTTCAAGTGAGTTTCAATCACAGCACCTGTTTGACTGGACTCAAACTCGAACGCGTATAGAGAGAGAGAGATTTGGATCACAAATGAAAATGATGCAGGCCCTAAGAAGGTTTCAATGGTGGACATTCTCCTCATTGTTTCTTGTGGTGTGGTTCACTTGGGCTTTGTAATTGTCTTGTTTTTTTGTTTAATGCATCAAAATGAGTTGCACAGTTGGATAGGCAAAGTGGATAAAACAAATACATCATAGTGAGACTCACAGAACTTTAACACTAACTTGTTGGCTTGTGTTCGCGTTACTAGCCAACTAATGTTTGTAAATTGGGTACTCAGAGTCTACCCCAACTAGGACCTTTTTAGAGACGTACAGTCTTGTTAGTGCTCAATGAGGCCCATAGTAATATATTAGATTATTTGAGTTGGTTGTTCATATTTTAAAGATCACCTATGGCATTATTAAAAAAAATGAAGTGGATCAAAGACTCAAGTGAACCACACCATATAAAACAATGGAAAATATTAACTATGTTATGGTTTTTTATTTAGTTTGTTAAAAATTTTGAACTTTGTGATTAGTCATTTGTGATATGTAATATGTGAATAAGTCAGTATTTACTATTTGGTAAAATAATATTTTCAAGATAAATTGTTCGAACTCGTTAAAATCATACCAAATCTATACATTCAAACATGATTGGCAGACCAAATTGAATTTGAACAGAGCCCATGTGTTTGAATGTTAGCTCGAACATTGTTTGAGCACACCCACTCAAGCAGTTGAACGGTCCATTCTGTTCCATGATCAACTCGGATTGAATCGTTGCCCACCTCTAGTAAGAACTCATCATTCATCAAATGACGTTCAATCTTCCATCCAAAGAGTATCAAGATTAGGAATAGGATCTACCAATATCGAAGAATTTTGGTTCACGGCCCATCAACGGTGCATCGCATCAGGCCAACGGCATAGATAACTAAACAAAGTGTCCCACTTGTACAAATCCAAATCCGAGCAGCTGGATAGTCCTCTCCTGTCCTGTCCGGCTCATTTTCAATCCAGCTAGGTGAGTAGAAACGTACCAAATCCGGTTCGTCGCGATGCATCAGAATCGGCTTCATAAATGAAATCACCACCCCCATCCGTCTGTCTCTGTCTTTCTTCTCTCGCAAGGGCAA
This sequence comes from Liriodendron chinense, assembly GCA_003013855.2. Classification (NCBI taxonomy): domain Eukaryota; kingdom Viridiplantae; phylum Streptophyta; class Magnoliopsida; order Magnoliales; family Magnoliaceae; genus Liriodendron; species Liriodendron chinense. The sequence goes on along the minus strand of ML058484.1, from coordinate 6,072,575 downwards.
AAGTGGAAAAAGAAAATGGAAAAAGGTTACTGGAAGCGAGGACAGTACGAGCGGCTCGACGGTTCCGCTCGGCGCCGGAACCGGTTCCAGTTCTCGACCGGGTCCAGGAACCAGAGGAGGCGTTCCTGGCGCGTAAAGATCTCGCCGCGGCTCAGGATATGCCGGTTCGGCTCGCCCAAGAAGCTCCTCATCCGGCTCAGGGATGCGTACGTTAAGATGATGCTGAGGTTCGCGCACTCTAGCGTCTTCCGCGTCAGGCTCCCTTACGGTGGTGGGAGGTCCACGGGTTTCGGTAGACCCGCGCTGAAGGAGTACGACGAGAAGGTGGTGGTGGAGATCTACAAGTCTTTGATGGTACAAGGACAGCTGGTGGGCGGTGGTGGAGGTGGCATTGCTTTCTGAGCAGTTATATATTTGTGATCCTCGACCGAGGATTTGCATGCTATAGTCTGGTTTTGAATGGTTAGGATTGTTCGATGGGGAATGTTTTCAAGGCATGGTCCATCCACGTTGGATCCCAAAAGAACAACGGTCTGGATCAGTGGATCGTGGGCCCCACCTGTAAACCTGACTACAATGTGCAAAGCCTCGGCGTGAGTATCATATAATTCCTTTTTTAGTTGGATTGGGAGATTGATATTTAGACCAACCCATTTTTTGAAAGATACGCTCTTACAGAAGGGTGTATCTATCAAATGGGTGGGTGTAAATATTAGCTTCTGCCTTTTTAATAGTTTGGCTTATTTGCTGCTCGAAATAAAGACACTGTAAATTGCCTTTTTAGTTTTTTAAATTTATGAATTTCTTTTTTTTTTTTATAAAGGTTTTGTTAACCTTCATCTTTTGTTTGATCAGAGCCGTCCATTAGGATGATTACCTCTTGGATAGGCCGTTGGCAAAAACCCAGATGGATTGGATGATCTGAACCATACAAAAAGTATCGGTCACTTGACGGTCAGCACAATTTCAATAGAAAATGGAAACAAACCACTCAATTAATAGGCATCGTGTGCTGATGAGATGTGAACGTTGATTCTACCTGAGTATTATGCAATGCCTATCCAAGAGTTGCGGTTCTAATGGAGGGTTCAGATCAATGGGAAGATGGGCCGCTGTCGGCCCACACAGATTAACACATTTTCCCATTGTGGTGAAGCATGGGCTTGATGGCTGATTCCTAAGATTGATGGGAAGCGGATTAGTTGTTACCCGCCCACTAACCGTGTGGGGCCCACCTTGATGTGTTTGTTGTATATCCACGCCGTCTGTCTGTTTTTACATTTCATTTTAGGGCTCGATCCAAAACCTTAAGAAGATCCAAATCTCAGGTGGACCACACCATTTGAAACAGTGGGTACTGCCCTTGGCTGGCGGAAGCGGATTGCGTTCCTGCCCCCGCCTTCCTCAGTGATATATGGATTTTATACACACCGTTCAACCATTTTTTCTGTATATCCACGCCGTCCATCCGTTTTTCCAGCCCATTTAACGATAGGGTCCCCAACATTATGCATATCTTGTGATTTGGATATGCAAAACATTCTAAAGGCCCACCCTGATGTTTATATGCAATCTAACCTTTTCATAAAGTCATCAGGACTAGGGCTCACAACCTGCTCATAAGGTCATTACCACTAGGATGAAAGGAAGAGATACATCAACATGATCCAAAATTCTTTCGACTGCAAGAAAGTTCATATGGTGCGCATTCAATTCTGCTCATTGTTTGTGGTGTCCCACTTAGTTGTTATTCTGCCTGATTTTTTTACCTCAAGTCCTAACATGAGCTGGCACAATGGATGGACAAGGTGGATATAACACATACATCTTGGTGGGCCCCATATATCTATTGGTTAGGGCTCTCTCCATTTATAGGGACTACTTGGCTGGACTCATCTACATTGGGTTGTCTCAAGGGTAACAAGTTCGTCTGATAACCCAGCTGGACTGTCTGGCCTGCTAGCCCAGTTGGAAGGCACCTAGGCGTTTCAACAGCAAGTCCCAAGTTCAAATGCTAAGGAGACACACTAACCCCACAAGTGGGTGGGTACATCGTGTGACTAACCGTGTGGGTGCGTTGCCAAGCTAACAGGGTGGTGTGGGTTGACTGAGTAAAAAAATATCTAACTTAATAAGGTAGTTTAATGAAAACATTTTTTAGAAAATGCATTAGAATATAAATTCCAAAAAATTAGGTCATATTTAATAAAATTTCCTTTTCTCACCCCAAAGTATCATGCTATCAGAAAAAGTGCTTTTTTATTTCAATTACTTTATATCATCAAGAGGCTATTTGAATGCACACAAAGTTGCATACCACACAAATCCAGTCCATAGTTTGGACTAGGTCTGTTGTACTCTCTTTGTTAACATAAGAAACATGGAGTGGTGGAATATGTGAGGAGCTTAGAGGTCCATTTGATAGCAACAAAAGTTTATGCCCAGGCAACCACACGATGTTATGCTTGTCATGGTCTTGTCTAGCTAGGTCAATGCCATAGTAGTTGGCTATTTTTTGAATCCTGTGGTGTGAGCCACTTGAGTTTTAAATCTGCCTGATTTTTAAGACATGTACTGATGATGTATGGAGTATATGTCCCACAAACGTCTTGGTAGAGAATTTACCTCTATTAGTGTGGTTGTGTATTTGCCATGCTTCCAATAGCTTGGTTTTAAGGGTTTTGTTAGGGTGCCGTGACCCCTACCACCCTTATCCAACCATGAACAGTTTCCACCCTTGAATTGCATCCATAGATGGGCATACTCTTATAGTCATATGCTTCATTGATGATTCTGCCTTTAAATCTTGGAGTTGAACATGAGCCATTAAATATCTTCACACCAAATCACCCTTCTTATCATGATCCAGGTATCATAGAATCCAGAAAATGAAATGATTCACATCATTATTTCAAATGGTGGAAACTGGCCCCATCTGGTACCGCGTTAGGGGGAAGTGGATTGCATGGTGCGCTGCACATCATCAACTTATGGTGTGTTGACTTGACGTCACCACATAATAGTGGGCCTTATAATGATGTATATGTTATACCGATACCATCCATCTATTTTTTCGAGATCATTTGAGGGAATGATTAAAAAATGAGGCAAATTCAAAGCTCAACCGGACCACCCCGCACAGAATGCAGTGGGGACAATGACGCCAATAGTTTAAATGCGTATTTTCCATCCAACTTGTTCACAAGGATGAAGGGAAAGCACAAATATCAGCTGGATCCAAAACTTCCGTGGCCCCCAACAAGTTTTTAATGGTAGGCATTCAATCGCCACTGCTTTCTATGAAGTGGTCCACTTGAGCTTTGGATCTGCCTCATTTTTGGGCTCATGCCAAAAAATAACCTCTTAAAATGGATAGACCATGTGGATATAGCACATATGTCATGTTGGGGCCCATAGGACTTGGTAACGTCAGCACACCGGTGGTGTGTAGCACACCACCGAGGCCGGTTGTGTGTAGCACACCAGGCAATCCGCTTCTGCGTTTGGGGGCCCATGGTATAACAAAAATATGTGGAGCCTAAATCATGGGAGGTGTACTACTAATCCAGACATTACTTTTGCGATTTTATATGTAAACCCTAATTCATCTATACATCCAATAATTTCATAGTTTCACATGAAATTTTATATAAGTTATTGTTTGTTTTTAAGTAATATATATTCTGACATGAGAGTGAGAGTGAGAGTGAGAGTGAGAGTGAGAGAGTCATCATTGTACCGAGATTTGCTTCTTCGTTCTTTCCTACAAGTACATTAGATTGACAAGAATCCACAATCGTACCAAAAGGAAATTAGTTATGGTTTGCCTTTTTATGCTTTCTTTAGATTATAATAATACTTTGTCTGTGGATGAGAAGGGATCTTTCTCCTAACACATGCATCTCATGAATCATTTGAAAAGAAATCGAATGGAAATCTAGCAGCCCAAAAACAAAAAACAAATAAGAATAAATAAATAAATAAATATCCAATGCAAATATAATGATCCAGATCTCAGACACTTGTTCTACCACTATCTGGTTGGTCACGCAACGAAAATACCATGATGGTTCGAAAATGATATGGTCCTCTGATCAAGCAGGTCAAACTTGTACGAGAAAGATTGTTGTTGGCGAAAAATCCAACGGTTCAAATTCAACAAGCATCTCACTTGATGAGCATAGTTCTAAAACCCGGTAACTTAAGTCGCAACTCAGCTGAGTCTACTCGTCTGAGTCAACCCAACTCTACCCACTAAGCCAAGCACCATGTCCATACATGATCATCCATTATTTTTATATTTTATACATATATAAATATATCAATTTAATTATAAAAATTAGGCCGAGGTAATGAAAGACTCATCAGATGGTGGGCCACTTGACTCCAGCACCTCCTAAAAGTTCAATGTAAGAGGTAAAGTTGAGCACAAGCCAAGCCACATTAGCTCGCTTGACTTGGATCGAACCAGCTCAATTCGAAGGATATATTTGAACCAAGCCAAGCCATTTCTCCAAGCTCGAAATGATTTTCAAGCTGAGCTCGAGCTAACCCAAGCTCAATTCAGCTCGGCTTGAAGTTCAGCTAGATTAAAGCTTGATTCAGCTCAGCTTGGCTGATTCACTTGTAAAAAGCTAAAAATATATATATATTAGTCCCACATCAGAAGTGAACAGAGAAATGAGAGATGAAACTCTTTATAAAATTAAGTGGGGGTGCCAATGGGCTTTGGGCTACCTTTTGGGCTGTCTTTGGAGCTAATTTTAAACAGCTTTAAGCTTGACTCTTGGGCTGGGCCTACAAGGCTCAAACTCAGCTTGAATTGGGCTCGAACTTGCTCAAAATCTAGGTCGAGCTAGCTTGAACATTTCAATCCAGTTCGAAGGCTGAGCCGATCTGAACACGAGCTAGGGTGGACATTGAGCGAGCCTAGTTCGAACAGGGCTCAGCTCGGCTCGTGTTCACCTCTAGTAAGGGGGCCCACTTCCTGATTTGAATGTGATCAGATTCACTTGCAAGAAGCTTGCTGTGAGATCTATAGATCTTGACCGTAGGTACAATGTAATTGGTATTGTACATCTGGGTCACTCCTATGGTGATTGTGCCTTGAATCCATCTGGGCCATTGGTTTTGTATTGTGATCTTCTACTCACAAAGAGAATTATGTGCTTCCATACATTGCGCCAAATCCAGATCATCTATCACTGGGTCAGGCTAGATTTTGGGTCTAGCCCACTTTTAGTGAGCTTGGGCTTAGATCGCTAAGTTCTGCCGGCCCACTCCAACCAAGTGAGCATGTATCCAATCCAGAACATTGGTCTTCTGAGTTGGATCTGGACCAAATTAGGTTTTTGCAAAACACTCAAGTCTGTGGAGCCACTATATTGTAAATGTAAAATCCACTCCGTCCATCAGGTTTTATCCTTAATGTCAGACCCTTAGGTAAAAAATTCAGCTGGTCCACAACTTAAATGGACCACACCACATGGAACCATGGGAATGGGTTGCCACCCAAAGGTTTGTGTATCTTTTATCAAACCTGTTAATTTGGTCTAGCTGGCCACGACCAAGAGAGTATATACAAATCATCTGGTGTACAATCCATAGAAGTATTGAATCAGGTTGATGTTTGTATTTTCCATTCATCTTGGTAGTAATAACCTTATTAACGGTTTAGATGGCATATAAACACCGCGATAGCACCAATAAGGTTTCAGTGGTGGGCTTCAGTCTCCTGTGGTGTGGTCCACTTGAGTCTTGTATGTATTTTGTTTTGGGGCACTCATGGTAACATGAGTTGGCGAAACTGATGGACAGATCACAGTGGGCCCCATAATCAGAAACTGTAGTGGGCCACACTATAAGAAATATTAGGGATGGGGACACCCTCCATTCAAAACATTCCCACGGCCCACCTTGATGTTTATATGCAATCTAACCTTTTCATAAAGTCATTAGGACTAGGGTTCACAACCTGCTCGTAAGGTCATTACCACTAGGATGAAAGGAAGAGATACATCAACATGATCTAAAAATCTTTGGACTGCAAGAAAGTTCAAATGGTGCGCATTCAATTCTGCTCTTTGTTTGTGGTGTGGCCAACTTAGTTGTTATTCTGCCTGATTTTTTTACCTCAAGTCCTAACATGAGCTGGCACAATGGATGGACAAGGTGGATATAACACATACATCTTGGTGGGCCCCATAAATCTATTGGTTAGGGCTCTCTCCATTTATAGGGACCACTTGGCTGGACTCATCTACATTGGGTTGTCTCAAGGGTAACAAGGTCGTCTGATAACTCAGCTGGACTGTCTCGCCTGCTAGCCCAGTTGGAAGACGCCTAGGCATTTCAACAGCAAGTCTCAAGTTCAAATGCTAAGGAGACACACTAACCCAACAGGTGGGTGGGTACATCGTGTGACTAACTGTGTGGGTGCATTGCCAAGCTAACAGGGTGGTGTGCGTTGACTGAGGAAAAAAATATCTAACTTAATAAGGTAGTTTAATGAAAACATTTTTAGAAAAGGCATTAGAATGTAAATTCAAAAAAATTAGGTAATATTTAATAAAATTTCCTTTTCTCACCCTTGAAATATCATGCTATCAGAAAAAGTGCTTTTTTTATTTCAATTACTTTATATCATCAAGAGGTTATTTGAATGCTCACGAAGTTGCATAACACACAAATCCAGTCCATAGTTTGGACTAAGTCTGTTGTACTCTCTTTTTTAAACATAGGAAACATGGAGTGGTGGAATATGTGAGGAGCTTAAAGGTCATTTGATAGCAACAAAAGTTCAAGCCCAAGCAACCACACTGTTATGCTTGTCATGGTCTCATCTAGCTAGGTCAATGCCATAGTGGTTGGCTATTTTTTGAATCCTGTGGTGTAATCCACTTGAGTTTTAAATTTGCTTGATTTTTAAGACATGTACTGATGCAACTGACGTATGGAGTAGATGACCCCATGTCCCACAAACGTCTTGGTAGAGAATTTTCCTCTATCAGCGTGGTTGTGTATTTGCCATGCTTCCAATAACTTGGTTTCAAGGGTTTTGTTAGGGTGCGGTGGCCCCTACCACACTTATCCGACCATGAACAGTTTCCACCCTTGAATTGCATCCTTAGATGGGCATACTCTTATAGTCATATGCTTCATTGATGATTCTGCCTTTGAATCTTGGAGTTGAACATGAGCCATTAAATATCTTCACACCAAATCACCCTTCTTATCATGGTCCAGGTATCATAGAATCCAGAAAATGAAATGTTTCACATCATTATTTAAAATGGTGGAAACTGGCCCCATCTGGTACCGTGTTAGGCAGAAGCTGATTGCATGGTGCGCCACACATCATCAACTTGTGGTGTATTGAGTTGACGTCACCACATAATAGTGGGCCCTATAATGATGTATATGTTATACCCATGCCATCCATCCATTTTTTCAATATCATTTTAGGGAATGATTAAAAAATGAGGCAAATTCAAAGCTCAACTGGACCACCCCACACATAATGCAGTGGGGACAATGATGCCGATAGTTTAAATGTGTATTTTCCATCCAACTTGTTCACAAGGATGAAGGGAAAACACAAATATCAGCTGGATCCAAAACTTCTGTGGCCCCCAACAAGTTTTTAATGGTAGGCATTCAATCCTCATTGTTTTTTATAGAATGGTCCACCTAAGCTTTGGATCTGCCTCATTTTTGGGCTCATGCCAAAAAAATAACCTCTTAAAATGGATAGACCGTGTGGATATAGCACATACGTCATGTTGGGGCCCATAGGACTTGATAACGTCAGCATACATACGACATTACTTTCGTGATTTTATAGCACATACAACATTACTTTGGCAATTTTATATGTAAACCCTAATTCATCCATCAATCCATCCAACAATTTCATAGTTTCATATGAAATTTTATGGAAGTTATAATTTGTTTTAAGTAATATAAATTCTGTAATGAGAGTGAGAGAGAGAGAGAGAGAGAGAGAGTGATCATTGTAGTGAGATTTGCTTCATCGTTGTTTCCTACGAGTACATTAGATTGACAAGAATCCATAATCGTACCAAAAGGAAATTAGTTATGATTTGCCTTTTTATGCTTTCTTTAGATTGTAATATTACTTTGTCTGTGGATGAGAGAAGGGATCTTTCTCCAAACACATGCATCTCATGAATCATTTGAAAAGAAATCGAATGGAAATCTGGCAGCCCAAAAACCAAAAATAAACAAGAATAAATAATTAAATAAATAAATATCCAATGCAAATATAATGATCCAGATCTCAGACACTTGTTCTGCACCCTTCTTGATTAAAAAAGGTCCCCCCCTTGTATTCAGATTTATATTACATGTGTCAGAGATCCAGCCACCCATACCACTATCTGGTTGGTCACGCAACGAAAATACCATGATGGTTCGAAAATGATATGGCCCTCTGATCAAGCAGGTCAAACTTGTACGAGAAAGATTGTTGTTGGCGAAAAATCCAACGGGTCAAATTCAACAAGCATTTCACTTGATGAGCATAGTTCTAAAACCCAGTAACTTAAGTAGCAACTCAGCTGAGTCTACTCGTCCGAGTCAACCCAACTCTACCCACTAAGCCAAGCACCATGTCCATACATGATCATCCATTATTTTTATATTTTATACATATATAAATATATCAATATAATTATAAAAATCACATCGAGGTAATGAAAGACTCATCAGATGGTGGGCCACTTGACTCCGGCACCTCCTAAAAGGAGGTAGAGCTGAGCACGAGCCAAGCCAGCTCGCTCGACTTGGCTTGAACCAACTCGATTCAAATGATAGATTCAAACCAAGCTGAGCCATTTTTCCAAGCTCGAAATGATTTTCAAGCCGAGCTCGAGCTAATCCAAGCTCAATTCGGCTCAACTCGATTAAAGCTCGATTCAACTCGGCTTGGCTAACTCACTCATAAAAAAGTAAAAATATATATTTTTAATCCCACATCGGAAGTGAACAAAGAAATGAGAGATGAAACTCTCTATAAAATTAAGTGGGGGTGTCAACGCCTTCTGGGCTGCCTTTGGACCTAATTTTAAACCACTTTAAGCCTGACTTTTGGGCTGGGCTTACAGGCTCAAACTTGGCTCGAACTCGCTCGAAATCTCGATTGAGCTGAATTGGGCTCGAACTAGCTTGAACATTTCAATCCAGGTCAAAGGCTGAGCCGAGCTGAACATGAGCTAGGGTGGGCATTGAGCGAGCCTAGCTCTGAACAGGGCTCGGCTCGTGCTCACCTCTAGTAAGAGGGCCCACTTCCTGATTTGAATGTGATCAGATTCACTTGCAAGAAGCTTGCTGTGAGATCTATAGATCTTGACCGTAGGTACAATGTAATTGGTATTGTACATCTGGGTCACTCCTATGGTGATTGTACCTTGAATTCATCTGGGCCATTGGTTTTGTACCAAATCCGGATCATCTATCACTGGGCCAGGCTAGATTTTGGGTCTAGCCCACTTTTAGGGAGCTTGGGCTTATATCGCTAAGTTCTGCCAGCCTCCAGAACATTGGTCTTCTGAGTTGGATCTGGACCGGTGTATTTCTCTTCTTAACCGTCCATCTCTAGGCAAGAATTGGAAGGTTAAGATCGTCTTATCTATGATTTTTTTTTATTAAGGCATGGTCCATGCATCAAAGTAAGGCTGCAAGTGGGCCTCTCCTGTTGGGTGGGCCCTATACAAAAAATTTGGGCCTTGGATCGGCCCATGGACCGCCCTAACGGTAACCAATGGTCTGGATTACCCAGGTGTCAGAATAAAATCCGTACATTTTCTATACTTGGGGCTACACCATTTCAACGCAATCCACCCGCAGGGCCACGTGGATCAATGTGGGACGCACTTCAGACGGTAGCCCCACCATGGATGGGCCATCATGGACGGTCCTCTGCTTTAAAGATGATCCTAACCATTCAGACCTGAATGTAAACCATTGACCATTAAAAAATTCCATCCATCCAAAAGATCGAATGGGGCTACGATCATGGTGGGACCCACCTCTTTAACGGCTCTGGACCGGGCCTCATTAGATAAACACCAAGAAGGCTCAACATAAAACAAAGGAAGAGACCAGAGCCTGTTAAGTCACTTATCATTTACCTAACCATATGTCAGCTTTCCACCGTTTAAAAAATGGTGGTCACTCTTCAACCGTCCACCTGGCATAGTTGCACCACCGAATTTCTGGCCCACCTGTGGATGGAGCATAAATGAAAAATTGTACAGAGAAGATTATATTAACCGTCTGATTATTCCCTTTGAACTTGTACCATTCAATATTTTAATTTTAACCATCCATTGGATAACCATTAATTGAATGGTTAGGATTCATTAATCAGTGTAAATTTAGACATACAATCCATCTACAATGGGACCCACAATTCTGATGGTCTGGATTGATGTACATCAGTGCCAAAATGGGATCCTTTACCATTGGACTATTTTATTCAGAAAGAGAGTCTTTGTTATCCAAACGTGCAAGGCAAGAGACCCAAAGCACATTTGTTTAGAACCTGCTTTAGTGACTCGGTCTACATCTGTAGAAATGATTCAGTGGACTCAGTGCATGGAAACCAATCCATGCACATAGTTGTATCTGTACTTGTTAGTATTGTCATCTCTAATCTGGACCGTCCATAATTTCCATCCAATACTTATGGCTCTCCAGTAAAAAATTGACAGAAATGTACTGTTCTAAATATCATAGGATGGACCTAGCTTCTTGTCCATCTGTTTTTTTTCATGCCACTAAAAGAACATTTTAGATCATTGGATCAATGTGGTCTTTTCCAGGAAGCCAATTAAGAGCCGTCTGGATCTAATGGATGGTCCAGATATTCTGATGCGGACACTATTATAGTGAGTCAAAATTCAAGGATGTGCATGAGAAGGTGTGCTCACCCGTTGCATTTCATTCATTACTCCATGATTGTTTACATTCTAACAAGGAAATCTTTGATCAGCTCACACGCGAGTGCAAGTCAGCTAATGCACACGCCACCACATATGCCAACGTGGCACCATCCACCGGGTCAACCACACCGTGTAGATGTAACTGCTGAAAGCTAAAGGCGATCCTCCGAGTCGTACAGAACTCGTCCGAGTCTTAAAACCGTGTTTTCACTCCTCAGAAAGGCCTCCATAAGATGATCACTGACCAGTGAGATATTTCATTAAGTAGTCCATCAGAAGTGGGCCATTCTAGATGACGGTGTGGATCACAACTTGGTGGGGTCGCATCATGGGGAAACACTATGATAATAGTTCACCACTATCTTTTTAAGTGGTGTTGTCTTTTCCACAGTGCACTTAGCACGTGTACTTTAATCCATACCATGAAATTGCAGAGACCACTACTTGATAGATTAGAGGTGTCAAAACAACATAGTGATTGAACGATCCTAACCATCCAATTGGTCGTGGTCCAAACTGATTGATCCTAACAACTAGCAATGAATTTAGTCAGCAATCCAACCTCAACAAGATCGAATGGTTGAGATTACTCTATCAGACTGAGTTTTGGACCATGCTCCTCCAATCAGGATGGCCAGAGATTTTGACGGTCTCAAATGGACATAAATAAATGCCACATCTTAACTTGGATAAAACGCACAACTTAAGAAGGAAGCTAGACTCTTTTTCTTAGTTTTGCACGAATTAAATCTATCCAGGCCATTCGAATTGTGGGTCCCATATGGATGAGAATATGTCTAAAATCACACTGATCAAGCAACCCCAGCCATCGAATGGATAGATGGTTAATAATATCTTATCAAAGCATCTTTTTTTTTTTTTCCAGTTTCGCACCATCACAGCTGAGTCAGCGGTTTGGACGGTCTGGATTTCAATAAAACTATCTCATTAATGCATGTATTACGCCCCCTCCGAGTTTAGTAGGCAGCGTGTGTCGCCAGCCAATGGGCCCACATTCTGAGATATGCTGATGATGTGAACCGTCCACATTATCTCTACTGCATATATTACCTGCTAATCACACTTCAATGATGATCCCAACCTTTGATTTTTAAAGTTGAATTCGATCCAACGTAATTTTTTCTTTCTCAATTGATCCACATATAGAGATGGACAAAATCATCCTTTCAGCGTAATTTTGTTAGGACAGATCGCAAAGAACAGGTAAGAAAACGTGGACGGCTCCGATCATGACAAAAACTCAGCATGTTGGTTGAAGTAGGCAGCGAATGATGCTAGGTCGTGAGTCGCGACGGAGGAAAAACGAAATCTTTTTCTCCTGCAGTCATTATCTATCCAAACTCCAAAGTGGAGATAAAATCCGTTATTAGCGCCAACGGTCGGACACGTATGCCGAAAGCTCCTAGCCGTTGAAACGTTAATGACGTTACACACCGTTACCTGACGGCTAGAAACTTCAAAGGGCGTGGATTAGGTGAGTCCAGGGTCACAGCTTAGTAGGTGAGTCACTGACCGTAAGACCACCTGAATGTATGTATTGTATACCCACACCTCTACGCCATTAAAAACTTAAAGTGGGCTGCAAAAGTTTTGGATCAAGCTGTTGTAAGAATTTTATAAAGTGAGCTTAATTAATCAACGGTCTAGATGGAGCTAAGGGTTGAATGTTGTAATCAGCATGCCAGTGGATCCACTAAGACTATGATCAGTTTTAAAATTGTGTAGGAGTGGTGTGTTTATACTGGACAACACTTAAACCTATAAAATGTGTAGAGCCTTTGAAGAAGAATTTTGATGGGTTACACACTCCTCTCCTTTGTAATATTTAAACAAAGTTGGATCCCTAAACCTATGCGTTTTCAATTCCGTAATTCAATTTATAGTTGATATTGGTGTGTTTTCCTTCTTTAAGCTCTATATGATCTTATCGACAAGTTTAATGGCAAATAAGCATTATGGTGGACCCCAAGAAGTTTCTAATAGTTGGCATTAAATTACTATATCTTGTAGTGTGGTCTACTTAGAGATTTGTATATGCTTCCTTTTTTGGACTATGCCTTAAAATGAACTAGCAAAATAGATAAACACGGTGAACATTCAGCACATACATTGAAGTGGGTTCAAGGTAAGGAGCTGTTGGGATTGGAGGGCTCGCAGCGAAAGCAAAGCCGTAGACAAACAGAAAATTCAATCAAACAAGCCACACAATACAATCACAAAGTATGCAATCACCCACACATAGACAATTGAATTTTTACGTGGAAAAACCCCTCACGGGTAAAAAACCACAGCACAAAACGACACCAATCCACTATGAATTACAGAAGTTACAAGAGATGGAACCCAAGACCCAAAAACCCAAGCCCACAAGAGAAATCCTAAGCTTACCCAAGAAGAAACCCCCATTCTCCAAGCTCTTTCTCTCACCTAGAAGCTCCCTCAATCCCCTTTGCAACCTACGAAACATATAATCTCTTACTACCCCTTAAATAGGAAGAAAAACGGATTTAGAAACCTCTTGCGTAAAAAAACTGCGCAAATCCGTGTTGCACTAGGACACTGCCGACCGGTCGGACACCCCTACCGGGCGGATGGCCTATTTCTTTCATAGGAGCAACGCTGCCTGGGTCACCCCCACCGACCGGCCGGTGGCCTCTGTTCAGCCTGATTTGAGGCGTCTATTTCTAACAAACTCCACCACGACTCAAATCACCATGCACTTCCTGGCCACGCACAATCTCCACCTCTACTTCGTCATCATTATAGTCCTGTCGCTTCTCATGCCCCATCGACTCCATCCTTGCATCTTCACACGTCTTGTTGCTCTTCCCATGTGGCCCTTTTTCTCTTGCCACACTTGAGCAACCGTGGATCCCGCTGCCAATCTCGCAGCTCCACCATGAATTGTGCTCCCTATCACCTTGTAAAGGTTATCGCACCTCCGTGCCTTGATCATCACGCGTGCTCCCTTCACCACTTTACAATATCGATGGCAGCCGATGAACCTGCACTCTTTCGCCTCGAGTGCACCAAGAGATATCACATTCCTCTTCATCTCAGGGATATGCTTCACACTTTCAAGGATCCGTTCGACTCCATCGAACATCCTAATGCGCACCGAACCAATCCCTATCATATTGCGAGCATAGCCATCGCCCACAAACATCAATCCACTGTCATACTCCTTATATGACATGAATGAACTTCGGTTAGGACATACATGACATGATGCCCCTGAATCTAAGAGCCACTATCCACCAAGAGGCTCTATACCGGATACAGTCAATACATCACAACCGTCACCACCGTCCTATATAGTATTGGTTCCTTCCCTAGAAGTATTTCCAGATTTCTCCTGCCTTTTTTTAGAATTCGAACAATCCCTTTTCACATGTCCTTCTTCTCCACAATTCCAACATCTCACCTTGTGCGTCCACTTGCCTTTTGATTTAGATCTCGATGAAGGAAATCATCCACCCTGCTCAGAATTCCTCCCACTCATAACTAGTGCCTCATCAGTAGAGGGACCCACGCTGTCGCTTTTCCTTCTCATCGCCTTCGCCTGAAGGGCTGAGATAACGATTTCTACACCAATAGTCTCCCTACCTGCGTACAAAGAGTCCTTGAGTGACTCATATGATTCTGGAAGAGAATTCAACAGGATGAACGCTTGATCCTCATCCTTCATCGGTTCATCTACATCCATCAACTTGCAAATAAGCCTATTGAAATTGCTGATGTGGCTTTCAACATCGGCCCCCTCCGTCATCCTCAGATTGTACAACTGAAGCTTCAAGTATATGCGATTTTCAAGAGATTTCTTCGTATAAATATTCTCCAACTTCGCCCATGTTGCAGCCGCAGTCTTCTCTTTCGTGACGTTATACAGGACCTCATCTGCCAGGCACAACTGGATTGAGACATTAGCATTTTCATCGATCTTCTTCCACTCTCCTTCTTTCATACCTTCTGGTCGCTCTCCAAGGAGAGCATCTTGCAATCCTTGCTGAACTAGAAGGCCTTTTATCTTCACCTTCCAAAGTTCAAAATTGTTTTTCCCTAAATACTTCTCTATGTCGAACCTCATGCCTGATGCCATGCTCTTGTCTCATATTCGAATTTCTGCTACACCCAAACGATCGCTCTGATACCAGTTGTTGGGATTGGAGGTCCCGCAGCGGAAGCAAAGCCGTAGACAAACAAAAAATTCAATCAAACAAGCCACACAATGCAATCACAAAGCATGCAATCACCCACACATAGACAATCGAATTTTTACGTGGAAAAACTCCTCACGGGTAAAAAACCACAGCACAAAGCGACACCAATCCACTATGAATTACAGAAGTTACAAGAGATGGAATGTAAGATCCAAAAACCCAAGCCCACAAGAGAAATCCCAAGCTTACCCAAGAAGAAAACCCTATTCTCCAAGCTCTTTCTCTCACCTAGAAGCTCCCTCAATCCCCTTTGCAACCTACGAAATATCTTGTTATGGTCAAAATAGCGGAGATCATCTGCTCACGGCTCGTGTATTCTCACGATGTCCTGATCCTGTGAGCACCTTCATTCGACTCGCGAGATACTTTGCTCGCTACTCGCATATTCGACAAATACGGAACACAGTTACCGAGGCTTCGAGCTCTTATTGTCAATAGTCGAATAATCACCAGGCGAGAAATATCCTTTTCGACCTGCGAGCAGTCTTTCTCGCGGTCGTTGAAAGGTGTTACATCTTAATATGCTAGCACCTGGTCTCGCGAACATCTTCCGTCGTGCGAGCAGCCTTTACTAATGATCAGCGGTGATGTTCCTTAGCTTCTAGTACTAGCAGCCCGTATAGGCCGATTTTGGGCTTATCTTCATCTATGACCCCGCGTCTCAAGGGATTGTTATCAAGGAGCGTAGTTGACCAGATGACTAATTGGATTTGACTGTTCCTTTATCTAAAGATAAGAAGGATAAACATCTTATCCCATGAAATCAGTAGACGATCTCGGCGTCTTACGTAACAGAGTGGGACGGTTGAATCTATATAAAGGAATTGATTCATCAATGAGAAGGTACACAATACTCAATCTTTAACCCCCGTTGGTTAGTTCTCTTTTCTACATCACCCTATCTGACTTAAGCATCGGAGAGCCAACGGCTGGACGCCGGCCACCATTAGTTGCTTTCTGACTCTTTTCAGGTCCACAGAGAAAATTGCTTGGAGAGAAGGTGAACATTCGGAGGACCCTGTTACAGAATTCGACGTAAACACATCTAATCTCGTATTACTGCTTAAATAGGAAGAAAAACGGATTTAGAAACCTCTTCCGTAAAGAAACCGTGCAAAATCCGTGTTGCACTAGGACACTGCCGACCGGTCGGACACCCCTATCGGCCGGATGGCCTATTTCTTTCACAGCAGCAACGCTGCCTGGGTCTCCACTGTGGTCGGCCAGTCGGACACCCCCATCGACCGGCCGGTGGCCTCTGTTTAGCCTGATTTGAGGCGTCTATTTCCAATAGGAGCCGCTCACTATGATGTTACCTAGGACTCATCTAACTAGGCCTAAAACCTCCAACAAGTAAGGCTGCAACTTTGGCTCAGGCCAATCCAAACCCGATTGATCCAAGCCGAATTTGGGGTGTCAGGGTCTTCCAGTTGGGTTCAGGTTGGAAAACGCCAACCCAATTGGGCTGTGTCAGGCTGAGAATAATCACATGCATCTGAGTCGAATCGGTTTGGGTTGAGAAACAGAGAACTTTAGGTGGGTTCAGACACAAGGCTCAATTCCTCTTCGGGTAGGATAAAAAAAAAGGCGCAAGAAGCCTTCAATGTATCTCACGCAGGAGGGTGACCGTCCAGACACACGAATATGGTACACGGTAAATTAATCTGATCCGTCCAATTTTTTTGGACCTAAAATATCTGTGGCCCACTCCCAAATTTCCATTTATTGGAGAGATATAACATCCAACTAGGGAGGTTTCTTTCTTGACTTTGGACGGTCGGCATTTTCTCATTTTCCCGTCATTTGGCCGCCACTAATTGGTGTGTTACTATCATCCATCCAATGTTAATTTTCTGCTATGAATTCTCCATATCGATCTCCAAGACATGGACGGTTTGGATTGAGGAGCATGTGAGGGCATATAGATAGCTGCGTGCATGCATACGGATGGCAATAATCTCTATTATACCATATATATAATACTAATGTAAAGAAAAGAAAACTTTGATACTCTGGCAGAGCGTGATAGAGGATACACAGTCACTTAGAAATTGCACACATGGCATACAATGATGAATTATGTATCATGAACCAGAGATTATGCTTATTTGATGATCCGAATGTTCGGATTAGTGTAGATTTATTGGACGTCTTTTAATGAAAAATAATCAACGGCTGTAGTTGGACAAACAAGTGTCCACGAGTTAGAGGTCAGGATCGTCCAAACAAAATGATTTTGCTTCCACCATTTAATAGGTTTCATTTGCGTACGTGTACGGCTTCAGAGTGCCTGCGTATCAAGCGTTGAAAGCTGCTGAGCATCATATAATTCTGTGGGGAGTTATATGATACTCTGGCTGCTTACGACGCTTGATACTCAGGCACTCAGAAGTTGTACACGTGGAAATATCAACTCCAAGATAAGCTGGTAAGAATGTGCAGCTCACAGTCTCCAAATCACAATCCCAAGATCAGACTGATTGAAAAATCTGAACCTTTTATTCTTCGACACATATTCGTGGAAATAGGACCGTTGGATATTTTTCATTTTTAACGGTCCAATAAATGTCACCAATCCGATAGTTAGATAATCAAATAAGCTTCATATTTTGTTCATGATACATCTACATTGAGAACCATAGTTTGGATAGTTTATTAGACTAATGGTATGCCACGTGTGCAATTTCTAAGTGACTGCGTATAATCCATCACAGTCTTCCGGAGTATCAAAGTTTTTCTGCAATCCTCTTAAAATTAAGTGGACGCCAGCTGGCATTTTAAGCATACGATATACGGACTTGGATCCCCTCCGTCGAGGCATACAATTCCAGAATAGACACGCAGTTGTCGGCGAAGATGAGGCCGTACAGCTAGTACGCAACGTGGACAGATCCAAGCCTCGGATTTTAGCTGTACCACATGTCAGTACCGACGGAAAACCACCACGCGCGTGTGATATGTGGGCCCGGAGGGCCCAAATGCGACGCGACATTCCCAAAGACGGACAAAAGCCTTCAATATTCTTCAAAAATGACATATCTACCCTTACGTATTACGCGCGGGACAGGGCTGTAATTGGCCGGGTTTGGGGCGGGTTTAGCCAAATCCAATCCGCCGTTTGGGTCTAAATTTGAGATCAGAACCTTTTATTAAATGAGCGGCCCAAATCAGATCTGAATCAGTCCCATCAAACCTATTTATAAAAGGGTCCAAATCCGATAGAGGGAGATCCATTCAAACTGATTTATAAATGAGTCAGGTCTAATCGCCTAATATAAATATGTTATGTAGACATTTTTATCAGGTTTAAACTCGGTCTAAAATTGAATGGATCCCCTACAATATATACCAAACCTGTCATTTACTAAATTGACTCGGTCGAATTAGGTCAGGCCTAATGTAAAAGAAGCAAGACTCATTTAACAACTCAAACATATACTTTTAACACACAGGTCGGGTCTGAGTTGAGTTTAAATGGGTGGGGTGAGGGTGCGCTGACCAATTTACGGTAAGGAGATCCCTGCCGAGCGAATCTGTAGCAGGGTAAAGTCGTAATTTACTTATCGAGAGGTCCGAGGCATCTTCGATATTTAGGGCAGTATTTAGTGATGGACGATACTCCACCTTCGTACGGAATAAATTCACGGTAGATGTACGGTAGACCGTGAAGAAACGGTCTCCGTAGTACACGTGGCATGTTATGTATTAATCGGGACCTTTCATTTTGTGGGTGATGCTGCAGATGGAAAGCAATTACAGATAGAATTAGATCGGAAGTCCCCAGCCATCTGATCCGTGGCCTTGAAATAAACGGCCAAAAACGACGTGTCCGACAAGGTGACATTAATTGCTGGAGGACCCGAGTTGCGTGTTACCCCAGTTAAACGGAGCCCGTGTAACCCAAATATCTGTGGGACCCACTGAGATATTGGGAAGAAATCCAATCCGTCCATCAGTTTCAAAAGATAGTGGTAGGATGGGATCCGAAAATTGAGGCGGAACCTAAACTTAATCTGGCCCCACCACAGAGAACAGTGGTGATGGAAATTTCGACCATTGAAACCTTCCTGGAGCCCACCATGATGTTAATCATCCATCCATCCTTATTATAAGGTAAGTCCCACCTGGATATAGGTAAAAAGAAAACACCTGGGTAGGCCCCAAAAAGCTTTGGGTTACACGCAACTCGCGTGCATGGCTGGAATGCCATAAAAAGTAAGTGCCGGACAGTAGTGGTACTGTTGGTCCATCGCGATTAACACATCACCCTGCTATATGTACCGTAGACTGAAAGGCTGGGATTTTCCACTGTGTGAGATATTTTCTGTAGTGACCATCATAAGGAAGGCCCACCGCCCACCTCACCAACGGACTGCAACCGAATCATGGGCCCCACATTTACATATTAAAAGAAGAACGGCAGGCATTGCAGGATCGTCTTGCATAGAAGTCATATACAGATCCTTCGCAAGGTGCACGTGGCAGACGTGTCGCGATCGGCACTGTTGATCTGATGGGATACTATGTGGATGAGCGATAGGAAGAAACTTGAAATGGTTGGACGGTGGTGATCATTTATAGTGCTTGTAAGTTAACTGGTTCATCGTGGACGGCTGCTCTAACCGTTCCTTTTGCAGGTCATTTATCGAATGGCAACAGTAGTCCACAGCCCTTGATCTTTTTGTATATGGTCTAATCCACGAGTGGCCAACAGAAGAACGGTTCCTATCACCACATACTTGCCACGTGGAGCATCAGGAGGCAGCCAATTCTAAGTATCCTGCACCGCGCGATGCACGATAGCATTTCTTGGACTCTGCATTATACGATGCTCGGGCCAAAAAATTGTACGGTGCGGTTCAGATCTTCAGTTGAAAGAAGTGGCCCACATCGTTCAGGGATCCAGACGGTGGATATGACCCATCTCATCTAATTGGATAATGCACCAAAAGATCCCCAAGATTGGAGGATTCTATATATAACGAGAACCTGATTTGTATTTTCTATCTTAACCGTCTATTTGCAGGCCACCTATTAAAGGGTTAAGATTCTCACCGTACCTATGGGATTTGGTGCATGGGTCATCTACAATGGGACCCACAATATCATCAGACTAGATCACGGTCCAATGGGGCCCACTCATACAACCCAGAAATCCCCGATTTCACAGCTTTGGTAATAAATCCCTACATGCACGCTGCAGGATAGAGACGGTGGACCAAAACCATCTAATCAAGAGAACCTTAAATGGATGGTCCTAGGCCATGAAACAAATTACAACCGACAATCCTAGCCGTCGCTTTCCTGTACTTTTCAGGAATAGAGGTCAACCATTAATTATCTTTGCTTTTTACTGTCCCATCTAAAAGCAACCAATTGGATGCATGGGACCATCAAAATTGTGTGAGTTTCCAACAATTAGGGCTGTAAATGGGTCAGTGGTCCCGATGGGGTACCCAGACCTAAACCATTTAGACCCGACCCAGACCCGACGCATTTGTTAAATGGTACGGGTCTGGGTCCAAGAATAGACCCATTTGTTAAATGGGTTTGGGTCTGGTTTCCTTTATTTTAGGCCTGACCCGACCCGACCCGACCCGACCCAAACCCATTTAGTAAGTGGGCGGGTTTGGTCTATGTTACAAGGGACCTGTCTAGCCCAGACCCGTCCAGACCCGATTTTAAGCCTTGTAAAATGCTTGCATACTTGATCCAGACTCGGACCCATTAGACCCGACCCATTTATAAATGGGTCTGGGTGGATCTCCCTCTACCAGACCCGGACCCATTTATAAATGAGTCTGATGGGCTGACTGGGACCCGACCCGGACCCGCCCATTTAGTAAAAGGGTATGGGTCTAAAATTTAGACCCAGACCCGTTTAGTAAATGGGCAGGTCTGGTTTTAGCTAAACCCGCCCCGAACCTAACCATTTACAGCCCTACCAACAATCTCTTGCCACGTGTACGGTGAACGTGGGCTCTATCATGAATGGGGAAGAGTGGCTACATCATAACATGACTTGGACATCTTTTTCTTGTATAATGCCCATCACGCATGTTAATCTAGGGCCGCCCATTTGCGTAAAAGAAGGTTTACACCTTGCAATGAAGTGACCCTTTCCTAGACATCGATTGATTGGGCCATATGTTGTTGTCATAGATGCCCCCCACAAATCACGTTTGAAAAGTTATTTGCCAATATTTTATTTAATCATGCTCTTTCTTTACAGCAGTACATGACCCAATCAAATTTTGAATAAAAAAGTAGATTCGAACAACTCAGATGGTAGATATCCACAGTGACCGGACTCTATGGCGCATTATAATGTGTTTTATCATGTTGTTCATCTATTTTACTAGCTCATTTTAAGACATGAGTACCATATTAAAGCACATCCAAAGCTCAAGTTGACTATACTATATGGAACAAAGAAGATACAGTGCCTACCATTGAAAACTTCCTCATGGACAAAAGTTTTGGACCAAGCTATATTAGTGTTTTCCTTCCCTCCTGATCTATGTGACCTTATGAATAAGTTGGATGGCAAATAAACATCACGATAAGCCTTGGGTAGGTTTCAACATTGAACCTTACTATCTCTAGTCACCATCCCCATTGTTTCTTGTGTTATTAGGCCATTTGGGCTTTGAAAATGCTTCAATCTTAGGCCATTTCTTATAATGAGGTGGCAAAATAGCAGTTGATATGTATAAAAAATATATATCATGGTGGACCCTATAAAGTCAGCTGTAGGTATATTCTTATCACAGTTGGACCAAAAGAAGCCTAAATAGAAATGAAAGTAGCCAAAATTGAGTTCAATCCTACATAGGGCATAACATAATTGGGTCCTAGGTATGTCCAATTGAAAAAAATTCATTCCGAATATTATTCTGAATAGAGAAATTGTTGTTTAAAGTGTGAACCATAAAACAACCATAACTTTTAATATAGGCGTCATCACGAAACGCACAACTTAATGATCTTTTATGTAACGGTGCTTCTAGGGTCAAACAACTTGTTATGCTAATTGAATTCATCTATTTTGTAAGAAAACGCATGCCTTTGGTTTAAAATTACGATTTCAGGATAAATTTACTATTTTAGAAATTTTCGTTTTCATCGTATCCCCTTATTCTTGCAGTTTTAAGATTTTTGCTTTCTTTAAAAGTTACTTATAATAATGTTGGGAATGCTCTAATTAGGTTTATTTGGACGTTTCTATTATAGCAAATTAGACTATAAAGAGAGGACTTTGATTGGTTGGAGGAGACGATGATCTTCTTCTTTTTTGTTATATGCTTTTACCTCTGTCAACTTGCTTCTATTTCCTGTCTTTCCTTTTGGAATGAGTAATTAACAAAACAAAACACATTGGAACTTAGCTATGATGGAATCGGACGCCTCAAATCTTCTACAACAAGAGTCCGCAACTAGTCAGCAGGTTTCCTAATTCAAGTTAGTCTCTTGCGTGGTTTTGCATAAGGGGTTTCTAATTTCGATTGTATGACTATAAAAAGGGTATAATGCAGGATTAAGAGTTTTGCCATTGGGGCCAGGTTTCCTAAAGGGGATTGAGAGAGTTCTAGGGCAAGAGAAAAAGCTTGGGGTTATCTAGGATTAGGAAAAAGATGGTTCCATCTCATGTGAGAATAAGCTTTGGGTAGCTTGAGATTTCTCTTGTGGGCTTATGATCTGGGTTTTGTTTCTTTTATCTCTTGTAACTTCTGATATCATGGTGGATTGGTGTCGCTTTGTGCTGGGGTTTTTTACCCGTGAGGGAGTTTTCTACGTTAAATTTGGATTGCCTTCTCGTGTGTGTTTGATCGTTGCTATGTAACTGCCATGGTGGTTTGCTCATTTGATTTGCTTCCGCTGCCGGTTTTCCCAACAAGCTATGAGCAAAAACTTATGGTTATCAGTGGGGCAATTTCTATAAATTAATGTTCCATCAATGGCAACACATCTCCCATGGAAAAATGTATAATATATCACAAACTTCAGTCCAATTTCTTGGATTTATAAAGTTGCCTTGCGATCACATAGGCCATTTTGAGCCAATTAAAACCAAGACTAGACTTAAGGTTATCAACGGATACTCAGATCGACGACTACATGGATGGACCCCATCAATTAAAAAAGGGTTGAGGCCTAATCCCTTTAACAATTGGGTTGGCCTCTCCCCATCTCCCCCATTTTAGATCTGGTTAAAACAAATGTGTTTAGCCAGGTGTGGGTTGGGTCAAACTTTGACCTCGTTAAAAATGGGTTGCAAAGAGATTTAATTAATTTAAATAGTAATCATATCTAAGCTTTGCATAGCTTGCATGTGTGTTCAAAAGGATATAAATTAGATATTATCTGTGCATGTAAGATGTCAGTATAAGGACGGCATAATAAGATTTGATTGGATTACAAGCCGCTGACAAAAATAAAGCTTATTGAATGCATACTCCATCGATCAACTTTCAAACATGCTTTGTGTAGGCACATCTCCAACAACAAAGTGTGAGTACCAATGTTACCTAAGTATGGGAGGGCATTACTCAATCCATGTCCAATGTACCCTCCACACAGATGCTGCCATGGCTTGATAGGTATGAGATCCAATCCATCTATTAGGATGGCACCACTGTATTGATGCCCTGGCTAAGAAGCAGGTTGATTGTAAAGGTGGACAACGATCCGATCCGAGTCATACATGGACCAGATCAGATTGTTCGGCTGCTTGAGTGGGTGTGTTCGAACAATGTTCGAACAAACATTCGAATAGGATGGCTCTGTTTGAACTTAATTTGGTCCAGCCCAATCATGCTTGAACATGTTCGAACATATGGATTTCGAACAATTTTTACGAGTTCGAACAAGTTCGAACAATTTCGCTTTTTTTGCTTGAAAATATTTTTTCAATAGTAAATACCGATTTTTTCGTTCTGTGTGTCCCACCATGATATATTTATTTTATCCACTCCGTCCATCCATTTGTACAGCTTATTTTAAGGCATTAAATAAGAAATGAGGCAGATACAAAACTCAAATGGACCACACCACAGGAAACAGTAAGGAGAATGATGTCCACCATTGAAACCTTCTTGGGCTCACAGTCATGTTTCACAGTCATGTTTATTTGTCATCCTCTCTCTCTCTCTCTCTCTCTCTCTCTCTCTCTCTCTATATATATATATATATATATATATATATATAATCGAGTCGAACGAACGAGTTGAGTCGAGTCGATAAATATTCAAGTCGAGTCGAACAGGGCTCTGTTTGAAATTGAATTGAATTTTTTTTCGAACACACCATGTGTGTTCGAACAAAGTTCAAACAATAAGACTTTCTGTTCGAACAAGGTTTTACCGAGTCGATTCGAGTCATTCCAAACGGCTAAACTCAGTTCGTGTCCAGCTCTAGTTGATTGACTTGTCAAGTGGGCCACAGTTTGCAAAATCGGCCAAAGTTTTCTAATCCGTCCACTTGTTGACATCGCCGAAGTCAAGTTCAGTTGGCTCCACCAGTTTGGACCCCTGTAACAGTCATTTTAGACCTTGAGAAGGTCTCAAGTCCGATCCATTGGATTATAAGTTATGGTCCACCCAATGGATAACTTCCAACCGTTGATGTGCTCACCAAATCCAAACAATCCAATGGGTCGTTGGTCCCATAACAAGGACAAAAATCTGTCATATTGACTATATTGACTATATTGACTCATTGATTGAACCCATTTACACTGTAGATGCACTGCCCATCCATGTAGATGCCCTTATCTGATATGGACCCGACACAAGCTTGAATTGCAGCCAATGTCCAAAGATCCGATGAGTGCCCGCAGGTACCCAAACGAGATCCGGATCCGAGTTGGAACCCGACCCCACCCTCACAACCCTAGCCTTCAGTTCTTCAAGTGGAGCCCATCCTCAACAGATCCAAAGCGTTTAAATTATGGCCCCCAGAATGCATGGCCCATGTGTCAAAAAATCACCCAGATGGAAAGATCCGAACACCCAATGGGTGGATCGAGAAACAGACGGTCAAGAACAATCTGAGTGTGGGCCTCAGTCAATCGATGGGCATATCCGTCATTTCACAAAGATGGACAGGTTTGTCATTTACGAAAAGACGGGGCCAAGAAGGAGTGAAGGACCCGATCGGGATCGGATTGCGTCGTCACGTATGGGTTTTATCCATCGTGAAATCGGTCCAGGCAGGGGATCTGTGGGGCCCATCGTGACGAATGGGTTTTATCCACTCTGTTCATCCATCTTTTCAGAGCATTTTAGGGTACGAGAAAAAAATGAGACAGTTAAAATACTGAAGTGGACCACACCAAAGGAAGCAGCAGTGATCATGACACGTACCGTTGAAACCTTCCTAGGCCCACCATGGTGTTTATTTGCCATCCAACCTGCTCATAAGGTCACAAAAAACCGTATGAAGGGAAAACCCAAATGTCAGCTTGATCCAAAACTTCCATGGCCCTCGAGAATTTTTTAACGGTGGGAGTTCAATCCCCTCTGTGTGGTCCACTTGAGAGTTAGATCTGTCTCATTTTTTGTCATATACATTGAAATGATCTGGAATATTGAATGAACAGGGTAGATCGAAATCGTAAGTCATGGTTGACCCCACGAAGCCCCTGGCTGAACCGATTCCGTCCAGGCAGGGGCAGGACGCAAACGCTTCCGGCCCGATTCCCTTCTCCAAAGCTCTGGCACTTTGTGGTTCGGGCTTTTTATTTCCTTATTTATGAGCGCCTCTTTCTAGTAATTCTTAATTAATACCATTTTTATTACTCCAAACTGATATTTACACCCCTCTTTTTTTTCAATCCACACACCCCCTTTCCTTCAATCCCCTTGAACATCTGCTCTGTGGGCCACACCAGTTGCATATGTAAATTCAAGCCGTCCATCAGACTCTATCCTCGATTCTAAAATGTGGGGAAAAAAAACTAGCTAGATCCACAGCTGAGATGGGCCACGCCATGTGGAACGATGAAGGATGGGATGCCAACCATAGGTTTGTGTGTGGGGGGGGCGACCATGGTGTGTATCTTTCATCAAGCCCGTTAAACAAGCGTGAATCACCAGGATGAAGTGACGATACAAAAATCAGCCAGACCCAAAACTAAGGCGGGCCACACATCGTGAACTCTGATGCTCCAGTAGCAAGTTTACATTGTTACCATTGGCGTGGCCCATCAGAGATTTTTATCACTCTGATGATTTTCATGTACGGTTCAAAGATGGTTTCTCACCCGATGAACGGAGTGGATTTAAATATTGAATAGGGCGGGCCCCACACGGGGGTTGCAGACGATTCCGGTCCCACTCATTCCTAGTTCACGACCACTCACATGTGGCACAAACTCGGACATCCAGACCATCCAAATTATGAAGAACACTTCGAATGGAGCGTGGACCGAATGTCACACGTGTAAGATGATCCAAACCTTGAACTGATGGCTATTTAAATGAATGGCTAGAAGTGAAGAATTGGACGGGTCTACCTAACAAGCATTTGCCGAGGAAGGGCGACGCGCGTACATAGCATTGTCAGCTAGGCTGTTCTGAATTGCCACCCGACCCACCATTCATAAAACAGTAGTGAACAAACACGGGAGCTTTCACTCCAGACCTTCGGACTGGGACCCCCTGTTTAAGGCCGCCCCTAAAAAAATCAAGTCTGTGGGGGTCCACCACTTTGCATATGTAAAATCCACTCCGGCTATCGTCACCGGACCAAGACTCAGCTATACCAGCAACTCAAATGGGCCACCATGGTGTGCCTTTCATCATACCTAAACGGTGGTGAAACAACACGGAAGTCTACGCTGCAAAAGTTGGGGCCGAGAAACCTGAGCCTGTGGGGCCAACAAATCCACTCCGTAGGGATGGGATGCACCATCCCAACTATAGCTTTGTGTTTTTGGTGCCACCATGATGTGTATCTTTCATTAAAACCGTTAATCAGGTGTAACTCACCAGTATGAACCCATATGAGATATTATTTAGGCTTATCCTCTGTATGTACGGTAAAATAATGTTTAACACCTGATGGACGGATTGGATTTTACATACTCAGCATGGTGGACCCCACAAACGGCCTATGAAGAGGAAAGGGGCGTATTCATCAAAGAACGAGGGTGTAAATATTTATTTCCTTTCTATAATAATATTAATTCGGGATTTCTATGGAAGAGAGAGAGAGAGAGAGAGAGAGAGAGTTACTTGTGCTGGTCTGCTGCTGTAGGGGAAGAGAGAGGAGGAAGCAGAGAACTGCAGCGCACGTCGGCGCACGTTAGCAGCTCTCGCGGCCCCCTTTCTCTCACACCCATGGATTCTCTTCTTTCTGCTTTCCATTCCCCTTTCGAATATCGCTTCCTCTCCAAGCGATCCGATTCCTGAAAGACGAACTCAGCTGAGTCGAAACGATTCCCATTCTCTTCTTTTCTCAGACCTGGCAGACCTCAAAGCGACACTCGCCTTCCTCTTCCTCAATCTCTCCTCTCGATTCTCAGATCTCGGGGCTAGGAAGAAGAGAAAGAGGAACGGAGATTTCAGAGGGAGGAAGATGCTCTGGATCATGAGATTTTCCGGATTCTTCTCCGCAGCGATGGTCCTAATCGTCTTATCCCCTTCTTTACAGTCTTTCCCCCCTGCAGAAGCGATCAGATCCTCCCATCTGGACGGTTACCTACGGTTCCCGGGCCAGATCTCGACCGTCGATTCTCCAAAACGCTTCTCCTTCCGAAAAGCCCCCGCATTCCACAATGCGGACCAATGTAGCCGGTCCGGCGGGAAGGAAACGACGGTCTGCGATCCGTCGCTCGTCCACATCGCCATCACGCTCGATGTGGAATACCTGCGGGGTTCAATCGCAGCCGTCCATTCGATACTGCAGCACTCGCTCTGCCCGGAGAACATCTTCTTCCATTTCCTCGTCTCGGAGACGGATCTCGAAGCCCTGATCCGGTTAACGTTCCCGCAGCTGAAATTCAAGGTCTACTTCTTCGATCCGGAGATCGTGCGGCCCCTGATATCGACGTCCGTACGGCAGGCACTCGAGCAGCCGTTGAATTACGCTAGGAACTACCTGGCCGACCTTCTCGAGCCCTGCGTCCGCCGCGTCGTCTACCTCGACTCGGACCTCGTCGTCGTCGACGACGTGGGGAAGCTCTGGTCCACGGGCCTGGGCCCGAGGACAATCGGCGCGCCGGAATACTGCCATGCGAACTTCACCAAGTACTTCACCGAGCGGTTTTGGTCGGACGAGCGGTTTTCCGGCGCTTTCAACGGCCGGAGGCCGTGCTACTTCAACACCGGCGTCATGGTGATCGATCTCGTGAAGTGGAGGAGGTATGGCTTCACGAGAAGGATCGAACGGTGGATGGAGATCCAAAAGAACGGCCGGATTTACGAGCTGGGATCGCTCCCGCCGTTCCTTCTGGTCTTCGCGGGACACGTGGCACCCATAGAGCACAGGTGGAACCAGCACGGGCTTGGAGGGGATAACGTGAAGGGCAGCTGTCGGGATCTACACCCGGGTCCGGTCAGCTTGCTGCACTGGAGCGGGAGCGGTAAGCCGTGGCTCCGGCTCGACTCGAACAGGCCCTGTCCGCTCGACTCGCTCTGGGCGCCTTACGACCTGTACC
The DNA here is from genome assembly GCA_003013855.2 of Liriodendron chinense. Taxonomy (NCBI): domain Eukaryota; kingdom Viridiplantae; phylum Streptophyta; class Magnoliopsida; order Magnoliales; family Magnoliaceae; genus Liriodendron; species Liriodendron chinense. The sequence goes on along the minus strand of ML058484.1, from coordinate 6,043,710 downwards.
GGCCTTCTCGCTGACCGATTATAGCCGGTAAATTCCTCCCATCTCTTCTTTTTTTTTTTTATTTTTTTAGCATTTTTCTCCTTTTTCTTATTTTTCATGTTTTTCTTTTAAATTTTTGTCGGTGTTTTTTCCAGGCCATTTGTATTTTATTCTATTATTCGTGCCTTTGGAAATAAAAAGCAAATGAAAAAAGAAAAGAAAAAACAGATATTCATTTTGTTTATTATAGATTCTTGGAGGTGGATCCCGTGTTCGCCTAGATTTAGCTAGGCTGGCAGGATGAAAATAGCTGTTCAAAATGACGAAATTAACCTTGCTGTAAGCATACTTAGAAGGGCATTTTGGTCCTTTTTCTTTTTCGATTTATGTCTTTTTTCTGTATACGGTAGAAAATGACCTTTTTTCACCTCTAATCATGTGTTTATGTGTCTCATGTGATTCCTCCTTTGGTGTTTCTTGCATGTGGAGTTACAAAAAGTCCTGTGTGTCAGAACGTTGATAGTGTCAGTGGGGGCCATGGTTGTTTGATCCAGACCGTTGACATTATGGGTCATACGTCTGATGGGTTAGTCCCCCAAACATCCAAATATTAGAGGCTCGTAGCCCTTCTGTCATTGTCCTTAAAATAGACGGTTAACAGAGAGGGAATGATCATGTACGTTACTTATCATACGTTCGAGATGTTTGGGATTCATAGCGATGTTTGAGTGCGATCCAATCCATCCATTAGATGCGGTCCCAAATGTAAGGCCTAGATCTTGAAATCCAGACGGATTCATAACTTTGGTCGGCCACGCCAATGGAAGCAATGTGGAACATTGGCATGGAAAGTTCCAGAAGAAATGTGGGTTCACTGAGTTGTGTTTATGTGATCCAGTCCATTCATCAGGTGTGGCTGACCAGGAATAAGTAACACACTGAAAATCAAAACGTTCCAAAATTTAGATGTCCCACAGAAAGTGAATATGTAGGTTGTAGTCTTGATAGTACATTGCTTCCTGTGGCGGGCCCCACTTGAGTTTTGATAGCGATGATTCTTGAGACATGTACGGTATCCATTAGAGTCTCACCCTATCACCGGTTCAGATTCTACATACACATTACCGGTTGGCGTACACGACTCAAATCTATGGTAATTACCTTTGCTTTCGAGCGCATCTATCCCTACGTGGTTAGTTCAATCTCTAAGGTCGCATAGACATGGATGACGGTTAAACATAAATATTAGCTTGATCCAAAACTTCTGTGGCTCCAGAGAATTTTTCAACGGCAGACGTTCAATCCCCACTTCTTCTTTTGGTGTGGTCCACATGAGCCTTCGACTCGTGACCTAAAATGATATGTCAAAATGAATGGACGGCGTGGATAAAACACATGCATCACGGTGGGCCCCATAGATCCCTTTGCCAGGACCGTCCGTCTCTAGCTAGGTCCTTGCGAGTACCCTTCAGTGGGTCGCACAATATCAACGGCACGGATCGACAAGCCAGGGCACAATGTTCACGAGAACGTTGCATTTTGTCGCACCATGGGACATATGTAATTCCTCTCCTTGCTATGAGCGTCACAAAACTTAGAAGAAAAAAGAAAAAACCTTTGGACACAAATGCCCTTGTTCATTTGTGGACATGAGGGAGCACTCTCGTCGACCATCTGATGTCAGTTTGGTCATTTGGACGGCAATGGGTTAAAAATGTGGCGGCAGATTTTGGCTAAATCGGAAACTCCAATGGTTGTGTTTGGCAGCAGATACGGTTGTGGCTTTTGTTACGATTTTAACAATGCGTTGCAGCTATGGGCACAGTACTTTCTTGTTCGGTGGTCTATTAATAAGGACTTCAATCAGGTGGGCCACACTCTTCTAGAAAAATCTCATTGCTCTTTTTTTTTTTTTTTTTTTTACCATTTGAATGAAAAGGGTGGTCCCCACCATTAAGATAATTGAATGAGTGGACAACTAATAGTCTGACTCAGCATACAGGTGTGGGCCACCAAGTGCGAGAGAAGGGTGATATTCATGGAGGAGGTCTACCGTTTTCATCATGTACTGCTGTCCTACCGTAATGGGCATCTTGGCGGGAAAGATGGTAACGTACCACAAGTGGTACCTTGATCAGTTCTCCCATCCCACAATAGCTGGACAGTCCAGAGTAGGGTTGGCAACCATAATTATTCGGTGGGAAAACGACAAAAGGAGAGGGGTCGTGATTCGGACATGATCTGGCCCACTTGGTGAATGGTCTGGGTTGTCGACAGTTGTTACACGTCCCCAACCTCATTCATTTGAAACGTGGATTGCGTGGTCACCCTGCCAACACCGACTATCGTGATGGCAGGACTCTGTGGAGCCCACTGTAATGTATGTGTCTTGGACGGATTTTGTGTTAACCAGACCGTGGGGCCCACCTTCATGAATGTGTTGTATACTCCATCTGTTTTCCCAGCTCATTTTAAGAGGTCGTCCCAAAAACTTAAGCAGACCACACCACAAAAAGCAGTGGGACAATGACGCCAACATTTAAACTTTCGTAGGGCCCACCATGATGTTTTGGGGTCGACAGGAACTTTTAAATGGCCAATCAGCACTGTTTCCAGGGGTGTGGTCCACCTGAGACTTAGATTTGCGTAAAATTTTGGACGACGTTCTGAAATGAGCTGTAAAAACGGATGGATGGAGTGGATATACAAAAAGATTATCAATGTGGGCCCACGGGTCAGGGTAACACACACTAACATGTCACCCGGGAACATCTAATCCGCTCCCGTTTTGGACGCGGATTGCCAGCTGACACTGCCAGTAGCGAGGTTCTCTGTGGACCCCACCATGATGTATTTGTTTTATCCCTGCCGTCCATCCATTTTTCCAGATCATTTTAGGGCATGAGCCCAAAAATGAGGCTGATCAAGATCTCAGGTGGACCACACAACAGTGGTGATTGAGTGCCCACCATTAAAAACTTCTTGGGGCCACAAGAGCTTTGGATCTAATCCAGGTCTTTGTGACCTTATCAACAGGTTAGGAAGTTTTTAATGGCGGACGTTCAGTCACCACTGTTTTCCTGGTGTGGTCCACCCCACTGTTTTCTGTAGTGTGGTCCAGCTTAAGCTTTCGATGTGCTTCAAGTTTGGGCTCATAGCCTAAAATAGGCGGGCAAAATGGATGGACCGTGTCGATAAAATAAATACATCACAGTGGGCCCAATGATGGTGGCAGGCTCACCACACAATCCGCGGTACATCATGATCCATTGGAAATCTCCATGTGTGAATTTATTTGGGGCCTATAGGAGTCACCTATGATCATGGTGGACCGTTGATAGGAGAGGCCCACCTGTTCAATATGGTTATTCAATCATGGTTTTTTTTCGGCCACGTGTAATCAACATTGACCGTTGATTTGATCAGATATGTTCGTAATGAGCTGCCCAGAACCCGTACCTGTTCATGGCACAATGTTATGGGCGCCATCCACGACGCTATTTATGTTGCGAGATCTTATAATACAGTCCGTTGATTTTGGTGGGGCCCACACACTCTCATTGTTGCGTACAAAGAGACGAAAGCTGGAAGGGAAAGGGCACAGATTCCTTCCACCCTGTTATTACTCGTTGTCATGTGAGATCTAATAATTCGGTCGCTTTTATCCGGTCCCAAACCTCTCAAGTCAGCTATCCCTATTTCATACTCTGGCGGAGTATGATGCTTGATACGCATTCCTTAACTCAAATTGAACAGCCTAAAATGTGGGTCCCATTACAATCCCCAAATCAGATTGGTTTAACAATCCTGACCTCTGATTTTTGGACACTTGTTTGTTGATAAAGGAGAGTTTGATTTTTTTTTTTTTCATTTTTAACCGTCCAATATATGTTGACCACTCCTATATGAAAATTGTAATTATGATTACGTGCAACTCAATTTAAACTGTCCAAATCATGGAATCAGCTGCAAATAATGTCATGACCCTAGAATCAGGTTGATTGGATGACCCTTTTGATTACTATAACGAGAAAAAAATAGTAGCATGGCCCTTATGATTAGTGAGCTATTTGTTGTGGCCGATGATTTTATTTTAATCTTAACCGTCCATTACTTATCCACCAACCACTTCATGCACGCTCGTAAGATCGCTGCCGTTCATCATGACAGAAATCAGGTTATCAGCTCATCAAGTTTGTAAAAGATGGACAGGAAAATGGATGGTAATTTGTCCAAATTCATATATGTGTGGACCACCTGATGAGCTAACTAGCTGGGCCTTTTGGGTCAGATCAACATGTGATGTGCGGCCATCAAAAGCACAGCCGGAATCCCACACGTATGCCATTTCGTCGCATGTGTGGAAGCCCTGTTGCTCATGTCACGTTCTTCCTATCTCCTTTTTTTTTTTTTTTTTTAATTATTATTTCAATATATGTTTTGTTGTTATATTTGGTGTATGTTTGGTAATGTGGGGCCCACATTAGTTACGCAAGAGAATGACGCGGTTATGCACCTATGGGGTAATGATCACATATGTTAGAAAGTCCGAGCTGCTTGGGGCCCACCGTGATGTGTAAGTTTCATCCAACCTGTCCATTGGATGTGCCTCTCCATGTTAGTACTACATCCAAAAATCCAGACTTATTCATAACTTAGGTGGGCCACACAAGAGGTATCAATGGGGGGACATTTGGGAGGGTGATGCCCACTGTAGGAACTTCCGTATATGATGTGGGGTCCATTGTGTTGTGTATATGCCATCCAACCCATTAATCACGTGATCCCCACAAGGATGAACGGATGCACCACAGCCAAAGCCATTCCAAAACTCCAGTGGGCCACAACAGATGCACGGTTTGGATTCTACATAAACTTCACAGGTGGACCCCACACCGCTCAACTGTTCAAAGAGAATGGGGACTGTCTTGATAATATGAATATTTAAGAAGGGGGCGTCCGAAGGATCTTGACCGGTCCTTAGATGTACTTGTGACCAACCTCATGGACCAGTCGATTTTGGCCCGTCCATGCTTACGATGGACCCCATCTGCTGAATGGTCCAGATCTCCTCTCTTCCAAATATCTGCCACTTTGATCTTTCCTACTGCTACGCATGGTGGGGCTTCTGATCCGTGCATACGGTGCACCCCACGTGAAGAAGACCATGAGTAGACCACTACTGCACACAGGAATGGACGGTTTTTAGAAGAAGCCAGGAACGGCCCCCATTCAACATACACATGTGGCCCACCTATTGAGTACAATGTACTGATTCTGCTACATGAGTCAGATGTACCACGTACTTCCTAGATTGCCCGAGTACAGACTCGGTCATTGCAGGGGCTCTGTGGGGCCCACCGTGATGTATGTGTTCTATCCATTTTGCTAGTTTGATCAAGCTGATATTTGTGTTTTCCCTTCATCAAGGTCTATGTGACCTTATGAACACGTCGGATGGTAAATAAACATCACGGTGGGCCCTAGGAAGGTTTCAACGGTAGGCGTCATTATCACCGTTGCTTCCCGTGGTGTGGTCCACTTGATCCTTGAATCTGCCTCATTTTGGGGCTTGTACCCTAAAATGATCTGGAAAAATTGATGGACGGCATAGATAAAACACAATAAATCAAGGTGGGCCCCACGGAGCCCCTACAGGTACAGGACGCAATCCGTCGTCCGTGCGAATGTGATGCATGAAAAGGTCCGTCCGTCCGTGAGGTGATAGCAAGTAGCAAACCTCGAATAATATCCGGTTGTTGAGAGCCGTTCCTTTAGTGGACCCCACATCCTACAGCTCATATATTATTAATTTTTAAGTGTCAACTTCGTACTATTTAATTACTATTATCCCAACAATATTGATAGCTTAACGATTTTCTAGATATCGGTAACATCAAAAGAACAGATAAACTGCCACAATTTCTATGCAAGAACTTCCATATTATAAGGAAATTATGGGAGCCCTAAATGTACATTCACATGCAGAAACCTTTTTTTCCTGCAGATGTGTCATGTACTGGGATATCCGAGCCACCCAAACGATGGGACACACCATGAAGATTACCTGCTGCAAAATTAAATCCGATCCATTTATTGGATGGACCACAAATGTATTCTCATTAGGATATTTGTTGTTACTTGATTTTGATGAAATGTTGCTCGATTTTTCCTAGGGTGATCTTCTTGATCTGGCCCATGTTTTGTACGGATTGGATGGTCCACATGTGGTAGACTTTGGTGGGAACATGGGGTTGTATGTAAATGCAACGTTCATGTACCTAGTTTTGTATGCTTTGAACGGGCTTTTAAGTAGTGACGTAAAGCTTAAAAAGTAGGGTTTACGTGTTTAAGTCACCTGAGAGGGTTGCAACTGGTTCAAATATTTTAAGAGGTGGTTTGGTCAATGGTAAACGGTTGTGATCGGTGGTCAATGGATGCACATGGGTGAAAAGGGTCGTTTTGGTTGATAGTAAATGGTGGTAAAATCAATGTGAAATGAAATTCAGTAAAATCACATGATGAATTAGAATCCCTTTCAAAAGTTTGAGAGTAGAAGAATGGTTGGATTTTTTAAAGTGGGCCCACTTGAGGATCAGATTTATTTTTTATTTTTTTATTTTTATTTGATAAAGTATATATTTTAATTGAATTATTATGTTAAATGTCAGATATAAAACTTGTTTATTTAATGCATTCCAATTACATTTAAATATGATTTTTTAATTTCAGAGTAATTTAATTGCAGGCATCAAATATAGCTGACATTTCTTATTCGCATTGAATCCATTTATCATGTGATTTAGATTTTAATCAAAATAAATTAAAATGATTTCAATTAGCCAAGGAGAAAATGAGCAAAATGGGCCCATTCGTAGGGCGGGGAACGGGGATTGCCTATTGACACTGTCAGTGGCCAATGGCCCATGATATATGTGCTTTATCCATGCCGTCCATTCATCTTTTCAGATCATTTTAGGTCATGAGCCTAAAAATGAGGTAAATCTAAATTGGATGTTGACCACACCACACTAAACAGCAGTGATGGAACATACACCATTAAAAACTCTCCCAAGCTTTTGAATGAATCTTATATTTGTGCTTTCCCTTCATCCTAAGTTTGTTTGACCAAATCAACAGGTTGGATGGCAAATAAACATTACATTGGGCCCTGGAAGTTTTTAATGTCAATCACAACACTTTCCTGTGGGGTACAATGCACTTAAGATATGAATTTTCCTATTTTTTGGCTCATGATCTAAAATTATATGGAAAAATAGATTGATGGAATGGAAGGATACAAATATATCATGGTGGGGACTATATAACATGGTCGAGTAGCCACCCGCACACCTATGCAAGCAAGGTATCATGTAATGGTACTAGGGCTATAAATGGTCGGGTTCGGGGCGGGTTTAGCCAAAACCAGACCCGCCCATTTACTAAACGGGTCTGGGTCCAAATTTTAGACCCAGACCCTTTTACTAAATGGGCGGGTCCGGGTCGGGTCTAAGTCAGCCCGTCAGACCCATTTATAAATGGGTCCGGGTCTGGTAGAGGGAGATCCACCCAGACCCATTTATAAATGGGCCGGGTCTAATGGGTCCGGGTCTGGATCAAGTATGCAAGCATTTTACAAGGCTTAAAACCGGGTCTGGACGGGTCTGGGCTAGACGGGTCCCTTGTAGCATAGACCAAACCGGCCTACTTACTAAATGGGTTTGGGTCGGGTCGGGTCGGGCCTAATATAAAGGAAACCAGACCCAAACCCGTTTAACAAATGGGTCTATTCTTGGACCCAGACCCGTACCATTTAACAAATGGGTCGGGTCTAAATGGGTTGGGTCTGGGTACCCCATCGGGTCCACTGACCCATTTACAGCCCTAACTGGTACTTGCTAATATGATATGAGTGTTGAACGGATTGGGTGTTCGACTAGTCAACTACTCTAGTCGACCGATGAACATGCTTAGAACTAAATAGATAGGTCTCTGGATAATTCTGAAGGGGTTCACCTTATCGACAATATTCGAAATTTTGGATGGAAGTCTTTGGACACTTTTTTGTGTGTTCGACTGGTCCAACATATCTTCAACTGGTCGAGAGTTGTCTTGACCCATCTCGATCCATCAATCAAGTAGTCGATAGTGCGCAATGTTTTGCACGTTTTTGTGTGTTTTGTTTCTAATTTTGGTCTTATGATATATAAGCAAGTGTAATTGAGATATAGGGTATTCAAAAATGTGTTTAGGGATGAGAGAGTTGTTTTGAGAGAGAATAAGCTAGAGTTCTCTTCGGGTTTGATTTGTAAGTGTTCTTCATCTCTTATAACTTCATTTTTATAGTAATTCTTACTTTGTGCCATGATTTTTCCCCACAAGGGTTTTTTCATATAAATTCGTGTGTCTTCTCTTATTGGATTTGCTCATTGTGATTGTAGCTGCCTGTTTTAATTCTATTTTGTGTGCTTCAACAAGTCCCAACAATGAGCCATACTGGCTAATATAGCCTTATAAGAGCTTTTTTTTTCTTCGAAATTTAAAATGTACTGTTAAAATTTTAAAATTATTGACTTAAAGCCTAAATTTATATTAAAAAAAATCCCAACAAAACTCATTTTCTTTTGTTTTGTTATTTTTTTAACACTATATGAAAATACTCACAAAAATTTTAGTTAAAAGAACATCAATGATTTACGATTATTGCAAATAGCCACAATTTCTGTTAAAACTAGTTTGTTACGGACCTAAGAGTAATGCTCACCTGGACGGTTCTCACAAGAATTCATGAGCATTTTTTAAGAACTCATCTCACATGCATGATGTGTATGTTCAATTTGAATGGTTTACTAGGTGAGTCAACTCATAAAACCGTAGGGCCCAAAACTTAGCCTGATCCAAAAATCTAGTGGGTCATAGCTAAGTGAGAGGCAAATCAAAGGAGGAAATTACCTCTCTCTTTGCTATGGTCCGCCAGGTTTTTAGATCAGGCTAACTTTTGGGCTTTGGGTGTTTTATGAGGTGATGTAATGGACCATTCGGATATGGGGGGCAACAGATGGATGATGCTGATCATATGAAGGGCCCCACAAAAATTTTCCTCAAATATGTTTGGACAGAATGGACATTGTATTGATTCATTAGCAGAACCCTTTTGAGTTTTGATTTATGGGATCTGGCATTGTATTTCTAGTAGTATTCCAACAACCTGACATCTGGGCCGTTGATTTCCTTGGATCCTTATCCTCTCAAAAGGGAAGAGAGTACCTTTTTTCTCGTGCACACGTGAGGAGGACAGAAAGAGCCTCTTTACAGCTAGAAAATACACGAGGCTTGCCTACTTAGCTGGGGGACCGTACCATGTTCCACCACTTCCTTTCCAATGTACTTTTCATCAGATGCAATGGACTTATCATTCTACAATCTACAGCCCCAGATTATCTACAATTTGCTCTCGGATACAATCAAGGCCATGGTTTTGTGATCCAAGCCGTTGATATGCTTCGTGAGATCCAGTCGCTCCATGAACGGGACCCATATGGGCTTTTAACAGCCTGATACAGGGGTGATACGACCTCTATTAGTGGTGAACAGGTTCCTGATTTTAAACCATGATGAAGATGGGTAGGGTCGACTGGACCCAACCAAACCTAATAGTGAAGGGGTCTGGATCTGAAGCCGGACCCTACTTAAGTCGAGTTCAGTTGAAATACCACCTCAATTATCAAATGGCTTAGGTTTGGAACCTCTCAATAGTGATCAGAGCTAACCCGGACAAAGACCGAACATTTACATGGGTCGGATTGGACCACAAAAGCATAACCGAGTCGGACCAGTAATTAGCGAAACACCAGTTGGCAGAAAAATGGCACAAGAAATGTTCATTTTTAGTTCAGCATCGAGCGTTAAAATGGCTATCAAAAGTTGGGTCATAGAAATGGGGACAACTTAAATTCAAAGATAGGAAAATTCGGGTTTTATATGATTTTTCTTGCTCAAAAATAAAGAGTGAAAGAAATGACTATATAAGTGCATATACTTGTGTATGCATTATATATAAATGAGTTTTAAATGTTTAATCAATTATATGATTTTTTTTATTTTTTTTTTCAAAATATGGAGTTTAAAAATCCAGTTTTTTTAAACAGGACCTCTATTTGGTGGGCCTCATATGATCATCGGGCTAGATTATATGATCGGATTACTTTGATTAGCATACTGACGGGCTCCAGTATATGCGTAATTAAAATTGTTATAAGTAAGTCGAGGGTGGTTACACTCTGATGTGTTTCTATCCACAACAATTTGAAAAGATATAAGGCTACAATTAGCTAAGTAGCTTGGGCGAGCTTGATAGAATGAGGGCTTGAACCTCCATACTTGGTACTAGGGTCAAGAACGTGTGTGCTGGCCAAGTTGGGCCTAGAGTAATGATCGTGTCCACTCAAGGTCCAATTATCAAGTGGGTTACTATGATATGAAAAGGATGGACCGTTTAAAGGCACTTGTTAGCTGATTTTATCACCTACACATGCAATTTAAAGGTACTCATTAGATCTAAATCATGTTTCAATCATCCAAATTGTTTATTATGAGACTTGTCCCATATCAAACCTAGAGAGTGCTAAGGCCAGGCCATTTCTGGCCATTTAGGAAGCAGGTTTTGGGGACTAGGGTTAGGGTTGGGGTAGGGCTAACCCCACCCCACCCCTAACTAGAGGGGTACATGAGTTGAATCGAGCTGAACTCTACCTTGTTCGATCTAGGCGACCAATGATTACCATGGGCCTTCGAGTTGGACTAACATGATCGAGGAACTTTTTGAACTGAATTTGAGCTGAGGGCTAAGCTTGGAAAAAAAAATGTATTGTTTTCATAAACTCATATTATATATATATATATATATATATATATATATATATATATATATATATATATATATAACCGATTGGTTCAACTCAAGTTGCAATCGAGTCGAACTTCGAGCCATGTTGAATTGAGCTTGGGTCAGCTAGAGCTTGGCTCAAAAATCCATTTAAGCTTGGAAAAACGGCTCAGCTTAGTTCGAACCCAACCATCAAGTTAAGCCGAATCAAGCTGGTTCAAGCCGAGCTTAGCGAGCTAACCAAGCTAGCTTGGCTAGTGTTCAGCTCTACCCCTAACCCAGTGCATAATATCATTTTTTTAAAGGTTTGTATAAGTGGGTCCCATTATTCACTGATCAAAACTGTTGATCTGATGATCCCAAATATGGATAGACCATGACCGCAGACCCCATTGGTTTGGATAATCCTCAACCTCAGATTGGCGGTCACAGGAACAGATGAAACACAGGAACGATCCACATTCAGGGCCGGTCAATTCACATGTTTATATGCCATCCAATCCGTACACAAGGTGATTCCCACCAGGACGAAAGAAATCCAAAGCTTCAGTGGGCCGAAGAAGTTTTCAACAGTAGATGTCCCTATCCCCACTTTTCCAAGTGGTGTGGCCCACTTGTGTTTTGGGTCGGTCTGATTTTTGGGCTCACGTCCTAAAATGATATGCCACAAATGATGGACCGAGTAGATGTCACATGAACATCACTAAGGGCCTCACAAAGCTTCTTGGTTCATGGCACCATTCACGTCCCCACAAGGCCTTTCCACTAAGCAAGGATTGTACCGTATGAGTTTTTGACAAGCCCATTGCGTGTGGAAGGGCTAGGATCCATGCATAGCCACAAGTGCCAAAATATGAGATCTAAGCCCACAGCCACACATGCCAAAGTGTGGCGTTAAAGCCGTCCATCAAGTGGGCCAAACCATGTAGATGCCCTAGCCCAATGATCATCCCATCCGATCATCGCGGGTGGGCCACAGTGCACCCAGAAGAATGGACAGCTTGTAAAATGTTGGCTAGTAGTCCACATTCGAAACACACATGGGTTAGGTCCGGGTAGGGTGACTGTGCCACAGGTTACAGGTCCGGGTCAGCCCAAGCCAATTCAGCTCACTGAACAGGTCAGGCTTGGACTGAACTTAACCCGCCGTAGCCCATTACCCTGGGATCCAGCCCAACCTGACACGACCTATTTAATTGGAATTGCTTTGGGCTCAATTTACTCAGCGACTCATCCTGACTTGTTCAGGTTCGAGTCAAGTCACGACTCACCCAAGTCAGGGGTGAATCAGCCCGACTTGCCTGAGTCGCGGTGTAACTCATGGTACTGACCAGTACCAGTACAGACCGAGTCCAAGTCTTGAACCAGTCGGCAATCCATGGGGACAACCCATTTGATAACCTATATGGGTGGGTTGGGTCAGGTAGGGTCAACAATGGCACAACCCACTTTCTTAGATAGGCCACATCTCTAGCCCAAGGACCTGCTAACAATTTAGCTCAGCCCGAACTGGTCTCGCAAGATGGGTTGGGTTTGAGTCCAACCCACCATAATTTAAAAACTCAAAAACAACTTGACTCGATATCTAGTCAGGTCAGGTTGACTCGAAGACTCAACTCCACATGATATTTGAATATTGAACTAAGATTAATATTTCACTAATAAATAGATACTAAAAACAATAGGAGTATAGAAATATGTGAACAAATCACAAAACCATTGTGGGTTGCTGGTAGATGTTGTGATCTTGCTTGTTTGAGGTTTTGGTGTTCCAAATCCCACTAATGTGGTGTCTTTTTATTTAAAAACTAATTCACTCGGTGAGTTCAGTTCACCAGCCAGTTTCACGATGACTCGGCTTGATTCAGGCTAATTCACTTGGCCGAGTTTTGAGTCAAGTCAGCGAGTTTTATAACTATGCATCACAGCACCCTAAAGTGGTCTGGAATCTCTCAAAGGTGAACCTGCCCCACCCTGCCGTTGACATCTCCTGACCTGACTTCTCAATGGATCGGGTTCGGACCACCCACAAAAGGGGACCTACCCAGACCCGACCTGAACTCAATCTAAAGCTAACCCAAAATTCTAAACCCATAATAAACAAGCCCACATCTAAACTGGATTACCAAATGGGTTGATTTTGGACCTTTCAAAGGTGACCCGCCCTACCCACACTTTGACCTCTCCTGATTGGATTTGGACCACCCAAAAAAAGGGACCTAACATAGATCAGACCTGTAAGCGACATAGAATCAGAACCCAGGTGTATTCAGAAATGGGAAGGGTTAGCTAGGGTGTCTGGTGTCGCCCTGGAAGTGACACACCCCAACAGCGCCCAATTGCTGTGAGAAGTACGCAAGGGTTCCGGCACCATTTTGAACGGGTGTGGGTAAAAAAGCTAGTTTGAAAAAATAGGATTTCGTCTTGCCACATGGAATATAGGAACATTTCCAATTAATTTAGATACCGGTCAGATGATGACGATGACAAAGACGACATAGACCAGACCTGAACTCAATCTAAACCTGTAAGAACAGTCTGCATATGAAATGGACTGAATGGGTCCGGTCTGACTCTAACACACCACCCTGATTATCAAATGGATCGGTCTAGAAACTCTCAAAAGTAACCCACCCTGCCCTGCCCCCTACCTCTAAATTGGACAGATTTGGACCCCTTAAAAAGGGACCTGACTCAAACCCAAACTAAAATTCATTTGATCTGCGTACTAATGAAACTAAATGACCCAAACTCTGCCCATAGATAAATGGGTCACATCTCTTAGATCAGACCAGACCCAGATGATTTGGACTTTGGAGCCAACAACAGACCTGATTCATATACTAATGGATTGGGTATAGGACTGAAATCTAAACTAGATTATTAAACAATCCGGGTTGGAACTCCCCTCGATCAGACCTGACCTGATCCATTTCGGCCTGTAAAAATCACCGTATGAATCATGGATTCCTCCCTCCACAACATAATTTCATCAAATGACAAGAATGTCACAAATAGCTCCATGAAGCAACAGAAAAGGACCATTATCTGCCACCCTCAACTACATGTAGAGAAAAACAGAATTTCATCCAAGAAGAGCTGCAAGCAAAAATGTAAGAAACAAACAATGATGAGACCTTAAATCCATCCAAACAGACCAACAACTACCTACATTTTTAAGCAATTGAATGAAATCTGTACAAGATTCAAAATACGTTATTAAAGTTAGAAAGACCAGAGTCCAATGTCCATATAGGTCTCGGCAAAAACCTATCCCCGTCCCTAAACTACGTCCATCAACCACACCCACAAATCTTCGCCGCCCATTTTTCTTAATACCGAGTTTGGTTGCACTAACAAATCGAATTGTAATAATTGCAATGAACTCAATTGCAATCATCTCTTTAGCATTCTCATTGTGGGGATTCGACAGAAATCAAAATTACGTTACTATGAAGTTGTTGAGTGCCACTTCCTCACATCAAATGGATGCTAGGATGTCATTGCCATTTCACAATTCGATTCAGCCGTCATCCAAACGCTGCCCCAAGACTAGATCTCTCTTGTTAGAATGAGCTGGAAGCAGTCAATACTTCACACTTGTGCTCCGCACTGTGCAGCTATCTTACATGATTTTATCTTCACCAACTGGTGTGTCAGATCCGTACCTACGAATTACGTGGCTCCAAGTTGTGCAGGTTATGTTCTGTTTTTCAGCTGAAGATGTGGACTCAGAATCTCTTGGTAAGAGAGCCACTCCCATCAATCAGTTGTATGAAGAGAATCATGGAAAGTCCTACACCTGAATGTTATCAACAGGATACCCATCATAGCTAAAATCCGTTTCAACTGGCCCGACCCCTTCTTGCTGCTGGAAAAAAAAAAAAAAGGACCATCCAACGCTTAGTTATATCAACCGCTCAATTGTAACAATTCAATGCTGCTAGTGAAAGGAAGTGAAACCGAAGAACACCCACAAGTGAATTCATACTATCGAATTCAGTAGAAAGCCTAACCATCAGAACTCTCAGTAGAAATGTGGCATTGGTTGTGTAAAGTTGAGAATCGGGCCTAGTCGATTTTGGGAAGAAATTGCGAAGAATTCACCACAGTGACTGCATTTCCTCAGGGTTAATCATCAAAGCAACAAAAGCAAAATGGTCCCTTTAATTGTATTGTTTTGAGTTGAAGATTTTGAACTAGACTTGCAATTGAAGATTTTGAACAGATGGGTCCTGGTACCTGTCGTGTATTTATTGGGTCTTTGGACCTTGGTTTTGGGGGCATTTACATGGTTGGTACCATCCGATGGATGGATTATATCGCACACGTGTGACATGTGTGGAAGGTCAACGGGCTACTTACATTCGTTTGCTTAGAAAACCTCATTTTGTTACTAATATATATCATCATCACCTAAGCCTTATCCGAACTAATTGGGATTGGCCATACGAACACATTCATCTGCTTAGAAAACCTCATTTTGTTGCTACTATATGCATCATCATCATCTAAGCCTCATCCCAAACTAATTGGGGTTGGCTACATGAGAATCAGTTTCTGCCATTCCTCGAAATGTCAGATTGTCAGGATTTGCAAAAAGTTGTGGCAAAACCCTTTGTGTGTGCGTGTGTGTGTACACATAGATACATATATGGTTTCACTAACGTCCCCATGGAGATGGGGAGGTTACCAATGTTACCAATGTTCCTATAGTTTTTAAATACCACATTGGAGGACCTATCACTAACGTCCCCATGGAGATGTGGTCCAACCAGTTGAAACAAAGAGCTTCAGATGAGTGCGTGCGCCTGCACGTGTGCATCTTATTACTAATAAAATAAACTAGACCCAGACCTGATTTCACAGAGTCCAAGACGATGGACCCACCCCAAATCCAACTAGACCCATTTTTTAACCAGGTCAGAATGGAGGAACCAAACCCGACCGGAATGATGCACAGATATGAAGCATTCACTTCTTATTCATGCTGTTGCCATCTGGGAATTAAGGAAGATGGCCCATTGAATAATTGAGACTTTGGTGGTTTATTTATGAAAACACAAGTTAATCGTGAAGGTAGGATTATGAAGGGTTTCTTTAGGGAGATTTTGCTATTTCTTTAACCATTTTTTCTTTTTTAAATTTGGGGGTTGGAATTTAGAGTAATTTTAATTAAAACTAGGAGAATTTCAAGCATGGTTTTGGTCTTTACATAATCAGTTCAGGCAGACTGAAACCAATGCATAAAGGGGGCTTCTGCACAGGTCTCCCATCTAGAGTAGGAATACTATACTTGGGGATCAAGTACCTTCTTTGCTAGGACATTTAAATAATCTACAGGATTTTGAATAGAGAGAATCCAAAATGTGGACATCGAAGACTCGTATGGAATCATCAGAAAATCGAACACTATAGAATCCAACAATAATTCCATAGTTTGGCTCGGAGAATAGTTTTCCGAAGAAATGTTAAGAGGCCAACAGTCAAAAGGCAAGGGCTGTTTCTCATAACCTTGGATATTGACATTTAGCTTGTTCTTTGGGAGAAATCGATATCCACATCTTTTGTGTAAAACCTTAGAAATGGAAATTGAGTTCCACAGTTACTTTTTCACACAAACATTGGGAAACTCGATTTCCAGTAGAAATCACATTGCTGGAGTATTCTCTCAATACAAACACCAACTTAAAACTAAAAGATGATGCTATCAAAGAGAGCTGACCTGTTTGAAAAGCACGCTCATGAGATCATCTTGAACGAACTGTTCTGTGAGTAGCATGTTCTCGCATCTCATATTTGGCCCGCATTCAGCCTTCACTCTGAAAGAATTGTCGACCGCAAGACTGTTTTTACTGCGCATGATCATCTCCAGGTTCCCATTCTCATCTTGACCGCTTGGTGGGTCCGTTCCTTTGCCACCAACACATTCATACCTATTCTGCCCATTCTTTTGAATACTGCACAAACCTTGATGACCCAAAACTGACGAACCAAAATCAGGATTGCCCCGTGTAGAGTTCATATGTCGATTCGAATTGTACGTGCGACTGATATTCTGTAGCTCCCAATCTTGGGTTTTGCTCGAACGGAGTTCATTAAAGGGATGATAACTTGGTCCTTTTACAACGGTAGGATTGTTTAATCCTTCCAAGCTTCCTGTTGCTGTTGTGGCTTCTTGAAACATCCCCGTCAATGCCATACTTGGTAGCCCTGCAGTGGCTGCTGTAGAAAAGCCACTTGCAAGCAATTCCATACCGTTGCTGATAGGAAAATCAACAGATGGAGCTTGGGAAACATGCAACATATGAAGCACTATTGATGCAAGCTCCCCCAGATGACGCAATGCCTCTACCACTCATGACAGCTCCATTTCTACCCAAAACCTGTCCCGAGATCTCATTTGAAATCATCTGCTGCGACGCGGGCAATGGAAGCCGAGACACCCGTCCGCCTACAATTTCATTCAGCAACTGCCCCCTCATCTGCTGCTGCAGCGACGCATCTAATTGCATCTGCATTTGGGACTGAGAGATTGCAGGTTGTGTTCTTTGCTGACCCATCTGCATTACAAGAGGAGTGCTCCTAGGGTAATGCCTGACGTCTCCATGACTTGATGAACCGGTACTTACTAAAGGAATCGATGAGTTTAGAAAACCCAAGTTCCCCTCTCCTAATTGGAGGACCCATATTCCCAAACGGATGCACAGGACGGTTGAAGTGTGCTAGCTGCTTCGGCTCAATGCTTGTTGGGAGCCCATGAAGTAAGTTCATTGGTTTATTATTCAGTTCCTGCTCACACCTTATTTTCGAAGAATTTGCAATCTGCGCATCGGAATTGAAAATGTTGATCTGACGACTAAGAGACGTGCCCATGCCAGTGTTTGAGGCTGTTCTTCCAAGGCCTGCATGAACTGCCTGCAAGATTATGTGGTGGGAGTTGACCAGAGACAGCAAGAGCTTCAAGATCAAGCCCATCAAAGGATCCGATCGACTCAAAAGGCACTTCTGGAGCACCCATGAAAGATGCATTGGGTTGCCCGCCTGGATGCTGCGATGGACCACTCAATCTTCTAAGATACAAGCGATATTTCTGTATCACATACCACCAAACGGCAACAAGATCAGTTAAAATGAAGCCATGGCATTCATGCAGTGGAATTGAACTAGTATTTAGCATTACATTTTACTAGAACTGAAATCATACCTGCAGGTGGCTAGCAACGTTTTCTCTAGTGAGACCGGGAACTCTCATCAGTTCCAGAATCTTCTTAGGAACAGCCTCTGGATCAACATCGAAATGTATCAAACACCAATGCATAGCATTTAAACATCAATGGATTGTATGTAAGCAGAGCAGTGCTACAGATCTGGTATGTTCATCAGGTGGGCTGCCGTTCATATGTTTTGTGGCCCAAAATCAGGTTGGTCCAATCATCAGGTAGACCCTACACATGTTCGTTGAATCATCATCATTTTTCATACAAATGGACCCCACCTGATTTTCTGGCCATGACAAAAATTGGTGGCCACCAGATGAACATCCAGATACTCACACTCGTGCCACATTGACACATATGCTGAGAGTTGTAGCCATTGCATTTCACATACAGATAAGAAGCAACAATCAGATAGCAGAAGCGAAATGAAAGCATCCTTACTATCAAGGCTTAGTTGGTTCACGGCAGTAACGAACTGCTGATGGAGCTCGACTGACCAGACCACCCGCGGTTTCTTCGTAGTGGAAGAATCCTCTCGATCCTCGATCTCATCTTCCTCATCCTTCTCATCCTTCCTCCTCTTTGGATTCCTCCAGCTCCCTTCAATCGCCGAGGACGCGTAATCACTGTCATCCGATATCCTCCTCTGTCTATCACTATCTTCCACACTGCCCGAATGCTCGATTTCCTTCAATTCGTTCCTTCTCTTCCTAACTACATGCTGCCAGATGTTCTTGATCGCCTCAATGCGCACCGGTTTTATAAGGTAATCGCACGCACCGTGCGTGATACCTTTCATCACAACATCTTTCCCATCATCAGCAGACATCACTGCATTATGGCAATGAAGATGAGAATTTACACATGGAGGAATTAATGGCTCTTGATGCAGCCTTTGCATATAATAAATTGATGTGAATGGACCACAAAAGTGGGCCCATGTTTCAGCAATCCAAATCATGAGCCAATGCGCACAGGCCTTACAGGTGGGGTCCATGTGTATGGTCCTGGAGTGCTCAGACCATAAAAATGGGGTCTAGTTCTGATTGTTCAGTTATCCAAATCATGATCTAATGGGGCCAGCCATTGCTTGGAAGATCCTAACTCTTCAATGAGTCGCCTACAGATTGAAAGTTAAGAAGAACTACAGAACTGTCCAAAAAGAGGGAGAAATTTTGATGGCTAAGATGTTTCCGAATCTGGGAGGGGCCAATCATATGAACAGTTTGGATGATTGAACAGCAGACCCCATTTGTATGGACTGCAGCATCAGGACATCATACACATCCTGTAATTCCTCGCATTTTGTTTCTCCAATGATCGAATTCCTACAAGAAGCATATGCACTCACTGATGACGGGCAGGTCCATCTCGAGACCGATGTACTCAAGGAGCTTAAACCCATCCATGTCTGGCATGTAGACATCGCTTAAAACAATATCATATCCGTCTTTCCTCTTGCGAAGCATCGATAGTGCAGCTGCCGCCCTCGAACACGTCGTAACTGAGAGTATTCAAAGGCACTCGATCAATCAATCATGCAATCAGATCCCTTCTCTAGACTCTAATCTAATCTCCACCCAAGAGAAATCCAATCAAATCTAATTTTCTACAATGTAGGATTCAAATATACCTCTTCTCATATTGAATTATTCCATAAATTCAAACCAAAAAAGCCGTTGTATCGGATTTACAACAGACTTCAACAGAAAATGAACAGAAAAGAATTCCCCATTTAAGAACTCTAACAAATTCCGCTGAAGCTAAATACTTTGAAACATGACAAGGAAACAAAAACCAAACAACAAACCTTCAAAATCAGTGATTTTGCACACAAGGTATGGATTATTTAGCTTTTGGGTCCCATTCAAATTCCATATTTAAACTACCCAGATGTTAATTCAGAAGTTTCGAAGAGCCATTTGATCGGATTCGAAGACGAAATGATTAAAAATGAAGAGAAATGACATGAAAAAAAAAAAAAATCAAAAACCAAGATGACGAAAACCATTTTCTTACCGAACCAATCTAATCCACCGCTTCAATCCGAATTCAAAAAGAAACAAAGAACGAATTACCTTCATAGAGACAGTTCCGAAGCATCTTCTCCAAGATCATGAGGCATGTGGGATCATCGTCAACGACCAGAACCCGAAGCCCGGCCGGGAACTGATCAGACACTCCTCTGTCCCCAACCTTACGACTGCCTGTCGAGCTAGTCGTCGACAGCGCCACAGCTCCTCCACTGTCCATATCCATACCCAAATCTGTTCTCTTTCTTCCTCACTCTCCAAATTACAAAACCCAACTCGCATTCGAAAGAAACCCAACTAAAATTGAAAGAGAAAATCTAGTTAATCCCAAATCCTATAATTTCAAGCAAGATTGCTTTTGCAACATATGGAAATGTGAAGAAAGAAGAAAGAAATCGAGTAGAAAACAGATTCTGTTTTCTTCCGAGAAAAAGGAGATTTTAAATGTGGAGTGTTTGGACTACTTCTACTTCGCATTTTGCTCCTCCTTTTTTCTTTTTTTTTTCTTTTTCCTTTTTTTCCTTTTTTTACTCTCTCTCTCCCTATGAAAATTTCACAGTACACCTACCAAGCTAACAAATAAGAATTTTAAATACTCTGCAAAGAGGGTTGAATAATACACGAGCGTTTATAAATTACTCAGAAATTTCATCCTTAGCTTATCGTCATAGTTTAAATGAATCATGAACAGAAAACTATGCTTATTTGATTTAGCTGATTGGCGGATATTAATTGTACGGTTCAAAATGAATAAAATCCAATGGTCATGATTCAACAAACAAGTGTCCACGAATCATAGAATAAGAAAATTTCAACCGTTCTGATTTTAAGGATCTGAATTAGTAACGGTCTTTTTAACAATTTATTCGGTTTTGTTTTAGTGAATGTGTGGGGTATATGAAAACTTTCAAGTGCCTGCATATAGAGTGTCATGCTCTGGCTGAGTATCAAATAAGCCGTTTCTAACAAATCAGGTCAGATTCTAACGCCGTTACATCAGATGGTTAATCCAGGTTGTATCTTCACGCGGTAAATTCTACCAACGGCTTTGATTCCACACACGTGTGAAGCTGTCCATCTGTACGTAGGTGCACCTGTAAAGGTATCTAGTTTCAGTCCGTATGTGAGCTAAATTGTACGAAGGAGATAGACGATTAAAACAATTTTTTGTAGCCGTTCATTTTTTATAATAAGTGGGCCATGAGAGTGTATTCAATCGACAGAAGATCTGAACCGTTTGGCAAATCCGGTGGAAGGATCAGATCAAGCACACGTGTTTCATATTCTCATGTGTGTTGCACTGGAGCAAGGACATACATCGATGTACGGTGGGATAACTGGTCTGATGATTCAATTCCCTGGTGACCCAGGGGATTGAAGCTACGTGGCTATTGATTAGCGGCCAACAAAAGGAACGGTCAATATTTAACCGGATAAATTCAAAAGAAAATGGATGGTTAGGATTGTTCAATTGCTGCAATTATTTATCCTAGAGTCCTTTCACACCATGTCCCACCAGATTAACGGTTCCGATACAAGGAAATTGATATGATTTAGCACCCTGGCTCCACTTGCTTTAAACTTTTAGGAGGGAGTTGGATCGAGTGGGGCCCACTTCGTTTCTATCCAAGATGAGAAATATTCATTGGGGCCCACCTCATGTCACTGTTTAATCTCAACAGTGTTGAATGGACGGCAATAAGATTCACCCACGACGAATGTCAATTTTATGAAACAAAAGCACAGCATTTGGTTGGAACACATGAAAAGTCCAATCGATCAATCATCCATCGCACATTCTACACTGATTGAATGATCTGATCCATCCATTAGCTGACCTTGTATTTTTAGCCATCCATTTTGCAAACCGTAGATGAGATATTGTTAGGATTGCTAGATAATTGTTTATAACATAACCAATCCGCGATGGGCTCCATTAAATAATTGAAGTAAATCGCTGACCAAGTCTAATCTATATATAAATGATCTCTGCCGTCCATTTTATAGGTTAATGATTGGACGGTCAGAGTCATTCGATCGGTAAGTTTTTTTTTTTTTTCCTGCTAGACCAGGGTAACTGCAGTAGATATAATAGACGGTCCAGATTAATCGATTGAACGGTCCAATTGTCTATATACCACTAGGATTATTATGACTTAGTGCTCTGAGAGCACTGGATCATTTCTCATATGAAGCTAAATGGGCTGCTATATAGTAGAATTCTGACTTGTACCCATGTGGGGACAACTGATAATAGACGTACCATACATACACAATCTAGACTGTCCAAATAGTGGGCCCCATCATGGATGGAGCAAATCCTGAAAATTGTGCTGATCAAACGGTATTGATCGCCCGAGGAATTTGCACTTCTCACTAGTGTTGTTTCAAACCGTACATTGACAGTCTCCCATCGAATGTATAAGATCACTCAATCAGTATATTTTTCATTATATGTTCTATTATCAATGGGCCTTGCCATTTGAACGGTCCAGATTTCTATTCATTCATTTCATGTATACAGATCATAATACACCACCATTTAAAAAAATTGGTAAACACCACAGTTTTCTCCTAAACAGAATTTTAAAAAAATTTGAAATTCTGTTTAATCTGATTCCTGAAAAGCCACCTGATGGTTCGCTTTCTTTAAATGGGGAGTTTTGAAATACTCTGGCAGCGTATGACACTTGATACGCAGGCACTCATAAATTACATACGTGACATATGATAACTAAAAAAACGGACCAAATTGTGGAACCCACTGCCACTAAGTTGCAGCCCAAAAAATTAGACTGGTTGAGCAATCTTAACCGTTGATGCGTATACACTTGTCTGTTGAAACAAGACCACTGGTGCTTTTCGTTTTCAACCGTCCAATAAATTTCCACCAATCCGATGGTCAGATAATCAAATATAAAGTTAATTTCTTGTGTGTAATGCATTTAAACTCGGATACGTAATTTGGACCGTTTAATTCTTATTTATTTATGCCACCTTTGCAACTTCTTGGTAATTTTTAAGTACCTGCGTATTATTCATGGCACTTTGCCAGAGTATCAATGTTTTTCACTTCTTACGCAGAACTCAAAAAAGTAGATAAGTAGGAATGATGAGGGAGTACAGCCATCCATACTCAACTACTGAGTATTTTAATACTTACAATACATTTATATCAATCCAAACCGTTCAAATGGTGGAGATCATTGTAATTTGTACACTTATAAAAAATAAACGATTAGAAGATCCAAGATTCAGATTAATGAGTAGTTTTTTGTAGAATCCAGACCGTTAAACAGATACTATCAATCATTTCCTATGTGATAAGATCCGATTGACCAACTGAAAGTCTCCATTTTATATTTGCGAGTGTATATATTTTCATACTCATCAGAACACCAATACTTTTCCTCTAAAGGTTGAACAGGCCTTGCCGATTCCCTTGACGCCCCCAACAAACGGAACTGACGATATCCGTCAAAGATATTCTTCTCTTCTTTTAACGAGCCTGACGGAATGCCTACACTCAGTCCACGTCCGTCAGGTATCTCTCCCTCCAGCTCCGTCTCTGACTCGTAATCAGGCCCACCCTCCCATCTCTTGACACGTGTCACGCCCCTAACCGTCGCACGTGATGTCTTTTCCTCCACCAAGTCAAGTAACATCGGCGATTGGGTATATTCCCCATGGGCTTCTTTCACTTTGGTGTACGTGAAAGGGGACAGCTTCCCACGTGGCATCATCTGTCCACGTCAGTTTCAGAGTCCCATTCGTACAAGCAACCCTCTTAACGGTTTCCGTCATCTAGCGGATGGAGTATTTTAAGCCGTTGATTTCTTAATTTTACTTAAAAGCTTTTTATCATGCGCGTGTATGCTTTTAAGGGAAACGAATATATGTGTATCCGAGAGCATTATTCCACGCGTGTATTAAAATATTACAGGTGGGAGAGAGGCTAGCTTTATTGGGGTGCTGACACGTGTACTTACGTAGCTGGGAGATGGCCCACCGGCTTTTTGTTTTTAGGTGAATAATATAGGGAGCAGATTACGTGCGGCCCCGGCCTCACCCAATATGGTGCAGCCCTTACCGTGGGGCCCACCTTGATGTATGTATTCTATATCCACACCGTACATCCGTTTTGCCAGATCATTTTAGGGTATGTCCCAAAAATGAAGCAGATTCAAATCTCAGGTGGGCCATATTATAGAAAACAGTGGTTATTGAATACCCCACCATTAAAAACTTCCTAGGGATTACTGTAATGTTTATTTGCCATCCAAGTCGCTGATAAGGTCACATAAATCTGGATTAAGCGAAAAAATAAATATCAGCTTGATCCAAAACTTTTGATGGCCCACAAGAAGATTTTAATGGTTAATAACCACTCTCTCCTATAATATGGTACACTTGAGATTTAAATCTGCTTCATTTTTCATATCATGGCCTAAAATAATCTCGAGAAACAGATGAACGGTGTGGATATAGAATACATACATCAAGGTGGCCCCCACAGCAAGGGCAGCACCGTCTTGGGTTATGCCCATGCGGCACCTAACCCGCTCCCAGTTATTTAATACTCAGGCAGGTGATGACGCTTGATATGCAGTCACTAAAATATGGTACACGTGTCATACATTAGCTCATGTTAGATTTTGGAAATAGGTGTCTCCAAGTCATGGTCTCAAATCGGATTGGATGAAGAATCGTAACGTGTAGATACTTGCTTGTTGAAACAGGGCCATATAATATTTTTCATTTTTAACCGTCCAATAAATGTACACAATCCGATAGTTAGATATTCAATTAAATTTAATTTTGGTTCATGATAACCATAACTTAGGACAATTTAGTTTAACTTATTTGTATGCTACGCATGAAATTGAGTAATTTCTTAGTGCTTGTGTATCATGCATCACCGTCTTTTAGAGCATCAAAGTTAAGTTTTTATCTTTTGTTTAAGCTGAGGGATAACATAAAGTCGGTAAAAGAGGAATCTGATCAGGAGGATTCAGTTGTTACCCCTCGCCTGCCATGTCCGTGCTGGTTGGTGCCGGGAAAGTCATGCATCATCTATCTTGACTGGTCATTCTAAGGGCAGAAACCTCTGGCCACCCCCAATCCAAGCCAACAAACTGATTAAGGTTGGATGGAATCCAAACCCTAAATCTAATCCCAACCCAAAGCCTAAAGTCAATTGACCTAATCAATCAAACCAGCTAAACTCTAATCCAAGCTTTAACCCTAAAAACCTAATCTTAAAAAAATGTAGATAAATTCAGTTAACTCACCCAATCAGCCCCCCTAGTCAACTCACCCAGCCAAGCCAAGCCCTAAAGCAGGCTTGATTTAAGCCCAACTAGAGTACAGATTACAAAAAGCAACATGATACCCTTTAAGGTGGAGCTTCTACATGTGTAGCGAAGCCTCCTTGCTAAAGCAGCAAGACTAAATGTGTGGATTTTCTCCCTTCTCAACTTTCATCCGTGTCATACTATAAAGTGACTTTGATGCCCTAGATATTTCAAAAATTATAAAAGAACCTGGGTTTGGAGGCTATAAATAGCCTTCTCTCCTTATCATTTCAATCATCTGATAGATCCGATAAATCCAATAGATCCGGTAGATCCAATAGATCCAGTAATCATCGAAGAAGCATTTGACCAACCAAGAGATTAAGAAATCTCCTAAGCTTCCCCTTAAACCCTTAGCTTAGCCATCACATCCCTCCACCAAGGAAAGGAAAGAGCAATAGAAGAGAGCTTAGTCCAGGTCTAGTCAAACCTGATCCAAGTCCCAACCTCCCGAGCAATTCAAGTCTTGATACAAGTCACTCAATCCAATCCTTAAGACACTACTGTCCAATCTCATCATTTGTTTCATCAAACTTTATTCAACATTGTGCAACATTCATTCCCTTCTCAATCTCCCTACTTATCTCATTCATCAGTATTGCATTGCATAACATTTAACACCCAGTCAATTTAAATGTATGTTTTGTGTCTTGTCGACATGGTCGAATCATACCCATAAAAACTTAGACCAATTGATTTCACCCCATTAATATGGATTTATCCATCCGAAACAACAACTTATTGTCAATGTTGCATTTAACACAACATTACACACCCTATTGCATAAGTAGCACGCGAGAACTACTCCCAACCCTCAAGAGTTAATTGGATCCTTTGAAGTAGAAACCGTATATTTATATGGGCAAAGTAGGTGCCTAACACTTCCCCTCTCTGTAATTGTGATCCCTTACCCAAAATCTTATTCACATATCAAGGAATCATATTAGGGTTGAGAATCTATGAATCCTCATCCCTAACATTTTTATAGAGTTTAGTTGATTGTAAAGACAGAGTAATTGACTAGTGCCGACTCCAGTCTAATATCGTTCAGCACTATGCAAAAAGCCTTCTAACGAAGCAACCCATGAAAAGAGCATGATTTTGATTCCGCTTGAGATCCGATTGTCCACAAAGCCAAAAATAAGGTAGATCTAAATTTCAAGTTGACCATACTACAAGAAACCGTTGTGATTAAAGGTCTACCATTAAAAACTTCCTCAAGCCCACTGCAATGTTTATTTGCCATTTAAAGAAAGTTTTAATAGTGAGTGTTCAATCACCACTACTTCACATGGTGTAGTCCACCATCCGCCTCATTTTTGGTCTCATGCCCTATAATAAGGGGGCAAAACAAAAGGAAGGCGTAGATAAAATACATACATCAAAGGTGGATATTGAAAGGGTCACTACCCAATCCAGTCCCTACTTTACCAACACCGAAGGATCACCGGTTCTTTTGGTTAGATCAACGGTCTAGATTGATATACTTTTCTATATATAGAGAAGGAAAAGCAATGATTATATTGAACCATTTAGGTAGGCGGAGTGGATGTCATTTAATAAATAGGAAATGATTTTGTGTGGACCATCATCAGCTAGATGTAGAGTAAATTGATGATGTCAGGAGAGTACGCAGATCCTTACACACGCACACCACCAATATGTATGTTTGGCTCTTTTCTTCAAATGGAATGAACCAGCAATCCTAACCGTCCGACCGATGTATTTGCTACCCACGACTTGGACGGTTTAGATCGATTTACATGTATGCCACTTGCACGAATACCTAATGGATTTCATAGCATGCTACATTGTTAGTGATTTTCAACCACACCTGTTTGCAGGGAGACAGTGCAACAAAAAGCTCCGTGGAACCCACCGTCAAATCCACACCGTCCATCAGTTTGATGCAAGCTCATGCTAGGATGTGGTAAAGAGAAAAGGCAAATCCAAAACTCTAGTGGGCCACACCATAAGAAACAATGGAGATGGAAACGCACATCAATATAACTTTAACGGGTCCACCGTGATATTTATACAACATCCAACCCGTTCATAAAGTGAATCTCACCATGACAAAGGGAAAAACCAAATATTAGCCTCACCCAAAACTTGAGTGGGACCCAACAATGTCTCAATGGTAGTTATCTCCATCCCCACTTTTGCTGTGTTTCAGCCCACTTGAGTTCTTGTTCCGCCTGATTTTGGGTCCCACTTCCTAACATGAGTTGTTGGGTCCCACAGGCTCCTTATTTCTCCCTCTTTAAAAAAAAAAGAAAAAAAAAGAGGAGAATTTTCACTTTTCAGAGGACGAATGCAATGAAAGCGGATTGCCTGTGACCCCAGGCTGTGTGGAGTCCACGGAGATTTCTGTGACAAATCCACTCCGTCCATATACTTTGAAAGACAACATTAGGATAGGATTCTAAAAACCAGGAATATCAAAAACTCATGTAGGCCACACCAATAAAACAATGGGAAGAGTAACGTCCACTATTGACACCTTTCTGGAGCTGATCATGATGTGTATACGACATCCAAACTGTTTATAGAATTACTAGCACTTAGGGCTGTAAATGGGTCACTGGACCCGATGGGGTACCCGGACCCAACCCATTTAGACCCGACCCAGACCCGACCCATTTGTTAAATGGTACGGGTCTGGGTCCAAGAATAGACCCATTTGTTAAATGGGTTTGGGTCTGGTTTCCTTTATATTAGGCCCAACCCGACCCGACCCGACCCAAACCCATTTAGTAAGTGGGCGGGTTTGGTCTATGTTACAAGGGACTCGTCCAGCCTAGACCCGTCCAAACCCGGTTTTAAGCCTTGTAAAATGCTTGTATACTTGATCCAGACCCGGACCCATTAGACCCAGGCCCATTTATAAATGCGTCTGGGTGGATCTCCCTCTACCAGACCCGGACCCATTTATAAATGGGTCTGATGGGCTGACTCGGACCCGACCTGGACCCGCCCATTTAGTAAAAGGTCTGGGTCTAAAATTTGGACCCAGACCCGTTTAGTAAATGGGCGGGTCTGGTTTTGGCTAAACCCGCCCCGAACCCGACCATTTACAGCCATACTACCACTCAGATATACTGTAGAAACAAATATCATACCGATACAAAACTTCTGGTACCGTCAGACGTTCAATGCCCACCTTTTAGTGTGGTATGGCCCACATGAGTTTTGGATGTTCCAGATTTTTAGAATCCTATCCAACTGTGTCATTTAAAAACAGATGGACGGATTGGATTTGTCATGGAAATCTCTGTGGGCCTAAACAGCCTCGGGCACAGGTATATCTCATTGCCTGGGGTCACAGGCAATCCGCTCTCGAATGCAATGCGCACAGTAAGCACTGAGAGTCGGTGCACACTCCCACTAATAGAGGACGGTTGGAATGAATCCAACGGTTGAAGTGAATTCAACAACCATTTAAAAAATACAACTTTTTCAACTAGCTAGCTATTTTTTGATACATTTAACATAACTAGCTAGCTATTTTTTGATACATTTAACATAACTAGCTAGCTATTTTTTGATACATTTAACATTCTTGCCACCGTATAAATTGGATGAGGGGGCGCGGATCGCTTGCCAAAGGACGTGGATTAGGAAATCGGATTGCTTACTGAGTAACCTGGTACGCTTTTATCGTATTGATTAAATTCTATTGGGCCCACCGTGAATGTATACAGTTTATCCATGCCGTCCAATCGTTTTTTAGCGGTTGAGCAAAACATTGAAGCCTATCCACAGCTCAAGTGGATGATACCACAAGAAACAGTGAGGATAATGATTTCCACCGTTGAAACCTTTCTAAGGCCCATTACTTGTCATCCAACCTGTTCTTAAGAAGGGCAAATATCAACTTGATTCAAAATTTATGTGGACGGTAGACTTTTAATTCACACTAATTGAGACCTAGACTCACATAAGACGTTGCGACCCTTGCTATGGGCCCACATTGATGTATGTATTCTGTATCACGCCGTCCATCAGATTTTAGAGATTATTTTTGGGCACTATCCCAAAAATGAAGCAGATCCAATTATCAGGTGGACCATACTATGGGAAACAGTGGTGATTAAACACTCTGCCATTGAAAACTTCTTATGGCGCATCTTAGTCTACGTAGATGAAGGGAAAAACCAAATATCAGCTTGATCTAAAACTTTTGTGGCTCATTAATAGTCAATAATCATTGTTTCATATTTTACAGTCCACCTGGCAAATGTATCTGCTTCATTGTTAGGATAATGCCCTAAAATGACCTGGAAAAATGGATATACAGCTAGAGTTGGACACGAAATGAGTTTAACCGTTTGGATCGACTCGGCAAAACCCTGTTTGAACAGAAAGTCTTATTGTTCGAACTTTGTTCGAACACACATAGTGTGTTCTAAAAAAAATTCAACTCAATTTCAAACACAGTCCTGTTCAACTCGACTCGAACTCAAACTCGACTCGAATATTGATCGACTCGACTCGACTCGTTCGTTCGACTCGATTATATATATATATATATATATATATATATATATATATATATATATATATATATATATATATATATAGAGAGAGAGAGAGAGAGAGAGAGAGAGAGAGAGAGAGAGAGAGAAACGTGATTATGAGCCCAGGAAGGTTTCAATGGTGGACATCATTCTCCTCACTGTTTCCTATGGTGTGGTTCATTTGAGTTTTGTATCTGCCTCATTTCTTATTTAATGCCTTAAAATAAGCTGGACAAATGGATGGACGGAGTAGATAAAACAAATACATCATGGTGGGACACACAAAACAAAAAAATCGATATTTACTATTTAGTAGTAGAAAAAATATTTTCAAACAAAAAAAGCGAAATTGTTCGAACTTGTAAAAATTGTTCGAAATCCATATGTTCGAATATGTTCGAACATGATTGTGCTAGACCAAATTGAGTTCAAACAGAGCCATCCTGTTTGAATGTTTGTACCCACTCAAGCAGCCGAACAATCCGATCTGGTCCATGTTCGACTTGGATCGGATTATTGTCCACCTCTATATACAACATGGATATTGAATAAATATATCAAGGGGGGCCTCATAGTAAGGGCCGCAATGTCTTGGGTGAGCCCGGGTCTCACCTAATTCACTCCTCCAGGGGCTCTGAGGGGCCAACATGGTGTATGGATTTTATCCATACTATCCATCCATTTTGCCATATCATTTTTGGTTGGAGGCAAAAAAATGAAGCAAATGTAATGCTCAAATGAACCACACAGTGAGAATTAAACAACTAGCATTCTATGATGTGGTCCACTTGAGCATTGGATTTAAATCATTTTAGGCCCTTATGGTGGTATATACTGATAGAGAGGTGGCCCCTCTATGATGCATGTGTTAAATCCATGTTGTCCATTCATTTTTTTTCTAGATAATTTTAGGGCATGAGCTTAAAAATGAAGCACATCAATGCCCAAAGTGAACCACACCACAGAAAACGGTAGAGATTGAATTTTTCTTATTTTAATCTTTCCTACTATGATCTTACCTGGTGAATGTACGGACCTGACTTTTGTGCCATGTGATCTTCACGGCGGGTCATGTACGGATGTTCTAACAAAGTGGCACGTTGATACGAAAGATGTGGCTCCTCTCTTCCACAGGTTAGCGTACGCCGGCCGTACGCCATCACCTCCCTTTAAAAGACTAGCTTACACAAGTGTCTATCAGCCGGTCCAATCTATACGCCCTCGAGGTTAAACATCTATACCGTTCATCACGCGGGCCCCTCCATCTACAACTCATAGCCTGTGAAAAATAGGCTAGTTTACCTATCAGATGGGCTACAATGTGGAACCTACGCTCACAAATGGAAGTCCAAATCACACGTCCGTTTGTTTGGTACAGTTCCATCAAGTTGTTTGGCGCAAAGCAGCCACACCTGAGGAGGTGGATCAGTCTGGTTTTTGGGCAAGGCATCTACACGCCAGGACACACCTGATGGACGGCCTGGATGACGCTATCCTGAAAGAGCTAAAACAACCAGGTATGATGAAAATTACAGTAGGGTAACAACGTGAAACGACCCTCCAACCATAAGCCCCAACTTTGAACGGTCCGCATCGGCACTGACGAGATCCGACGGATGTGACGTCGTTGATGGACACGTGGGCATGTCGTCCGTGCACGTTTGGACCTAGAGGAAACGGACAAAAGGAGATGGGCTGCTGGACGTGTGGACTGGAACACTGCCAATGGTGGGCCCCACCTCTTCTAATTAATTCATAAGGCCCCACCTTTGCTTGTAGATATGTACATGACCTCTTTTAAAAGGGGGGGATTATTTGATACTCTGGCAGAGCATGACACTTGATACACAGGCACTTGGAAATTGTACACATAGTATATATTAGCTAAAGTTAAACCAATTAAATTGGGCTCCGCACTGCCGTCGAGTCAAGAGAATGAATATTTGATTGTGAGAGCAATCGTAGCCTCTGATTACTGAACACTTATTTTTGAAATGGTATGGTTGGATATTTCATTTTTAACCGTCCAATAAATGTCCACTAATCGGGTAGTCAGATAATAAAATAAGCACAAATTTTTTATCCATGATGCATCCAAAATGGGACCTTGATCTGGACAGTTTAATTTAAATCATTTGTATTTCACAAATGCAGTTCCAAGTAATTTCTAAGTGCATGCGTATCAACCATTACAACCTGCCAGAGCATCAAATGTTTTTCTCCGTAAAGATTTTACTCCCATCTTTGGGTTTTCAGTGCCCATTATTTCGGTAATCTAGACCGTTGATATGATGAGACCCACCTTGGAACAAATTGGAATATCCCAGCCGTCCAATCTTAAGACTTTTTTTCACTTGAGAATGGACCATTCAATCGAGAAGATTTATAATCCTTTAATCCACTATCCAACGTCAGTCCGTTAAAACTCATCAACGGTCTAGATAACCAAAAAATGGGCCCCACTTGTATAAACACATAATTCTGCGATGAAAAGTAGGTGATCATAAGGTTGAGAAGCTGCCATTAAAAGTAGTTGATATGTTGCTATCCGTTTTAATCTTTTTTGAAATTAGCTGTCCACACTATCATTTATGTATTTTATAGAGCAAAAAATGTCACGTGGAAGAGGACGTGATTCCTCCTCAAATCTGGCTGTTGATGTAATAGTTAGTAGTAAATAAGAGGGTCAAAATGTTCACATGGTCAGCTATTTGATACTCCGGCACATATCATGGTTGATACACAGGAACTCTGAAGTTGTACACGTGGCATACATTAAACCAAATTACAACACCTAACTAACCCACTGTAACTAAGTCATGGTCCCAAAAATCATATTGGTCCAACAATCATAATTTCTTATTCGTGGACACTTGTTTGTTGAAATATGAGCGTTGGATATTTTTCGTTTCAACCGTTCAAGAGATGTTCACTGATCAAATAATCGCTTCTTCAAGTGTAACAACTACAATCCTATGGATCATGAAATCAATTATGAAAAATGCTTTTAGATGTCAATTATTTACACTCATTGGTGCTCTATCTTCTTCTTCATCTTTTTGTGTTCTTCTTTTTTTTTCTTTTTCTTATTAATCAGCCAACACACACACATAATTAGTCACACGATGCACCCACCAACGAGAGGGGTTAGTGTGTCTCTTTAGCACTCAAACCTTAGACCTGTTGTTGAAATGTCTAAGCGTCTTCCAACTGATATAAATCACTTATAAGTAACTTTTTATTTAAAGTTACTTAATCACTTTAATTTAGTAAGTAGAAATAAAGACATTATTTGAGGCATGAGTAGCTTAAGTAACTTAAAATCCAAACGCCTCCTTACGCCCGTTTGGATACTACCAAATAAGTTATGTATCTTGGTTTCTACCACCACTAGATAAGCTTGGTTTAAGACCAATTATAAGGAGATGTTTGGATCTTAACTTACAATGCCAATGCCCCTTAAGAGGGGTTTGAGTCTTTGCTTTGGTGGTAAACTCCTAAGGGTTTCAACATGAGGTATAGGGGGTTCAAGTCCCATAGGTGAGAAAATCTCACTACAGTGTAAGTGTGGGGGTGTGTGTGCATGGGTAGGTGTGAGGTGTGTGTAAAAAGAAAAGGAAAAAGAAAAAGTAACTTAAGATAAGCTACTTATTCCTTACGTTGCTAATATTGATTTCTACTTATTAAATTGAAGTGATTATGTAACTTAAATAAAAAGGCTACTTACAATTGATAATAAACCAAACTTACTTATCTCAAAGTAAGTTACTTAGTTTCGATGTAAGTAGAAAAAGTAATTTATTTGGGTTGCATTTGGATTGTAAGTTACTTAAGATAAGCTACTTATTAGATAAGTGACTTATCTTGGTTTCTACTTATTAAGTAAATAAGTATGTTTGGTAAACAATATACTTATGAGCTAATAAGTAATTAAGTGTATTTGGTTACATTGTGTTGATAAATAACTTTTTATAAGAAAATTTCAAATCTATGAATGTGAAG
This sequence comes from Liriodendron chinense, assembly GCA_003013855.2. Taxonomy (NCBI): domain Eukaryota; kingdom Viridiplantae; phylum Streptophyta; class Magnoliopsida; order Magnoliales; family Magnoliaceae; genus Liriodendron; species Liriodendron chinense. Next base: position 6,009,717 of record ML058484.1, on the reverse strand, counting down.
GAAGATGGCGTTGGCAATGACCTTGTTGAGTAGGAGACAGAATGGTCATGTGCACAAACTATACATTGAAACTTGTGTATGGTCGCCTACTTCATTGATGGGAGGTCCATTTCATGATGCACAAAGACCAACGCCGTGATCCTCCAGTGGGCCACAGCCCAAAGATTTTAGAATTAAATGAGCATTTCTATTAGATCTCTGGACCGTTTTTTGGATTGTTATTGTTAGCTATTGTTGACCGTCCAAAAGCAAGCAGCTGATTGGTAGATTGTAAATTTTGTGGCTTCTACATATGGCTCATCTCAGAGGTGAATCGATGATTGGAGTTTGGACGGCCTAGATTGATAGGTATGTGCATGTATTCGATGCTAGAAAGGTTTTTACACTAGATTTTGGTATATCTTTCATCCATTGGTTTAAATTTCCATGCCAGGTTTGGTAGGATGCAGATCGCATGGTGAACCTAATACCACGTGTACGGACTATGGGGCCCACCTTAATATATGTGTTTTATCCACGCCGTCCATCTGTTTTGCTAGCTCATTTCAGGGCCCACACAATAGTAACAGTGGAGAAGATGACGTCTACCGTTGAAACCTTCCTAGGGCCCACAGTGATGTTTATTTGTCATCCAACCTGTTCATAAGGTCACGTAGACATGGATGTAAGTAAAAAATAAATATCAGTTTGATCCAAAAGTTCTGTGGCCCAAAGAAGTTTTCAATGGTAAGCATTCAATCCCTGTCGTTTCATGTGGTGTGGTCTACTTGAGATTTGGATGTGCTTTGATTTTGAGCTCATGCCCCAAAATGATATGGGAAAAACATATAGATGGCCTGGATAAAACACACACATCGTGATGGGGCCCACAATCCTTGCACCACCTAGTTAGGTCTGCATCCGGTTTGGTAGCCCCCGGGACGATGAAATAATTGGTCCCCTACTCTCAAATACACGTACATGATGTGACCAATAGAAATATCATGATCCTTGACCCAATGCTATACTCGGGCCCTTAGTTGTGACAAGTTGGCCATATGGTTCAATAACCCATACCATTGGAATGTTGCATAATGACTGGGATGAAGTGGTCCACACAAAGAAATCTCTATAGGAAAATCTTAACCATTTTATTAAACATAACAATAGACGGTTAAGGAAAAAAATACAGCCATCGTCCCAGATCACATGAAAAAATTCATTCTAATGGTGGCGAGAGTTTTGAGACGTGGTCCAATCACAGCTCGATGCAGCAATCCAACAATCTAGATTATCCAAATATGGGCCCCACTCATCAAACCAGAACACCCGGGCATATAGTGAAAAACCTTGGGTCGAGGATCCTATAAATACTCACTGGGGATGATATGGTAGAGTTGGAGTACGTAGCACCATCTCTCCTTTTTCTCCTTTTCAATTATCGAGAAAAACAAAAAAAGCGACAAAAAAATTACTGAAATACTGTTCAATAAAAATAATAAGTTATAAATAATACTTAACCAAACTTATTTTAAATAAGTAATCAGCAAAAAAAAAAAAAAAAAAACTATTTATGTAACTACATCCAAACGGACCATTGGTGGTATCCAAACAGGCTCTAACTAATTTTTTTACTCGAAGATATTCACTTCAGCTTAATAAGTAGAAACCAAGATAAGCTACTTGAGGCATGAGTAGCTTATCTTAAGTATCTTACAATCCAAACGCCCTTAAGGTGAGAAAGCATAAAAGTAGGTCCATTATAGGCTCGGTGGTAGACTCCAAGGAGTTTCAACGCCAGGTCTTGGGTTTGTGTCTCATAGGTGGTGAAAATCCACTACGGGTGAGTTTGGGGCTGTGGGCGGGTGGGTAAAAAAAAAAAAAGGGTCCATTTTAGGTGTGGCACTGTATGGGCAGGCCCACTGCACATGGAGGACCAGTCATTTTAGTAGTAGATTTAATGCTACTTTTGCCTGTCTTGGCATTGGTACATGCTCAATGTGGTAGTATTTGATTGAACTTTAGATGTTAGATGGAACCTACAATAAAGGGTGTCTAAAACTTGTTAGGTTAGGTACTTACTCCATTGGGCCCCATCTTTAATAACAGTTTGCTGTTCAATCAAATCCTGCCATGTTATGCTTGTGTGAGCTCAACAAGGCAAAGGAAATGCCCAATCGGCCTCCATTTAAAAGAAAGTTGTTTGGTCTAGTCCTTACTCAACCGGGCCCTATTGTCTGATCAAATCTTGCCACCTCGTGCTTGTACCAACGTAGATGTCAGTACAGACGTAGGCAGTACCCAATCTGTGTCTACTCATTTTGTGATGGATTATTAGAGCGAGCCTACACGTTGTTGTACGTACAGATCACACATGCGAAATGTAGAATATATGCTTGCTCGACATTTTTCAATGAAATGTGACATTTGCTCAACATTTTTTAATTATCCATTTGTGGGCCTTTAATTGGATATATATTTCATAGTTAGATCACCTTCATTTTTAGGCTAGGGCCCATCTCCTTGAAGATCCACCACAATAAGCGGTCTAATCTCTGCACTCATGATCCATATGTACCTGATATATATAGAAAAATGCTCTCCTGCGCACCGGTGCGGTTTGAGAAATCATCACACCTGATGTGATCCCAAAATCGGAGCGGTCCACGTGATGCAGCACCTCAAAAAACCTTGAGGGCCCAGCTTTCAACCTGATCCAAAACTTTGGTGGACCATGTCAAAAGGAAACAGTTTCCTCGCTTGATTTGCCCCTCTCTCAGTGTTACGGCCCACTAAAGTTTTGAATTAGGTCGAAATTTGGGCCTTGAGGGTTTTTTTGAGGTTATGCATCACATGAACAGCTAAGATTTTGGGTTCACGTCACCTGTGATGAGTCCTTGAAAAGGTGCTCACGAGAGTGTGCGGGAGAGCAGGACTCTCTCTCTCTCTCTATATATATAGGGAAATCTCTCTCTCTCTCTCTCTATATATATAGATATATAGGGAAATGGAACTATGAGTCCGAGTTGTGTGGGACCCACCGTGATGTGGATCGAACATCTACCCATCAGTTAGATGCACCATTCCATGATGGGACATGGGCTTGAATATCAGGTCAATCGATGACTTAGGTGGGCCACACCACAGGAAACAGTTGAGAGGGGTTACCTACCCATTAAAATCTTCATGATTGCATATTGGGCCCACTGAGATTTAGTTCACAAATCCAGCCCATCCATTGTGTGTGTGTCACTTGGATGAGGGGTCGGACCAATTTTCAGCCACATCAAAAACTCAGGTGGGACCCACCAAGTTCTTTTAGATAATTTAGGCATGCCTTCACATAGTTTTTTATCGTATAGCCCACTAGAGTTTCATATACGGCTTATTTTTGGGATATCCCATGTCCTAAAGGGGACCTATCAAATGTATGGTGATGATTTCCGATCCACATCACGGTGGGGCCAACACAGCTCGACCTCATGGGAACTTCCCATGAGGTCGACCTCATAGTACCATTTCTCACACACACACACACATATATATAAAGGAAATGCCTGCTTAAAGTTATTAGAGGTCCAAGCACAACAGTTAGATCATATGTTGCTGTCCATCCAGTGGACAACTTTCAAATTCTAGTGTGTGTTTGGTACATCCAACTTCCCTGTGGTGTGGCTCAACCGAGTTGTGGATCTCATTGATTTTTTGCCCCAAGGCTAGGAATTGGGCGCAGCTTGGATGGATCCTTGACCGTCAGGGACTCAGGCCCACTGTGATGTATATGCCTTACATTCATGTTGTCCATCCATCTTGACATATCGTTTTAGGGCATGATCCAAAAAATAAAGTGGACCCAAATATCAGGTGGACCACACCAAAAGAAACAGTGGTGATTGGCCATTAAAAACTTCTTGTGGGCTACAAAAGTTTTGGATCAAGCTGATATTTGTGTAGTCTTTTCATCTTTGTGACCTTATCAACAGGTTGGATGGTGAATAAACATTCCTGTGGCCCCCAACAACTTTTTAATAATGAGTATTCAATTAACACTTTCTTCTTGTGGTGTTGTCCACTGAAAATTTAGATCTCCTTCATTTTTTGGATCATGGCCTATAATAATCTGTCAAAATGGATGAATAGTGTGGATGTAAGGTAAATACATCACAGTGGGCCCTGCACCCCAGAATCGAGGAGAGAATCCTATGAAGGGAGTATATTCCACATGTTCAACATGGTGAGCCACACAGAGTCCTGGCGCTGTACAGGAATTCGGTCTGACATCAACTCGAAACTGAACTATTTTGTAAAGGATTCAACTGGAGATGGACCAATTTCACTTTATGAAAATTACATGGTAATTCTCACTAAGTTCCTAATGTGTCATATCACTTAAATCTATAAAATAACCCACATTCTTTTATAATCCATAACAATACTCTATTTAAAAGTCGATAAACATTCACACACAATTAGTTAGTACGTGGCCCACTATGGTGTTTGTATAACATCCCGCCCTTTCAACAAGGTTGTCCTACCATGAAAATGGGATGCCCAAAAAACAGGTTGATCCAACCCTTAGATGTGCCCAGCGTGGATGTGTAGTTTTTTTGGTGGCTATTCATTGTTTATGATGTATCTCACCTGATATTGGATTGGCCTGACTTTTGGTTGGTGTTTGATTTTTCAATTCTACAGTAAATACTAGTAAATAGATTATTATTGTTATTTATGTCCATTTGACTGCCAGAGGTTATTTCCACCTTGAAACTTAGGGCTGTAAGCAGGCCAAGTCTGGGGTAGGTTTCAGCCCGGATTTGATCTGTTTCGGGCCAGGCTGTCAGTTGGCCCTTTTCAAAATTCTGATTTTCAGGCCCGAGCCCGGCCCATTGACACCCCTGTTTTAACTTGGTCCAAAAAAAGGTTGATTTAAATCTGTGGGGGCCATCGTGATGTATGTGTCATATCCACGTTGTCCATCCGTTTTACCTGAACATTGTAGGGGGTGAGCCAAAAAATGAGGCAGATCCAAAGATCAAGTGGCCCACACCATGAGAAACAGCCGTCGTAAAACCTTCACCGTTGCAAAGTTTTTTTCTACCTAGGGCCCACAAGATTGTTAATTTGTCATCTAACCCGCTCATCAGATCACAGAGATATGAATAATGGGGGGGAAAAAAGTATCAACTTGATCCAAAACTTCTTAGGACACCCAAAAAGCTTTCAACAGTGGGTGTTCAATTCTCATTGTTTCCTATGGTGCGGTCCACTTGAGCTTTGAATCTGCCTCATTTTTGGGCCCAGTTGGCAAAATAGATGAACAATGTAGATAAGCCATATACATCACAGTGGGCCCACATGAAATTTGCACCTCTCCTCCAATTTAGTGTACAGGCTATTAATGTCTGCATTCAAAATGGTGCTGTAATTATCTTGGTAAATAATTATTAAATATACGGGGAATTAAAAAAGAAACAGCCCCTTAGGGCGTCCCATTTTCATGGTGGACAACCTTACTAGATAGGTGAGATGTCATACAAACACAATTGTAGCCCCACCCACCAACTAATTAGAGGTACAATTGGTTGGTAGTGAGCATGTCTTTAATGCTCATACAAGTACAACTTTTAGTGGGTCTCAGTCCTTTATGTGGCGACGATTATGGGCACACAGAATTCACTGAGGGTCACCAAGCATAACGGTGGGCCGCGAGAGGGAGGGATAGGGCTGTCAATGGGCTGGGATGGGTCCGTCGGCTTTTGGGCCTGGCTCCCATGAGCTGGACTATAGGCCCAAGGGCTGGGCTCGGGCTTAAAATTCAGACTCATTTTTAAATCAGGCTAGGTTTGGACCATGTATTACAACCCATCAACCCAGCCGGATTCCATCCATGGGTGTTGGTGTCTCTCTTACAATTATTAGGTCCGAGCCCAGTCTAAAACAGGGCTGGGCGCAGCTGGCCAGGCAGACCACCCCGCCCATTGCCATCCCTTGTCAAACTAGGAAATCTTAAAATTAGCTGGCCCATAATTGTTTGATGGACCATCACTAGATCACAGCCGGAGTATCAAGTATCAACGCTGGCTCGCGGGCCCAAAAACAAGCTGAACTTATCAGTCTTGCAGTAGATGGGCCATAGCCCAATCAACGATATAGCTGTATTGTGGACCTCCTAGTTGATTATCTGTTTAGCCATCCGTTGGTCACATTAGCTGTGATTGTTATAGCCATCCATTTGTTTCAGACACCTCAACCGCATGATTGAGGGGACACGAATGCCCTTTAGGCCAGAATATCGAACAGGAGGCGATCACCTAAGGAAGCCATGCAAAAATCGCATTGATGGGATGATCCAATCCGTCCTTTACTTGGCATTATTTTCTATAGCCATCTGTTTACCAAGCCATGGATTGGATGGTTACGATTGCTAAACGAAAGTGATTCTTTAGAAACATAAGTATTCCATCAAGGGCCCAAAGAAATAGATGGATCAGATTATTGATTAGACTTCTTCTTTTTTGTCTAAAAAATATTGACCGTCCATATTGAAGGACTTTGATCGAATGGTTAATATTTGTCGGATTGTGTGATGTTCCCATGGTAGCCCATGAAATGTACGTTGGACCCAGCTAACAGCTTGAATCAGCGGATCGGATTTAAAAATAAATAAATAAATAAATGACTCTTTTAAAATTTTCTCATAAAGCATATTTTGGTCATTTAAATGTAGTTCCAGTTGGCCCTTGACTAAGTGCATGAAAGAAAGAATTACTTTTGGGGTATAACTATAATTAGATGATGTATAGGTGGACAATGTAATTGGGATATATTTATATAGGCGTCCGGCTACACCCAGATCCATAGCCCAAGTGGTAGATTGAGTGAAGATAGCCTCCTTTAAACACTGAGGTCCTGGTTTCAATTCCCAGAGTGGTGGTGGTGTGTGTAGGCGTTTGTTTACTAAGTTGCACATGGGCGTGCAACCCTACGGCTCAGTGGTAAGCTCACAAGAATTTCAACATGAGGTCATAGAGATCATAGGGTCAAGTACCCATTGTGTTGTGAGTGCACAGGCATGTATTTAGTTTTGTTTACAGTTTCAAAGTGCCTGCATATCATTGGGGTACTCATGGGCTGCCATTCCAAGGCATATATCAAGCCTACCCAATAAACCGGAGAGGTAGGGCTCTCAATGGAGCGGGTCAGATCCGAGATCCGATTCGCTCCGAATCCGTTTAATGCGGATTTGGATCTTAAAATAGGTCCGATTAGTTTAAATGACCGGATATGGATCTTAAATAGGTCCGATTACTTAAATGGACCGGATACGGATTCATAGGAACATATCCGAGTTTGATCCGAATCCGATTAAGATCCGACTCATTGTCACCTTAGTGTATATGTTATATTTATGCTGACCATCCGTTTTACAAATTATTTTGGCAATGTCAACCATACGATAGTAAATAGTGGGATTTGTATCATTTTTCTACTAAATTAAATGTATTATATTGTATATTTTATATCATATATTTTTTTAAATTTGTAATGGGGTGGATCCGACCCGAATCCGATGGTTATATGGATTTTGGATCGGAAATGGATCTAACAATTTATAAATGGATCGGATATGGATATCACATTTTGGATCCGAGTTGGATCCGAATCCGATCCGAATCCGTCTACAAATATACGGACTTGGAGGCGGATCCAACTGGATCCGATCCAGATCCGACCCATTGAGAGCCCTACGGAGAGGGCAACCTTCTATTGTGGCTCTGTTGATTTAGGGTCCAGGCCCACTTTGTAGTTGTTGGGATTTTATACACTTCTCATCTACGTGTGAATCAAATGAAAATATGAAATCAACACATATATATTGCAAATTTAAAATAGAGACGCAAAATATAAAAGGCTCAAAGCTCATTAAACCACAATGCGAGATTTACGTGAAGGGGAAGACGGTAGAGAAATCCACCATAAAATAAGATAGTATAATGTTCTTCCAAGTCTTATGTCCTAAACTTAAGAGATTACATGAGAAAAATCTAATACAAATTACTTCTTTAGTGCTTTAAGGAACCCAATCTTTTCTCCACAAAAAACCCTTTGCAAATGAAGAAAACCAATCTCAAAGAGATTCTGAGTTACTAGTGAGGATCAAATCCGTAAAAAGAGAACTCTCAAACACAACCTTAGTACTAAAAAACCCTACCATTATCTCCTCTTCTTTTTTCACCCCTTCCCCTTTTTTCTCTTAATACATCTCTTGCAAGACTCCCAGCGCAAAAGGCTTTTTTTTTTTTTTTTAATAGTCTCCGCATGCAAGACATGAATATCATGCCTAGATAAACCTACCGAACACAAGCTAACTTTGATCCATCCTGATGCCCAATCCTCTACTAATAAGATGTGTCTAGTTGAGACAAAAAGTTACATGTATACTATATATAATGTCAGTGGTTATGGAAAATCTTATCTACACAATTAGCCTTAGAGAATTTGGGGGTTTCAAGAGTAAGGGATCTCAGATGATGATATTTAGATAATTTCTATGTATCTACATAAATGACTTTTCTATTATTTTATTTTATTTTATATATATACAAATAGCTTGCACCTCTCTCTCTCTCTATGTGTGTGTGTGTTGCATTTGCCTTGCCTATAAGTGTAATTAGTGATTCAAAACAATCAAATCATGTAATATAAAAAGAGATGAGAAAGGGTTCAAAGCAATTGAGAGGGCATTTTAGTGATTTGGGATGAAACTGCGAAATAAAGCTCTCTCAGTTTTTACAATTACTCTCTCCTTTCAATTTGATAATATTCAAACGATCTCAATTCTCTCTAAGGGCTCATTTGGCAACTTTAATTCAACAAGAGTCACTTTAATAAGCTCTTTTTGTTTTAGCTCTTGTTCTAAATAAGCTTGTTTGGTAAAATTATTTTTTCAAAATTGAAGAATTATTTGAAATAAGCATGTTCGACAAATATTTAAATAAGAGCTTTTTTAAGGGGATGTTGATGATATTTTTAAAGATTACGAAAGTTCTATTATAAGAACAATCCAAATTGTTGTTTTGGTGGATCTCATTATAGATGGACTGTACCTCAAATGGCAAAAGACGGGATGACTTATATACAATCTTTATACTTTAAGATATTTGGGCCATCCATTATGTCAAATATTAATGTGGACCTTTCATTGTGTGAGCTAAACCTTCAAAGTGGGTTGTCCATCATGCAAGGCTCATCTTAGATGTGGATCATTTATCATTAGGGGCCCACCTTGATGCAGGTCATCCATCATGTGGGGCCCACCATCAATGTTAATTATCCTTTATGTGAGCCCCTCAATGTCCACTACCCATCACCCATCACGTGGAGTCCACATTTGATGTGTCCATAGTGTGGACCCTTCAAAGTGGATTGCCCATCATATGGGGCCCACTTTTGATATCCATCATTCATCGTGTGGGTGTGGACTGTCTATTAGGTGAGGCCCACTTGATGTGGACCATCCATTACGAGGGGCCACACTTTAATGTAGGCCATCCATCATGTGAAGCTCACTCTGTCCATTATGTGGGCCCACCTTTGATGTCAACCAACCATCGTATGGGCCCACCTTCAATGACCATCCCACCTTTGATGTGGATTGCCCCTTAAATGGGACTCACTTGATGTGGATTTTCCGTCATTGTCGGGCCACACTTTGATATGGGTCATTCATCATGTGGGGCCCAACCTTTAATATGGGTCATTCATCATGTGGGTCTAGCAACTCCCTCCCTAACTTATAAAATCGGAGCTTATTTGGCATTTTTTCCTCCTATACATGCACCCACACCACAATGGGATTTCACCACAATGGGTGCTCAAACCCATGACCTTGTGTTGAAACTCTTGGGAGTCTACCACTGTGGCATGAGTAAGACCTATTTTATTTGCTACTTTCTAAACTCATAAGCCCAATACTTAGATTTTCATTAAACAGTCTAAAAGCTTATTCTTTTATAAATAAGCCAATAAGCTCTTATTTATAAAGATGCCAAATGTCTCACAATTTATTACAATTGCATGTGATGATTTTACTTGTAATTCTAATATTCAAACAAACACATTACTAATTTTGGTACCAACATATGCAATTTTTATTTTTATAATATAGAAAAGGCTTGTTTTTAGTTCAAGCTTCTCCAATTTTAATAATGCAATATAAAATAACAGTGTAAAAGCAAAGTGCATGCAACATATGATAATGCGTGATCCAAGCCTTGGCGCACTTATACATGATACTCGGTGTCACCACCAACCTTCAACTGCTCATATGTTTCACTTGTGCTCCATTGAACCTTCAAGCACCCCCACACATGCTAAATTGTTAAATGTTCACATGCACCACATGTGCCATCATTCAACTTGAAACACCTGACATGTGCCATGTGTACCAACATCAACGTTGTCCAACATGCGCCACATGTGCCATAATTAATCTACATACACCTTGTGGATCCACATGTGCATATTTATTACAATATCCATGTCTTTCCATATTATAGGGTTTGACAAAAAAGTGCTAGATAGGCGTTAATGATGGGCTCCATCGGAATTAAAATGCACAAAATACTGAGGGCATACTTGGAATGAGGAATTGAATTGCATAAGGTGAAATTAATATCATTATTAGATGATGATTATATGTCAGGAAGTATCATGGTATTTTGACCATCCAATCCCATGTTTGGAATCTTTTTTTTTTTTTGAAAATAATTGTATTAAGTGAAACCAACATTTGATGAGCCATGGAACTATAATTAACAGATAATATTTCATTGGTCACCTATACACATATGCAACTCAAGTGCCATATGTAAAGGGCGCATAAAAATGGACCAGCATTAATAAAACACATGCAACAACATTGGGACTATAAATGCAGTAGATTTCGAAATCCACGTTAAATCCCACTGTATCTCCTATCAACTAGGAATGAATGATACGATACCTAGATTAATCCAATCATTCCTATTGTTTCCAAACACCTTATATAAGTTACATCAAACCAAATGCAACTCAAGACAACCTAATCGTATGTTCCCGACAAGCGCTAAGGCTCTGTGTTCCCATCATAATGTTTGTGTGACATCCACTCGATCTGCCGCTGCACTCCTCAACTTTAGCCCCAAGGGCAAAAATCAGCCAAATAAACAACTCAAACGGGCCATAAACAACTCAAACGGGCCACACCAGAGGTAACAATGGAATGGGATGCTAATCATAGGTTTGCCTATGGGGCCTCTCTTTGAGAAACCAATTTACTATGATTGCGAAAGAAGCAAAAACTAGCTTGATCCAAAACTCAGGCAAGTCATTCTAGAACTTAAAAAGGTTTTAGGTACAATTTTACATTATTCTCATTGGTATGGCCATCTAAGTTTTTAATCTAGCTGATCTTTTATATGTGAACATATGGATTCTTGCCAGATGGCTGGAGTGGATTTCACATATCTTACTAGGCTCCACAGAGCTTAGGTGTTTTATGCAATGCCTGAAACAGGTGTTGTAGACAATTCCTATGTTACGATTATCTCAGACACCTGATAGAACTGTTGCATCCAAGCTGCACTCATCACAGATCTCTGGGCCCATTGGGTTATCTATGAAGAGGAAGAAAAACACATTTTCATTGTGGGCGTACCAAGCCCAAGTCCAAACCAACTCTGCCCATACCATGACAACATGACCCATTTGTTTGAGGACTCCTACAAGTCCAATACAATACAACCCATGGTTTGTAAGACTCGGCTGAGAACCAGCCAGCTTCAGTCTACCGGATGGGGTTTGACAAGACGGGTCAACTGGGCTGAGTCTAGTAAATTCACCCTCAACTCGGACAAGTCAAAACTCAGCTCAAGACGAGACAAGTCGGTTAGGGTCACCAAGTCTTTTAAGGGGCATTTGGATAGCAAGTTCTTTAAGATAAAGCTACTTATGCCTCAAGTAACTTATCTTGGTTTTTGCCTATTAAGCTAAAGTGATAAAGTAACTTTAAGTAAAAAAGTTACTTATAATTGATCATAAACCAAAGTTACTTATGTCAAATAAGTTACTTATCTACTACTATAAGTAGAAAAAACAACTTATTCAGTGGTATCCAAACGAGCCCTTAATTATGATATAAATCTATACTAAAGCCCATTTACAGGCCCACTCAAATCCCACTCCGTGGTGCTTGGCTCGCCTAGGGCCTGACCAGAGGTTGCGTTTGCCTCGCCTTAGTTCCCTAACTGTGGGGCTCTGAGCCAGCCCAGAGCTGGTCCTATAAAGAAGAGTAAAACAATCAATGGTTTAAAACATTCAATTTTAAGAATTTTTAAGTGTATACTATTTGTCTACTAGGAGTCCCACCATATAAATGGTTATGACATTGATAGTTGAAACACGGCCCAAAACCGACCTTTTATCTACACATGTATGCTGAATAGGAGCTGGTCACAAATACTTTTAGACCATCCATTCTGTTGTATGATTGTGGCCCACTTGATGATTGGCTTGAGGCCAATAGGCCAGTTTGGGCCTTTCATCATTGATCAAGCCTAACCCGGACAATGGCCCTATTTTCACTGGGTACCTTGGGGCCATACTCAGGGGGCGCGGTTTGGGTGGATCCCCGGATCCACTGAGGTCCCACTGAGGTCGGTTGATCCCCCACTGTAGGGCCACTGTGATGTATGTACCTTACATCTACACCGTCTATGCATTTTGAAAACTCATTTTAGGGCATTCTCCAAAAAATGAAGCAGATCCAAATCTTAGGTGGACCATACCACATGAAATAGTAGTGATTGAATCCACACTATTAAAAACTTCATGGGGGCTACTCGAATGTTTATTTTCCATCTAACCTGTTGAAAAGGTCACAAAGATCCTGGAGGAAGATATCAAACAAATATCAGCTTGACCCAAAACTTTTGTGACCCACAAGAAGCTTTTAATGGTTAGTACCATTGTTTACTGTATTACGGTCCACCTGAGATTTGGATCTACTTTATTTTTTGAATCATGCTCTAAAATGAGTTTTCAAAATGAATGGATGGCGTGGATGTACTACACACACATCACACAGTAGACGGCACGGTAAGGGATCCACCCACCTCTGTGGATCAGGGGATCCAGCGAAGCCGCGCCCATACTCAGGGGGCCAAGCCCTGGTCCACCAAGGTGGGGCCCATTCCCATCCTCAATGGTGGACATTCTCACGTGCACACCACGTGCTCGTGCCGGGATGCGGGTAGGAGGGATATTCACATGGCGATTCTGTAGGAGACGTGTGGGGAAATAGAAGAGGAGAAGTGCACGATCCGCTATTTTTGGGGGACCATTTTTTTCACTTCTTCCCCCTATTTTCTTTACCTTTTGCCCCTTCCTTTTTAAATACCCACCCCATCTCTCTCTCTCTCTCTCTCTCTCTCTCTCTCTCTCAACGAGAATTCCATTTTTCTGCATTCACTTCAATCAGAGAGAAGGTATGGATGCATTATTTCCCATCACAACTTCTAATCTTTTCAAAAAATTCAGAGAAGGAAATCCATTTCAAACTGATTTTTTCTGTTGGGCGTTTATTATTTATATATTGCTTTGGATTCAACGGCTATGATCCGATAAAAATGGTCCTGGTGATGATCGACGGGGACCGTTAGACAGGAGTAATCCACTGCATGTTGTGCATTACCCGAAAATTACCGGGACTGGTTAATTGCATCCGTTGTGATTGATGGCAAGCCATTGTCGGAATGGATGCAATCCTGGTGGGAAATCCATGGTCTAGCTTGATCGTGGGTGGGCCCATTTGGGTTCTATGTATAAATTCGAACCGTGTGTTAAGGAACTAAGAATTCTTGTTGGATTGTAGCTAGAGGGTTTTAGTGTTTTCTTGTATGCGGGGATATTACTTGAAGTGTTTGATGAAATGTTTGTGATTCTTATGCATGCATTTGACCCAGAGGATATATGCATTTAAACCGTTCCTATACTGTGCCCCATGATGGGTGGGGATACCCCCAAAAGTGGTCCACCATCCATTTTGCCGGCCGTTATCTGAGTGGATGCGATCACATTGGGCAATCCATGGTCCACAATGATCATAGGTGGGCCCATTTTGGTCCCATGTATAAATTCATACCATGCGTTAAGGTAGGAGAAGTTATTGGATCATTGTAGCTGAAGGTTCAAGTGCTTTCTTCTGTATGGGGATATTACTGATAGTGTTTGATGAAATGTTTCTGATTTTTATGCATGCATTTGATTTTGAGGAGATATGCATTTTAACTGTTCGTATAGTGTGCCCCATGATGGTTGGAATACCCCCAAAAGTGTCCCCCTTCACATGATCTTAAAATGTGGACTGTTGGTTGTAACTATCCATTTATATGGATGTATAAGATTATCTGCTGAGGAATTATATGATATGTGGCCTGAGTCTTTGGACAATATACGCGGTTTTGGAATTCTGACAAGTGGGACCCAAGATTTTGTAATCCAAACAGTTGGTTTGTTTAGTCCTGCCGTGGATGGAGCATGCCCCAAAAGATTTCCTAGATTGGTAGACCCAGCAACCAGTATAACTTTTTCAGTTGAATGTGGACGTTTGTTGTATTTCTCTTCTTAACCATCTGTCTGTAGGCCACAAGACAAGTTTAAGATTGTCCTATCAAGGAGATTTTCATCCATGGCGGACCAATGATCAAAATTACACTAACAATGGGCCCCGATTGTCAGAATTGAAAACCCATGCTGTGCAAGGATTCAGGCCACTTATCAATGATTCCTGCTATCTGGTTGGGGATATTGAAACATGATCCATCCCATGACAGAATCAATGGTTTGTCTTACCAAAAGATGGGCCCCACATGAGCCATTTCTAGGTTTAACGAGAACAAATTGCAGCCTTTGTTTTGTCATCCCATCATATTATACCTCTTTTTATTAAATGAGCACTGTTCATGAAACACGAGTTTTTACATGTTACCAGGGAATTGATGCATTAGTATATTTGTTCATAAGATGTTGAGTTGTCATGTTTCCTACATATGCCCAAGTTGAATTCATTGCTTAATGACTAGCTCTCTAAGTGTGTATGTTTGAATGGTTATTTCAATTGAGTATGTTGTGGGAGTTTGGCCAGTGGTTCCTCATTTGGCTTCATGAAATTGGGTTCGATTTTTAAACATTTTTATCTCCTTCTATGCTTGGAATTATATAGTGCATATAATCGGATTTGTTTTTTGTTACAACCCCCCCCCCCCCCCCCCGGCGCGTACTCTCTCTCTCTCTCTCTCTCTCTCTCTCTCTCTCTCTGATGCAGGACAACTAACCACTTGCTCTAAAAGCTTGACTGTTAGAGTGTGGCGAATCAATCCCTTTATCTCATAGCCTAGGTCGAGAGGGCCTCGAATCCACGGGTTCACCTCAGGGCTCCGAATCTACAGGTCACCCTAGGCCCTCGGTCGAATCCTCCTACGTGGGCCCCGAATCCATGGTCGCCTTGAGCCCACAAGCGCTGAGTCCACAGCCGACCCCACCCTGATGCAGGGACATGCGATGACCTAACCCTAGATGCATGTATATTCAGTTAGAAGATATTGAAATAATAAAATTATGAAACTAACTACTTTCAATCAGAGGAAACTAACAAATCTCAACACAGAAATGAGATCCGTCCGTCCGGATCATACCCTTTAGCATAAAACCACGTAAAATCGTAAAACAGGGAGGATCTATAGATATGAGGATATCCCAGATCTAGCATAGACCAGTCCACAATCAAGTTTGAATCCGGTTCTCATGGCTAGGCATCCCTCTTTTCGATCGTACCGAGGGGGGTGGTTCAGAAAAAGACGAAGGATGTCGAAAAATAATGAATTCTCATGAAGCACGAATTATGAATAAAAAATAATCTTACCTTTCCTCGCACCTTGAAGAAATAGAGAAGAGAAAACGGGAACTCCGAGGTGGAATCCTCAACACCCGAGGGCCAATCCTGAAACCCTAATCTCTCAAATAAAGAGGAAGAAGCACACGAATTTTCTATTAATTCAATAATTCGAAATAGGGTTTCTCATAGTATATATAAGCTACGAAAATAAAAAGTACACTAAAATGCCTGAAAATAAAAATAAAAATAAAAACGCCTAAACTAAATAACGACACTAAAACGCCTAGAAACAAGGAAATAAACAGAAAAGCGCCAAAAAGTAAATCCGCCTCACGGTCCAGCGATCATGATGCTCTTGCGCGATCCTGCAGCTTGCGTAATCGTAACACGTCAGAAAATGGTCCAATGGACCAGTGTCCATCCACATCAGCTCATCTGCTCCAACACTCGATCTGCAACGTCGCCTCCTCTGGTACACTCTAAAGGGTGTACCACTGATGTCCGCATCACACCCTGAGTGTGCTCTTGAGTCCACAGGCTGCCCCGCTCAAGCCCGGTGTGAAAATGCCCCTGCTTTATTCAACCCCCCGGTGAGGAGTTTCAAATACAAGACCTCTTGCTTTGATACCAATTTGATGCAGGACAACTAACCACTTGCTCTAAAAGCTCGATCTGTTAGAGTGTGGCGAATTAATCCCTTTATCTCATAGCCCAAGTCGAGAGGGCCCCGAATCCACAGGTTCACCTCAGGGCCCCAAATCCACGGGTCACCTTAGGCCCTCGGTCGAATCCTCCTACGTGGGCCCTGAATCCACGGGTGGGTCTGAATCCACGGTCCCCTTGAGTCCATAGCCGACCCTACTCCGAGTGTGCTCCTGAGTCCACAAGCCGCCCCACTCGTAGCCCGGTGTGAAAATGCCCCTGCATTACTCTCTCTCTCTCTCTCTCTCTCTCTCTCTCTCTCTCTCTCTCTCTCAACCAGCGATGTCTTGGAGAAACTAATTTTGGGCCTTTCCATATTCAAATCCTTTTGGATAAAATCCAAAAGATGTTGGAATCTCCATGTTTGCAAACAGTCCCTTCTATTTTGTATTTTTTTTATCATGCTGGTCGCCACAATTATCATCCTTTTGGTTGCTCGGGAATGTGATTCATGTTGTAATTTGATCAAGATCATCACGTGGGATTTATGGTACTTGGAAGTATTTTCAGTGAGCAAGGATCAATTCAGTGAACTATATTTGCATTCAATAAAATGTGATTGCTGGTGAGAAACTTTATATGTTCATGTCTGTTATAGACTACAGCTCGATGAATCATATAGACTAGCAATTGATGGTCACCCCTTATTAACAGGGTAATTCCCACTATCTTATGTATCCTGGGCTATGAATGCCATGTCATTCATGGGAAGTACACTTACAGTCATGTATACATCTTTTTCGAGAGATACAGTCATATACGCATGCATCAGTGTGTGTAATTTCTGATAATGGCATTACTCATTCAATCTGTTCAATGCACTCGCTTTCAGTATCGTAGCCCATCTTTTAGGTGTATGTCTTTTGCATTATGGATTCTGTTCACAATTATTTTTACTAGAATACCTATACTTGATTTCTTGTTGGTTATGATGACAGAAAGTTCCAAACTTGTGAATTTATTTTACTATAAAATTGCGGCAGGCAGCTGCCTTTTTTTAGACTTTACCTGTGGGCCCATTGCCTAAGGGCCCGTTTGGTTGTATTTTTGCTGAACAAACTTCCATTTTGCTGCTTATTTGGAGCAGCGGGGAAAAGGGTATCTCCTGTCCTTTTCTAACTTTTCAGCCCCAAATCAACCTGAAATGCAACAGAGTTATTTGGGTGGGAAACCATCCTGCCCGCCTCACATTGCAAGGGACATCCAAACAGACCCTGAAATGCTAATCATCATTTTGAGATTCTTTTCCTTGTGTACTTGTGGTGGATTAAACTTGACTTCATCCTGCATTGCAATAGCTTTCGGCCTATGGATATTGCATTGTTCTGTGGTTGCACTTAATCTGCTGCTCTCTTCTTCTTCAGATCAAGGCCAAATTGCCAGCAGCCTTGAGATGCAGAACCACTGCTGTGTGGGAATCTTATGCTGCTTCGGTTTGTGAACACCTGGTTAGGAGTGTTGTAAGATCCTTGAGTCAGAATCCAGATTTTTAGGGAAATCTTTTTCTTCGAACGATGTCCTACGCCGGTATTTGGTCTGGGAACTTTCATCAGTTAAGAAACACACTCGGAGGAACTCATGGTTTTAGGCTGCTGCGACTCGGAACCTGTGGGGCTTCTGGAAGAGAACTTGAGATGGGCATATGGAAGCCACGTCTTGTAACAACAAAAGTAGAAGCCGCAAGGAATCCAAAACAGGAGAGCAGCAAACCATGCAACATCAAACTGGACCTCTTGGATGGAACGGTTGGAAGAACAACAAAATCAAAGGCCAAGAAGTCGGAGCTGACTGAATTTAAAAGCATTCAGTACTGCGATGCACAACAGAAGATTGCTGATGGCAGAGACTCAGGGCAGTTGGTGACAGTTCTTGTTTTTGATATTGAAACAACTGGGTTCAGTGCACGTAAAGATAGAATTATTGAGTTTGCACTTCAGGATCTTTCTGGGGGGAAGAACAGCACGTTCCAGACTCTAGTCAATCCTGAACTGTATGTGCCGAATGCACATGTTCATGGCATAAGTACTCATATGGTCAACAGGCCTGATGTTCCAAGGTGCTTTTCTTGTAAAATCTCATGTACCCCGGCTTATTTTTCTTGTAGCGATCATCGTATCAAGTAAATGGCTGGTCCTAGTAGTTGGTTTTATTTGATTTATAGTTCATCTTCTACTTGTTTCACACTTCTCTGATAGCATAGGAATGGTCTAGATCTTAGGATGGAACTTCCCTTTAATTCATTCTTTTTGTCGCTCTACAGCTCAGGATCACACAAAATAAACTCCTGCAATCCTTTTTTTTTTTTTTACATTTTTTAATGTTTCTTTATGATTCTTTGTTGATAGTCTGTCTTTTTTAGGAGGATATTTATGGATTATTTGAATCCATCCCAATGCAACAGCAGTCAAAACTACTCATGATGCTTGGGATGTCTCTAGTGCTGCCAATCTCTGAGTTGTTTGCTGGAGTTTCTTCTGGGATCCTGACCTACAGCTTGCATGAATTAGTATCTTAAGACATATGTTAGAAGGGGAGTTATTTAATACTCTGGCTGCCTATTACGCTCAATAAGCAGGAACTTAAGAATGGTACACCTGACATATAGTAACTCGTTTGAACTGACTAAATTATTGAACCCACAGTCGTTAAGTTACATTGAAAAAATCAAATTGGTCGAACAATTCTACCCTCCAAATCATGGACACTTGTTTGCTGAAATAAGACCATCGAATATTTTCCATTTTAACCATCCAATAAATGTCCACCAATCTGATTGTCAGATAAATCACCTAAGCATAACTTTTGGTTCCTGCTACGTCTAAAGTGGTACCCAAATTTTGGATGGTTTAACTTAAATTATTTGTGTACCACAAATGCAATTGTTAGTTAATTTCTAAAGTGCCTAATTTTCAATACATCTGAAGATATCCAATAGTAAATAGGTCTTACTGTTGAAATATGTTATGCAGGTGGAAGGACCTTGTTCCAATCTTAAAGAATTATGTAAGAAGTCGCCAAAAAGCTGGGGGGCCAGTCTTGTGGGTTGCCCACAATGGACGCCGTTTTGATGCACCCTTTATCGTCAAGGAATTCAGTCGTTGTTCCATGGATGTACCTTCAGATTGGCGGTTTTTGGACACACTTCCTCTTGGAAGGTTATTGGTGAAGCCAGATGGTCAGTACCATTTCCCTTTTTTATTTATTCATTTATTTTTAACTGATTTCTTGTCTCCTTAACATTGCGAATCTGCTTCAATGTATTCCTCTTCCTGCTTGATTGTGCCAATAAAGTAGTTAGCTGCAAACTACTTATACTAGCTTGGAATGCATTTATGATACTCAAAATTATGTGAAGGGAAGTGAGGTGTCTGCTCATAAGGGTGGCAATGGACCAAGTTTGGGCTGGCCCAGGCCCAACATTTAAGACATGGGCCAAAGCCCAGGCAAAACCCAGCACAGCAGGCCCAAGTTCGAGCCAGAAAATTGGTTGGGCCCGAGCCCAACCCGATTTGGCACAAAAATTGATAAAATCCTTAATTCCCACTTGAATGTTCCCATTTCCCAATTGATCAAGTGGACTACATGTGCACAAAAAAGGTAGACATTTTGGAGGAATGAAACCAATGGCTTACATTCAAGATGGATGGATTACCTAACCAAGGATTGGAATGGCATAGTTGTGGGATATCACACTCGTATGTATAAAGTTGGGTTGGGCTAAAATGACTTGAGCCCAAGCCCGAGCAAAGAATAGATCAGACCATGCATGAGAGGTCAAAGCCCAACCAACGGGCCAAGCTAGTAGGTCCAAAACTGGCCCATTGCCACCCTAATTTGCTTCCCAGAGTAGGATTTCAAATCCTACTCTTGCACACATGCATTAACGTGAGATCCTGGCTTTCATCACAGTGCACCCCATTGTATTTGCCGTGGCACGAAAAATGAGTCATCAGGTAGGTGTCACGTGCATGAGAAGTTGAACAAGTGTTATCCAATGTTTTAAATGGCAAATATTGTAGCATAGCGTTCATCCCTCTAAAGCGTGAGGCATTAGCTACATAGCATGTAGTGTAAGCTACACGCTACTTTTAGATTTTTAATCCATGGTGCGCTTGGTTGGACCAAATATCATGTTATTTGCACCAAACTAGACTGATTAATCATGAAATTGAGAAATGCTCTAGTGTTCTCAGAGCGCGATAAGTTACAGTGCTCCTAGTTTCATCGGTCCACTTGAACAGTCCAATTGATCGATCTGAAATGTATGTTTAGTCCAGAACACATTTGGTGGACCAACATGGAAAAATCATTTTTGATCACATGATCTAATCCATCCTTGATTTGGCCTTATCTTCTTTAGCCATCCTTTTTACAAGCTATGGATGGGATGGCTACCATTGTCTAATAAAAGTGATTCTTTAGTATCATAAGCAATCCATGATGGGCCCTAACAAATAGATGGATCAAATTGTTGAGTAGACCTATTTTTTGTAAACAAACTTGACCGTCCATATTAAAGGCGATTGATCAATTGTTAATATTTGTTAGTTGGTATGATGTTTGCATGGTAGCCCATGAAATGTGTGGACATGATGAGCAGTCTGGATCAGTGGTTATAATAATAATAATAATAATAAAAGTCTGGATCAATGAATTGGACCAAGTGTCACAATGTAACTAGTAGCACTATATAACTTATAGTGCTCTGATAGCATCAGAGCATTTCTCTATGAAATTTCATGATATTTGGTGCAACCAAAGTCACTCTTAGTCGCTTGGTTTGTGTATGCCTTGATGGTTGTGAATCGGGTTGTCATGATTAAACCATAGTTCAAAAACCCAAAAACTCGATTGTCCAGTCGAGTTGGATCGACTCGAAGACTCAAACAAGTCTTTAATTAAGGGATCGTTTGGTAGCTTGTATTTAGCATGAATTGGAATCCAAATCACAATTACAATGGAATTGATGTGAATTGGTATCCTCAATTGTGTTTGGCATTCTATAATTGGAATCCCCTGGATTCCAAAAATGATGTTTGGCAGCCTGTAATTGAAATGCATTGGAATTTTGTAGTATATTGAACCCAAATTTGTTTAAATAAATCAGCTGAGTTCTGTAGTATATTGAACCTGAATTTGATTGAGTAAATCGGCTTCATTACCCTAAATTAGTGTGCATATGTGACATTTGACAGAATGATTGTAATAAGCCCATTGAAATATATATTTTGGCAAAAAATTAGGAAATTCCAAGGCTCGGGTGGGCCACAAATGTAAGGATCCAAATGACGAGTCTCGCCAACGTTTTTTAATTGTGCATTAGATGGCCAATGTTTGGATAGTTTGGATCATTCTATTGGTGCAATTTTAGTAATGCAGCCAATAATTGGATTGTTTCGATGTATCATCAGTGTGCCACGTGTTCGGCGGATTAGTAGCCTAGTGACACCTTTGTTACTTGTGCGACTCTCTTGCCTTTAAAAAGGGAGTCAACAGAGGTATTTCACACCAAAACGAATGGATTCACAGCAGAACAAAGGGATTTCAAAACACACCAAAAAACAGCTTTTCACTTACTACTATTTCCATTTACCACTGATTACACAGTGCCAAACGCACCAAAAAGGTGCAATTACCATCAATTACCACCGACCGCAAGGTGCCAAACGAATGACTCTGTATTATAACATATGTAATTGAGAATATAAGCAGTTAATAAATATTTAAACTCGGTACATATATAAATTTATTCATAAAAGGCCACCCTATGCAATGCTGGTAACAGGGATGCACTTCATCGGCACCGATTCAGGTTCGATTCTCCTCTTGCATATTTTCTTTTTTATTATTAAAAGGGCCCATGTCTCAGCAGCTGACTCTGTTTGAGTCAAGCCGAGTCGTATCAAGTCAGCTGAGATTTTGAGTCGCGACTCAACAAGTCTTGTTAAGCTCAGATTGTGTCAAGCTCATGGACAAGTTTCCTAGAGACTCAGCTCTAAAGCTCATCAGGTCGGGTTGACTCAGTTGAGTTTCTGTTCAAGTCATCAAGTTTTAGAACTATGGTATGGATTGAACCCAGTCCGCCTCAGATTTCAGTTTGACAAGAAACATTCCTCTGAAGCCTGAATTGTAAGAAGATGATTAATAAGGATCCATTTGGGTGACGGATCCCGAAAAAATTGGGATTAAGCCTCTGGCAGGCTAGGCTTGGAGGGTATTTGGCCCACCAAAATTGAGACTAGAGCATAATCCTGATTTTGTGGGATCCCCTACCCATGCAGACCCTAAAAGCGGGCCTTTTGGTTATTATCTTTCAAAAGGGGTCCTATACCCTGCATTAACCTTAAGGGGTCCATGTCCAGACCTCTTTCAAGTCATGTTTTTCATTACGGACCCAAAGTAGCTTTTATTTTATTTCTTGATGGCAATGCCCTTAAATTAGCTGCTAAGAATTCTAAACCACCAGAAATTCAAAGGCTTCTGATTAGTTGAAGGTTCTTCTAATAACTTACATGAGGAAGAAACCTTTGATTTCAAGTAGCATAAAGGCATTGGCTGGAGGTTAGGAAACAAATAATTATAGAAATAGATCTTCACTAGCCGGTGGAGGTTGGGGGTCAAGTCGATCATCCGGGTGTTGAAACATGATGGTGGACTATGGTGTTGGTGGATTACGGGTGGGGAAACAGGGAGAGACAAAAAAAGAAAGTGGACTGGAAAAAGGGGGTTTCAAGCACATTTTTATAAACAAGTAATCTTGTTGCAAGCCATATGCAAAGAGGACTAAGGAAAAAGAAGAAGAAAAGGCCCTTTTATGGTTAATAGGCTCTTCTTTTTCTTTTCTTTTCTTTTCTTTTAATTGACTATCAAGTCCAATACTTCAAAATCCATAGGCTCTTTTTATTTTATTTTATTGTTTTTTTTTTAATGATCAAGTCCAATACTTCAAAATCCAAACTCATGTAGTACTCATGCTGTATCCGTGCATCATATTAAAATTGTACACTTAAAGGTCGTTTTGTGAAAAATGACTTCACCAAAAGTAACTCTTGTTGAATAGACATCCAAAGGTAGTTCTAAACCATCAGATCACATCTTACATAAATATTTACAGAAATTGTTTCATGGCCTCTTTTGCAGCATCCTGCCAGCCCACATCAGTCCAAATAATCCTCTTCTCATTTTTATATATACCACTCTTTTATTTCTATCTCCATCGCATTTGCATTTATTGTTCTGATCATGCGTTTGGTGTTGAAACTATACGGGAGATGGACAGAATAACCTTACGGTTGTGATTTTCATTTCCTTCGCAGGATCTAAGCTTTCTTCATTGACATTAGGAGCGCTTCGCGAGCACTATGGGATTCCATTGGTGGGTTCGGCTCACAGAGCAATGTCAGACGTACACACACTGTCATTGATACTGCAAAGGATGTCTTTCGATCTGAAGATGCCCGTGTCTGATCTCCTAGATAGGTCTTTCAAGGCATCGGAACTAACCCAAGTTCTTTCCTGATTGGAAGTAGCTCTGTAGCTCTATATGTAATCTTAAAAGAAAATGTGCAAGCCCCCTTTTGCGCTGCCTCCTCTAATAACTATTCTTGTAATGTAATTCCAATTCTTTTCAGAGTAACCTGTTGTACTTCCGCGCAGATACTCTGATCTTAACTTAGGTGTCGTGGTGGCCACTTGCCCTCGGCCTCAATGTAGAACTTTCATGTTGTAATCACATCCCAACCAGCCATGTCATTCATAATCATCATTGCAGTATTGCTATTTTGAAGAAAAGTGTTGAATTTACCCATTTTGTGTTGTTTTGGGTAATAGTATGTTCCCCAACTGGATTAGATTTGAAGTACCCGTTTGGGCGTTTCTGATTTTTAAAGCCAATGGAAATGCCGCCTGCCTTTTGGGAAAAGCGGGAGGACGGAAACCGTTTCCCATTTCCATTTTCAACTGTTTCCTCCAAAAACCCGAAAATGATTCACATTTGAAGGCACAAGCAAACAGAAATACAGCTTTGGGTTTGCAATCTATTTTATCGTATTGAAAGAATGCCACTTTTTCGGACACGCCTGCAGCCTATATGCTCTCCTTTGTCTTTTCATTTTTCTCATCCGTTTTATATTTATGGATGGAGAGTAGGCCTGGCAACGGGTCGTGTTGAACTGTGTTCATGTCATGTCAAAAATTTGCTCACCCAAATTCAGCCCATTAACTAACGGGTCGAAATCTAGAAATCCAAATTCATTCATTAATTTAAGAAGTTACCTGTAACCCAATCCGTTTAACCTGTTAGGCTAGTCTACTCATCAAATGGCCACACCGTTGATGAGGACAACTGACAGTCTGACCCAACATGCAGTTGTGGTCCACCTAGTGGGCCCATTCTATCACCGAAAACAATAGGATTCACTCGTGAGAGGAGGAGGAATCACCTGTACATTGCAATATTGCATATGATGGAGTGCTAAGGTTCATAGGTGGGCCATGGTTTGGTGATCTAGACCATTATGTTAATGGGTTAAACAGGTTCGTAAGCGAAACACTGACCCGACCCGTTATGTTAATGGGTCAACCCGTTAGTGACCTGAAATGATAAGGCTAGACCCAAACACTAGTTTTTTGGTGCAGGTTGGCGGGTCATGTGGAATTTTGCCAGGTCTAAAGGAGAGAGACTGTTTGCAACGGTCGAGAATCCTCTAGCACCCAAGCTGTGGGGTCCATGGTGTTTTTGTTTGTAAATTCCACTCCACCCATCAGGTGAACCCCCTCCCATTTTTTATTATTTTTCTCATTTTTCATTATTTTTTCTTTTTATATATTTCGATGGAGAGAGATGTGTTCAACGGTCAAGAATGCTCTAGCACCCAAGCAGTGGGCTAACATGAACTGTAAAAGATTAAAAAAAAAAAAAAAAACAATGGGCAAAAATCCTCCAATTGGACAACTATAAGTATCAAATCGATCATGTGCAATGGGCCCTGATTAACGGTCTAGATAGCCTTAGAATTGGTGGGCTAGCGTAGACTGTGAAAGATGATGGATAAAAATAATGTTCCACATATTTTAGTCGAGATATTTATTTAAAAAATTAATGCTTTCATTGAGAGTTGAACTCAAGACCTCCCGCTTACTAAACGGGTGCTCTAACCAACTGAGCTATGAAAGCTTTACATATATAAAAGCTCTACATATATATAGTTTTAACTAATGGTCCAGATAATTCGGAAAAAATTAATTAATGGTCAGGATATTACGTAGCCCACTTCTGCCATCATGCCTCACGTGTGAAATATATGATGAGTGACTCAAATCAGTACACTTAATATTACCATTCGCTATCTATTAATTTTGATGTTGTCCCGCTTGATAATTGGATCAGCCTGATTTTCATATCAAGTGATCATCACAGTGTGGCCCACCTGCACCACTGGATATTCTCCACATATGACATGTCGGTTGGAAAAAAAAATGGTTGTAGCATTACCACCGGTGCAGCTCTGCTCTGATCATCTTCTCATAAAATACCCTGAATTTTTTAAAGAACTGAAATAAGTATGAATGACGTTAGAACTCTCTTTTATTTTTTATTTTGTAAAATTTTCTTACATTTTGGCCATAAGATCTATAGTAAAAATGAATCCATCCTAATGCTAATCTGTTACCATGGATTTCTGGGTCCACTCAGCTGTAATATGGAACAAGTTTGCCGGATTGAGCTTTCCACTTGGTTCAAAATTCTGCTAGTTTTTGTATCAAAGATCAGTCTTTTCACTAAGGTGAACCACAATGTACAATTTAAAGTGACGGTTAAAGATGTTTCCTTTTTCTTGCTGTTTATTTGTTTTGTATGTTTTGGCCCACCTTAGGTTGGAAATGGCTCGATTTAAATAGTGTAGGCCACATAATGGAAAGATCTTATCAAGCACACATGCGATAATGGCACATGTGCTAACATGTTCATGAAGGGGTGTGTTTATTTCATGTTAAGTGCATTAGAAAATGCCCAACATTTCCGTAGGAGAAGATAGAAACTAAATAAGATAAGATCACCATATCTGACTGGCATCTAAAAGCAGTTTTCATTTTTTTTTTTTTTTAATCTGTAGGATTTTATTTGTTACTCACTATACCTAATTACAGTTGTACCATCTCTACCAAGGGGTCATTTCACAGCATGGATTTTAGGCAATTAAAATTTTCAATCCTGGATTTTGAATAAGTCGTGTTTGGCACCTTGGATTTTGGTGAATTTCTAATCCACCAAAGGTTGAAAATTCTCGAAAGGAGCTTCTTTTTATTCTTCTCTTAAAGATGGATATAAAGCCAATTTCCAACCCTCTCCAACTGTCATAACTACTCTTTTCTTTTTTAATGAGTAGCCTTTTTTTATTACTGAACATAATTTCTAAATTTCACCGATTGAAATAGGCTGCTAAACACAACTGATAGAATGAAATTCTCAGGTATTGAAAATCCTAGATCTGAATTCTTAAATGAAAATCCAAATCCAAGTTGCCAAACAACACCTAAGCACCTCTGTTACGACCCATCACACAGTTGTGCTTTGGCAGTCTCTAGATTTGCCATGTGAAAACTTCTCCACCACATAGGAAAAGTTCTAAATGGAGAGCAGGATTATAGAAGTGCGTTAACAGATGATTGTTTTGACTTCTACATAGCATAGGGTGCGTTTTGTTGCACCATATTTTACAGAATATCATGAAATGTTGCACCCAACTAAACCAATTAATCGTGAAATTTCATAACATTTGGTGCAACCAAATGCACCCATATTTATAGGTATAGCTTAGGAATGTATACAAGTTCATGGGGAAATTAAGCAAATTGTTGAAAAGAGGAAACTTTGCTATTTCAGGTTAGAAAAACGGAGAACTGTAACCAGCCTATTCAGGTCTCCTTTTCCACGCCATCCCAAACACTTGGTGATTTCAAAATAGAATTCATCCCACCTGCAGGTACAACCAAATGCCGATTTGGGGTACTTCCAAACGAGGCGAATTGCCTGTAACTCCAGAATGGCCCAATGAAAAAGAGCCACGTGCTCTCATCAGCTGTGGGGCTCCAATGAAAAGCAAAGATTCCCGAGCGTGAAAGATTTTGCCCTTTTCACTATAGGCCCCACATCCATAATGCAATTTGGGATAGGTTGGATCAAAATCAGCAATTGTCACTAACAAAACTCCTCACAAGAACATAGTCGGGTTGAGTCCAAATGCAATTGTCAACTCAACATAATACTCAAGAATGGTGAAACTGCCAAAATACAACCCGCCCTGAATTCGTGGTGTTGCGTATCTCATTGTATAAGATTTGCCTGAATGGATCAATGCAGCCAGAGAAGCTCATCTCTTCTCCCGTATAAGCTCAAAAACACTTCAAAACTGAAGGGGTGTATGATAATTGCAACCCCACCTGTGCAGCAACACTATGCAATGAGAGAAAGCGCTCGGTGTGTGCTTCTTCTTGGGGCAGCCATCACCTCCACAATTCCCAAAACTGATAAGTGTTGCCTGCTCTAGCCAGAGCTGTTCTGAAGATCTTCGGTCATGTGGGTCCCACAGATTTTTTGTTTAGGGAGGCTGTGAATGAAAGACTATTTATCCAATGTTGGATGTGGGTTGGTAATGTGTGGATCACAAGAATATCTCCTTGAGAATTAGGAGAACCAGCATGATGAAGCACATGATGACGAGTACAGTCGCACACCTCACCATTCCTCCCTTCCTCTGTGTTCTCTCCGCCTGCAAGTCGAGACACGCCCAAACATATCAAGCATGTAACAGGAAATCCTATCTCGGCTTTATCGGCAGAAAAACCTACTTAAAAGGCATATGCAGGAGCTTCAACAGTGCATGTCAACATGGTATCCCCTAACAAGACAATCGGCAAATGTGGCCACGGATCCAAACCATTGTTTCTTAAAATCCCAAATTTCCTAAATTTTCCATTCTGAATCGCATTATCCAAATTACAGGTCATCTGCGAGCCAGATCACTACTTTCACTGACCCAAAATTATGGTTTAATAAGCTTATTATTGATTAAGTTGTAAAATAAATTTATGATTAGAATGAAGAGATTTATAATCTGATTTACACAGTGGCATGCACATACAATATGATATCTAGCATGTGGAAGCAGTATTAATAACTTTCATCATTTCGTATAAATTGCAAGAGCTTTGCTGAGCCAACACGCGTGCAATAAAGCTCACGTACATACCACACGTGCCAGCATGCATGAGGTCCACCAATCCATTCTTTAGAATGGCGCCACCATATCAATGCCCTAGCAAAAGAATCAGGTTGATCCACTGGTCAGGTGGGCCACAGTTTACAAAACAAATGTACAGCTCTGAAAATCCTAGCCGAACTTTTCTAACCCATCCACCTGTTCCCAATATTGGGCCCCACATGCTGAGTGGACCAGATTTGTATTGGGAAAACAAGGACAAGGTCGGACCAAACTGATGGATGGATTGCATCTCACACCCACACGTGTGGCATGTACATTAGCTTTAGCACGCATGTGTGCTTGGCAAAGCTCAAACTACAATATCAACTCATTTGTAGAATTATATGGCATCTAACTAGTGGAATGTACTGGAGGAGATACACATGTGATCCTACCCCTACAGTACCACTTATTGGACGAAGTAGCCTGCTTACCAGTTCCCATGCCATATACTGGAGAGATTCACAATCTAGGCAACATTGTTCCAAACTGTCCTGTCTCTTGGTTACCTTTTTGGATCGGCAATAATCCAGGAACCGAGCCAATCAGAAGATCCAAACAGGTGACTACCATGAGCCTGTGCAGGACACTGTTTAAAGCCTGTGCAGGACACAGCGGTGACTACTGTGCAGGACACCGCTGTATCACTCCACAATTTCTTTATGTTCTAATCAATCCAGACCGTCCAATTAATGTCAGGCTCTTGGATGGGCCACAGAGCAAAATTCACTTCAAGCTTTTTGAATCTTTGGAGATCATCCAACTGATCTGAGTTTGAGGGTGTGGCCAATGCATAAAGGTGACCAATTGATTGGATGATCCGGATAGATGGGCCGCAAGTTCCCCATTTGCACTCTTATTAGTAAAGAGATTGTTAACATGCGTCATTGGTTATGTGCCTGTGAATAGATAGAGGACCTTCTGCAACTGCTTAAAGCCTTCCTCCACTGAAGCTGCCACATTCTGAATGTTGTAGTCAATCCGATCAACAATGGTCCCCTGCTCATGGAAATGGACTCAGCCACCGTAAAACAATGAAGAGGGTTGTAGAGCTTGAGAAGACGGTGTAGGTGGTATAGCTTCTAACCTGGTCTATGACTAGGACTGAGAGATCCTTCATGATTTGGGCAAGTTCATTTACTGATTCAACAACCTAAGGACACCTCAGGTTAGAAAAGGACACAGTTTAAAATCAGATTGAGAAAGGAATCAACAGCTGAATGTTTTTTTACCTGAGTGATCTCTCTCTCCCTTTCTGCCGTGAATGCCTCACTTCTTTTCAGCTTGGACATTTGGTACTCATTAAAACCCTGAAAAAATAAAAGATTCAATTAGCTCGAAGAGTCAAAGTAAATACAAAAAAAAAAGATTAGGTAATGAACCCAACCAAAAACATTTCTGTGCAAATGCATGCACATAGCATGCCTATACAGTTCATGGAGATAAGATTTTGTTATCAGCTCAGATTAAGATCTCCAACCTTGGAGTGTCCAAACATAGGTCTGACTGTTTGAACCAAAGTTTTAAAAAACATCATAATGCCACTGTAACGAAATGCTCACCCAGTGTGGGTTATGTAATGGAAAAGGAATGTTAAAAAACAGACATTATTTTTTAAATAACAGAAGTTAGTTACACAGAACCTTTTTTTTTAATATAACAGCACTACATCATTGTACTGACTCGGCTTTTCAATAAAAAAACAAAAAGGCTGTTATTTTCTCATGGTTCTGATCCCTCCCTCCCGTTTTTAGGCTGGATAACGTGCCATTACCGTTACACAATGGCCATGCTAGTTGGCCATTATTAGGTCATAGCATGGGTCTTCGAACTTGAAGATATTGCTTCTTTAAGACTCCGGGTTTCGATTTATGATAGCATAACAGGTTTGAGCCCACAAATTTAATATCCTTGCCTTAAAAGTTTTCAGGTTTCAGCTATCATTTCATGAATTATCAAGATTGAAAGTAATACAGCTTTAACTAAACATTATAAATAAGAAAAACAGCCTACCACGTCGCTGAAGTCATCATCTTCCACCTGGGATAAATTCATCTCCAAGTCAACCCCATCTTGACCCTACACCACAAAGCAATGATGAAAAAGAACTCAGAAGCACAATAAAACAGCACTTAAATATCTTGCAATAGCATCAGACATGGCGGTCTTTCTAAGAAATAGAAGGAAGAAATTCATAGTAATAACTGAATGATGGAAAAATTCCAACCAGACCTCTCTTTGCTGTTGGAGGCGCTTCAAATAAGTAGATTGCTTTTTCCGAAGCTCCGTTGAAAGGTTTTTAAGGTCAGTTGCAAGAGACCGCTGTAGGAGAAACATTCAGAGTAATTAATATCCATTACAAAAGGCCACAACTGAGAGAGAAAGCTCTTCTAGTCAAGCAAAAAAAAATAATCAGTTCAAATCGACAAACTATATATAACCAGACTGCTCTTTAAATTCAAGCAAGACTAAGGGAATGATCTTTCCATGCATGCAACGAAGTGTTCCTGGAAAATAATAATAGTTCCAGCAATATAGAGACGTGCACACATATCTGCACCCGCACAGAAACCAATCCTAAATCAAACAGACTCAAGCCAACCTAAGCTATAAACTACCCAAAATCCCCTTTTAGACCCTCACTTGAAGCTTTGCTAAAAGTTCTCACAGCAATTGAGCCCAAATATGGAAGGAGTGGGACCCAGTCCAGCTTGGTCTGGGGCCCACATGCTTTTTCTTGCGGACTTCTCTAGCTGAGGAAATACTTTTTTTTTTCTGCCAGCCCGTCAGTTTCCTTCATAGTTCTCCGAGTGACAAAGATCTTTTTTTTTAGAGAGAGAGAGAGGGAGAGAGAGAGTTCTCCGAGTGACAAAGATCTTTTTTTTAGAGAGAGAGAGAGAGTTCTCCAAGTGACAAAGATCTTTTTTTTTAGAGAGAGAGAGAGAGAGTTCTCCGAGTGACAAAGATCTTTTTTTTTAGAGAGAGAGAGAGAGAGAGAGAGAGAGAGAGAAGAGAGAGAGAGAGATGCTCTGCTAACCTGAGGTCTGTGTGAAGGTATGCATGGGAGAAAATGGTTGTGCGCGTTAATTCTCTGCATTATTTTTAGCATAATTTATCAGATTGCCACCACGACAATTCAAATCCCTAACTCACCCAAAAACTGGAATCATTATTCATCTACACCACCCTTAGGACTTAAGTTAGCCCCCAACCCATCTTCCAATTACAGAAGCTACCCCTCTTAACGAATTTGCCTAGGGAAAAATCCCAATGTACCCTCTCAAGCAATAAGATTCAGAGATGTGGCTTCATCTCATACCTCCAAAGTCAAATTCTCTTGGAATCCTTCCCACAACTAATTTTCCCTCCAAACATCTTTAAATTACCATCCAACAGCCAAATCAACAGCCCATTTTATCCCACTTGTCAATCATCCATGAGCTAATTATCATTTAGGAAGCCCCTTAAATTCCTTCAAATAACAACCCAGTCATCCTGGCTCAATATAAGTAGCCCATCCCTCTTACAAAAGGCGTCTTGCCTCCTTGAATTCTCCAGTTAAGCCTAAGGAGATCATTGCTCACTCTAAAATTCCTGCAACAAAGAAGACAATTAAGCACAATCAGAGAGAAGAAAGGAAAAGTAAAAGGTTTTCTAGAGGACTCGGGTTTCAGATCTAAGAAGGCTGAGTATGCCTCAGTATCAGGGTTTGGTGATACAGCTCCAGTAACCTTTCTCCAGTAAGAAGACCTCCTTGATATCTAGGACTTTATCAGTCCATTTGCAATTCAAGCTGAAGAAAAAAGCAAGCAAGACCCTCATGTTGTAATTCAAGTTTGTCAAGGTCAGAGTCATTCAAAGACAAATTCACAACAACAATAAGCATTCTTTCTCCTTTCTGCAATACTCTTTCATTTTTTAGACTTTTGAAAGACCATAGAGAAATTCAATTCAACAGATTTTCACTTCCTTTGGAGTAGAGAAAAGCAAATTTTGCAGATGGGGAAGGTGCCTAACACAGTAACACCCTCCTTCCTCATCAGTGAGCCTCTTCCCTAGATCTCTAGTTTTATAGGCTATAAACGAGTCAAATGTTTACAAATTTTTGGGTTTCTAACTGGCCTTGGGCAGGTGCTCAAAAACAGTCAGTGTCAACTCCTTCCATTTTGTGGCTTTCCGCTGTCATCCATGGAGATAGATGGATCCATGTCCACATATATTCCATGAAATTTGAAATCCTCAATACCAGAAATACAAGAGTTATCCAAATTTCCAAAAAATAGGTCAAGAAATTAGAATTTTCTTTTTCTCACATGTTTAAATTTTTGCTAGAAACACCTTTCAAGAAACAACTTTACTGCTAGAAACATGATTATGCATGTATTTAGTCAATATTGCATGTCAGTCAAAGAGGGAAGACCCTGGATCCAATGGCTTCAACAAAAAAAAAAAAAAAAAAAAAAGGCCAGCAGTCAACAACCATCATCAACTCCAGTTGAAAATAAGTGACAAAGCAATCATCAGAAAAGGAAATTACATGTATTTCTTGATAAATCCTCATGAACTAAACTATAGTAATTATCATCACCACACCTGTACATTTTTCCTGACACTTGAATCCTCAGAAGTCCCACTCGCAGAAAGTTTCTGTAATCTCTTCTCGGACTGCTTTAACAAATGTGTTATCTCTTGAGTAAGGACCTCAATCACATGGTGATCTTCTTTGCCATCTTCAAAAGAGGGCATTAACGCCTTGGAATGCGCCTTAACTAGCTCTGCCATTTTTGTCTGTGCCCGTTGGATATTTGCAGCTATTTCCTCAGAAACATCCACCCAAGCTGGAGGTAGACCCACTGTAAGAGCGCCCCTACTGCAGCATGCAGACAAATTCTTACTTCGAAGGAATGGCATCTTTTAAAAGACTAACTATATTAATAGCAACACATGTCAACAGAAATGTTTTTAATTTGACCAAGTATTAGATTTTCTTTCTTTCCTGCTTCTTCTTCTTTCTTTCTTTCCTGCTGCTGCTTCTTCTTATTCTTTTTTTCCTTTTTTTAACAAGCGACCACAAAAGAAAATTCATAAGAGCATCAGAAAGGAACCCATATCTGGCCTAATAGAGCCCTGACAGGCCAAAGCCATAGCTGCATCATTTGATTCTAGCCTCATCCTGTTAAATGAAATATTTAACCTGGATAATATAAACTGGTATCATTTATAATGCCGTGCAAAGACCAAGGTTCTTCTCCGTCTCTGTCCAAGTAAAAACATTGGAGGCATGGCTCTCGACCACTGTCAGCCCGAAACTGTTTGACAGTAAAATAAGGAGGGCTTCTCTCGGTGCTAGAGCCTCTGCTTTGGGCTGATCACAGTGGGAGATGGGACCATAGAACGCAATGACCTGTGATCATGCCACATCCCTGAGTATTCCTCCAACACCCACATTGATACCACCATTGTGATGTTTCACCAAAGTTCATTTTGAATATTCCTGGAGGAGGCGGGCTCCAAACCATTGGAAGACGAGGAGATATGGCCAGCAGCTACTAAAGCAGGCCACTCTTTAAGAACATCAACCAAAGACCACCCACTGAAATTTGGGTGATTACGCTTGCCTACTCAATGATTGATTTCTTTAACCTTATCAACAGCACTTCAGCTTGGTGCCCATGCAGGAAGGTTATATGGGGAATGATTGAATTTCCTGGGCTTTGGTTCATTTGGATGAAGCATAGTGCTTGGATTTTCAGATTGTTTCGTCAAAGGAAGATCAGGTGGTTGACAGGATTGTGGCATCCATGATCAGCTGGCTCAGTGCGACCAATCTTTAAGGGATATTCTGCATCTATAATGGTCAGGAATTGAAATGAGATCTTGGCATGAGGGCCAGCCCCAAGTGTAGTAGGTGCAGGATGGATGCCCCCAGAGCCAGGTACATATAAAGCTAATGTCAATCAGCAGTCTTGTGGGAATCTAGGGCAGGCCTGAGGAACTAGGAGGCTTAGTGTGAGATTACAAGGGTTCTGTATGGCCAAGTTTCTCAGCCAATCGGTATTGCAGATTTCCAATAAGGTTAAAGCCGTTCCTCTCCTCAACGTGATTAGGCTGGGATCTCACCTAAACCTTCCCCTTGATATCATTGAGGGAGATTCCTTCAATGCGATTGCATGGGCCACTGGTGGCAACCATCCATGGATGCTCACGAATAAAATTGAAGAAGCCCAAAGAATTGTGCAGGGATCATCCAATCATGTTCAAGTCTATCCCTAGAGAGGCAAAACTCTGAGGCAGACGCACTTGCTAATCAAGGTGCATTCAACTCATGTCTGTAATAGAGATGAGTTAATGCCACAAGGTGTGCTATAATGGTAACGGTGGCTGTAACAGCCACCACCGTTATGTTGCATTTTTTTTTAAAAGTCAACTTTATTGATAAGCCACATCAGGACAATGGTGAAAATGAATACGAAGCAAGACAGAAAGATGGGGGGGGGTGGGGGGTTGAAATCCCAAAAGAGCAATCAGGACACAAGAGAGCAATCAGGACACAAGCACCTACCTCCACAAAGCTGGAAGCCCAATCAACTACCCAAGAAGCGGTCCTCCAAATAACCAAACAAATATACTCAGATTTGTTCTCAAAACACCAACTATTCCTTTCATACCAAATGGCCCAAAGAACTGCCACCAGCCTCCACAGCTCCCTCATGCCATGCTGCCAAGAATCCGGAAATGAACCCAACATCACCCAATGAATATTCATATTTGAAATGAAATACTCCCAAATCTTCCTTGCAAATGGGCAATATAGGAATAAATGGTCCACCATCTCGGTATCACTCATACACATAACACATATATTAGGCAGCACCAAGGACTGCTTAATGATATCATCCATAGGAAGCACTCTATTCCTTCCCGCTAACCAAATAAACCTTGGGGTCGGGGGTGCCATATTTCTAGAACCGATAATTATGACAGGAAGGGAAAGGACAAGTAGAGAGCAACCTATAGAAAGACCAAATCGATAACTCCCTAAACTATGCACCCTACAAATTTTTTTTGAGAGAAAAAATTAAAATTATGAGTATAAACCCTCCAAATTACCGAATTGTCCAACTAATCCCCGGGCTTGACGAGCTTTAGCCTATCGGCCCTATCCAAAAAAATAATATACCCCTCAGCCTCCTCATCCAAAAGGCCTCTTTGACAAGGGGCTGCCCACACCATCTCCTCACCATATTTGGAGAAACATTCAGCCACAGAAATATTCCTATCAAACATGAAGCGGGCTAGAAAAGGAAATTCCTCATAAGCACTCTATCGCCTAGCCAAAGATCTTCCCAAAAAATGGATGTGACTTCTTTGAAAATTCTTCTTTACACCCACTGTTACTGTTATGATACAGGCCACAACGGTTACAAACCGTTACAGCCCCTGTAATGGTCATTATGGCCTCTTAAAAAAAACCTTGTCGGCCCTATAACGGGCAGTTACAGGTCATTTTTTCCATAAAGGCCATTACAACCCCGTGACGCATAACGGTTGGCACTGTTATGTAACTGCCAATAGAGCCCCGTAATGGCCGTTACAGCACACCATAGTTATTGGGTATTTGTATGGGGATGTCTGGGTTCAGGCCTTATTGTATTGGTTTGATTTGAGTAGGGGGCTTGCTTGTGCTTCTCCCTCTCTTGTTGCACCAGTTCCTATGTTTTCAATAAAGTTTCTCATTATTCATACATAAAAAATAAAAAATAAATCTGGGAGTCGTTGAAAATCCAATCGTTCCTTTCTTTCTATATTTCCCAACAAAGTTGGTCTCCCAGATTCAAGAAGGTGGACCACTTTGTCCACTAAAGTTGAGACATGGAAATGCAACTTAACCAAGAAACACCTGCAAGTTTGAAACCCTCTTTGATGGTGGATTTTATGACTGCTAATAGCCAATTTGTTAACCATCACCTTAGGTTCTCCTGATCATCAAATCTGAAAACCCTCTAAAATTGCAAGTTTGGCCTTGCATTGGTGGCCCATAACAAATCTCTCATCATGACTAACACATAACCCCTCATCCTCCTCCCCATCACCTCAAAAAGCAAGAGTGTCTTCCTGAGCAGAGAGACCCATATGACTTGCAAAGGAGCAACTGGTTTAAGATTAAGATTGGCCCTGACAATATCCTCACTCACTTGTGCAGCCTCCTCTTGGAATAGGGTCAACACAAAAGCTTGTAAAAGAGTCGCAGGCTCTAGAGCATTGATTGTGATTCTAATTTCATCTCAGTGACTTGACACAAGACAACCAACCAAGAATGATTGTGCACAATCAACTGTTCAATTAGTCAATTTCTCCAACTCAGTTTGGTATTCCAGCCTAGATTCAGTCCACTAAAGTTTCTACAATACTCTCTTCATATGTCAAAGGACTGAAATGCAGAAATAAGGCCCATGTAAATTGAGCCAACTAATCCCCCAGTAATCCACTCCATCCACTAGAACTGTGGGGAAATTGCATCGCCCATGACATGCACCGACACTTGTGAAATCATTCATCATTGGAGATCTAGTTGATCCTTCTAATCATTGGAGATCCAATTGATCCTTTTGAACCTTTTCAATTTGTTCTGTCCAAAAAGCCCCAGCCATCATAATCCCCCTCGTTGAATTTAGAAATTGGAGCCTAATCGTTCAAGCCTGAAAAATCTCTCCACTTTCAACCTTGTTCCCTTGCCACAATCTGCATCCTGGGCCCAAACCGGACCATATGGGTTGTACCAATGACTGATCATTGACTGACTGCAGGACCACCTCCTAGGGAACCAATATCAAAGTAGGCATCATCTATGTTTTTGTTTGGCTTATCTCCTCCAATAGATAGATGACCTATGCCAGCGCTTGATTATGCTAATCAACCCTTTCAAATATATTCTTCGATTCCACTTCCATCTCCACCTAACCCACACTCTCATCAAATGCAGAGGAAGACAGCATACCAATTGCACTGATACAAAATCAGTCTGTTTCAAGTGTTTTGGTCACTTCAAGGGGACCAATAATGCAACCACATGTGGATTGACTTGATGACACATGTGGGACCCCACGGTCACACACATATTATCTTAATACTAGTTTTATTTGCTTTTGTTTATTTTCCTTGTCTTGTAATGATCAACATATCACCCACTTAAACCCATCATAAAATAAGCGAGGGTATTTTAGTATTTTCATTAGTATTAGGGTTTCCTTTGTCTTTAGCAATTATAGTATGCTTGGATTGAAGGTAAACTAAAGAAAGCATTTAGTTTACATCAACAAGACATTTGTACTTGCTTGGGAAGATAAGGATGCCATGGCAAGCTATTTGCTTTGCCATTCCCACCTCAACAAGGAAGTAAAACCTTTTTTTTCCCCATAAAGTCAAATGATGGCAACCATACTTTCCCTCTGTGTGACGTTTTGAAAGAAAAAAAAAATGGAGGAAAATGATATGTCCCTTTGGGGGATTGCAATCCAAACAGTGAAAAATGAAAAGGGAAAGGGAGTGTTTGGGTTCAGGGTAGACTAGGAGAATGTAATGGAAAGTAAAATTGTGACATAAGTGGGTGGTAAACTGGTATCATCTCTATGGAAAAGAAACCCTTTGCACTTGTTTATTTTGCTAAAGAAAAGTCCTAAATAATGCTTTTCCTTTGCATTTGAATGTGTTTGGATTGCAATCCCATAAAAGGAACCTCCAATTTCACTATTTAAAACATCATATCAAAGGGGAAACCTCTTTTGCCACCATCTGACTTTTTAGAGGGAGAGAAAGAGAGAGAGAGAGATTACACTCCCTTGTTGAGGTAGGAAAGGCAAAGGCATATAGTTTGTTACAACGTCTTCCACTTCCCAAGCAAGTTCAAACGTCTTGTTGACGTAAGTTAAATGTTTCCCCTAGTTTAGCCTCAATCCAAACACACTAAATAAAAGCTTGCTGGCTATATAATCCCACTATGACGTTTTGAGAGTAAAAAGGTTTTCTTTTCTCTTTTGAGAAAATATCCATTATCTTTCATGTGTTGCATTGATCTTAGCTTCTTAGCTAGATCGTTTACCATCTAATTGCATCCCGTGCTTCTGGTTGCATCAATCAACCTCCGAGATTAGATTATTTTACATTGATTCCACTAAACCATATGGCATCTACAGCATAAGCAAGAACCCATGCAAACCCTAACCTTAAGTATAACAAAGTTAAACTCAACTCTCACCAAACCTTCTAAATCAGCTAGCATTTACAAATCCAACTTGACCATCAACTCACACCTGAATAGCCGGACATGATGCACATCAGCTAGCCCGACTTCGGCAATTTCAACTTTATTAAACTGCATTATGCAATTCAAATCAATTCAACATCCAAACAAGGCCAAAAAAACCCCATCCTGCAAATCTCCATCCAACATTTCAGAACTACGCAACTAAATCCTGATAAACCACGAAAATCAAAATCACTGCAATTACACTGTCCAATTACCAAATGAATTAGCAACTTCAATTGCAAAATTACATCATCTAATCCTTTTGCTGATCGAATTGTAACTAAAAGCAATAAAGTCGCATAGCATTCACGTTCGGATCTCAAGATCTTCAACGGGCCTCATAGAATGTAATTAACTAAAACTACCTGGAAATTCCGGGATCGTCAGTGCTGAGCGGAGCATATGAACGGTTGGGATGCAGCAGCGACGCAGTGGCCAGCTCGATCACGGGCCCACCCGCGGCAGAAGAAGATGGAGTAGACCGAGACGAAGAGGAAGAGATCGCCGGGCCACGGACGGTCCGTAGACTGTCTCGGTATTTTCTGTACAACGTGGTTCGATTTCTCGTCGCCATGGAGAGAGAAAATGGCGAGAATTAAAGAGGACGAGAAAATGGAGAGAAAATGGGGTTTTTTCTTATAGATCTGGAAATCGTGTTTTCGGAGAAGGTTTTGGCATTTCAACGGAGGGGCAGAGATGGAAAGAAGTTACGAGGCGAGGGGGGGTTTTGTAAAACGAAATAAAAGAGGGGGGATTCGATCTGATTTGAAGTTGGGGAAATGGCAGAACGGTCTTTTTGTTTCTTCCGACTACGGGACGAGGATCCGTGGGGCGGGCGAGGGCTAAAATGCGCCAGGAGGAGTGATCGTTTGACCTGCGCTCGATTGGAACGACAGTGGAATGGCTGACAATGCGATTGGAACGAGAGAAGCTGTAGCCTGCTGAGGCGAATCGCGCGAGTAGAGAATAGGTGCTGAGGGTCCGCGGCAAGCGTGCGGATGATTAAGTTAGTGATGGTGGGGAAATTTCTAAATAGATATGTTTATTCTCATATATCGTACATTTATTCGTAGCACGGAGGGCCTTTATAACATATGTCATTGTCATATTTGACTAGGATTTTGATTTTATGGAGATTTGATCTTCTACGCAGGATGGGTCACGATTATAACTAGATATATGATTACTTCGAAGAGATGTGCGAGAATATCTGCGCAGCGTGGATATCTCTTATAGTAATTATGGGAAGCTAAATCCTGTGGCTTGCGGAGCACATTAATCGAATCTCGGATGTTTGGAAAATAGTGTTCGGGAAACACTGCTCAATTGAATGTGATGTTATGACGAGCGCTTGGTAACGTCAATTGGTTGTGAATAAGAGAGCCGACCGCTCGAGTATGAAATGGTCGGTCGGGAGTTGGAGAAAGCCGACCACTTAAGCCCAGTAAACAACTGAGGATAATGAGATACTCTGGGTAGTGTACAAATATCATCAACTGAATGTTTTAGTGATCGAGTGCGAAAATAGAGAATGTCAGTATGCACTCGTGCATTGCTCTGACCGTGCAACTTTTGGGATCATTCCAGATTAACCCACAACAATTTTCTTTCTTTTTCTCTCTCTTTGTTTTTGCTGTTATTTTTGTTTTGCTCTAGGGTGTTTTCTCTACTTTTCACTCTTAATAAAAGTGTTGACGTTAAATCTCGTCACCAGATGTTGATCGTAAATCAACTAGTCGATCAGGGACCAACTTAAATCTTTGCCGTTGGATTGATGGATGATAAGGAAGATGTGCGAACTAGAAACTGCAAACACCACCAAGGGTTAGGATGGCCGTCGGTGGTTTCGGTTGATGGCCCTCCAATGCCTAAGTTATTGGATGTAGGATAATCACCAAAGATGAATGAGTCTCAGTATTTTTGTATGCATACCTTTGATTGTAGCATGAAGGAATATTTATATGTATATTGTTACCGTATTTGAGTAGAACTCTGATTATGTCGAGATCTGTCTCTTACGCATGATGGGTCACGATCATGGCTAGATACGTGATTGCCTTGAAGAGATTGGCGAAATTATCTACGCAATGCGGATATCTCTCACATCAATAGAAAGGTGAATCCCGTGGCTTGTAGAACACATGATTGAGTCTTGATGGCTCGAAAAATAGCATTCGGAAAACAATGATCGATAGGATGTAACTGACCGGTGGGTTCCAATTGTCAGGGGTCGGTCGTAAGTGAGAGAAATACACGACCATTCAAGTCTGAGGTGGGTGGTCAGGAAGTTAGGGAATACTGATCGCTCCAATCAAATGAGGTCGGTCGGGTATTGAAGAGTGCCGACCGCTTGGCTCTGAGGATAGTAAAGTACGGATGCAGTTGATCCGAGCGCTTTGGTGCTTGGGCACGAAGATAGAGAATGTAATCAACGGACTGTAGATTGGACTGTGCTGCTGCAGGGTATCCCAAATTAACGCATAAAAAAAAGTACAAATTTTCAACAAAAAAAAGAAATCTCATTTTTGAGCTCATGTCGCATCACATGCATCATTTCGGGACAATAAATTTAATTCAGCCCTTTTGGGACCAATTTTCAAGATGAAAA
The DNA here is from genome assembly GCA_003013855.2 of Liriodendron chinense. Taxonomy (NCBI): domain Eukaryota; kingdom Viridiplantae; phylum Streptophyta; class Magnoliopsida; order Magnoliales; family Magnoliaceae; genus Liriodendron; species Liriodendron chinense. The sequence goes on along the minus strand of ML058484.1, from coordinate 5,967,925 downwards.
TATGCCTTGCTTCAAACAAGGGTTGAAAGAAACAATGAATTGTTTACACGGAAAATGAAAAATCAATCAAACTCTTGAGTCTTAACATCTATATCCATCATAAGTGTGAAAAAAGTCCAACGTGAGAACATTGTTAAAAAAAAGAAGAAAGAAAAAAGAAAAAGACGGTGGGATTACATGATGGATTGGCCCAACAGGCGGGCGTTGCAGAGAATTCCGGTCTATTTAAAAAGGAGATTCACAGCACAGTGCACCACTACCACACGTGTGATCTAAGTCATTCACTAGGTTGGGACCACTAGAAAATGCTCCACCCAAAGCAAGACAATAGAATACTAAGAATAGGAAGAGTAGGTAAGATACTTTGATGCAAAAAGGAATTTTTGTTGCTGAGTAATGATCCATCTTGGAGTGGTCGGTGTAGATTGATGCTTAAATGTTTATGTGACCGTCCTTCTTTTTTTTCTGCATGGCCCACTTTATGAAAGGTCAATGGAGTGGCATGATTTTTTTTTTTTTTTTTTTTTAATATCATCTACGCCAAGGGAACACCTAAACCGTTCATCTAATCCACACGCTTGCCATGTTGGCACAAACACACCCTTACCGTGTGGGACCCACCTTGATGACTTTTTTGTGTATCCACGACGTCCATCCGTTTTTCCAATTCATTTTAGGACGTTATACCAAACTTTAAGCTGATTCAAATCTTCAGTGGACCACACCGCTGGAAAAGGTGTTGAATTACCATTAAAAGCTTTTTGTAGGGTACAAAAGTTTTAGATCAATTTGATATTTGTATTTTCCCTTCATCCATGTCTTTTTGACCTTATCAACGGGTTGGATGAAAATAAACATTACGGATCTGTTTATAGTGGACACTGGGAAGTTTTTAATGGTGGGTGTTCAATAACTACTGTTTCCTATGGTGTGGCCCACGTGAAATTTGAATCTGCTTAATTTTTTGGGAAACCTCCTAAAATGAGATGGAAAAACGGATGGACGGTGTGGACATACAACACATCATCAAGGTGGGCCCCACGGTAAGGGTAAAGAAAATAAAAGAAAAAGAAAAAAAAAAGATAAAACCTACAAGACAATCCTAGCCGTGCAGATACCCTATAAAAATAAAAAAGAAAAAAGAAAAAAAGAAAAGAAAAGTAAAGTAAAGAAAGAGATTGGTACAACCACCAGGTACACTGGCATCCAAGATGGATGGGCTACATTTTAAAGATAAAACCTACAAGACAATCCTATCCATTGCTTTTTCTACAGTTTATCTCACTGCTAATTTGATGGTAAACATCTTTTGTTTTCTATGGTTACTTTAATGGCCACCAATTGAATGGATAGGATTATCCAATAGCTGTGATATTTGAAACATTAGCCACCCATTCCAGAGCCCTTCATGTGGGCAGACCTGATTGGTACATCACCATGCCACTCGCACCGCAAAGAGATGGCGCTACTACATTCCAAGGTTCTTCAGGCCCACTACCTGAAACCTTTGGCTGCTTTCGTTTGGTAGAGGGATTTTATTTATTTTTATTAGTTTTTATTATTATGGTGAAAGCTTTTGGAATGTTGTTTGGTAGACGTTTGCTACAACGTCCCACTCGCACGTATTGTCATTGTTTACGTCGCGATTATAGCCGTTGGATTTGGTCAAGTCTCAATGACTTTTCGTTTGATGGACTTATCAATGGTTTCAGCCGTTGATCATTTAACCCTTCCTTTGAATATGGACCGGTTCCTCACTCATCATGTTGTGTGCTTACTAGAACCGTTCGATCTTGAAGAGCTTCCTGGCAACCACAATCAGCTGTATGAACTGCCAAGTGGACAGTCCGGATCACGGAAACAGGACCCAGATCCATCAGTTATTATCAACCGTAGAGACGTACTGGAGCAAACCTCCCTTTTACACCTTGGGTGCGTGTGTACTTGCTAGTGAGATGGTCCCAAAATGGTACACGTGGGCAACCTCAAGCCGCTCACCGGCAGCTCATCTGATGTGTGGTTAAGAAAGCACGATCAGCGGTGCAAAATTCAACGTCAGAGACTCAGAACTGTATATGGTCTTAGCTTCAAGGTCCTCAGCACGCGCGACACGCCTTCACCAGTCAACACGCGCGAATCCGCTTGGCTAGGGTGCATAATTAATATTTTCATGCTCTGGTGGGGTGTGATCGACGATACGCGGGCAGTTAGTAATTACTCGGACAATGTAAATAATTCAAATTAAACGGTCCAAAATGTGGACACCAGTTAAGATGCATTTTGAACAGAAAACTACTCTTATTTATTTACAAAATTATTATATTGCTGTAAATCTAGTCGACGGTTAGAAATGAATGATATCCAAGAAAAAAAAAGTATCCACGAATCAGAGGTCAGGAATGTTCGACCTACCTTAATTTATAATGCAACTCAACGACAGTAGTTTTCCGCAGTTTAGTCGGTTTAGCTTGGGTCAATATACGACGGGTGTGCAATTTCTAACTGCCCGCGTATCAAGCGTTACGCGTAGCCGGAGTATCAAAACTCCCCTAGTTATAAACAGCCTGTTTCCACTAGCGCCAGATGCGACGAAATAACGAATACGATGACAGTACTTGCCATCTCTCGGGAACTGAAGGCGGTCGCAGCCTGACCTCTCTCTGTAATTTTACCTAACATAAGGGGCATTTATGTAATTAACCTCTTTCCACAGTTAGTGGTTTGCTCGAATACATCCCACAGTAACGTGAATTGCGAGCCTGGCCATTGGATTGGATTTTGTTTCAATGATCCAAACCGTTTATTTGATAGGGGATGTCGAGAAACTCTGGTTTTGAATATTTTAATGATTCATTTTATAAAGGTTACGGTGATCGTTCATTCTTAAATCGAAAGAGCCAAATTATTAAATCTTAAAATGATTCCATTTAGAGATTTTATTTCTTTTATTTCTAATATAAATGTACGACTCATCATATAAACAGTTTGGATTATTAGAATATGCTAAATATTCAAAGAAGAGAGCACCAATGCATTGTTTTTATTACATCGGGGATGTATAGGAACAAATTCTCATAGCTTTGTTCCGCTCACGGGTTTGGGTCAAAATACTGACGTTTTGTAAAATGTTGGAAATAACTCTATCCCTCTATCTCATTGATTATAGTTCCTTATAGTTTTTTAAATTTTCTTCTAACCATTTTACCCCGTAATCGTATGCGCTAACAAATTTTCTATAGTTTAAAGGGGCATGTATCTCATCAAAGAGCATAGACTATCTCGTTGGATAGCCATGTGTCTCATTGGAGAGCCATGTGCATCATCAAAGTGCAATGTATCTAATTGAAGAGGCATGTGTCTCATTGAAGTGCCATGAGACTTGTGTCTTTGGTGAGCCATGGGTCTCATCGATGAGCCATGAGACAATCTCATCGGATAGCTATGTGTCTCATTGAAGTGCCATGGTACTATCTCATTGGATTACCATGTGTCGCATCGGTGCCCTACCTCATCTAGGAGCATAATGATCCTAAGAAAAATCTGTGGCTATAATTATTGAGATTGGAGGAAGGGACTAATTTTGCTTAGAAGAGGGCAGTGTCATTTTGACCTAATGTCCTTTATCTAACACCATGCTAAGAAGAGGTTTGCTCTCGAATGCATCCGAACGAACTACAATACAATACGTCGCGCCTATAACCATTGGATCTTGGATCATGTACGATGATCTACACTGTTCAAACAATTTCTTAAACGTGAATGGATATGTAAAGAAATATTAAATAATAAAGAATTTTTATCATTTTCATTTTTTTATGAATATGGTGGACCTTTACTTTGTGAGCCACTAATCTGAAACGCAAAAATTTCTCAATATTTAAGATTTTTGAGGAGAACATCATATTTCCTCAAATGAACAGCTTGGATCTCACAAACACGTGCTCAGAACCAACCTAGATAGCTCCAATGTATTGTATCGTGTCATCCCTCGGGGATGTATTCAAGCAAACCTCGTCCTCCAATGTAAGGTCACATATGGATCACAAACAAGTCTCAATAATCAACGATCAGGATTACTCAATCGATCTGGTTTTGGAAGTGTCAATCAGTGACAGTGGGTTACAAAATTTTGTCGGTTTAATTTGAGTTAGCATATGCCACGTGTACAATTTTCAAGTGCATGCGCATCCGCCGTGATGCTCTGCTAGAGTTCAAATAACTCCCCAGGTAGACATGCGTGTTTGAGAGTGCGCCAGTTGGAATCCACCATGAAGATGGAAGCTATGTGGGTCCACCGTGATGTGGTATCCCCAATGTTATTTGATACCATCCAACCCATTCATCATGTGGGCCCACCAGACTGAAAAGTACACTCATGCAATCAGGCCATTTAAAAACTCATGCGCGCGACGTTATGTGAATATACAAGTTTTAGTGATTAAGCATATCTCACTGTGGTGTCCCACTTGAGATTTGGGTCATGATAATACTTTTAATCTACGGTGAAAATGATGATTTCTACTTGATTCACGGTTTGGATTTCACATAAACATCAGAGATGGGCCCTGCACAGCTAGAACGAATGGTAGTCTTTGTAAACAGTTTCTTTCTGTATAAAGGTGGACCGCATGATGAGTGATCCAGATTTATCTTTATATCAAGTCATCTACCATGGTGGGCCCAATGTCATGAGCCAACAGATACCGTAAACACTTGGAAGAATGATACGTGTGATGCGCGTAAGGTGTGTGCAAGAGATGGAGTTTGTGCAAGAGATGGAGTTTGCGCGTGTGTGTCGGACTAGAAAATGCGAATGGTAGTTAAGGGCATTTCCGATATTCCGCGCAAAATCAGGGTCATTAAGAATACTTTCTCCTCGATAAATGCTATCCCAGTCGGACGCGGATTCCCTGCAAAGCCTTTGGCAGGAAGTTCCTGCACTGGGAATCTATGTGGGGCCCATCGTGATGTTTTTGAGAAATCCACGCCGTCCATCTGTTTTGTGAGATCATTTCGGAATCTGGGACCGAAAAGTATACGATACAATACTAAAACCTCCCTGGGGTCCACAGTGATGTTTATATGACATCCATACCGTTCATAACGTCACTACTACTGGGATGAACTGGAAAAACAAACATTATCCTGATTCGAAACTCCTGTGGCTCCACAAATATTTCAACTGTGGACGTTCAAATCTCACGTTTTCGGCCCACTTGAGTCTTGGATCCGGTTCATTTTTGTTTCTCTATCTTAAAATGAGCTCCCAAAACGGATGGACGGTGTGGATTTGTCAGAAAACATTACTGTGGGCCCACCTTGGTTCCCAGCGCAGGAAATTCCTGCCAAGGCTTTCGCAGGAAATCCGCGCCCTTTTCGGATCGGTGACCGAAAAGGAGACGGATACAAGACTAATCTGGGACGCACTGAAGGAAAAGGTTGAGTAGGGAAATTCCTACCATTGAAACCTCCCTGGGGTCCACAGTGATTTTCATATGCCATCCATACCGTTCATAACGTCATTCCTACTGGGATGAACTGAATACACAAATATTAGCCTGATTCAAAACTTCTGTAGCCCCATACACATTTCAACTGTGGATGTTCAATCCTCACGTTTTCGGCCCACTTGAGTCTTGGAACCGGCTCATTTACCTAAGAACGTCCTAAAATGATCTCGAAAAACGGATGGACGGCATGGATTTCTCAAAAACATTACGGTAGGCCCCACATAAATTCCCAGCGAAGTACCTTCGTGGGAAAGGCTTTCGCAGGATATCCGCGTCCATCCCAGTCTCTATATATTCACGCGCTAAAAACTATCTCACTATCCAACTTAGTCCACGCGTGGAGGATCCAAGACGTTCATACGATGGATCCCTAGTTGAATATGTGGCCCCAAGTAGTACAAATAAATGGACGGCTAGAAAATGATAGTCACGGTCTACACACAAATAACGCATTTTCTCATATGATCACTCATCATAATGATTTTAGGATATAAACAATGGCCACTTAACGTGCCAGATCCCCAAAAAATATCACATGCTGGCACGTGTGGTGCGTTGGTTTTTTGCGCGTGAACATAGGGCGCGTGTGGGATTAGAGTTTCGTTTAGAAGAATGGAACTCGCAAAAAGACAAAAGAGGACAACGAAAGTGAAAACGAAGTTCTCGTCTCTCTCTCCGAAGTCTTTTTAGAGAAAGACCAGCTAAGCTTTTCTCCCTCGCCCCCATTTTTCTAGGGTTTCTACCGAACGCTCCAAATCCAAGATAGGACTTGTTTGGAGGAAATTGTAGAATTCCCACTCAAATTCATCATGGAATCCGATCCCTGGACCGCTCTTTTCTCATCCAAACGCCACCAATCTACTCTTCAATCGCGATCTGGTTTGTTACAACCTCTCCTTACCTTTTTCACCCTTTTTTTTCTGATTTTTTTGGAATTTAATCTCGAATGGGTTTTGATCATAGATTTTTCATGAATTTGGTTTTGATTTGACTCATTTGATGCAGATCTATACTTCGGGTTTGAAGAAATCGATGGAGACGATGATTCCAGGGCCGAATTCCCTTGCCCGTTCTGTTCGGAGGATTTCGATATCGTTGGGCTGTGCTGCCACATCGATGAAGAGCATCCGGTCGAGGCGAGGAATGGGGTATGTGTTTTTTCTGTCTGTTTCTTGAAGATCGATCGCTTGCTGTTATTTTAATGGAAAGAAAATCTACATGATTAGGATTTAAAGTTGGATTTTTTTGGGTGTAATTGCTTGATAATTTCTTCATGCTCGAAGTTTTGGTTTGGTCAATTCACCACTTCGCCTGACATTGGCAGGGATTTATTATTTAAAATGTCCGAAAACTTGGATTCTGACTCAGAATCTGATATTTCTGAGTTCGATATGGTTGATTAGTGAGGAATTGATTACAGGCTCGGGCCAAATCAATGAACTGTTGTTGATTGTCCCTTCAGCTGGTCACTTGTGAAAGCAGGGTGCTGGTTGCCATCTGGAGACCAGCCAGATCGAGTTGACTCAGCCGGTTTCTGAGTTAATTGGATTGAAATTGAAGTGCTGGCAGTGTGTATGGAAATTGGCACAAACAAATGAGGACTCTTCCCACCAAACTATCTAGAACTATACCTGAAAAACAGTTACTCCTCATTCAGTCAATTTCTGATGGCTCCCCCTGCGATTGTGCTTAATTTCTTTACAACATTTCATGTACACGTTACCTGAGACTTTACATGATGCATCAGATGGACAGTCTACATCTTGATGATGATATATGTCTAGTAAAGGTCAATACATTATAATTTTTGTGCCTCTATCCTTTCCATCTGTGACTGATAAAACAACCATCCTTCCTACTTTTGGTGATACAATAGTACAAGGTTGTACTATGATATAACCAAAGCTAGAAAATGGGTATATTTAGAAATCTGACTGGGTGCCAAAAATAATTTATTTATTTTTTCCGTTCTTCTCCTTTTTTCCATTTTGGGGTTTTGATTTAGACGCTAAGAATGTTAATCTATGTTTTGGCATGGGCAACTCACCCTTTGATTCTGATGTGTTGACCTTAGTTCGAAGAGCCAACGGTTTTGGCCATGGGCAACTCACCTTTGAATCTGATGTGTTGACCTTAGTTCAAAGAGCCAGCGGTTTTGGCCACAGGCACCTCACCCTTTGAATCTGATGTGTCAACCATTTTTTGGCTGGAGGAAGTTTTTGTTGTCAACATTACTGTTTGCTTTCATTTGTATTATGACTCAAGAATGGCCACTTGAATGGTTTGCTTTCGAGTTTCAACACTGGATGTAAAGGTGCATTTGGATTTCCTAGTTCCCATATATGTCATGATTCACTAATGCCAAAATGCAGGTGGATATTTCGGACTTGCGTGTATGTGCCTCACATGTGATTTGTTATGGGCAAGCAGGAAAATCGAAGCCAGCTTATGCGGGTTCTCCTTTTCTGCACTGCCCCAATGTAAATCTTGCCCTGTTGGCTCGGAAACCCAACAAACTGGGGCCTGGTACCATAACAAATTCCACATATTTTTGTCTTAAGTTTGGTTGGTTAAGATTTGTGATGAATGAGATGATTTTTTTATGGTATTATAAATTCAAGTTGTGGTACATGTGTGCCTTAGTTCCTACTTGGGTGCCTGAGTTCATTGCTTGATATGATGGAACTCAATTGTGCTTGCCAGCTTGTGCTTCGTGCTCAGCGGTATGTCCAGAAACTGCCCCTCCATGAACCTATTTTGTTTGCTTGCACTTTACGGTGTGCTTGGAACAGTTGAGTTGGTGGTCACTACTCAATGGACGGTGTTGGCATGCAAGCATTGTTAATATAATAGGTTCCAGATTTGGGTAAAAGAGGAAGAATTTGCCAATCAACCATTTAAAAGTTGACTCTGAAGTGTTGGGAGAAGGTGAATATGATGATTATGTTGATATATTTGACTTTCTTTTAGCACTATTTGGTTTATATACATATGCTTTAGGCCACCAGTTTTCCATCCCAAAATGAGTAGTGGCTCGGCTTTTTCAGCTGAATCAATCTTCTTACATTTGGGGTGGCTTTGTAAATTGGAACCTCACTTGGCAAGCTTTGTTTTCCCCCTTTCTTTTGAATAATTCACAGGTGTGGAAAACATTGCTGAGCATTCTTGTCTAACTTATGATTTGGTGATCATCATCATCATCATCATCATCATCATCTAAGCCTTACCCCAATTAATTGGGGTTGGCTACATGAATCCCATTCTGCCATTCCACTCTATCAAGGGCCATACCTTTAGTCAGACCATAAGTCATCAAGTCTTTTCTTACTGCCATCATCCACATCCTTTGGGCCTCCCCTTGCCCTTTTAGAGCCTTTTGGCTTGTGATTTGGTGATGCGTGTGCAATGTTGTTGTATGCAATCACGTAAGCGCTTATGCCATGTATATGCCATTTTGGACCAGTAGACCGCATGTGCCATGCTGGCATATTTAGTTATTGTGTTGTTGGGGCTTATGTGGTCGCAAAAAGAAGTATGCGATCGCATAACCCATGGTTATGTAGTTATGCCATCGCATAAACGGTTAGATTTCTGACTGTCGGGACTTTTTTCTTGCTTCGTCTTCTCACTTTTTCCCTATAAATAGGCATTCCCACCTCTCTATTTTCAGAACTCTATTAACTCTCTCTCTCTCTCTCTCTCTCTCTCTCTCTCTCTCTCTCTCTCTCTCACACACACACACACACACACACACACACACACACACAAAAACACCCAAATACTCTCATCTCCCAATCTCTCTCGTCTCTTAACTCTCACACTATTACTCTCATTCTCTCTTAAAATGACGTCAATAAAATTTATCTGTTGTTTTTTCAAATTTTTTAGCTTACGCATTCATTTGAGCAGTTGTTAGTTGACTTGATATGGTCTAATGAAACTCTAAAAACAAATTCCCTTCATTTGTAGTATTTTTACATAATTTTTTCATTTTTCTTCAAAAAAAGTTTGGAGGGCTACTATCACATATGCGATTATGCCATCGCATAAGCGCACAACCCCCTTGGGTTGTGCCACAGGATTGCTTATGCCATGTGACAAAATTGTGCTGTGCATGTCATATATGATGCCAAAATTGCAAACTTCTGAATATGCCCTTGTAGAGAATTCTACTTACTTTCAAGATATCTTTTGCTTTTTCAGGTATGCCCTGTATGTGCAGCAAAGGTGGGGATGGACATGGTTGGACACATAACCATGCAGCACGGACAGTTCTTCAAGATATCCTTTTTCCCTCTTAATATTTGGAATTTCAGATATGGGTGTCATGTTCTAGTTCTCATTCTTTCGAGCCATTGCCCTCCTTGAAAACTTAGCCATACCGTTTGTAAAATGTGATGCTGCCAGAAATGGTTTCCTGCAGAATTTCTCATATGTTTTAAAACATTGAATTTCCTGGCCATGTGTCCATTTACTGCTAAAATGTGTTACAGTGCTTTAATTTCCTTAACAAGACTTCACATGCAGCGTAGGAGGAGATTCCGGAAAGGTTCAACAGGGTCCCATTCTACCCTTTCTTTACTGAGAAAGGAGCTGCGGGAAGGGCACCTGCAATCTCTTCTTGGGGGGTCTTCATGTGTAGTTTCTTCCTCCAATGCAGCACCTGATCCACTGTTATCATCATTTATTTACAATTTGCCTGTGGCTGATGCTTCAAAAAATGTACAGCCTCATTCTTCAGATGAAGGGAGCTCGGTAAAGAATGATAAAGTGGTAGAAAGGTATGGGACACTGACACTTTTAAACAATTTCATCCATTTTTATCGTTGTGATTTTTTCTTTTCATCATAAATGAATAAACTGTCCACTCATTGCATGAGATCTTGTATTAAAGTGGTGTTATTGATTCTTTTGATGATTGAGGTCTGTATGATTTCTCAAGCACCTGAATATGTCAACTGATTGCGAAGAAGTGGGCTATAGGTATCATAGTATTATCTAGTTGAGATAGGAAGAATGTATTGGCTAGTACATCAACGCTTATAAATATATATAAGTATTTTCATATTTAACTCTGGTTGGAGACGTAACCATGGAATGCCTGTTATGACTGAATGCCTATCGAGCTTAAGGGGAAGTTTTATAAGACAGCTGTTGGTTGCTTGTGCTTTATAAGGCAGAGTAATGAGAAATTAAAAGGCAATATGAGCAGAGAATGGGTCATTGGAGAGATGAGAATGTTAAGATAGATTTGTAGGAAGACTAGGAAAGAATGAGATTACCTGAAACAGCCTAAGAGCAGTCTGAATAATAGATAAAATGATGGGCAGTAGATTGAGATGGTTTGGTTATGTACAAATATTGGAGATTGCTTTGATAAGGATGGGAACTTTAATTGGGGTTGAAGGGGCCTGAAAAGATGATGGGAGGAAGACTTAAAAGGATTTGTACTGAGGCGGCAAGATTGGTTCTTGTTCACTTATTGGTGACATGGCCTTAGCTAGGTATGATTGGCAAAATAGGATCATGGTGTGCCGTAAAGGTCATTACAGGGCCGTAAAGGCCGTTACGTAACAGTAACGGCGGCAAATGACCTATAAAGGCCGTTACACCCCTCGTAAAGGCCTTAACGACCTTGTAATGGACCGTTATGGGGCCGATCATTGTTGTCAAATCGCATATGCGATCTCATGTGATCAGCATATGTGATTGCATATTTTTTTTGAAATTTTTTTTTAAAAAAAGGAAAATTGAAAAAAAAAAGAAAAAAAAAAAAGGAAAAACTTGCCTAATTAGGGGTTATTTTACTTATTTCATTGTAGTTTAAGTGTTTCATTAAGTTATATATTTAATTACTTATATTATATTATATAAATTTTTACAAAACAATCAATAAGCTACATTAAAAGAGATTTTATTAATAAATGGATAACTTGAAACAACTTCCAATTTAATTTACAAATACAATTTATAAAAAACAAGCACAACTTACAAAATATAAAAATTAAACATATTTGAAATAGTTGTAGAGAGATTAGAGTAAGAGATTTAAAGCTTTGGGGTAAAGAATAGTGAAAACGGAGGTGATATGAGTGCTATTTATAGGCAAAAGTGTCCCAAATTAAAAAAAAAACAAAAAATTACTCCCATTCTGACCATTGGGAAATATGCGATCGCATTTGACAACAATGGGGTTAATATAAGTTTTTTGGATATTTTTTCAATAAAAAAAAGGAGGCCGTGATGGCCCGTTATGGTCCCCGTAACAACCTTTACACCCCATATCATAAAGCTAACAGTGGTGGCCGCTACGGCCATCGTTACTATTTCGGAATACCTTGAACAAGATTCATAAAGATGACCCCAAATAATAAGCTAAAAATAATAATTAAAAAAACGATCCTCAATATTTGGGAAGACGAAATAAGAATGGGGTTATCTGAAGCAACCTAAGGGTAGCACAAATGATAAAGAAAATGATGGAGAGTAGATTGAGATGGTTTTGTGAGATACATGGGCAACAAAAATTGGAGATGGTTCTGGCAAGGAGGAGATCTTTGATTAAGATTAAAGGCTTGAAAAGAGTGTGAGAGGACCTAAGAGCACTTTGATTGAGCTTGTTTGAAAGGATGTGAAGGCTGGTTCACTTAAGATAATAGGGTCATGGATAGGATATAGGAAAGATTGACCGCAGGCCCACAAAAAGTTTGAGGACGAGCTAATATTTGTATGGTTCCTTTGTCTAGGTCTATGTGACCATTTGAACATGTTGAATCACAAACAAGGATTATGGTGGGCTCGCATCATGGGTTATACAGATTGGATTGAATTTAAATTTGGTACATACATGCTCTATCAAGTCTACATTCATCCTACAAAATTTGAGATTAATTGGAGATTTGTGGATTCACAAATTCTCAATTTTTTAAAAGGGTGTCAATGCTAACCATTGCACTGGACTGCAAACCTGGTCTGAATTGCATTAATCTAATGAAGGGGTTGGTTCTCAATCGTTTAGAAGGGTGTTAGTACTGACCATTGCACTGGACTGTAAACCTGGTACGAATTGCATTAATTTAATGAAGGGGTTAGATGGATTAAATTGACCTCAAATTTGGTACATATATGTTATATCAAGTATATATTCATCCTACAAAATTTTGGATTAATTAGAGATTTGTGGACGCACAAATTCTTAGTCGTTTGGAAGGGTGTCAGTATTGATCACCGCATTGGACAACAACTCCGGTCCAAATTTCATCAATCAGATGAAGGGGTTAGACAGATCAGATTGACCCCAAATTTTGGTACATACAAGATATGTCAAGTCTATTATCATTGCACAAAATTTGAGACTAATTGAAGGTTTTTGGATCCATAAATTCTCAGTCAGTTAGAAGGGTGTCAGTGTTGACCACTGCACTGGACAACAAACTTGGTTCGAATTGCATTAATTGGATGAATGAGTTAGATAGATCGGATCGACCTCAAATTTGGTACATGCTCTATCAAATCTACTATCATTACACAAAATGCGAGACCAATTGAAGGCTTGTGGACTCCTAAATTCTCAGTTGTTTGAAATGATGTTTACTGCACCGGACAACAATCTGGGTCCGAATTGCATTAGTCAAATGGGGCATCCAACCTTAAGGTGGTTAGATTTATCCATAATTAGTCTCAAATTTTGTATGATGATAGTAGACTTGATAAACCATATATGTATTAAATTTGGGGTCAATCCGATCTATCTAACCCCTTCATCCGATTAATGCAATTCAGACCCGATTTGTTGTCTAGTGCAGTGGTTAGCACTAACACTCTTCTAAACGGCTGAGAATTTGTGGGTTCACAGATATCTAATTGGTCCCAAATTTTGTGTGATCATAGTAGACTTGATATAGCTTGTATGTACCAAATTTAGGGTCTATTTGATCTGTCTAACCCTTTCATCTAATTAATACAATTCAGACAAGTTTATTGTCCAGTGCAGTGGTCAGCATTGACACCCTTCTAAACGATTGAGAATTTATAGGTTCACAGATCTCCAATTAGTCTCAAATTTTGTGTGATGATAGTAAACTTAATAGAGCATATAGTTAATATAATTCTGACAAGTTTGTTGTCAAGTGTAGTGGTCAGCACTGACACCCTTCTAAACGGTTGAGAATTTATAGGTCCACAGATCTCCAATTGGTCCCAAATTTTGTGTGATGATAGTAAACTTAATAAAGCTTATAGTAACCAAATTTGGGGCTAATCCGATCTGTCTAACCCCTTCGGATTAAACAAGATTTATAAACGTGGCCTAAATAGCTGGGACAAGGTGATGTTGACAACAATGATTTGACTTTACCTGGTAGCAATTGTGCCAATTGGTCCCCAACCCTACTGAAGGAGGTTGATGTTAGGTGAGCTGCAGGTTGTTGAACTTTTGCCGGGAAATCATGGGAATAAGATGAACCCTTATAGCAGGGACAAGGCTATGATGATGATGTCTGAAGTGATTTGATAACTAAAAAGACTTCAAAACTGCCACCCATAGTGGAGGTTAATAGTTCAAACTCTCAACAAGGAATGCAGGTATTAGAAGCTCTCAGATTAGCGACAAAACATTAAGAAGCATGTAAATCAGCCCTGCGTCAAAGCCAAATAAAAATAAATATTTAATTTGACTCTTCTCAGCATTCTGGTTCTTGTTCTTGTTCTTGTTCCTGTTCCTTTTCTGTTTGATGGATAACTAATCTTTATGAAGGAGCCCTACAAGACAAAACATTAAATTTTATCAAGAGCCACTCAAAAAAAAAAAAGAAAAAAAAAAAGAGTTTATCAAGAAAAGAAATAGAAACATAAAATAAATGACAAGCCACACTGCGTAATGCAAATTTACCATCTAATACACAAGGTTAATCTTAGAAGGCCTCCTTGGAAATTGGATTTGCCACCTCATTTCCATGGGTACGATTAAATGACAGAAACCATGATGGACAGACTAATACCATGAATCTTAGCAAGCGTCCAAGGAGATGGCTTTTCTTTTCGAAGGGTTACAAAATTTTATTAAAAAACAAAGACGCAATAGATGACAAGCAGTCATCCACGCGAGCTACAAGCAACAAAAGACCCCATAAGGCCTACATTACATCCGTAAGAACCTCCTGAATATTGGCCGCAATGGCCCATTCTGCAACCATTCTCTTAGCTTTAAGAAACACACCATCGGCGGGCATTGCTTGTCCCCAGAGAAATGATTATTGCTTTCAAGCCACACCACCCAGAGCATGACTAAGACAGCTAGCTTCCATCTCTGATTTTTAGACTTTCTAAGTCTACTACCTTCATGCTGCGCCTGCAAAAATGCCCACATGCTCTGCAGCATCACCCATCCTTAATTGCAAGATTTGCCCCCAGACCTCCAAAGAATACGTGCAGTGCAAGGAATAGATGATCCACTGTCTCCTCTCTCCTAAGGCATCACCGGCACCCATTGGTATTGCATACGTTCATTTTCCTTGAGAGATAATACTTAATCATGTTGATTAAATCACTTATCATGATCAGAAGGCAGAAACATTTTTTGTTAAAATTACTGAGTCTTCCTATAAAATAGCAACGTCCCTGCACTGGAGTCTATTATGCTGATAAGAATAGCACGTGTCGATTAGGCTCCACCCTCCCCATTCTTGATAAATAACGGTTACAAGAAGGGAGGAAGGGATTGAAAACTCACTCTTGAATCCCTGAATTTGATTTCTTCTCAACCTCCTTAATAGGCCTCAGAAAGGAAGGAAAAGGAGAAAGGTGATGTCAGTGTTAAGTCATGTCGACCCCTTTTCCAGTGTGGTTGGTTTCTAACTCATGCTGCCACTAGGAAAGAGAACTTAATCCCTCAAGTTGATAAACGATGCAAGCAATAGGAGTAATCTTGGTTGACAGTTTGGATACATCCAAATGAGTTCTCCAGATCAAATGAAAAACAGAGAGCCAAAATGTTAATTTAAATGAAACTTGACTTATTAGTTGTCATCAATTATTGAAGAAAGTGATTCAATTTCTACTGTTATCAATGATGGAAGAAAGTGACTCGAGTTGAAGTCTTAAAATGAAATGAGCAGAGTGGTGTCAACAATATATGAGACAGTGTGTTAGAAAGAACTATACGAACCTTTCTACCAGTACTTGTTATTATTGGATTGTATAAAGTAAGTATAAAGATGTGCGCATGATATATATCTATCTACATGTGTACATGATCCCAAATGTACGGAATCCTGTGGGTCAGCAAATTGTAAGTTTGCTGATGAGCAGCACCCCATCAATGTCTTTATAAAATCGTACAATTTATGATTTTCAATTTGAGTTGAATCTTAAGCAAACTGATTTGTATCCCACCTTGAATCCCCTTCTATATGAATCCCTACAATTCTATGATTTGAATCCTAAGCTATACATTTCAAAATCCTAAGCTATACACGCACACACACACAAAATCCACAGCCACACAAGAAATAGGTACACTGGAGCCAAAGGGGGATGCATAAGTATATTTGCCTCAGGTGAGGGAAGGCTTTTTAGATTCCGATTTTAGGCCCCATTGATGGTGAATCATCTCCAAAGATTAAGTCAACACATCTTCTTGCTCAGTCGTCCCCTGAATTTTGGGTTTGAACTGAAGTAGGCTTTTCATCTTTCTTCCATCTTAATCTGCTTCGTGCTGTGTTTGCGAGCATGTAAGCATATCTACTGACTAAAAGTGCAGAAAATGTGCATTCCCTGCTTATTTCACTGTATTTGAAGACAATTCTACTTTCCTCTTACCCTCTTTCTGGCATGCTGCAGTTTTACTTTTAGGGTCTGTTTAGATAGTGGGAAAAGAAAAGAAACTGGATGACTTTTTCCATGATGGGATGTTTATCTGTATTTGCATGGCCAAATGAAATGTTGGACTTTGAAAAGCAATCATTACCCAAACACTATACTCAAATTCTCATGCAAAAGATACAAGGTGACCATTGTAAGAGCTTCATGAGATTTCAACCTCTTACCCAAACAAGATCCCTGAAAATGGAATTAATGGGATTCCATGTTTGAACAGTGCTCATGGAATTCTTGAGAAATCATCAATTGGATAATCATTGCAGTTGGTTTTTTTTCCCCACTATCCAAACAGGCCCAGCATTTCTCTTTCACTAGTTTCCACTTCATTTGTTATGTAGCATTGCCTTGCACTCTATTTTCATTTTGTGCTTGACGAACGCTACTTGCAAATACCTGCAAGCACCAAACACACGTGAATTTGAAATCCAGCCATTCTGTCAGGAAGCCATGCAGTGAATGTACTCATCCCCAAAAGACCAGACTAGCCCTTACACGACCATACTTGTACGATGAATGTGGAATGTGGGCTACCCATTTTTAAACTTCCATCTTCTTGCACGAGTGGTACCTGTAGAGTGAACTGGCTTGATTTTTTGGGGCGGGGTGCATTGATTTGGGGCCTGCTGATGAATGGCCACCTGGATGTCTCACACGCATGCGACATTGGCACATGTGGAGGAGCTTGCATTGTCTAGTGGATGAGTTCTTGCAAGCAGCATTCCTTAACATTCTTATGTCTTCATCTAACAAAAACATTCTCCCTCCAGTGTCGAGCCATCCCTGTCGGATAAGGACCAGAAAGAGAAGGCTCAAAGGTGTGAGTTTGTTCAAGAGCTTTTGCTGTCTACTTTTCTCGACGATGCTTTATGAAGCTCAATGGGATCAGCTACAGTGACCGAGGATGCTTGTAAGCCAGTGGGCCCCAGCTTGCGTTAGTCTGGAGAGTCTGCTGTTCTCTTCCAACAAGATTCATAAACAGGCTCATGTAATGGCTAGCTATGCTGATAGTGTTAGTATTGAGAGAGATCAGAGCTATAAATGTATCCTGTATTTATATGGAATTAGTTAGGCTGGAACTGGAACTCCGATAATCCTCTCTTTAATGGGGTGCGTACTTGTGCATGTTTGGCTTTCCATTTGAGGAGTTACTGGTATGCTGCCGGAGTGTGACCATTTGCATGCATAGCATGCATATACCTCAATCCGAGCTGTCCAAATGGTGGGCCCCTTCCCGGAATCTGATTGTATTTTATTTTGGTTGAGTTTGGGTTGTTGGCTACTTCTCATTTCAACCATCAATTTGTTGCCATCGATCTTTACTGAGAAGAATTGGCTCATAACCTAAGGTGGGCCCGATAGTTGTGGATTCAGGTACACAGACCACCTGTATAGTAGCTGCATGCAAAGTTCATGCACAGTCTATCAATGGTCATACTCCATGGCATCCTTGTTGCTCTCTCTCTCTCTCTCTCTCTCTCTCTCTCTCTCTCTCCTTTTTTGCAGATTTAGGATTTGCATTTAGTAGAGTGCGTAGTTTGAAGCTTGAAAACTTGACTTGATTCATATTGAATAACTTATAAATTAAAAATACTAGGATAGCACCAGTATGTGTTTTTTTTTTTTCCTTTTTTTCTTTTTTTTTCTTTTTACATGCACTCACACCACAATGGGTACTCAAACCTGTGACCTTGTGTTGAAACTATTGTGAGTCTACCACTCAGCCATGAGTAGGACCCAATGTTTAATTTAGTTACATGGGAGTATATAAGTTTTTTTTTTAGTTAGGATATTCCAAGTCCATATTACCTCTGGCAGACATTTCCCTTTTACTGTTTTACTAATGGACTCAGCGGAGCTTGAGTCAAGTAAGCAGTCTTCGACCTCTGAGCACATGCACTTCTTGAAGGTTTTTTGCTTCATTGTCTCTATGTAATGCAACCTGAGTAGGGATGCGAAGGATCAAAAAGAAGATTGCGGGGAAGTACCCCCTAAGGATCCTCTAGTTGAATGCCTTGAGCTCACGAAAATCCCCCTCCAAAGAAAAAGAAAAGAAGAGTACTTCGTTTATTTTCAAGATATCGCTGATGTTTTAAAACTCCGAACATATTCTGATATAAATTTTAAACAAAAGGGAGGAGCCCTACTCGTTGAAAAGATTAGATTACCCCTCAAAATCCATTACCACCTATGGCCATAACGGCATCACAATCACATGATCTTGAGCTTGTTTGAAAACCTATTAAACAGGCCATTAAATATGGCCAATTTCATGTCATTTTAACATTGTTTGATGCTCAAAAAATGGCCCACCAAAAAATTAAGGAAGTTAAAACTTATTAAAGACTTAATCTAACCTTAGAAATTAAGGAAAGCAAAAAAATCTTATGAATTAGAGAGCCATTTGATTGACCTCATCAGCCCTGTTCAAAATAATCTAGCTGTTGATCTTATCAGATTGGTTACTAGAACATGGGTATAGTCTGGATCATCAATCAAGTCAAATCTAGATGGTTGGATTCTTTGGATCTTTGATCAATAGCTTGTGTGGCCATTTAGTTGCATTAATTGCACTCGGCTTAAAAAGAACTTGTAATGATGCGTGGCTTTAGGGATGTCTAAGTAATATTAATATTAATTTATCAAAAGTAGTAGTGAGTTACGGATGCAATATACATATATGGGAAATGGTACTATGAGGTCGACCTCATGGAACTTCCCATGAGGTCGAGCTGTGTGGGCCCCACCATGATGTGGATCGGGCATCAACACCTGTGCATTTGATAGCGCCCCCCCCCCCCCCCCCCCCCCCCCACACACACACACACACATTAATATTAATAACCCATGGCCCACCATGGAAAGGTGCATCTGACTGATGGTGTGGATGCCCATCACCTATCACAGTGGGGCTCGCATAGCTCGACCTCCCATGAGGTCAAGCGCATAGTACCTTTACCCCCCCCCCCCCCCCCCCCCCCCCCCCCCACACACACACACACACACGCACGCACTCACATATATACATTCTCTTTGGCTTCAGCCTATGTTAATAAATGGGTTTTAAAAAAAAATAGTGGTGGGTAATTTTTTTTTTTTACTAGGATAGGTTGGAACAATTGGAGGAAGCTGGAATAAAACCTGTTAAAATTAACATAAAAAGTTGAATTTGAACATTTTTCTTATAGTAATTAGATCAAGAGGCTTGTTAGAATTCATTCCTAAGCATACTCACATTATGTTGGGTCTTTACTCTTAGGATTTGGAGACAAATTTCAATGATAATATTTACATGGTGGGTTTCACCTTGGATGGGGACGGTTAAAACAAAATAATTTACGGCTCGTTTGGATTCATGGAAAGGGAAGGAAACATTGTTTCCAAGAAACTAACTCCTCATTTGTTTGTTAAGCCTCTTTTGCGGAAATTTGGTGGAAAATACAATTTTCACTTCCTATCTTTGCTAGAAAATGAAGAAATATTTTTCTAACCTCCACTTCTTCAATGCATTTTCCTACAAAGGAAGAGAATGCGTTTCTTGACGGTAAATCTAAATGCATCACCATCTATCTTCAATGGCCATGCTAATGTGCTAAATGAACTATTGTCCATCTTCGGTTATGCTCAACAATGGCCACTATTCACGTGTCACCATTCAATTTTCTCTTTCACCACACATGTGCAAAGTGTCATACATGTATTAGTGTGCTACATGTGCTGCCATCTGTCTTTTCTTGCATCCCATGTGTGCTTATTGTTGAGTGTGTTGCACAAAAACCTTAGGATCTCGCCCCCCAACCTCTTGAATTATGGGATACAGCAATGTATAAACGCAAACAAGCAATCAAATCACACGATACAAGAGATTTTTATGTAGAAAACTCTCAAAGAGGTAAAAATCACTGGATCTTGTCCAAACAAACAATCCACTATGAATAGATAACCGTTTACAACCGATCACAAGCAAAATCTGCTTGGATCAAACCTTCTTCACTCACGCAAGAGTGGATAAATAATAAATGAATTCGAAACTGAGAGATCTCATTGAGCACGAGGACATAGAAGAACCCGAGGTGTCATCTGCACTGTGATCTCCTTCACTAGCAGAAATCTCCCCTTCTAACAAACTCTCTCTCTCGCCTTGGAGGTTTTAATCTCTTATTATGATACTTAGGTTTCGAATTGGAAGCAATTATATTACTTTACGCAAGAGTTGGAATCGAAATAGGAATCTACAGAATTGTTGTCATACGACCAGACATGGTAGAACGCCCGACAAAAGGCAAAAGTGCCCAAATAGTTTAGATAAAAAAATATCCAAATTTAGGGCGTCCGACCAAACCTGGTAGGGTGCCCGATAAACATAAGATAGGGGGCTCGATCACCCCAAAAACTGTCTAGAGACTTCTAGACCTTCCGAGGCAAATTTCGATCGCTTAATTGAAACTGGTTGGGCGCCCGACCACCCCCAGGCTGCATTCTCTCCCCTTCTCATAAGGAGAAACACTTCCACCACTTATGTGCTACATGTACTGCCATTCATCGTCTCTTATACTCTTGGTGTGCCATCATCCATCTTTTAATCACTCATGTGTGCCTATGTGCCAACTGAGCTAATGTCTTAAATGTGATAAGTACTGCCGTCTATCTTCAAGTGCCCACATGCCTCAAATGTGCTAATCCTTGTAGCTTTAAGCATTTCACATGTGACATGTGTGCCACAATTTAGCATCAATCACCTCATATAGGTTGTACATACATACCACGTGTTACTGTCCATCCTTAAGCATCCCACACGTGTGAAAAAACAAAGAAGGTACTGGCATTGGTCCCCAACAGTAACCTCATTTAGGTACTGGCGTGCTGCTACTAGCCGAGGGCGCCATGTGGATAGAACTTTCATGAGATCTACCCCGTTTATCAGGCACAGAGCCTCCTGATCACCTATGAATCTAAAAATCATGATGATCTGGAACTCAGATAGGCCACACCATAGGAAACAGTTATGATGGACAGGTCCAGCAGCTTGCATCATGCTGTATTCTAACAAACTTTTTGTGTGATAGGTTGCCCATGAATTTCTGCATCATACAAAAATGGCCATGGTTGGTAATCCAGACCATTGGTCTGTTGTGTCCCATTGTTGATGCCCTAAAAAATATGCACCATCTCAATTTATAACCTTCAGATCTTTGGTCTAACATTGGTCCCACATCCATCGGAAAAATTTCCTCTTATTGGTGCCTTATACTTTTCAACATGCAGTTTCTTCTAGCATGCTTCATCCATAGTGAGATTCAACCAACCAATGGTCTGGATTACTAGCAAGTGGGCCCCACTTGCCAGAATTGAAAAACTGTGAGTACTTAACAAAAATTGCGGACCACGTATCCATAAACTTTTGGGAGCAGATTGCTTGCGGTCCTGACCTTAGGGCCCACCTTGATGTATGTGTAGTATATCCACGCCGTCCATTCGTTTTGGAAGCTCATTTTATGGTATGAGACCAAAAATAAATTAGAGACAAATATCAAGTGGACCACAGCACGGAAAAAAAAGAAGTGGTGATTGAAAACCCACCATTAAATACTTCCTAGGGCCACTGTAATGTTTATTTGCAATCCAACCTGTTGATAAGGTCACAAAGAGCTGGATGAAGGGAAAAAAACAAATGTTTTTCTTGATCCAAAACTTTTGTGGCCCATGAGAAGTTTTAATGGTCGATCACCATTGTTTCCTATAGTATGGTCCACTTTAGATTTGGATCTTCTTCATTTTTGGTATAATATACTAAAATGATCTGAAAAAATGGATGGACGGCGTGGATATACCATGTCCATCAATGTGTGCCAACTGTCAGGGCCGCACCTAGCGAAGGAGAGAGGCGTCGCGTCGCTCCTTTGATTTCTTGCCTGCGATGAGAAAAGCTCCAGTGTTTTGAGAGCACCATAAGTTACAGTGCTCCTAGTTGCATTGGTTCAATTTGATAGTCCAATCGGTCGATCAGAACCGTCCATTAATTCTAGAACACTGTCATAGCTATCAAAAAAGATCTTAATAATCAGATGATTCTATCCATCTTTTGATTTGGTCCCACTTTCCACAACCGTACGCAAGAGTTAGTGTTTTGCCTGCTTCATGCATCACACATGCATGCATGGGGTATGGCGTGAAATGACGATTTCACCCTTGTCCTAATGGCGATTAACCCTCGACCCGAGCCTTTCCAAATTTTACTCGGGTTTTCAGCTGTGACTAGTGGGGTCCATGGATCAGTTATCCAGACCATTACTCTGCTGCATCATGCCCCCAAAACTCTCCCTGATTTGAAGATCCTAGCCGCCCATCTTGGGTCTCCGTGCAGTTGAATGTGGACGGTGGTTGTATTTCCCTTTCCAATCTTCTATATGCACTTGTGTGAACGATGTCGCGATGCACGCGGTACGTCCTCACTTCTTCAGCACTTTACTACTTGTTTTATTTGGTATATCTTGAGGCATGGTATTGGCTCAGTTTTGATAATGCTTTGATCGAGAGTATTACTGAAGCTTTAGAATATATGACGGGCTAGAAATTAATATAATCATTTAAAGTTTAAGAAATTTATGATTCATTGAATAGAGTGGCTCCTACTGTTGGTGGCTTCAATTGTATTTTTTAAGTAAGGGCTTTTGTGATAGGAAAGGAAAGAGTTGAGCATCATTTTTTTTTTTTTTTTTCGCACCACACATATAATCTCTATTTCATAGGATTTTAGCATAACTTTAACAATATTTACATTTAGCCTTATTTCACGGGATTTAAAATCCTAACAAATAAAATAAAAAGAGAATGTAAGTAGAGAAAGAGGATTGCATAAATTAAATAGAAGTGGGTGTATTGTTGGTATTCTTGAAATGTGTGGAATGGAGACTAGACACCATATTTTATGAAAAGATGACCTGATATTCTTGATTCCAACCTTACTATTGAGTTGGATTAACAAACTGGCATGATAAAAATTCTGGCAGAACTTCGACTTTTCCCTCCAAAAGCCCACAAATCCTAAAATTACAATACCCGGCCATAGCAACGAAATATCTTCTATAATATCCTCTTATCACTTTTGATTCTCGTTTCTTCGCCCATGGAATGAATGATCAATGTGATGTGGTTTATATAGATGAAAACATGCAGCTATTGAATGACTGCCTATAACCTTATAGCTTGCCCTCATAACTGCCGTCAGGATAGAATGTCATAGTGCCAGATCTATGCGAATATAGCTTTAATGACCGCCTGTTGGTTTTTGTCATTTTTTAGATTCCAACTGTTACGTGGATAATCTGCATGTCATTTTTTTCCCCTAGTTACTGGGTGAATAATTCAAGGATTATTGGAGTTGAAGCATGTGGTTGAGATCTGCCCCATCTGGCTCCTTTTTGGGTCGAATCAATCTGGTAGCTGTTTCCAAGAGGCGTCAAAGGATCCTTTCAATTTAATTGGTTCGGATTTTACCACTATTGGAGTTTGAGAAATGTATCCTGATTAAAGCTGTATGCAGTCGAGGTTTCTGGATATTTTGGACAATCAATTGATATTTGATTTCATCGAGCTGCAGGCTCGCCAATTTGGTTCATTAGTTCTATCTGAGAAGAGCCAATGACCCTTTCTATCAGATCTATCTAAATTTTTAAGGTTTTCTAAATCAGTTGGAGATGATTTTGCCGGAGTGGTGCACGTTTTGATTCCTCAAAAAAGTCCAAGTGGTTTGATCAATATTGGATAGGTTGGGCCCTTAATCCGTTGATTTAGTCCAATACTTATTTTCATAACTGGCCAAAAGCTTATTCTACCAACTCATATGATTTGAAAATGGGTTATGAACTTTTCAGAGGTGTCTTTATCGAATCTCGACTAAAAGCCAAAGAGTAGTTTAATATTGTTTTGGATGGGATGTCTACACACCCATTTAAGTTTTTAAAGTCCCTTGATATGCATTGATGCACCATCTTCTAATGGCTTGAGCTTTTAGAACAACTGGTTGTTTGATATGGTATGCGTGATCGTTACCACTATGGCATAGAATTCTCCCTTCAATGAGATAGGGGTGTGTTTGGTTGCACCAAATTAAACTGGTTGATCGTGAAATTTCTTGATCTTTAGTGCAACCAAACGCACCCCAGTACTACTAAAAATTTGATTTCTAATAATTATAATTAAATAAAATGAGCTGAACCCACTTCTAAGTGGACAACCAAACAGGAAATGATGAGATTGGCCACACCCTACTATTCCATGGGACCAGCTCTTTGTTAGCTCGTAGTGGATCCCACCCGATGATGAGATTGGCCCTACTTTCTTTTATTACTCAAGGTATCATCTGCATAAATGGGATCCTCGTGGATCTTTCACATGTGCATTTTAGCATTATTTGCATGGGCGTCGGTAATCTTGCTTCTCAGAGTGAGGACGCGGATGGGAAGCTAGGTGGGACTTATTGTGATGTATGTGGGAAATCCACACCGTCCATCCGTTTTGCCGGATCATGTTAGGAAATGGGCTGAAAAATAATGCAAATAAAAAACTCAAGTGGGCCGCACGACAGGAAAACATGGGTAGGTAAATACCTACCGTTGAAACATGGGCAGGTAAATGCCTACCGTTGAGACCTCCCTGGGTACACCATAATATTTACATTCCATCCATACCGTTCATAAGATCATTTCCCCTGGGATGAACTGAAAACAAAATAATTATCCTGATCCAAAACTTCTGTGTCCCCGCGGATGTTTCAACGGTGGATGTTCAATCCTCTGTGGTGCGGCCCACTTGACTTTTGGATTTGCATAATTTTTGGGCCCATATCCAAACAAGATCTGCAAAAACGGATGGATGTGGTGGATTTCTCACAAACATCACGGTGGGCCCCACCTAGCCTCTCGTTGCAGGGAGTTCTTGCAAAAGGCTTTCGCAGGCAATCCGCGTCGATATCCACTCCGTCCATCCGTTTTTCTAGATCATGTTAAAGACAAGGGCCCAAAAAAAAGCAGATCCAAAACTCAAGTGTGCTGCGCATGAATACCTACCGTTGGAATCTATATGGGCTCCACCGTGATGTTTATATGGCATCCATACCGTTCATAAAGTCATTCCTACTGAGATGAACCGAAAACACAAAATATTAGCCTGATCCAAAACTTCTGTGGCCCCATGAATGTTTCAACAGTAGACGTTTAATCCTCACCGTTTCCTGTTGTCTGGCCCGTTTGAGTTTTTTTAATCTGTTTCATTTTTATATTCATGTCCTAACATGATTTAGAAAAACGGATGGACGGGGTGGATTTGTCACAAATATCACGGTGGGCCCCACCTAGCTACCTGCCGCAGGACAGGCTGTCACAAGGAAGAAAGAAAGAAAGCGACGAAGAAATCACAAAGCAGTGGTCAGGAAGTAGATAAGGTCCACACATGATAGATAGCAGGTATCAGAGTTACTATCACCATCCCCATCCCCCATGCTAAGATTATAGGAGAGGCCGAGTTTCCTGTTCATTCCAAATGAACAGCCAATGCCTCTTTGCTTGGTACCTAATCTTTTACATGTGGGGCCCATGGTTAGTTTATTGGAGCCGTTGATCTATCTGATGTACCAAAATATATCAAAAAATTGGAATATTCAAACCGTGAAACCTGGACTGTTGGTGCATTACGTATTAACCCTGTACTTGAAATACAGCTTGGATACATGGGCCCACAAGATCTGAAGAGCTTGCAAGATCTGATGCTCTACATGATCTGAGACCTTTCATACAGAGCTAAAGAGGGACGGTCTATGTCCAATGGTCCGCCTAACCATAACGAGAGCAGTTGATCTGATGACCCCTCTAATTCTATAGTTAAAATATCCCCTAAGTTATAATCATTGGCTAAATATACAGCAAGCTAGGCAGTATTTTGTCTCCTTTATGGGATACTCTTCTTTTCTTAGGACCTTTGAGATGCTTAAAAGAGAGAGGGGTCATTCCATCTCATCCAATTTCTCCCTCTTCCACTTAGTGTAAAAAATGACTCAGCCACAAGTAATTGCCCACAAGTGGGCCCCAACCGTACCTTATCCAACAATAGAAAGGCTATATAGATTTGTCCAAATAAAGAGCTTTTGGGCATATGGTTCTTCATGTAGGTAGAATATATCAAATCAGCGTGTTGGATAAAACACAGCCCCCACCCATTTAAGTCAGATTAGGTACCAATAGAGGTGGGCAACGATCCGGGCCGAGCCAAGTTAGCCCTAGTTTGGTTTGGCTTGTTTTTGTACCACTGCAGTTTGTGGATCGGTTTGGTTTGAGTTTTGGGCCAACCCATGCAGCCGGGAGTTTGGTTTGCTCCAGAAAAATTTGGTTTGAACCGGGATCGGTTTGGTCAAAAATTTCGAACCGGGCTGGGCCAAGTTCAAACAAGCAGCATTTCTTTATTCCTTTGTTTATTTAATTAGAAAAGAATTTAAAAAGTTGGAAAAAAAAGTACAAACGTATCTTACTATATGATGTCTAACATCCTCCAAAGGAGTACAACTTCAAAATGGACATGTAAGAGTATTTTCCAAACAAAAGTACACAAGCATAATTTTACGCAAGGAAACAGCGTGCATTCATGTATATGTATTATCCATTGCATAATGTATATGTATTATGTATTATCCATGTCATCATGTATATGTATGCTGTCCATCTGTTTTACATATCATTTTAGGACATGATCCCAAAATGGAATCATATCCAAAGCTCAAGTGGATCACACCACAAGAAACAGTGTGCTTACAATCTACGAGTCGAATCAAATCGAGCTTCGAGCCCAGCCAAACCGGTACTACACTAGTTTGAGCTTGGTTTGTTTTTTCAAACGAGTTTGACTCGGAGGCTTGGTTTGGTTTGACTCGGAGGCTTGGTTTGGTTTGAACTTCCATTCGAACCAATCCGAGCCGAGCCTTCGAGCTGGCTTGGTTTGTGCCCACCTCTAGGTACCAAACAGGTAAGTTCCCTGTTTGTTACTAACCGGGCCTCCCAAAGAGATTTATCAACCAATAAATGGCATCTTGCATGTGATCAGCCTGATGGTGGACCAATCCAGCTGGCCTCGTTGGATATCATACACTCACCACAGTGGGCCCCAAACCGAGCTACTGGCATGTCAGACATTCTGATTGGCAAGTAAAACTTATGGGCCAAGCAAGACCCACCCACATGGATTTTCAGGTGGCCCACAAGATGCAGCCGTGTGGATGTAAAGCATATTTCTTCATTAGCGTATGTTTGGGTAAAACTGGGTCGTGACAACTCCACCACCCCTTTTTATCTGCTCTACCACGACAGCTGTTTGCTCGCTACTTGCATCGTAGGTCTGAATCCCTCTATGACTTCAGCATGCCTGCTCAAAATAGGCATACACCTGCTTAAATATGGTAAAAGAGAAGTATCTTCTTCTACCAACTAGCATAGATATAAACTTTAAATTGTTTTAGAATTTCATGTCAACATCCAGACAAAAGAAAATTCTTTTCTATTGCCCGTCTCATCACGGTTTTAGGAGCAGAGAAGAATAATAATCTGTGACTGTTAAATTTCTGATAGCAACAGAAGAAATACATTTCATATGGAAACTATTTTAGACAAAAAATAAAAAACTACAGCTTGGATTTTCCATCATGAAACATCAGGTCAACACGCCTTCTCCATCCACAAAGGCATCATAGATTTTTTTTTTTTTTTAATTGTTATGGACATGTTCCCAACCATTAAGATCAACACCTACAAACCCCCGTGAGTAGTAAAACACAAGATAAACAAAGAGGCAGAACATACCAGCCATTGCTCTCACCCTTGACAAAAAAAATGATCGTAGCAGTCACCATCCCATGAAACATAGATAAGGAGAAACAAAATGGAGGGTCTTGTGTGACTGTGTCCCATCATCTTGAAAGCAGAACACAAATCTCTTCCACAGCTTTTCTTCGTTTTGAGATGAAGAAACATTCCTTTCTTTGTAGAGGAAATGGACCTCTTGTATTATATGTAAATCCAAATTTACATAAATTAAGAAGAGTGGGCGTACTGGAGCAACATAGCACAAGATTGATTCAACAGTCGGGGAGTTCTGTCATGGGTTTTCTGAGCTTCTAAAGCAATATATACTTGTTCAAGATCAATGGCGCCACTTGTGCACCTCTTCATAACATCTGGTCCTTCAACCCCTGTATGTATTGTGGGAAACAAAGAACCGGAAATCGGGGTGATCCACCTGTAAGAGTCGAAGCCAGTTGTCAGCGGCTTGCAACAGTGAACTTGCTTGTTGCCGTTCATACACTATGTTGGGAGTCCAAATTGACCCTCTGAACTTGTACGATGCAAGGCCAAAGACAGGTAATGATAGCTTCGCAGACATGTCCATGGTACGGCCACGAATCTGCAGCTGGCAGTTGCTTGTGCCTGTCAGAAACAACATACCCAAATAAAAAATCTATAGTTGGCCACTTTCAAAAAGATAAAATTAAAAATCCGCAATAGAGTGGAGATTTCTCAAAGTAACAACGGCGAATAAAAGATGCATGACCACGTATGCTTTTCCAGTTACACAATTCCATATTTCAATCACATGGATGAAAGAATGTCCCCGGTTGATTGAAGAATCTAGTAAGCAAATAAGGCTTACCTCTGCAAGGTGTCGATAGGGAGTGGAAGGTTAAAAAACAAGCATCCAAATCCCGCAGCGTCGGGCCTGTGGGTATCCGATATATTGGGTACCTACACCAAAATTCCATTATAAATGTTAGAAACAATGAGTAAATAATATAGATGTACGTATGTATGTATCAAAAAGTAAAAAATCACCACTGCAGGATCATTTATAAAATAATAAAAGCATACCAAGCCACCGAAATCCAGCTCGAGGGCAGTAGGTCACAGCTCTTGAATGTCTTGAGCTCGGGAAAGTGGCACGCAAGAAATGAAATCTGTAATACAAGTTGGCAGAAAAAGAGCTTGTTAAGCCAGGAAAATACATTTACAAGCTTGACAATGTCACAGGCAAGAAAGTGCTTGCCTTGTCAGATAAAGGCTCCCGACTGTATGGAGGATCCCGTTCGAGGTATTCGAATACAGGATGCCCTCGAGCACCACTAGAAATCTCACCATGATGTTTGGATCTATCAACTTCGAGATCACTCCCATCACTACTTGTGTCTCTACATGACTCACCGTCGCTTTCTTCACCAGGCCGCCTACCACAGCACAAAAAAGCAACAAAATATTGAACAGCTTAGCATTCTCCATCAAAATCAAATCAAATGAGTTTTGCATTCACTCGACAAAATGAGAACGTGATAAAAGCAAGACAACATTTAACGGCTTAGCATTGTCCGTTAAAATCAAATCAGCTGATTTTTGCAGTCATTCCACATAAAATAGATAACAATCTTATATCTAGTGATGTCTAACCCTTGCATGCAATCCAGATTTCAAATGATGTCAATTTGGCAAAGCAAGAAGCAATGTATTGGACAGGGACAGACACATCGCCTCGATTTGGGAACATAATATTGAGGTTCGCTAATCCCACACACATGTATGACCACCTGCACCCCACACATGGCTCCACATGTGCCGATGCAACCCACTTGATGATCCCTCCCTCCCTCTCCTTCATTGAACTACATGAATAGGCCAATAATCCTGTACACCCATCATTGTCTTACACTTGCAACTATTCCCCAACTGTCCTCAATTGCAAACTCTTACCGTTACCCAACAAACCATATTCAACCATAGTTGGCAAAACAGCATACAGCTAAAAAACGGTTCGGAAAATATTCGTGTTTAATTCAGTATCAATCGTTAAAAATAAGGTTAAAAGTTCGTTCAAAATGGAAACGGAAAAAATTTGGAGAACGAGAAGTTTGGGTTTAATGCGGGTTTGTAAAGAAAAACAGAGTGAAAAAAGAAAGGCAAATATGTGCATATTTTTTTCTATATATTATATATATAAGGCTAAAATAGAAAACCTTAATTAAAATAATTAGAATTTCTCCATCTATGAACACTAATGCATATAGATAGACAAATGGTGTAATTTGCCTCTCTAAAATCTTCCTTGTGTAAGTAATCAACATAAAAATCAGTCCGCCTCGACTAACGTGTTCACCTTTACTTGATTTTATCAATGGGTGGACCGCTGAAAAAAAATGTGTTTAATTCAGTTTGCCAAAAAAAGAGGTTTTGCCCATCTTCTGAAAAATATGGAGTTTTAAAAGTTTAATCGATTGTATGAGTTTTTTTTTTTTTTTTTTTTTTAATACCGAGTTTAAATGGAGTTTTGCTAACAGACTATTCAATCCTATATCCACCCACTTCCACACAGTTCTCCCACATCTCTGTTCCAAATCCTCACCAACCCACTTGGGCCTGTGCACTCAACACTTCAACTTCACCAACTTCGGTACTCTATCATCTTGTATTTCCTTGTTTTTCTCTGTTTCATCCTTTCTCTATTGTGTTCCATTTTCATTGTCAATTTCAGTCTCATTGCTAGGATAGATTTGAAATTGTAAACACTAGTCACTAGATTGATATAGGACAACATCTGACCATCAAGAGAGGACCACCCAGGGAGGTCCCCACAGCCTACATGATTGACAGATCTGGGCCTCTAAACTATTCAGGGGGCAGACCAACAGTTTTGATCATTTTTGGCCCCCATAGTCACAATTGGATGGCCTTAAATAAAGTTTATTTTGATGGGCCCAACATGGGATCCACATGTGGATCCAGTCCTAGTCGAAACTCTAGGGCTTATAAAGTCAACACAGTTGAATTATAGTCCTTCATTTTGATTCTTTATCTAGTTAGGACAGCACAATAAAGAAAATGAAAAGAAAGAAAGAAAGAAAACAACAGGAAAGAAGAAGAAGAAGCAAGTAATCTAAGTTAGATTTAGTTCCATTTATTTTAGCAAGTCCTAGTTGGATTCACTTTCTTTTGTACGGTTATATAGAGCTATAAATAGAAATATTTATGTAACAAAAGGCAGAGAAATTGTCAACTGAATGGAAAGCTGTTTGTTTCCAGTGAGCAAGGTTTAAGGTACAGTTTGAACCAAATACATAATGCTCGATATTGACCAAGTATAGACCATGAACAATATGGCCTCACCAGCCCATACCGGCCCAAAACAATCCGATACAGGGGCAATGCGGGGCCATGGCGGTGAATGATACCATACTCAATACACCGATTTAAGACCTTGTCTGTGAGTAGAAGAACTGCTAGAAGTGAGATTCTTCTAGCATCTAGAGATGAGACTCCACTTTTATCTTCTTGGGGTGAGACCCCATGAAATCTCTTTTTCTCACTTGCATTCTCTTCTTTCCTCTATTAACTATTCCCTATAAATTCAGCACCTGTGCAAGGGATAATTCAGAGCATTGAAATGCTAAAAGGGATCATACAACCTGCTGCTTGCGTTTGATGACTAAATCAGTGTGAATAAAGGTACATCTCTGGACTGTTGAGAAATGCTTTGATAATCTGGCAGACTATGATGGATGATATGCAGGGACCCATTTTCAAAAAGAAAAAGAAAAAAAAATCATATGGTAACCTGACCCACCATTTTCAACTCACATCATTAACCTGAGACCAATCAGTTCCATATTACCTCAAGGTCATTTACTGAACCTGACACAATCCAATGGGAATTTCCAGAATTGTTTAATGAAACTTCATCCAGAACCTTGGTATGATCCCCTCTGCGAATAACCCAATGCTCTTCAAGACTGGAGTTGGGTCAAGTTGAATATGCATATTCTGGTAGCGGTTTATAATTCTGGTAGCGGTTTATAACTCAACCCAACCCAAATTAAAATAAGGTAACAAAAATCCAACCCAATTCTAACTGAAATAAACCCAACGTGACCCAAGTGGGGGTGAACGGTTTGTCCAGCCTTTTGCTGTGCTCTCTCGAACACCAGCAGACCCCAAAGCATGGCCAGCACCCAGGAGGTCTTCCTCGGGCCTGCCCCCCTACTCAGGAGCCCACGGTAGCCCTCACTTCAAGCTCACCCAACCACTGGAGCTTCTCGTTCCCCCTTCCGAAGATGATTCACTCCAACGTGACCCAAGTGAACATTGGTTTTGGGCCAATCAGGCATGGGTTGAGCCCAGCCCAAGTTACCACCCTAAGGTGCCCCCACGCCTTGAGCCAGATGGCCGTTAACAAAGACCCGGCAGCTTCCTTCTAAAGACTCAGGTCCATCCAAGGACCCTTTGCAATCCACCAGTCACCACATTTTCCTTCAGTATCCTTTAGCTTCCATACTCAAAGGCTAGCAACAATAAAATGGATCACAAGTTCAACTTCTTCACCCCCACTAAAATCACTATCTTCCACTTGTCGTTCACCCATTGGTTGATATCCACAATGGATGCCTAGTCAAATTCCCCTTTTCTACCAGGCAAGCCTTCAACGGGCCACTTTTTAGCTGTTATGGAATAATTAATACAACCCTAAATCCTGCCTTAACGACTCTCTTCCAGGATTTTAACTTCCTACTATCCAAATGCCAAGGACATATCCTTGTATGAGAGATGACCAGCATTCATGGTCATGGTTTCTCATCCAAAGAGCATTGGACTAGTCCTCTTCTAAGACTATCCAAACCCCAAGGAGATACCCTTGTACAAGGGATGACCAGCATTCATGATCATGAGGCTCCTTCAAACAGCATTTGAATAGTCAACTTCTAAACTATCCTAACCCCAAGTAGACATCCTTGCATGGTGTGCCGTTACGGGCTGTAAAGGCCGTTACATAAAGGTAACAGTGGCAACCATTACATGTTATGGGATCGTAACAGCCATTATGGGAAAAATGACCCATAACAGCCGTTACAGCTAGGAATTTACGAACCATGTGGCCTTTCAAAGTCATATTATACAGCCTCAACTGCCTTTAGTAGATAAATAGTATTTGGAGTTGTTTTCTTATTTGCTCTTTTAATAGTTGTTTATAAATATGGGTCTATGCCATATGCAACATTATAATATAATTTTTTTAATTGAACAAAAGCTGCAGGGATTTTTTTATGGTAGTATACTTTTAGTGTGGTAGGGGAGGGGGATTATCTATTGCAAATTTGATTTCCCATGTAATTCTCTTAGTGTTGGTTTGATTTGTCGAAATTATAGATACGTAGATGTAATTAAGTAATGATTACTTAGGTATGCCAACCACCCCAAGTAAGATGTTGATAGTTACAGCGTTTGAATTTTGAAAGGGTTCTAACTCTTTATACTGAGGAGGGGAAAATAGATCTCAATTTTATTCAAATGCAAGAAATGTTGCATCGAGTACAAAAAATGTTATGGTGCTCCCCAGGTGATACGATTCTCTACCAATTACCACAGTTTACATAATAACATTTCCACTATACGCTTCTGGAGAGTGTAAAACAAGTGCAATCTGACCAGAAGAGCTGAAGTGTTCTTTCCAATGGGCACATACCAACACATGTAATCAATCTCCAATATGAAGCATGGGCTAAGAGTCAGGTATAGACGTTTGAGTTTTATCAACATCGTTCAACCACTTGAAGATAATCTTAATATATTTCTTTTTTATTCATTTAGGTCACATTTTGCAAATCAGGTAGGTTTAAGCAGTGCTCAAACATCATGGTCTTGCAGCCAACATGAGTAGAGACAACAAGGATGTACACACTCTGATTTCTCATACTGTGCGGCCCATCTGAGATGGAAATTAATGATAGTCATCGGTCTCTTGCCCTACAAAGGAATGATGTCGTAATGGGCCATCAATATAAATGTGTTACTAACCTTTGCGAGAGATAAAAATTTCTTGTCTCAACCACAGGGCGCTACAGCGACGCTGACCGACTCGGAAAATGGAGGCTTGTTACAATAGATGGACAAAGTTTAGAAAGTGAAATGAATTGCAGCCAATATTTTCCGTATTGTTATCGCGTAATACATCGCACCCTTGGGATACGGATACATATCAGTTACCATAAGGGATATATCTATTGTATCGCGTAATTTATCACTATTATTGGAAAACATGGGGAAATTGGTCAAAATTTTCAATGGAACTTCAAAGATTATTTAAAAATACACCAATACACACTTAGAAATTAAAAAAAAAAAATCATAAAGAAAGGTGCACATATAGGTTTCCTTTGTATAGGTCCTAATCTATGCGTTGTCTGACTAAACTGATGCAACTACATTCAAAGTTAATTCATAAAATTTATCAATGTAAGAAGACATGTATGGAAACACAAGCATTACATTCAAAAGCAAAAGAAGCAAAAACCTAGAAATATACCTGTGGATTTCCAAAAAAAAAATATTTTTAACATTTTTAATTATTATGTAATTAAAAATTAATTTTGTTCTCCAAAAAATTCCCAAATTGCCAAGAATGTATAGATTGGGTTACATACATGTTTGATTTTGTATTTGGACACTAAGATTGCAACCGATTTAAGAAAAATTGAATTTTTTTTTTTATTTTTCCCCAATTTTCCGCAACTCAAACACATTTCCTCCAAAACTTGAAATCGAAACTCTAAATCCATCATTTTTCATGCAAAACATGAAGAATCATGGATTTCTAACAATTTGACACTATTTACAACATATAAAAAGGAAAAAAAACAAACAAACAAATCAAAACTAAAAAAATGCGCACCTTTTAAATTTCAGCCCTAAGAAGCTTCCAATCGTGATTTCGGAGAAATTTCAAAGATTTTCTTCCAACAAACTAGAGTGGACTAGTCAAAATCACCTTACAATGTACTAGGAAGAAGTTTTTTTCAACGAAAAAAAAATCAATTTTGTGTATTTTTTAGGATTTTCCATACAAAACTGCACCAGTTTCCTTTTATTCGACATCGCACTCGGTATTCGATATATCACACGATACATTAAGAATTGATAAAGGAGAAGCATGGATATATTGCAATATCCATGATATATCGTAATATCATGCAATATATTGCATGATACCATGAAAAATAGATATTAAAGCTAGATTTCGTATCGCCCATTTGGGATAACAGATACATCGTGGCATATATTAGCGATATCACAAGATACTAAAAACACTAGTTGCAACTACCAAGATGAAGCCCCCTCCCTCTCTAATAGATGTCAAATTACCTTCCTAAACATTCGAATTTGAATGGATCTGGAGTACTTAACCCTTCAGTGGTGGTTAGTCCATCAAGCAACTATGAAAGGTTAAAAAGGTAGGGACAGAAGTTTGCGAATGACAGAGTTAAATAGTTGTATTTGTATTACATGCAAGTATACAGGAAATTAAGAACTCCTGCAGAACACACAATGCAATAACGATCATCTCATAGCAGGTGCCCTGGATTTGTATCCACTATCGAGATTTCCTTTAGAAACGGGGAGATTACATTGGCATGTGATCACAGTTTTCAAGGTGAAAATACTCAACAAGCCGCCTCTCTTCCAAACACATGTTATATCTCATCATTATGCTTTTACCACCATTTATAAGTATTTACACCTATCCAAACAGGCCCTTAAGAATTAGTTAAGATTGATGCCCTAATCTAGTATATACATTGATATTCTTGTGATTGGTTTATCTAAGGGCTTGTTTGTTTTTTCGAATTCCATAGTAAAGTAACGTAAGTGAGGTCATCATTATTATTTTCCACTAATTGTTTAAAAAACTATTTAAGGCATATAAATCAAAAATAAAATGCATACGTTCTAGGAGAGGTAAATGCATATGTAATCATTACATTTTTACCTTATAAAATCTCAATCCGTTTGAGATTTTATAAAGTTAAAACAACCAATGAAAGCATGTCATCACTATAGTCAAATGTTGTTGACATCACCAGACAAATAAAACAAATGGTAATTATTACCTATTTCCCTTCATTTACTGAGGTAATTAAAAAAACAAGCACGCCCTAAGGGCTTATTTGATTAAAGATAAATACATATAAATTGCAGTAAAAGCACAATGATGAGACATAACAAGTGTTTGAAAAAGAGATAGCTTGCTAAGTAATTTCACCTCGAAGGCGCTTGCTATGAGAAGACCGTTGATGCATTGTGTTCTGTGGGAGTTCCTAATTTCCAATATAACTGCATGCAATATAACTATTTAACTCCACCATAGTCGCGAACTTCCATGCTTACTTCCTTGACCTTCCATGGCTGCCTGGCGGACTAGCCACAACCAACAGATCACCTATTCAAGATCCAATCAAATCTGAATGCCAAGAAAGGTGGTCCAACATCCACTAGGGAGGGAGGGGCCTTCATCTTGGTAGTTGCAACCCATTTTTACTTTCTAAACCTTGTCCATCTAGTGAGGGAGGGGCCTTAATAGCCCACTACTTTCTAAGTCAGTCAACATCGTTGCAGTATGCAACAATCGAGACAAGAAAGCTTCATCTCTTGCGTCCATGCTGCCTTCTCTGGTGTCCGGTTTTCTTTATTGTCAAAAGGCTAGTAATCCATTTACATGGTTCACCCCGTTTTGCATTATAATTGAGTCCATGACTACAATTTCGTTGTCCCGTATTCAAATTTCAAAGAAATGTTGTTCGTTGTGGTTTACCTCTTGGCTGAATGCAAAACCTAACTAAGGCTGCATGTTGTAACCGTCATGTCCATAAGATGAATGAACTATACACACCTACCGTTCTCCGTATTCAGATCTCTTTGTAGGACAAGAGATCGATGATTGCCATTCATCCCCATCTCAAATGGACTACACAGTATGAAAAACAAGGAATGCACATCCTCATTGTCTTTACCTACATTGGCTGCAAAACCGTAATGTTGAGCGCCGCTTAAACTTATCGATTTATAAAATGAGATCTAGATGAATAAAAAAGAAAAATATCGGATCATCTTCAAGTGGTTAAACAGCGTAGATGAAACTCAAATATTGGCACCCGACTCTAAGCCTTCCCTTCAATATCGAAGATTGATTACAAATGTAGGTATCTGTCCATCAGAAAAGGCAATTCAACTCTTCCGGTCAAACTACACTTATTTTAAACTCCCCAAAAACGTACAGTGGAAATATTGTTATCCAAACGTTGTAACTGGCAAAGAATTATATCACCTGGGGAGCACCATACCGTTTCTTTTACCCGATGCGACATTTCTTACGTTTGAATAGAATTGAGATCTCCAATTTTCCACTCCTTGATGTAAGAGTCAGAACCCCTTTAAATGTCGTAGCTATTTTGGGGTGGCTAGCAGGAATTACCCAAGTAATTATTACTTAGGGCCTGTTTGTTTTTCCAAATACCTCATTAAATGAAAGGAAATTGACAATTATTATTATTTGATTTACTTGTCTAGTGACATCAGCAACATTTAACCATAATGATGACATACGTTCATTGTTTGTTTTAACCTTGTAAAATTATACTAATTGAGATTTTATAAGGTAAAATTGTAATGATTACAAATGCATTTACCTCTCCCATTACATATGCATTTGACCCTCGATTTATGTGTCCCTAATACTTGTTTAAACAAACAGTGGAAAATAATAATGATGGCCCACTTTCATTACTTTACCATGAAATTCGAAAAAACAAATAAGACCTTAATTACTTCTACTTAACTATAATTTCAACAAATCAAGCAGGCCCTAAGCTTATAAACGCATCATTCAATCTTCCCCATTAACCTCTAACAACTCGATCCACCTCTCTACCCAACTGGACCATGCCATACTTGGTGAAATTGACTAAAACCTTCTGCCAGCCAATCTTTCTCCCATCCACAACATCAATTGCTCCATTCTTCATCCCTAAAAGCAAACAATGTAAACCTTCTCAAAACTCCTATAGATCAATTTGTGTGAGATCAACATCATCATTAGCTTCCCATACTCATAGACAAAAGCAATGTCAGTTGACCTCCATCAGGAATCATAGCCAGAGGCAAATAGAGTAGAGTTCTACTCCACCCCTCCCCTTGTTTTTGCTAGGACTAGTCACCCCTTAGATGAGCAATTTCCCAATCCCTTTGATCATTGACCGTTAAACCAAATTTTGAAAATATCGTTATCTTCTACTCCTAACAAGAAATACTGGGGAAGCAAGCAATGATTCAGAACACTAAACGGAATACGATGTTCAACGTTCTCCATTTCATTCAGAGCGAAAGGGGCGGGAGGGGGGTGTTGATCCAACATACGATGGAATAAATGAATAAACACAAAACAAAACAATATGAAGAAAAAAATGCAAATTGGAAATTTAATGCTACTACATCAACAAGTCAGCCTAAAGAAATTCCAAGCGGCCTATGACACATGCTAGCATTTCCATGTTCGATTCATGCCATAAGTATAGAAGTCATACTCATGTAGCCGTGTTGCAACTATAATCAAGTTGCATGAGTATGACATGAATCGTCGTCGTCATCTAAGCCCCATCCCAATTAATTGGGGTCGGCAACATGAATCTTGTTCCGCCATTCCACTCTATCAAGGGTTCGGTTACACCATGGGATATCAAGTTTTTTTTTTCCTACTATGATGTAACCACAGTTTTACATATATTTATTATTATTATTATTATTTAAACGATACCATGGTTTTATATATCCAGGGGAGGGGGGAGGCCTTGCCTGTAACCATGCTGCATCCTCGCCATATTAGAGTACAATAGCTGGCAATTCAGTTTGATGTTGCATAACCATAGTACCAGGTGCAGCAGCAAATGACATCGAGAACCATTCTCATGTGCAATAGTAAAATAGCAGTTCTCATTATAGCAATTTCTCAAGTAAAAACATCAAGAGGAACTGTCCTGTGAAGGCCGAAGGGACATAACAAAAAAATTATCACTTCAGTAATATAGATTTCTTTTTTTCAGAGAGAGATTTGGTAATATGGATATTGATAATTTGACACTAGGAATACAAAAATCGAGATGACCCAAATTTAGCAGTTTGTAAAGGAAATCTATGAAAGAGTCAGCTCACCTTTTCCCTAGACAATATCAGTGTTACAACCTTTTCTTGCCAGTGGCAGTGAGATGAAATAGCGAAATTTGCTTGTTACCACGCTACACATTTCTAGATTAACACGATAAAAATCATATACAAGAATGCTTAGTACCATAACAGCCATTCTAGATTATCACAATTCACAACTACTGATAAAAAACACCCGATATTCTTGGTTTTAGCATGATAACATCCAGAAGCTGTATTAACATAACATGCACTTCATCAGCAAAAAACATTGAACCCAGAAGGACATTCAAACAACACACCAAGATCTTGTAAGAAAATTACTTAAATTCGACAGAAACCATGATGATACTACATACAAGAATACCAATAAAAAAATTTACTACATAGATGATTGCCTATCAAAGAAAATAATGGCACTGGATTGTCACAATTGCATTAAAAAACACTTTATTTTCTAGCCTCAACATCCAAAAGCCCACATCAAATGCACAATGCATCAGCAAACCAATCAAAACCACGAAATGCCCTTCAAGGGCCACAAAGATCTCATCATCAAACATTCGAACTTTAAAAGAAGCCATGCAAGTACTCTATAAAAACAAAACTCAAACCCAATTTCAACTTTGCTTAAGAGTGACCCAGTGATCTCACACTCAGATGATAGAAATTCATAAATTCAAACAATCCAACACCAAAATTACAATGATAGCAGTGTCATCAGATGCTTGACATTCAAAAGAAATCCATAAAATTCAAAATGACCCATCAAAGAAATTCATCGGAACCTCACCTTGACCTCAACGAAGGCTTCGACGAGTCGACGTACAGCTGGATACCTGACAAGTACGGCACATAGTACTGAACAACCGAGTCGCTCCCATTCAGCACTAACGGCACTCCCGCCCCATATGCACTCCACTCTTTAAACGACTCCCAAAGATCCCCAAGATTGTAATACGGATGGAACTCCCCATCGCAATTTCTCCATCCTCTCATACTTGTCTGCATCACAATTTTCAAAGATTTTTAAAAACAATTTAAAAAACAGTCTTTTCCAAAGAAACCTTCTCAAATCGTGGAAATGCCCAAAAACCCTAATTTTCACCTTGGAGAAGAACTGGGCAGGAACAATCGGAGTCGTCGATTCAAGGAACCGGTCCAGATTGCCAGAAGGGGGCCTTGGCGAGGAGCAGACGCTGGGTTTCAACGAGAGATCATCGGACTCGGCGAGATTCTCCGCCTCACGGGCTTCTGAGACCGACGACGTCTTCGCCTTCGACTGCCGCTGCTGCTCCTGCTGCTGCTGCTGCTGCTGCTGGAGCTGTCGACGGATCGCCGGGGGATTGTAGAAGCGATCACCATTGTGATTGCGGGAGAGGGGAAAAGATCCGGACCCTAGCATTTGGAGAGAATTCGAGAGAAACGAGGAAATTCAAGAAAAAAGAAGAGAGAGGACGGAAAAAACCCTAAATTTCTATTATTTTATACTGGTTTTTTTGGAGGGTTTGAGATCGAAGGGAGGAAATGTCAGTTTTGTAAAAATTTGGGTGCCAGGGGCAAATCTGGAAAATGCGACGAAGGAAGGACTGCGTTTTCCTTTATCTGGTTTTCTCAGCTCTGTTTTTCTTTCGCTGGGAAAGAGAGAGAGAAACAGAAGAGTCCAGAGCTGAAAAGGCCACAGAAAAGAGAAGGAACGAGGATTTTTACTGCAATAGCCCTTTGTTGTGGTTATTTTTACTAAAAGTCCAATTTCTCGTCCGGCTCATCTTTTTTGACCTTTTGACGAGAAATTAAAGTTTTTACCGTCCAGAATACCCCTCTGACCACCGTGTTCTCGTGGGGAATCCACCGTTCCCCAGATGGAATCCATGCGTCCGGGGGAATCGGTTGGAGGGGCATTTTCGACCATAAATTTTTAATTTGTCGTCAAAAGGAAAAAAATGAACCAGCCGAGAAATTGGACTATGAGTAAGACTAGCCCCACCTCAGGGTATTGCAGTAAAACTCCAAGGGGAACACGGTTTTTTTCGTCGCGCTGTATAAAATGACAAATTCATCGCCATATAACTAACACGTGGAATCGCATGTAGTGAATCCTGATCGTCCATCTTCAGATAAAAGAAGAGAGTGAAATCGGATGTTCTCTTTAGCTAGGGCTCCTTTAAATGGACTGTTCGAGATTAATAGAGAGTTGGCGGAAGAAACTGATGATTTGAACCATCGGTTTGATGCATAAGAATTGGCCAGCGTTTTCGGTGGACCGGATGCAAGATATAACCCTCCCAAGGCGTAATTGATAAGTGACGATTTTCCGATTCGAATCCAGCGCGACGGATCGAGATCTTCATAAGAAAAATTAAAATCCAACGTTGGATGGATAAAATGCCCGAAATACCCAGGTTGAATAAAATCCCTGTTGCCTACGTGATCCAGACCGTTGATTTGATGATGTCCCTATGGATATTGAAAGATCCTCACCCTATGTTTCGGATCTTATCGAGGATTTTTTTTTTTTTAGCATCCTACATTAACCATGGGCCCCACTAGATCAACGGTCCAGATCACTATCAGACACATTTTCCTTTGTGCAATTAATGCTATTAAAGGATCATATCTGTCACTTTGAAAGAAGAAGGGGAAGTATGGGGAGATTTGTTGCATTTATTGGGGGATGGATTGGCTGATTGTAAGCATGCAACGACGGATCATGTGCACCATTTGGGACAGGAGCCAATGAGCCAGATTTGGGCCGGGCCCACCCAACACCTAAGGCCTAGGGACGGCCCAAAAAATGGTTTTGGCCCAAGGCCAGCCTAACATAGCCTGGCTCAAAATTTGATAAAATCCCTATCCGTGTGACCAGATCTGTATGGGGCCCACAATGATGTATCTGTTTATGCGCGCCGTTCATCTCTTTTCCAAGATCATGCTAGGGTATGGGCCCAAAAATAAGCTAGATCCAATGCTTTAGTGAACCACACCAAATAGTAAGCTCAGGTTGCATTAATGCAAGAGTCATCTCTAGTGTGGTCCACTAGAGATAATAATGGTTGGGATCGGGCCGGGGCGGCCCATCATCAACCTCAAGCAAGGGTGCAAATGGGTCGGCCCCTTAGAGTCAGGGCAAATGGGTCAGGCCCAACCTACAGTGAATACTTGGGGTCTAAAACTTCACCCACTGAGTTTGGGTTAATCTCAAAATACACCTTCCATTGTGAAACTGTGATGGATGATACTGTTGAAACAAGTATTTGGACTGGGAATTTTAGGAACACTTTGGTACCCTTTTCCAACTGTGATGGATGGTCAGTTTGAAATTGCTGAGGATTTGTGTGTGTGGCACAAGGGTTTGATTGTTTTGGAGTGTAAGTGAGGAATTATTACTTCTCAAACTTGATTGGAAGAGAAGAATTTATAGGGTAATTAGGCCTAGTAAATACGTTGAAATTTGACCAGAATTGTGCCGGTAAATTATGTGGGGCCCACCATTATGCATGTGTCTTATTCATGCCATCCATTCATTTTATGTGAGGCAAAGTTCAAATCATAGGAAGCAAGAGGAATTGAATGCTTAATGTTGAAAGTTGAAATAAGTCAAGGGACCACATGGATGTGTGCTTGTCATCTAACCTGTTCATAAGGTCACTCAAACAAGAGTTAAGGGTAAACACAAGTATCAGGTTGATCCCAAAACCTTTGTCCGGAAGAAGAATTGAATGGTGGGCACTCAAGTCCCCTTGTTTCTTATGGTGTGGTGCATTTGAGCTTTGGATCTACCTTACTCTCTGCGCTCATAGTGTTTCAACGGTATAAGTAATAATGACCCATTTACACCATTTACTATGTAAATTGAAAAGCCCGAAGAGCCTAAGGGGATATTTATTTTTCAACTACAAGTGTGGGTGAATAAATTATGATGACCATTAAGGGGTGTTTAAATGAAAGGAAGATAGATATATAATCATATCTTAGAAGATTACATCAAATGCTTGAAATCCCACAAGGATCAGGTACCTGTAAAGTAGATGGCCCCCATCATGATACACATGGGTGATCTATGTTATCCATCCATTTTACCATATTTTAGGGCATGAGCTCAAAAATGAGGTAGACTGTAAGCTCAAGTGGACCACACCATTGGAAACATGAGGGATAATGGCATCCACTATTTAAAATTGTCAATTCACCACTTTCTCTAAAAGCTCGAACGGTTAAAGAATGGCGTATCAATGTATATCAAGGGACACTTCAACACTCCCCTGCACATGTGAGGTGGAATTTCCACACGGAAACATGTTGGGCAAGGGTGGAGGGACACTCACACCATAAAATAGACCGAGCTTGCCCCCATGGGAGACTATATTAACCGGTGGCATTTGTGCTACTTCCAGGATTTTAACATAAGACCTTCCACTCTAATACCATGTCAAATCACTACTTTCTCTAAAAGCTTGAACTGTAAGAGGATGGTGTATCAATGTATATCGAGGGATTCTAACACTCCCCCGCACATGCGGGGTGGAACTCCGCACGAGAACATATTGGGCAAGGGTGGAGGGATAATCACAACTCACACCATAAATGGCCCCCCGTAGGAGAATATATTACCGATGGCATATTTGCTACTTCTGATATTTGAACACAAGACCTTTCGCTCTGATATCATATCAAATCATCACTTTCTCTAAAAGCTCGAACTGTCAGAAGATGGTGTATCAATGTATATTGAGGGACTCTAACAAAAATTAAAACCTTACCTAGGGCCCATACAAAGATGTATATTTGTCATCCAACCTATTTACAAGGTCATACAAACATGTATGAAGGGAATGCAATAATAACAGCTTGATTTAAAACTTTTATAGCCCATGAGAAGTGTTCAACATCATGCGCTCAATTCCTACTGTTTCCAATGTCGTAGTCCACTCTAGCTTTGGATCAGCTTCATTGTTGGGTTGAAGCCCTAAAATGAGTTGACAGAATGGATGGACAACGTGGATAAGATGCATACATCACGGTGGGCTACGCAATTTTTATATATCCAATTATACAAATGCATTCAGTTTGAGTACCTCAACATTGGATCTGCTGCCACAATTATACCTATAAATAATCATGACTTGTTTACTATAAATTGCAATGGTAAATTAAAAAAATCAACCGACTCATAAAAAGTAATTCAAACTAAATTGTCCAAAGTATGAGTGCTAGTCTAGATGTACCATGAACCTGAAAATACTCTTTTTTAGTTATTAAATATCACATGAGTGCACATTTATTGGACGGTTGAAAATGAAAAATATGCAACGCTCTTATTTAA
This sequence comes from Liriodendron chinense, assembly GCA_003013855.2. NCBI lineage: Eukaryota > Viridiplantae > Streptophyta > Magnoliopsida > Magnoliales > Magnoliaceae > Liriodendron > Liriodendron chinense. Next base: position 5,923,175 of record ML058484.1, on the reverse strand, counting down.
AAAGAAAAAGAAACAAAGAAAGTGCCTACGAATCATAGGTTAGGATTGTTAGACCAATCTCATTTACAAATTACAACTTACCTATAAACATAATGTCTTCTAAAGGCCTTTTTTTATATATATTTAATTTGAGTTAACACATATCACATGTATCATTTCTAAGTGCCCGAGTATCAAGAATCGAATGTAGCAAGAGTATCAAATAACTCAACTTGAAAATTCTCAAAGTTTAATTGGACCTGCATTAGCTTAAGACAAATCCAATTGAATCAAATTTTTTTATTAATCAGCCAATCGATTGAAGTAAATTTTTATTAACGGTCGATGGTCAAAGCCACAGAAGCCATTTGCTTTAAATAGGGCCACTGGTAGGGAAATGCCACTGGTAGGATCTTAATAGATAACACCCGCAAGTTTTTACATTTATAAATATCTCCTTCTAGTTTTTGATATTTAGGAATACCCCTCAATTCCAGCTAGCATTTTCATTGGATGCCATTGTACATGACATGTGAGATGACTAAATGTCCTCCACTTTCCCACAAGGAGTCCACTAAATTCAAGGATAGTATTGTCAATTGGTAAGGACTCGACCTAAATTAATGGGTTCATCCAATCTTTTGGACCAGTTACGAAGTCTGCTCAGGTTCAGGTCTCGACTTTCGGAACAAGTTAAAAAGCAAGTCCGGTTGTGGTCAAGTTCATGTCATGGACCCCGGTTGAAGTTGGGTCATGTATGTTGCTCCAGCAGAAGGCACTAAACTGTGGTGGTGAACCAACGGCTCAGGCTTTCTTCCTGTTGTGCTTTAAATAGGGCCATAAGTAGGGAAATGCCATCTTTAAATGTTTTTTATAAATAACACCTTTAATGTCGGAAATTTATAAATATCTCCTTGTAGTTTGTTATATTTAGGAATACCCTCTAATTTCGTGCTAACGGCTGTAGCGTTTACATTGGATGCCTTTGCATTTGACATGTGCGATGACTAAATGCCCTCAATATAAGTCGAAAACTAAAGTATCAATCACTTTCCAATAAAGAACCCACTAAAGTCAAGATTAGCATTGTCAATGGGTACCCGATGGATTCAACTTGAATTAATGGGTTCGGTCTAATCTTTTGGACCAATTATGATATCGGTCGGGTTCATGTCTCACCTTTCGAACCAGGTTAAAAATTGGGTCGTCCATGTCATGGACACCAGTTAAAGTTAGGTTATGCTGGATCCCACTTGGGCGTGGGTCCGATTCAATTAATTTAATATGATAATTGTATGTATGTGAGATATATTAATGATTTTACTAACAAATATGGTTTTCTAAGCCACAAGCATGTAGTGCACCCAATTATACACTGTGCGTGTGTCAAAGTGGTGCATGTGTATGTGATCTAATCCATCCATAGAGTGACCCGAACTATGTAAATGCTCTTACTTGTCTCAAACCTAGCTCGAAAACCTAGATTCAAAGACAGGATGGCTACACAATGGATATCCAATATCCGGTCAGATCCATTCTGTCTTTAAGAACTAGGCATGGACCCAAATGACCTGAACCCAACAAGACCCAAACCTAGTTAGCCCAAGCATGGACACTATAGGACCTGGCCAGATCCCAATGATACCCTGTTCAAAGTCACCTAATTCCTAATGTGAAAGGGCAGAACATGTATCAAATGCCTATATACATCACACGTGTTAGAGAACCAGACCAGCATCATGGTACATAGTCAAAGTAGATGGCACTTGAATCTTTTCACTTCTAGTAAGGGCATTTTGGTCATTTCCAAATTAATCCAAAGAAAAGGCTTGGTGTAGGGAGGTATTTAAAAATATAACCAAATGTTATGCCAAACCATAAGGAGGTATATATAAATGTCAAAAAATAAAGGTGTATTTACAAAAAGAAGAGGCTTTACACTAAAATCCTCATATATTTCTAAAATTACTTCCACCTCATAAAATATAATTATTCTAAACTATATATTACTTTTACCTATGATAACTTTTTAGTAACAATGCACTTTATTAATTCCTAAAGTGACCTTTATCTCTCTTACTTGCGAGCAGATTAGGTGTTAACCAGGTGACACATTAAGTGGGTGTTGCCCTTACCGTGGGGCCCACCTTGATTATTTTTGTATATCCATGCCGTCCATCCGTTTTTCCAGCTCATTTTACGACATGATCAGAAACATTAAGCAGACCCAAATCTCAAGTGGACCACACCATAGGAGACAGTGCCGATTGAATGCCCACCATTAAAAACTTCCCAAGACCCATTGTAGGAAGATCCCTAATGTTTATTTTCCATCCAACTCGTTGATAAGGTCAATCATACATGGATGAATGGAACACACAAAGATCAGCTGATCTAAAACTTTTGCAGCCTACGAAACCTTTTAATGGTCATTCACTGCTTTTTTCCATTGGTATGGTCCACTGGAGATTTGGATCTGCTTAAGTTTTCAAATAACATCCTAAAATGAGATGAAAAAACGGATGGACGGCATGGATATACATAACATTCTACAAAGTGGGCCCCACAAGATAAGGGTAACACCACAAGGTGTTACTAACACCTAATCCACTCCTTACTTAATCCATAATTCATGAACGAAAGGGACGTTTGATCTCCACTCCCAAGAAACCGCTGTGAAATCAAAAGGATTCTTTTCTTCCCTCTCTTGCTCTATCTGTGGCAAAGGATTCCTATACTACCTATGTGGCACAACTGGACACCATCCAAACCGTGCATCTATTGGAAGATATTGTACAAATATCATGGTTGAAATATCATAGGTGGCCTAATTTTTTTAACTGTCCACTTCCTTTATACATCTGTCTCAAAAATGAATATATTAGCCCATGGTTTTTTAATCAATCTATGATTTGACTAACACGACTTTTTAGAAAGATAGTGTATTATCTTAATGTCTACCTTTTGATTATTCACCCCTAGTTTGCAAATAGCGGGTAATTATCATTGTGCGTGGTAGTTGTTTCCTGAGAAAATTCTGATTTGTCAGCAATTCTAAGGAGGAAATTCAGATTTGTCGGCAATTAAAGAGGAGCCGTTTGATAGTTTGGCCATCATACTGGATGGATGAGATTGCGGCACTGGGAATTCCTGTAGTCGGAAGCTATGCGAGGCCCACAGAGATGCCCTTGACAAATCCACTCCGTCCATCAGTTTTGCAGGACCACAATAGTACACGACACTAAAAATCAGGCAGATCCAAGAATCATATGGTCCACACCACACAAAATAGCGGATTGAACACCTATCGTTGGAGAGTTTGTGATAGCCACCTACAGTTTATCTGAGTAGTAATAACCCTGTGGACGGTTTGGGTAGCATATATACATTATGGTCGGCTCCAGAAAGGTTTCACCGGTGGACACTTCCGTTCCCACTCTTTCACGTGGCGTGGCCCACATGAGTTTTGTATCTCTCTGATTTTTAGAATCCTGTTGTATTGTAGTCTTGAAAACCTGATGGACGGAGTTGATTTGTCATGGGCATCTCCGTGGGCCCCACACAACTTCCAACCACAGGAAACCGATTGAAATTCTGTACAACCTGTCATGGGAAGCTCATGCAATGCTCTAGATATATGTTGGGCCCACCGTGATTTCCTGCGTAAAATTTATTCCAACCATTGAGACACATCATTTCACTGTACGACATAAAAATCAGATCGTTGCAAAATGCAGGTGGGCCACACCATGAGATTTGGATTAGGATGATTTTTGTAATGTATCTTAATCCTTGTGGTGATCTCCCGATTAAAGGTTTAGATCCTTATGAATATTTCTATTCTTGCCGATGATGTGGCCCATGTGAGGTTTGCATTGGTCTAATCTTAGGCATTTGGTGATGGCGAGCATTGCCAGTAGCAACTCGGTAAAAGACACTGTTTTGTGGTCCCCACCATCATGTATGTGTTTTATCCGTGCCGTCCGTCCATTTTGCCAGCCCATTTTAGGGCGTGAGCCCAAAAAATGAGGCAGATCCAAATCTCAACTGGACCACACGCCCAAGAATAGTGGTGATTGAAAGCCCACCATTAAAAACTCATCGGCCAGGAAAGTTTCAGATCAAGTTGATATTTGTCTTTCATTTAGGTTTCTGTGACCTAATCAATAGGTAAGATGGCAAATAAACGTTATGGTGGGCCTTAAAAGGTTTTACTGATGAGCATTCAATCACTAATATTTTCTTGTGGGGGTGGTTCACCTAAGATTTGGATCTCCTTAATTTTTTCTATTCATGCCCTAAAATAATAATCCAAAATGGATGAATGGCATGGATGAAACAAATGTCATTGTTGGGTGCACAGAGCACCATCCAATAGAGCTGTATACGAATTGAGTAAGCTCGAAAAACTCACTCAACTCGCTCGGAAAATGCTTGACCTGACTCATATATAAAGTGAATTTGAACCAAGCTGAGTCAAACTTTTTATGCTCGAATGTGTTCGAGCGAGCTTCGAGTAGGGCCATGATCGATTCGGCTCGACTTGTTTATAAACTCGAACTCGGCTCGATTTAATTCGGCTCGGAGCCGTAATATATATAAGTTATTTTTTTTACCCTAATCATTTTTACATTTTTATCTTTTTACCTTTTACCCGCTCAAGCGCTCCCCTTTTCAAACCCTAATCCTAACCCACCCTCCCCCTCTCTGAGCTCGACGGCCAGCTGTCCACTCCACGCCAGCAACCCTAACTCTACCTGCTTGATGCCGGCCACCCCCACCCTACCTGCTCGTCGTTGACCATCCTCACTTTGCCCGCTCGACGCCCACACGACGCCGGCCACCCACTGTTCTCAATCACCCTGCCCACTCGTCGCCGGCCACCCTTGTTCTCAACCCTGCCCGCTCGTCGACGCTGGTAATCCCCTTTCCCCTTCCATTATTTTTTCATAAAATTTCGAGTTACCTTTGCTTGAAAACACAAATTCGAACTCGGTTTGAAAGAATTGAACTTGGATTCGGCTTGAAAACTCGAAATCAACTCGAACTCGCTTGGACTGCTGATCGAGTAGGGGCTTGCTCAACTCAGCTGAGTAAGGCTGAGTAGCAAGCAGGGGAAGGTGGGTTCGAATCGAGCGCTGAGCAGGGTGATGCTTAATTCGATTCGACTCATGTACAGCTCTACCGTCCAATAGTGACGTCACTACTGGAGGTTTTAGCATGCAATCCGCATCTTTTGGTCATAACACGAGCTTTGAAAAACCGATGGACTTGGTAGAAGGGCTCTCAATGTGTTGGATTGTGACCGAATCCAAGCCCCAAGTTTGAATATTCGTAGACGGATTCAAATCGGACTCGGATCCAAGTCAGATCCGAAAGGTGATATCCGTATCTGATCCATTTATAAATAGTTATATCCATTTTCGATCCAAAATCCATATTACCATCGGATTCAGGTCGGATCTAGGTTTGAATCCACCCCATTACAAATCTAAAAAATATATAATATAATATATTTAATTTAGTAGAAAAATTATGCATATCCGACTATTTACTGTGATATGGTCCACTTGAGAGTGGCATATCTCAATTTTGAGACATGGCCTAAAATAATATGGAAAAAGGATGGCCAACATGAATATAACATATACAGTAAGTAGGGTTATAAATGATCGAGTTTAGCCAAAACCAGACCTGCCCATTTGCTAAATGGGTTTGGGTCTAAATTTTAAACCCAGACCCTTTTACTAAATGGACGGGTCTAGGTTGGGTCCGAGTCAACCCATTAGACCCATTTATAAATGGGTCTAGGTCTGGTAGAGGGAGATCCACCTAGACTCATAATGGTTCGGGTCTAATGGGTTTGGGTATGGATCTAGTATGCAAGCATTTTTACAAGGCTTAAAATCGGGTTTAGACGAGTCTGGGTTGGACAGGTCCCTTGAAATATAGCCCAAACCCACCCACTTACTAAATGAGTTTGGCTTGAGTTGAGTCAAGCCTAATATAGAGGAAACCAGACCCATTTAGCAATTGGGTATGATCTTGGCCCAAGACCCATACCATTTAACAAATGGGTTGAGCCTAAATGGGTTGGGTTTGGGTACCCCTATTAGGTCTGCTAACCCATTTACAGCCCTAACAGTAAGGTGACAATGAGTCGGATTTGGATAAAATTCGGATCAAATATGTTTCCGTGAATTCAAATCAGGTCCATTTAAGTAATCGGACCTATTTTAAGATCCAAATCTGGTCCATTTAAATAATCGGACCTATTTTAATATCCAAATCTACATTATACAAATTCAGAGTGATTCAGATCTCAGATCTGACCTGCTCCATTGAGGGCCCTAGGTAGATGTCACATGCACATCATGGTGGGCCCCACAGATATCGGGTATTTATTCTATAGCCATGCCGTACATCCTTTTTCAGATCATTTTAGGACATCAGCCCCATTGTCAGGATCATTTAAGGGGCATGAGCCCGAAAACGAAGCAAATCAAATCTCAGGTGGACCATAATATATGAAACAGTGGTGATTGAGCATCCCACCGTTAAAAACTTCCTAGGTCCTGCCTTAATGTTTCTGTGATGCTTATTTGCTATCCAACCCGTTGATAAGGTCACATAAACCCGGAAGAAGGTAAAAAAGAAAATACCAGCTTGATCCAAAACTTTTGTGGGCCATTATAAGTTGTTAATGGTCAATCACCACTGTCTCGAATGGTTATGGTCTACCTGACATATGGATCTGCTTCGGTTTTTGGCCCATCCCATAAAATGATATGGCAAAACGTATGAACGGAGTGGATATAGAATACATGCATTAAGGTGGGCCACACAGTAAGGGCTGCACCGTCTTGGTCTTATGCATCAAACAGAAAGGAATACAACTCTGCCCATGTCACAACTCAGGTTCACCAGCATTTGTGGTGTCATTGGGCCCCACATATGAAGGTGGACCATGATCGCAACCACCCATGTTTGGAAGCTACCTAGAGGGGATGGTCGAAAACTTATGCTTTCAGGAATTTTTGTGGACATCAATATGTTTTAGCTGATTTTGACCATTGCGAAGAAAAATTTCAATGGATCAGATTCAGCTGCACAAATCAATGGCTAGATTAATCCTCTGTAAGTGATTGTTAGGTCATACGTTATTCCAAACATTTCCCAGGGGATGGACGGTTCTGATTGTGTCAAAGTCTCTTCATGTGGCCCCCATTGGGTGACACATACTGATGACATGAGTGGCCAAACGAGCATGGAACCAGGAGAGGAATGATACCGAATGATACTCTGCAAAGCTTTCAAGAGTAAGTTTGATACTCTGGCAGTGCATGATGGACGATACTCTGGCACGTAAAAAATACTTAAAATTGCTTCTGTAAAATACAAGCAATTCAAATTAAACCGTCCAAAATAAGGTACCAGTTTAGATCTATAATGAAAAAAAAAAAGTAGGCCTATTCGATTACAGATCGGTGGATATTTATTCAAACGTTAAAAATGAAAAAAAAATCAAATAGTCTTATTTCAACAAACAAGTGTCATCGAATCAGAGGCTAGGATTGTTTGATCAATCCGATCTTTGGCTTGTATCTTAGCCACATTACATTCCACAATTAACTACCTTTACTTTGAACTAATAAATACCACGTGTACCATTTCTAAGTGCCTGCGTATCAAGTGCCGTACGCAACAGTGTATCAGACAACTCCCTTCTATGTTTGATTGAAATTACGAAATACTCCAACGCAAACTTCCCACAACAAATGCAGGGAACCCGTGCGACAAATGGGGCCCACTTTGATGCTTGTGTGACATCCACTCCATTCATCGTTTTCAGCCATTTTATGATAGGATTTGAGTCCAAACTTCAGGCAGGTTCAACACCTAACTTAGGACACACCATAGAAAGAAAAAAAAGTAGGGATAAAGATGCTCGATTGAAACTTTCCTCGGCCACCATGATGGTTTTAGCCATCCAATCCGTTCATAAGGTGAGTCCAACCATAGCGAGTCGAAAAACTCACTATCGCCCTGATTGGAAATTTCGGTGGGCCCAAAGAAGGTTTTAATGGTAGGCATTCTATCCCCACTTTTCTTTGTGGTGGGCCCCACTTGAGTTTTGGATGAGCCTTATTTTTGGGCCGACCTAACATAAGGAGTTGAAAATAATGGTCCAAGTGGACATCAAACACGCCTTTTGTTGCTAAGGCTGCTAGCAATACCTGTGGCTGGAAATCAGTCGTCCAACTCCAAAGTTCAAAGTTCAAACCACGTGAAGGGGGGGATTCGACTCTAGTGGTAGTTTGCCACCATTTTTCGGTGGGGTAATAATATATTTGCTGCGGCCACGCTCTTCTACGGTTGGATGTTTATTTGATGACTAATCAAACTATTTTTCTAGGCCATGAGAGAACGTTAAGGAAAGCAAATGATTTACAGATTGGATGTACCATACAAAATATGGTGGGCCACACACTGATGGACAGATTGGATGCATCATACAAAATATGTTGGGCCGCATATGATGGACAGATTAGATATACCTTAATTTGAATGTTTCATATTACAGTTAAAATTTGTGACGTGTTTACTTACAGGTAACCAAACAGCCCCAATCCCTTTATAGCATAAGGATTTTCCTTTTTGTTATATGTATAAAATCACACCCGTTTCTTACACATGATGGTAGGCCCATCATATATAAATAGTGGCCAAAAGGTTAGAACAGGATTGCATCTTGCCCTTACCTGGACAAAGTTGGTCCAAGCAGGGGCTTTGGAGAGCCCACTATGATGTGCTGGTTCTATCCATGTCATTCATTTTGTTAGATTATTTTAGGGTATGAGCCAAAAATAGACAAATCTAGACTTGGTCTAGCTGATGTTGAAAAAGCTGTTTTAAAAATAATTTTAAAAGAAAAAATAGGTGTTTGGTTTTTGTCCCATATCGGATGGGAGAAAGGATTTTTACCTTTTTATAAGTAGGGTGTTGTGCACCTTACTTATTTATGGTGGAAGAGAGGGAGAATGGTGGCTTGAAGGAACACCGCGCACAGGCACGGGCTCGGGCTCGGGCTAGGTGCGAGGGCGTGGGCACGTGAGGCATTGTGGCTGTAGAGGCGCTAGTGGCACACTTGGCACTTCACAGATGGGTCACGACCTCGCGGACCGGAGCGAGTCGCAGTGCGACAGAGGCTAGGTAGTAGGTCAGGTGGCTGGGTTTGGAACAGAGGAGGTGTTGTGGGTGGGAGGTCTGACAGAGAGACCTCTCTGCTTTTTATAGAGAGCTGCAGGGCTAATTAGAGGGACCTGTGTAACTGCTCATGCAGTAACGGTCCATACCATGCAGTAACAGCTGCATGTGGCTAGCCCAACAGTCAGAAACGGCTAGCCATTGAGTCTAAACAGCCAGCATGAGGTGCATAACTCCCACATGCACAATAGTCAGAAACTGCCATAAACGGTTAGTTTCTCACAACAGCCAGAAAACGGCTAGTGCCATTATGGCTATGGACCAAAACTGCCAGCCACCCTTGCCTATATAAATCGGACAGGTCTGGTTCATTCCAACACAACAACAGCAAACTGCAACCATCACTATTGAACCAGCACCCATCTGAAGCTATTAGCCTCTCGGTTTGGTTAATTCAAACCAAGCCACTTAGACTAGCGTAGTGGTCTACTGCTACAAGAAGAAGACCTCCATTCTTGTTCTCTCTTTCTTTTCTTCATCTGCCAGAGTGTGTTACTGGGTTTCATAGTGGTTCCTTCATTTTTTTTGCTGAACGTAGAACCACATAAGGCTCGTCGTATCCTGGAAGCAATCCGCCTGCAACCTATCAGCAGACTCAAAATAATTTGAGTAGGGGCGAATTACGCTTTAAGGACAGCGTGTTTTTCACGTGCTTCAGCCTGTCCTTATTTCTCGGTTTTTCAATTTATTTATTTTTTAAAAGATCAGAAATTTATCAATAGCTGAGAGCTCTGTGGGGCCCACCATGATGAGTCCAAAAATGAGATTGAACGCTTACCATTAACAACTTCTTTGGACCTGCGGAAGTTTTGATTAGGTTGATATTTTTCTGATTTTCCTTGTTCAAGGTCTATCTATTTCTATGACTTTATGTGACCTTATGAAGATATTGGATGACAAATAAACATCAATGTTATTTTCTAGCTTTAATTAGACCATAGGGTCATTGTAATGTTTGCATGATATCCACTCCATTCATTTGTGATAGATCATTGTAACCCTAGGCCCATCCAAAACTCAAGTGGACCACACCAGGGGAAAGAACAGGATAAGACCCCATTGAAATTTTCCTAGGATCAATTGAAGTCTTGGATAAAGCAAATATTTGATTTTTCTCTTCATCCTCCATGTATATCATCTTATGAAGGGATTGGATGGCATATAAACATCGTAATGAGGCCCTTGGAAGATTTCATCGGTGGATGTCTCTCTCTCTCTCACTTACTTATGATGTGCCTCACCTGAGTTTTGAATATTAGTTGATGGACCTATTAAAAGTGGGCCACTCAGTATAAATGGTCTAATTTTAGTTAACGTATGTTACATAGTATGGTTTTTCTAAGTGCTTGTGTATCAACTATCATACTTTGCCATAGCAACTGATGACCTACATGCACTTGGATAGAAATGCTAGATTGGATTAGGTACTACTCTTGGGAACGGACGACCCAAATCACCATTACATGAAGGCCATCGACCGGTTGAGCACAAGGGATTTCAAGACAGCAAGTTGTTGGAGCCTTTTTTTTTTTTGGGCATCCAGCTAGTAGTATCCTTGTTTGACTTGGTCTCTTACGCGGGTTTGTTGCGCAAGGAGTTTCTAATTTTGATTTTTCCCTATTTAAGGGGATGTAATCTGAGATTAGGGTCGTCGCCAATGGGCCATGGGATTGAGAGAGTTCTAGGGCAAAAGAAAGTGCTAGGAGGAAGCTTGGAGTTCTCGGGGATGAGGGAAAGGGATGGGTTTGTCCTTCTCATGTGATAATTAGCTTTGTTAGCTTAGGATTTCTTTTATGGGTTGTGATTCGGGTTGTGTTTCTTCTATCTCTTGTAACTTTTGATTATCATAATGGATTGGTGTCGCTTTGTGCTATGGTTTTTTTACCCGTGAGGGGTTTTTCCACGTAAAAATCGGATTGCTTCTTGTGTGTGTTGATTTGCTTGTGTGATTGCCATTGTGGTGTGTTCCTCGCCTGTTTTAATTACTTTTGCTGGTGGGTGAAAAGGAGAGTTTACAGTGGGAAATTTCTCCTGATTGAAATTACGAAATACTCCAACGCAAACTTCCCACAACAAATGCAGGGAACCCGTGCGACAAATGGGACCCACTTTGATGCTTGTGTGACATCCACTCCATTCATCGTTTTCGCCATTTTATGATAGGATTTGAGTCCAAACTTCAGGCAGGTTCAACAGCTAACTTGGACACACCATAGAAAGAAAAAAAAAGTAGGGATAAAGATGCTCGATTGAAACTTTCCTCGGCCACCATGATGGTTTTAGCCATCCAATCCGTTCATAAGGTGAGTCCAACCATAGCGAGTTGAAAAACTCACTATCGCCCTGATTGGAAATTTTGGTGGGCCCAAAGAAGGTTTTAATGGTAGGCATTCTATCCCCACTTTTCTTTGTGGTGGGCCCCACTTGAGTTTTGGATGAGCCTTATTTTTGGGCCGACCTAACATAAGGGGTTGAAAATAATGGTCCAAGTGGACATCAAACACGCCTTTTGTTGCTAAGGCTGCTAGCAATACCTGTGGTTGGAAATCAGTCGTCCAACTCCAAAGATCAAAGTTCAAACCACGTGAAGGTGGGGATTCGACTCTAGTGGTAGTTTGCCACCATTTTAAAAAGGTTATGAGCCCTGTGACTTACTCTCCTCACATGTGGCACTCATGTGCAGCTAAAATTACACTGATGAACAAATCTTAGCCGTCCATTAAAGGCTATCATATGAATGGTTGAAGATAAAGTAGTGAGTGGTCCAAATTAAAAGGATAGAAATTTGATGGTTAATAATAACTTTATCTGTGTAATTTCTGGCCTATGCTCGATCCTTAGAAGATAAAGTAGTGAATGAGACCAGTTTTACGGGACGTGGATTCCTGGAGACCTGTTCACCGGTGATAACGCTGGTGGCAGGACTGTGTGGGGCCCACCTTGATGTATCTGTTTTATTGATACTATCCGTCCATTTTGCAGAATCATTTTAAATTATTAACTGAGAAATGGAGCAGATCCATCACTCGAGTGGACCACCCATAGGAAACAATGGGGATAATGACAAATAGATAAAATATTTGGCTTTATGCCTTAATATGATTTGATAAAATAGATAAACAGTGTAGATAAAACAAATATATCACAGTGGGCCCACAGAGTCAGTCACGGAGGATATCCAGCCGTCCGTCCGGTGGGCCGTAAGGTCCGTGATGTGTACATGACCTTTCACAAAAATACAGGCTCCAGGCTGGTCAGCTGTTATGTGGGCCATCACTCCACATTCAAAACACACTTATGATATATATTTGCTGCGGCCCACGCTCTTCTAAGGTTGGATGTTTATTTGATGACTAATCAAACTATTTTTCTAGGCCATGAGAGAACGTTAAGGAAAGCAAATGATTTACAGATTGGATGTACCATACAAAATATGGTGGGCCACGCATGATGGACAGATTGGATGCATCATACAAAATATGTTGGGCCGCATATGATGGACAGATTGGATATACCTTAATTTGAATGTTTCATATTACAGTTAAAATTTGTGACGTGTTTACTTACATGTAACCAAACAGCCACAATCCCTTTATAGCATAAGGATTTTCCTTTTTGTTATATGTATAAAATCACACCCGTTTCTTACACATGATGTGAATTGTCTATTAGGTAGGCCCCATCATATATAAATAGAGGCCAAAAGGTTAGAACAGGATTGCATCTTGCCCTTACCTGGACAAAGTTGGTCCAAGCAGGGGCTTTGGAGAGCCCACTATGATGTGCTGGTTCTATCCATGTCATTCATTTTGTTAGATTATTTTAGGGTATGAGCCAAAAAATAGGCAAATCTAGACTTGGTCTAGCTGATGTTGAAAAAGCTATTTTAAAAATAATTTTAAAAGAAAAAATAGGCGTTTGGTTTTTGTCCCATATCGGATGGGAGAAATGATTTTTACCTTTTTATAAGTAGGGTGTTGTGCACCTTACTTATTTATGGTGGAAGAGAGGGAGAATGGTGGCTTGAAGGAACACCGGGCACGCACACAGGCACAGGCTCGGTCTCGGGCTCGGGCTAGGTGCGAGGGCGTGGGCATGTGAGGCAGTGTGGCTGTAGAGGCGCTAGTGGCGCACTTGGCACTTCGCAGATGGGTCGCGACCTCGCGGACCGGAGCGAGTCGCGGTGCGATAGAGGCTAGGTAGTAGGTCAGGTGGCTGGGTTCGGAACAGAGGAGGTGTTGTGGGTGGGAGGTCTGACAAAGAGACCTCTCTGCTTTTTATAGAGAGCTGCAGGGCTAATTAGAGGGACCTGCGTAATTGCTCATGCAGTAACGGTCCATACCATGCAGTAATAGCTGCATGTGGCTAGCCCAACAGTCAGAAACGGCTAGCCATTGAGTCTAAACAGCTAGCATGCAGGTGCATAACTCCCATATGCACAACAGTCAGAAACTGCCATAAACGGCTAGTTTCTCACAACAGCCAGAAAACGGCTAGTGCCATTTTGGCTCTGGACCAAAACTGCCAGCCACCCTTGCCTATATAAACTGGACAGGTCTGGTTCATTCCAACACAACAACAGCAAACGCAACCATCACTATTGAACCAGCACCCATCTGAAACTATTAGCCTCTCGGTTTGGTTAATTCAAACCAAGCCACTTAGACCAGCGTAGTGGTCTACTACTACAAGAAGAAGACCTCCATTCTTGTTCTCTCTTTCTTTTCTTCATCTGTTAGAGTGTATTACTGAGTTTCATAGTGGTTTCTTCATTTTTTTTTGCTGAACGTAGAACCACACAAGGCTCGTCGTATCCTTGAAGCAATCCGCCTGCAACCTATCAGCAGACTCAAAATAATTCGAGTAGGGGCGAATTACGCTTTAAGGACCGCGTGTTTTTCATGTGCTTCAGCCTGTCCTTATTTCTCGGTTTTTCAATTTATTTATTTTTTAAAAGATCAGAAATTTATCAACAACTGAGAGCTCTGTGGGGCTCACCATGATGAGTCCAAAAATGAGATTGAACGCTCACCATTAACAACTTCTTTGGACCTGCGGAAGTTTTGATTAGGTTGATATTTTTCTAATTTTCCTTGGTCAAGGTCTATCTATTTCTATGACTTTATGTGACCTTACGAAGATATTGGATGACAAATAAACATCAATGTTATTTTCTAGCTTTAATTAGACCATAGGGTCATTGTAATGTTTGCATGATATCCACTCCATTCATTTGTGATAGATCATTGTAACCCTAGGCCCATCCAAAACTCAAGTGGACCACACCAGGGGAAAGAACGGGATAAGACCCCATTGAAATTTTCCTAGGATCAATTGAAGTCTTGGATAAAGCAAATATTTGATTTTTCTCTTCATCCTCCGTGTATATCATCTTATGAAGGGATTGGATGGCATATAAACATCGTAATGAGGCCCTTGGAAGATTTCACCGGTGGATGTCTCTCTCTCTCATTTACTTATGATGTGCCTCACCCGAGTTTTGAATATTAGTTGATGGACCTATTAAAAGTGGGCCACTCAATATAAATGGTCTAATTTTAGTTAACGTATGTTACATAGTATGGTTTTTCTAAGTGCTTGTGTATCAACTATCATACTTTGCCATAGCAACTGATGACCTACATGCACCTGGATAGAAATGCTAGATTGGATTAGGTACTACTCTTGGGAACGGACGACCCAAATCACCATTACATGAAGGCCATCGACTGGTTGAGCACAAGGGATTTCAAGACAGCAAGTTGTTGGAGCCTTTTTTTTTTTTGGGCATCCAGCTAGTAGTATCCTTGTTTGACTTGGTCTCTTGCGCGGGTTTGTTGCGCACGGAGTTTCTAATTTTGATTTTTCCCTATTTAAGGGGATGTAATCCGAGATTAGGGTCGTCGCCAATGGGCCATGGGATTGAGAGAGTTCTAGGGCAAGAGAAAGTGCTAGGAGGAAGCTTGGAGTTCTCGGGGATAAGGGAAAGGGATGGGTTTGTCCTTCTCATGTGATAATTAGCTTTGTTAGCTTATGATTTCTCTTATGGGTTGTGATTTGGGTTGTGTTTCTTCTATCTCTTGTAACTTTTGATTATCATAATGGATTGGTGTCGCTTTGTGCCATGGTTTTTTTACCTGTGAGGGGTTTTTCCACATAAAAATCAGATTGCTTCTTCTGTGTGTTGATTTGCTTGTGTGATTGCCATTGTGGTGTGTTCCTCGCTTGCTTTAATTGCTTGCATTGCGGGGCTTCTAACCCCAACAACTACCCCTACTAGGACGCTGAGGAGACGGACCTGGTCCGTGGCACCTTGTCATTAGTGGAGAATCGGTCGGGCCTGCACCGATGTGATGGTGGTGCGCTGATAGCCCCATCACATCGGTGCGGGCCCCACTGCTCTCCACCAATGACAAGGTGCCACACACCCCATCCATCTCTTCAGCATCCTAGTGGGGTCAGTACCTAATCCGAGCCCGAAATGCTAAGGTGGTTGACCTTTTATGGCACGGTGCAGCCTACGTATGTTGCTGGGTCCAACCCCAAGCCAGGGCCACCTTGGTACAAAGAGGTGGTCCGCGCATGTGTGGATGGGGATTTTGTGCACCCCGTTGGTGGTCCTCCATGTGGTGGGTTTTGATGGTAAAAAATGTTATTAGGTACTTGGACCCTGATTATAGGGCTCTATAAATGAAGCAGTTCCAAATCCCACATGAACCATAGTATCGAAACCGTGGTGATTGACAATTAAAAGCTTTTTGTGGGGCCACAAAAGCTTTGGATCAAGCTGATATTTGTGTGGTCTCTTCATCTAGGTGTTTGTGACCTTATCAACGGTTGGATGACAAATAAACATTTTGATGGAATTCATGATGTTTTTAATGGTGGGGATTCAATCATAACTGTTTCCTATGGTGTGGTCCACCTAAGATTTGAGTCAGCTTCATTTTTGGATCATTCCTAAACTAAGCTTTCAAAATGGCTGGACGCTGTGAATTTAAGACACATACATCGCTGTGAGCCCCACAGTTAGAGGTCCCACCCATTGGGTTGATCAGGGTCTCACCTAATCCACTCTTCTTTCCAATGGGAGCGGATTAGGTGAGACCTTGGATCTACCGAGGTGGGTGGGACCCTTGACTATGAGTTATTTATGTGTCTTAAATCCACACGGTTCAACCATTTTGAAAACTCATTTTACGGCATGATCCAAAAATTAAGTTGACTCAAATCTTAGGCGGACCACATAAGAGAAACAGTCCTGATTGAATCTCTACCACTAAAAACTTCACAGATTCCACCGAAATGTTTATTTCCCATCGAACCTATTGATAGGGTCACAAAAACCTAAATGAAGAGAACACATAAATATCATCTTGATCCAAAACTTTTGTGAGGTTCCCACCCACCTCGGTGGCTCCCGGGTGTCACCTAATCCGCTCCCCTTTCCAACGGCCGCACATGGCCCGATTAAATCTGGGCACATCAAAAACCATCCAAATCTGTACATTGAACGTAGGCCGTCCATCTTCTTATGTTCTCAAGTGCGAGTAGACTGGCCTGATTTCGAAGCCTGAACAGTCTTTGCGTTAGCCAAACTTGGTAACGGCGTGGATTTAGCTGGACAGACGAGCGCGTCGTAGATTCTCGCTCGCCCACCGTCCAACCTCATGAATTGCAGGAACCTTTGACGGTAGGATATGCACAGCATATCCTGGCCCATCGTTCATTGATCCACACTATTGATCCATTCGGCCCATCATAAGTAGACCGTATACCCTTCTACATAAGCTCTTCTCGATAGGACAACTGTCTACAATTTTGAGTTCTAATTGGTAAATAGTTGGGTCTATATGGTTGGCTATTATATTCCAATCTAGATGATTTTTCAGCCCATAGCCCTTATGGGTACAAAATTCCGCCACTAACTTAGCTCTCTGCGCACGGTTGAGTATTTGATTAGGAATTATTGGATTCCTGACGGATCCAAAATCTATTTAGAGAGACAATACAACTCTAGGAAAATTTCGATCCCTATAAAAACTACTGGGTGCCCCCATCATCGCCCCTGCAACAATCATCAGCCCCTACAACTCCAAAGACAATTCAAGCAGTCCAGATTGCAAAAGCCCAATCCAGTCTAATTTCAAACGCCCAAGCCAAACTCGTTGGGCACCCAACACCCTTGGAGTCAAGATTGAAGACAACCCCAACAGGCACTTCCAGGGTGGGGTCTAACAGATCAGCAGTCTAGATTGGCTCCATTTCCCAAACTGAAAACAAATGTATTTGGGTGAGAAGTAGAGTTGAATGTGAACAGTCATTGCATTTTCTTTCTTAACCGCTATTTGTTGGGCCACCCGCGTAGTATCAAGGAGATGTGGGCCAGGTCCATCACATCAATGGTTTAGATCAAGTAATCATGGGTCCCACTAGCGTTAGGTGGGCCCCACCTTTTACATGGCTCAAAATGTTTCAGTCAATTTGTGGTCCCCTCGTGAGTTGACCAACCAGATTTTTGGGCCAAGACATCTGTACGGCTCGGATTTTCATGCGAGTTATGTTTCTTCGTTGCAAGCGCGCACGAGAAAATCTAATGCTAACCCCTGCACGCTTGCCATCCTGGCACGTGTGTCAGTCGATCCTCCGATTACCATCCGAAGCCACACGCGTACGATATTTGAAAATTCGATCAAAGGCCCATCTTCGAATTACACGTTAGCACGCTCGATAGGGATGATTTGGGCCAGCCCGATTTCTCATCCAGAAACAATGAACGGCCTGGATCTCGCACTCACGTAACTTCCTAGGCAGGGGTTCTTTGGGGCCCACCGTGATGTGTTAGTTTTATCTAAGCCGTCCATACATTTTTCCATATCATTTTAGGATACAATCCCAAAATATGAGGCAGATTCAACACTCAAGTGGACCACACAGTGGGGATTGAATGTCTACCATTAAAAACTTATTGGGATCCGAGGAAGGTTTTATCAAGCTGATATTTGTGTTTTTCGTTCATCCAAGTCTACGTGGCCTTATGAACAGGTTGGATGGAAAATAAGCATAACGGTGGGCCCTGGGAAGGTTTCAACGGTGGGTGTCATTATCACCACTGTTTACTATGGTGTGGTCCATTTGAGCCTTGGAAATTTCTATTTTTTGGCTCAATATCCTAAAGTGATCTGTAAAAATTGATGGACAGAATGGATAAATCCTATAAATCACAGTGGGCCCCACAGATCCCTGCCTGGACCGAGTCTGTCCAGGCAGGGGCAGGACGCAATCCGCTTCCCAGTGGACTCGAATCTAGACTCCCGTGTCAGTTCTACACAATTGCAAAATGATGGTGACTCATCCTCCTCGCATCTCGCACTTACGTACAGCTATCCATATCATCCAAATTGTGGGTCCCACTGTAGGGAAAGCGTATGACTAAAATCACGCTGATCAATCAATCGTAGCCATCCCATTCAATGCTATTAAATGGATAATTAAAAGTAAATTAGTTGACCGTCCAAATCCCAAGAAAAAAATCAGATGGTTAAAATGATATGTTGAGCTCAATTTCTGCATAATGCTCCATCCATAGTTGGGTCAGAGATTTGTACGGTCTGATTTTCGCACAACCATCCTTGATGTAAGGTTGAAGAGTCACCAATAATTTTAGGACCCAAGTTATTTGGGCCCACCATGTTGTATCCACACCATTAACCTTTATCTTCAACCTATACACAAATACGTCAGCCTCATAAAAGAAAAAAACCAGGTGGGCCATGCCAACATGGACAATGGTAAAATATCATTTAAAACCTCTAAATTTGTGCGTCGTGTCCTGCCTAATTTTTCAATCCAGCTGATTTTTTGTATCTTTGCTTCATCCCGGTGAGTAACTCCTAATGAACGGGTTTGATGAGAGAGAAACTCCCTGATGGCCCCACATGTAAACCTAAGGTTGGTATCCCATCACCATTTTTCACCTTGGTGTGGCCCATCTTACTAAAGGATCTATCTTATCTTTGGTATTATGGCCTATCATCTGGCGTTGAACCCAATGAACGGATTTGATTTCAGGAATTAATAACATGGTGGGCCCCAAATAGAGTGGGACAGTGGAGAATTACCGTCACATTTCTAAAATGGTGTAAAACTGACATAGGAATCTAAACGCCTCTTCCATAAAATCATCGCGCAAATCTCCCTATCTTGCCCTAGAAAAAAACGAGAGAGAGAAGACCCAAGCGCGAGAGCAGCTCTCTTTCCTGAAGGAAATCGAGATAGAGAGAGAAGATCTGATATGCAGATGCAGCGCTTGATGGCAGCTTCCCATCCAAACGCCGTCCCTCCCCATATTATCCAACAGGTCTTATCTTATTTACCATTTTGCCCCTCTCTTTTTATAAATTCCCTGTGATTCCTACTCTCGTTTTTTTTCCTTTCGCAATCCGTTTCGTTTCTGTTTTCCTTGCATCCGAATTGGGTTTTAGCTTTTTGGGTGTTCTTGATTTTCCTGATTGGGTTTTGGGTCGTTCTTGTTTTAGGGTTTTTCGACCCCCTTTTTGGGTTTTTGGAAATGGGTTCTTCTTTGCTTATGGTTTGGGTTTTTTCCCTTTTTACTGCTCTTTTACTTTGGGTTTGTGTTTTGGGCTCCCCGTTGAGCGTTTGTGAGATCCCAGCTCTCCATCAGGTGGGCCATGCTGATTGGATCTTCTGGCATGAAGGATTGCTGTTTCACTCCTTGGGCGGGCCGCAGTGTGCCGAAACATATGTATGGCTGGAGAAGAATTGTTTCAGCGTCCTGATTGTTCTGTGCGGAGTGGCCCACCTGATGGAAAGCTTGGATCTTGCGCACGAGCACCGTGTTTGCATGTCTGGTGGCGTGCGAATTGGCGGGCTTAGCAAACCTCTCTCTATCATTCACTAGGTTTTTGACGTATGATATGACGCTTGATCGAGAAAATAGTCTTTCCAGTTGGACCCAGCAGCTGTACATGTGGAATGCATTTTGGTATTGAGGGCGTTGATATGGTGTGGCCCACTATGGAATGGGTCATGCTCAGACATCTTCCCTGTCAGATGATGCTGGATCATGACGGTGCACATTTAATAGTGGCCGAATCAGATGGTGGGGACCTTCTAGTGTGGTGTATTTCTTCAGGGTATTTCCCATCCACCACATGGTTTGGGGCAACAGTAGGTGTGCCCCACATGCACTGTTTGTTTCCCTGTACAAAAAGTATGATTGGCGCATTTCACATTCCATACATGTATGCTGCGTGTGTGTATTCCAGTTAATTCTTTTTCCTGTTTGTTGATTTGGGGGTTCTGTTGTTCTATGCAGGATTTGTGGGGTGAACCTTATGTAGGTGATGATGTAGGGGAGGGGAATTATGGAATGACTGAATCCATTGCACTCGAAGATGTTGAGCCTTGCCCAATCAGCGGAGTTGGGAATGAAACGACAGTAGTGCCGAATGAAGGAGAAGCCAATGTACAGCCCAGTGTGGGAATGGAGTTCGAATCCGAAGAAGCAGTGTATGCATTCTATAATCAGTATGCTAGGCGTGTTGGTTTTGGTATCACCAGATTATCTGTCCGTCGATCAAGGACTGATAAATCTAAGATCGCAGGGCATTATGCATGTTCAAAACACGGGCTCAAAGTCAAGAAAAAAAGTTCGGGTAACCCACGACCGACGCTAAAGGCAGGTTGTAAGGCGATGATAAAGGCGAAGAGAAAAGATACTGGGAGGTGGGTGTTGTTTGCTTTTGTCAAGGAACATAATCACGAACTCTGTCCGGGGGATGTGCGCTTTTTCCGGTCGCACAAGAAGGTTGGAACGCCTGAAAAGAAGGGTATGTCTAATGCGTCAGGGGTAAAAGTGAAAAAGAATTCTGGGAAGGCCAAACAGCCTGGTGCAATCAGCAGTGTGAGCTTTGTAGATAAAGAACGTAGGATTCTGACGGACAAGGAGCGGCGGGATTCCCTTGCTGGAGAAGATGCGCAAGCTGCGCTAAGGAATTTCATCCGTAAGCATGCGCTGAACCCCGCGTTCTTCTATGCAATAGACATGGAAGGGGACCAACATCCGAAAAATATCTTTTGGGCTGATGGCAGGTCTAGGACGGCATATACGTACTTTGGTGATGCAGTCACGTTCGACACAGCATATTTGGCAAACAAGTACAACGTGCCCCTTGTTTCGTTTGTGGGGGTGAACCATCATGGGCAGTCAGTGTTGCTTGGTTGCGCGATTCTTGTAGATGAGACGAAAGAGTCATTTGCTTGGTTGTTTAAGACATGGCTTGCTGCAATGTCTGGACGGCCTCCAAGGGCAATAATCACTGACCAAGATAGGGGCATAAAGGCTGCAGTCATAGAGGTTTTTCCAGAAACTTGTCATCGTCTTTGCCTATGGCAGATCCTAAAAAATGTTCCTGAAAAATTGGGCCATATATGTAAAGCTCATCCAGCATTTACCGACAAGTTAAATAATTGTGTATATGACTCTTTGACGGTAGAGGAGTTTGAAATCAAATGGGATGAATTGATGAAAGACTTTAAGCTTGGGGATAATGCATGGGTTCAGATGTTGTATGAGGAACGCCATCAGTGGGTCCCGGTGTTCTTAAAGGACACCTTTTTTGGAGGGATGTCTACTTCTCAGCGTAAGGAAACTGTCAAATCTTTTTTTGATAAATATGTAAGTCCAAGTACCTCGTTGAAAGAGTTCCTAGACCTGTATGAACTAGCACTAGAGAATTGGTATGAGAAGGAAGCCCAGGCTGATTTTGAAACGTACCAGAAACCACCCACATTGAGTACACCGTCACCTTTTGAAAAGCAAGGTGCATCTGTGTACACAAAGGAAATCTTTAAGAAATTCCAAATTGAAATTCTTGGAATGTCTGCTTGTTTTGCAAGCATTGTGCAGCAGAAGGGGACAATCACCACGTACATGGTGAAAGAATGGGAAGATTTTGAGAAGATGAAGGGGAAGGAATACACAGTGATGTGGAATTGGTTTGAGACGAGAATTTCGTGCATTTGCCGCCTGTTTGAATTCAGAGGCTATCTTTGCAGACATGCATTGGTTGTTCTCTTAGCGTCCGGTGTACCAACGATTCCATCGCACTACATTTTGAAACGCTGGACAAAGGAAATGAGGAATAGGCATGTGTTGGATGAGTGCGGCCCTGAACAAGCTGTTCGTCCTGAAACTATGGGCCAACGTTACAATGACCTATGTCAACGGGCCATTAAATTTGCAGAGGCAGGGTCATTGTCTGAAGAGATGTACAACACCGCTGTGCAAGAACTACAAAGGGCAATGAGAAAACTTGTAATTGGTAAAGTTTGATTTCTGGAGATTGAGAAGGTCTGAAGTTTTCTTGTGAAAAATGAGGTTGGCATGTTGATGTGGATTCTGCCAAAGGTATTATTGTTTATTGCACTGTTCGGGTGGTCATACTGGTTTTAGATGCCGTTGCATTTGTAGAACTACTGACCCTGCATTATGTAAACTCTTCTAGTGTGTAATGAGTAGTTTGCTTTTTTTCCTTTTCTCTTCTTTTGGATTTATATTGGAGAAAGCTTAAATTCTCAAGATCTTGTTGTTTTATATTCATTGAACCTGATCGAATTGCCTGCTTCCACACAATGGGGCACTGAAGATTCTTGTATTCATGAGATGAAATGCATGAAATCTTTCAAAATGCTCTCAGCCGTGAAAATGAGGATGGAGATCATGTGGGACAAAGGGAATATTGATTCGGAAACTTTTGGGGGGAGGCATTGCGGTGTTTCTTTTTGTGGATGTCTTTCATATCTCTCTTTCTTCTTCCTTTCATTTTACATGCAGATTCTGTGGAATTCAACATCTCATATTTGATGCTTTGAAGAGGTTTTTTGCCAAGTAAACCTCAACTGAGCACTACTTTATCAGGCAAGTTTGTGCTACTTCTCTGTGTGTGTGTGTGTGTGTGTGTGTGTGTGTGTGTGTGTGTCTCCATGTATTTTTGTTTCTCCAGGCACTTGTTGAATCCATGTAATGATTTAGATGGGATCAATCATCACACGTACTTGTAATTAGGGATTCTTCAAGACAGGATATGGTTCTAAATGCGGGTACATAAGTTATCGAGCACTTTATTCTTTTTTCTTTTTTTCTTTTGAAGGGTTCCATACATTTTATTAAGAAAGCCAAACAAAACCAAAGGAAGGGCTCTTCCTTTTGCTATTTTTTTAATTGATATACCATGACACTTGTAGAGATCCCTTACATTCATCTGTTTGGACCATGGTTCAGTCATCCACAGGGTTAGTATATTTGGTGCCTTTGCATGGTTGCTGCTAGGGATAAGAATATTGCATGTGAAGGTTTTTACCCAGAGTGTGTTTTAGGTTTCTTTTGTATGAGATGGAGGAAGCCGTTAACTGTTGGGTGTACTTGTGCATGTGTAGTGTAAAACGGCATACATTAAGTTGAAAATCATAATTCATGGATCTAAAATATTTAGTTACGTGTACTTAAAAGTACAGTAGCTCTATATGGGTCTTGTATGTAGTCATATTTAATGAAATGCTTGATAACTAGGCAATGCAGAAATAAGTGGTCCATTGATTCCTTACTCTGTCTGCACATTATGAACATATTGCCAATCAACAAGGTACATTTGGGTATGCTGGGCGATGGATAGGTCCCTCAGTGAGGACATTGCCGGCTGGAGTCCTGGGCCATTATTGGATCAGGGTAAGAAAATGTGGGCAATAATCTCTATGCAGTCATATGGGGGATTTGGAAAGAAAGGACTTCGAGAATATTTGATGATAAAAGCCATCTCAAATGCGACTTTGGCCTTCTCTATCACATCCATGGTACTTGAATGGGTCAGTGCAATATTACCCAAAATACAAAACCCCCTGCATTTATGTTCTGGAATCTGGATCAAGCATTCTGGATTATGGGTCATTTGCGATCCAGATTGCTATTTTTATCGACCTGAATTAGCGCTCTTTATTTTGACTATTGATTAAGTTCATGCAAATTTCTATTTACTTGTAGAGATTTATACCTTTATTTGTTTAGTACAACATAGCAGAAATGGCTACAACAGTGTTTCTGTTATTTGTAGTAACAGCTACTATAGGACACTAACTATGCGCGGTTGATATCAATAACATTCATCATTTCATATATAAATTGCAATATGAGTTCATATATAAAACTATATTGCATGCACGGTGTATGTATTGGAGTGATGTACATGATCCTACCCTGGCACAATGTTTTTAGCATCAACGATTTCGCTCAATATATCCCACAATATATCTTATATCCCACCTGTGTGATACGAAATGCACAAGTAGTGTCGATATATCCCACCTGTTCTGGTGAACATTTTCGATTTTTGATCCATTTTTTCCCCTGTATCATGTTAAATCAGTGTCAAATGGTTATAAATCCATGAATCTTCATGTTTTGCATGAAAAATCATGGATTTGGAGCTTTGGTTTTGAGATTTGGGGGAGACGGGCCAGGTTGTGGAAAATTGGAAAAAGTAAAAAATTTCAAATTTCTTGCAAATCGGTTGCAATATTTGTGCCCAAATACAATATCAAATATGTATGTAATTCGATCTAGTGATTCTTGGTAATTTAGGGATTTTTCATTATAAAAAATTTATTATTTTTAACTAGAAATCAATTAAAAATGTTAATTATTTTTTATTTTATTTTTTTTCAAAATTTCACTTTGACTAGTAGTCAGTTAGCCCCCATTTCAGAGTATTCAGGAGTGTTTGATGAAATCATTATCACATACACTTCAATTTTGGGATTTGGGGGAAGATGGGCCAATTTACGGAAAATTTGAAATTTGTCCAAAAATTTTCAAATCAGAGATGATGAGTACCAGCATATTATATTAGAACATCTTCACTGGTATCATTCTATTATGACCTAAGCATAGTATTGCCAGTTTGTGGAGCAGCAGTACTATACCTAGCCCTGTCGAGATGGAGATGATGATTTTGAGCCATGCACAACTCTGTGGGTTTGAGTCACAGTCACACATTGTTTACAGGTATATTTCTAGTTTTCTACTTCTTCTTTTACTTCTGAATTTATTGCTTGTGTTTTCATACATGTCTTGTTACATTTATAAATTGTATGAATAGACTCTAAATATACTTAAATCAATCTAGTCAGATAGCGCATAGATTAGAACCTTATACAAAGGAAACCTATTATGTGCACTTGTTTTTTGTTATGTTTTGATTTCCAAGTTTGCATTGATGTCTTTTCTTAACAATCAACAACGATACATAACCAGATACAACCGATATATCCTTTCCGATAACCGATATGTTATCCATATCTCAAGGGTGCGATACATTATGTGATAACGATACGGCAAACATTGCCATTTCATACCTTGTATTGGAGGAAATAGCATACTGCATACCCTTTCCTGTACCATGTACCAGAGCAGTCCACGATCCAGGTAACCTGAGTCAAATGTCCTTCCAGAATTCTCAGGAACCTTTGTTTCTTCAATTAGAGGTGATTGGCACTCGGTGGTCTTCAGGTGATGGGCAAAGTGAAAGGGCCTGCACATGCTTTGTTGCTCATTATTTGTTTGTGTTTGGAATCGTACTCTCAGTGGAATGACAATAGGGTTACGTTCCACAGTTTTTTCGTATTTGGAATCATGCTCTTGATTTTAGAAGTACTATCATTAGAGCCTTGATCATGTTGGGTGTAGAAGGCAATAAGTCAATAACAGTTCTAAGTATAACATTTTTTATATAAATAACTTGAAAGAATAAAGGCACGAACACTGCCACTGTCATGGCTCATGAATGAATCTATTTTATGCACGTGATGACATGACAACTGCTTTGAAGATTTAAAGCGCTGTTTGGAATCAAGGAAATGAGAATGTCAATATGGTAAATCTATGAACTTGTCAAATTCATGGATATGCATTGGATTTGGATCTGGCAAATTCCATAGTCCACTATTTGGGAAATAAACTACAAATCAATGGATTTGGGAGCATTCATTCCAGTGGTA
Organism: Liriodendron chinense; assembly: GCA_003013855.2. Classification (NCBI taxonomy): domain Eukaryota; kingdom Viridiplantae; phylum Streptophyta; class Magnoliopsida; order Magnoliales; family Magnoliaceae; genus Liriodendron; species Liriodendron chinense. The sequence goes on along the minus strand of ML058484.1, from coordinate 5,896,856 downwards.
GAGCTTTTATTGCAAAGGAATTATTATTCTTGTTGTTGTTGTTGTTGTTGTTGTTTTTAAAAGAGTCTCATTTTGAGGTTTTGCCAAGTCGTTAGTTTTATTTGGAATTTGGATTTTTCTCAAATCCAAGGATTTATGGAGGGTATGGACTCAAATCTATGGATTTGGTAAATCACCAACAGAACAAACAGGACAGATTTGAAATCCATGGATTTCACAAATCCCTGCCCTAAATCCTTCACGCCAGACAGCCCCTAAGTTAGCCTTTGATGGTTTGGTTGTGCATGGAATTGGCTGTTTCATGGGTTGTATTGCATGGGAGTTAGCTTGCATCTTAAGCATACAAGTTACATATCAGTGGGCTGGACATGAATGATCAACGCCAAGTTATTTATGCAAAGATTATATAGACGGACCAGGATATACTCCCTGGAGACAGGCCCCCACTATTTTTTTAAAGAGAATTAATTACCTATCACCGGCCTTATGTTAATGACCCTTTTTGTGCCTTACAATTTTTTTGTTTCCACTTTAGCCCTGGGACCTATTGGATATTTTAAAGGAAAAATGCTAGTAAATATGGGCTGAAGGTTAAGTTATTGTAACCAGTCCCAGGTGGTCAGTACTAGGGGTGCATCAGCACCCCTTGCAGAGGATCGGATCCTTATACTATTGTTAATATGAATTGAATGTTGAGAAAACAAATTCAATAAAGAAATAAGGACTTGTGTTGGATTGATGCTGAGTTGTGGATGGGGGAATAAATTAGTAAGAAAAAATGTCTATTTTTCAATCGAGGTATGAACAAAAAGCAACATTGACCCCTTATTTATTGGTATTGCAAACGAAAACCATTTGATTGATGGAATTCCCACAGATTCCCAGCTATTTCATCTATTTACTTATTTATTTAGTTGTTTTTGATGGGTAAGCTGGGTTCGAACCTGAGACCTCAATGTTGAAACACACCCTGTACCATTGAGCTAGGGGCTACAATGATGCTTGTCTACCATCTCATGTCGATAGAAGAGTTTTTTTTTTTTTGGTTGCTGGTCTTTATTGATGAAGTTACCTTGGCTTGTGCATGTGCTTGATCCTATAGAAGGCATTGGGCATCTTGACCATTGAGCCTACACCAAAGAATCTCACAGATTTCCTCATGGGCGCATTATTCAACTTTTGGCTGCATTCATATTGTGGTGCATCTGTCTCTATCAAATCATTTCCTTTGTTTTCGTGTTGTTCTTTGTAAGTTTGAGCCTGTCTCCTAATAGGTGAGCCACTTCCTGGATTCCATGTTGTACTAGTTACAAATAGCTCCGTTCTTTTGCAGAATCAAGATAGAATGGAGAATTTTGGGATATGATCTCACAAGTTATGTTTCTGTGTCAGGTATTTTGCTGATGATTTTATATGAGTATTTAGGGGATTTTCTTTTTTCTTTTTATTTTTTTTAGCGCTGTTGACCATATTGGAAATACTTCCAAATTTCTGTGGTTGAAATGGGCATCGTTGACTCCTTGGGGACATTGTCGGTAGAGTTCAATCATGTTTTCAGCGACCCAACCGAGTGCAACTGCAGATTTGCTCACGAAGAAGGGTGTATCCTGCCCTTGTACATGCCCATTATCCATTGTCTTAGTGGATAATGGGCATGTATAAAAGCTCAATACTTTGCAATTGTCAAATTAAAAACATGTGGAATTTAGTTTGTGACTTTTGTAGCTCTTGTTTTGGCAAAGCTAAGCAATCTCAAATCCTGTCATTTTCCCGATAGAGCATGCAAATGTACTTCTTGATCTTCCGTAGGCCCTGTTTTGGGTCAAGGAAATGAGAATGTGAATTTGCTAAATGCATGAACTTGTCAAACTAATAGATTTGCATTGTGGATTTGGCAAGTTCCAAAGTCCAATGTTTGGGAATGAAGCTACGGATGGATCATTGATATGTGGGGAATAAATAACTCCTCTAGTTTTTAAAAGGGTCTCCTCTGACTTTGAGGATTTGCCAAGTCTTAGGGTCTTTTTTTATATTTTATTTTATTTGGATTTGCTCCAAGTCGATGGATTTATTGATATGTGCATTTTTTTTTTCTTTTCTGGATTTGACTAAAAAGAAGCCATTGTCATTCATTTCATAAAATCGATTTAAAAGAATTGCATAAAAAAAGATGCGAAATAGTAGCAGATGATTCCCTTAGGCCTTGAAAATCCATTTTACGTCTTTAGAATGGCATGCTGTTTTTCGTTTTTTTTTTTGTTTCAGCTTTTACTGTCACTATTATACTAATTTATTACTGTGCCTAATGACCATAGTTTTAAAACCCGGTAGGTGGACTTGTAACTCACTCGAGTCAATTTGACTCAATGGGATTTCAAGCTGAGTCTCTGGCCAACTCGCTCCCGAGCATGACTTGGTCTGAACTTGAGAAGACCATCCAAGTCCACTTAAAAACTTGTTCAACTTGATATGAACCGAACCAAGTCACTCGCTGGGGTCAAACCAGTCAACTTCGATTTTTGTTAAAAATGAACTACATGGGTAATAAGCGCAGGCGACTTACCAGTATCCCATCAGCTGCGGTTTTGTTTAACTCTGACAATTTTATTTATTTTATAGCTTCTAACATTTTGAAATATTATGGCCACTGTATTTTTTTTATAATTTAAATATTGAGTCAGAGTTGAGTAAAGACTCAGTGAGTCTTGTAGTCAACCCGACCTGGTTGGACATTGAATCAAGTTTTCAGGTTTTTCGTCTACGATAGAACACATGTTACATGCATGCATGTTGTATTTATTTTTGGCCCTGCTAGCAGGACTCATTGTGCAAAAACCCTTAACGCAGTCCAGAACATTCATTTGGTGGGCCACACTGTGGATAGACCTTGGTTAAAAGATCAGGCTAGCACACTTATCTGGTGGCCCACAGTTTCTAGATGGTGCAGGCCACCTATTGAATGTTTGAAAGCCTGAACAGGAGAATAGGTACTTGTGCCATTCCATGTGGGAGATAGAAGTGTGAGCTATTGGTTTTATGTGAAACTTGATTCTGCTTTTTAACTTCAATATCAGGACAACCAGAATGAGGAATATGCTTGCTGCGTGGGTTCTTCTATCTTACTGCAATTTTCTTGTATCTATGTATCAGGGAGAAGTTCGGGCGGGTTGTCCAGATTGTGAGATTGGATGATCCTACTAATAAAAAGCTTATGGATGAATGCGATGGTAGGCATTTCTCTAACTGTTTATGAATGAGAGAGGGATTTGTTATCATCACATTCTCATTTTGGATTTTGTTTTTAAAAATGTTGGTTTTGAATGTTTGATCTTCAAGAAGTCTTGGGTCCATTTCGTTGGCTGTTGGCTGGTTTCATCGGTTCTCGATGAAACTGGCTGCTCGTCCAGACTGGGTCCAGTCTAAGTTTCAAAATCCGCAGTTGTTCAATTGACCCAACTGCCCATCATCCACAGTTGTTCAATTGACCTAACTGCCGGTCAATCTTCAACAAAACCAGCAATAACAAGACAAGAGAATACTCTTTTAAAGAGGAATAAAACTGTTTTCATAGGCAATATATACACATACATCCTATTTTATTGCAATTGAATGGACTGAACAACACCCTTTTGGGTCCGGATCAATTCAACTCATTTCCATCAATGCAATGTCTCGTACGTCCTAAAAAAGAATCAGAATTGAGAGAGACGAAAAGGAGAACATGGTTATGAGAACATGGTTATGCACAATGAATGGTCCGACGGATGATTATGCTGTGGGTGCCCACAGCTTGATTCAGCCACAAGCTGCTAAAATGGCACGGGTAGAACATCGGCAGTCTCCTCGAGAGTAGTATGTTGTTCATCAAAAGATCGATGCAAGAGCTAGTACTAAATGATGGCATTGCTTGCTGAACTAGTAGAAGGGGGTCCACCAGTTCTACTGGTCACAGATACTGGGTTGTGGATCCGAATACGTATCCTGTGTCTCCCTGTGATGGTTGACGGCCCGGCCTCAGACACAAGTGATGCAGCTTGAAGATCTTGCCTCATGGGACATCTAGGAGTGGAAAGCATATCAATCTCACTGGGAAAATGTTGTTCTGGTAAAGACATGGAGCGCTGTTGGGAAGATGTGAAATGCACATGGGGCGTATCTGAAGATCTAGGATTGGAGGGCATACAACCTTCGCAGTACCAGTTGCCTTCAGGTACTTCTAATCCCAAACCGACGCAATAGGTATGTGCAGCGGAATCGCAGATATCACATAGGAGCAAAAGGTCCCCGTCCACGCCTCGTTGGCATACCATACAAACCACATTTTCGTATGGATCGAAATAACCCCTCACCTCTTCTTCAGAAGGCTGATAAAGCTGCCAAGAACACGTTCTCCCGATTAAGAAGGAACAACATCTAGAAACCCAGGAGCCTACAGATGCAGATGATCAAATGGGTGGTTCTTACCAAATTAACAAGATAAAACAGTAACCATGGACACAAAAGGATTTTTCTTATGTAAGTTGGGAAGACGATGAATGGATTTCCATACGCAAGTAATAAGTATATGAGGATGAATTATAAGGTCTAGGTAAGTGTCTTGATGCACCTAGTGGTGCAATTGGGTCAATGGTTATGACCTTGGCCATTGATGGGTGCCAACAATATCTTCTTAGATGTGCCCAGTTGCTACAGGCCTGTAAAGAACTTCATCACCACTGTTCATCAAAGGATGATCACCACATCTCATCCCATACCAATGTTATGATTTGAATTCAAATAAGGGTAATTGTAACTTTACCAAGATTTATTGTAGCAACTCCTATTATTAAGGAAGGCAAACTACGCATGTAAATCTCTATAAATACTATCTTATCTATATGTGGTTATTGTGCTTTGATGAATAGTGGTGATGAAGTTCCTTTACAGGGCCTGTTTGGGTGCCACTTAAAATTGAGTTCATCTCATCTTTTTTACCTGACAATCTTATTTATATGCATTGATTGTAGGGTTCCAATACCACATTTAGGCCCATTGGACCAATAGTCAGAACACCCAAGCACAGGCCGATTGCACACGCTCCATATGCTTTGGTGCATCAGGCCCCCATAATTTCTAAGTACATGAGTTTTAACTCTTACTGATGCTGTTGGTTCTAGACTCTTAGAAGGAATCAATCATCTAAATCAAGCAAAGCACGCACGATTCTGTCAATGGAAAAGAAATGAGAGGATGGTTTGGTACCTGATCACGTTCCGGGACAGATATCACCTCCTTTGTTAGACCGATCCCGATGTCCCACCTCGCCGGTTTACTAATGGTTGAAAACCGCTGTTTGCATACCGGGCAACGGGATTCCACCTTCGACCACTCCATTATGCAGGTGAAACAGAAATAGTGGATGCAGGAATTCAGTGTCCCGCGAACAATGCCATTGTGCTCTTCTGACAAACAGATCCCACAGACTTGCTTCCCTGAATCAGGCCGTGAACAGTACATCTCCCTTTTCCTGTTCCTCACATATCTTTTCCTTTGAAGATGGTGCCAACTTGCATCAACTTGCAATCTCTTTAACAATGATGGACTTCTTGAGGAAGTTGTAGAATTCTTACAAGCATCTCTCTCTTCTTCTGAAACCATCATATGTTCGGCATTCGAAGAACCATGAGTTTCTGAATCAGAATTCACAACAGCCCTCTTATTCCTTCGTTGACTCTTCTTCTTATTTTCCTCCTTCATGATCCTATCTTCAACAACAAAATCATCAGCAGAGTTCACCATGCTTCTCCAAGCCGATCCTGTTAGCCCCACTCTGGTTCTCTTCCTGAACTGATTTTCTTTCTCACATTCTACATAATCATCTGCATCTGACGTGGATTCCTCATCATCCAAGACTGTATAAACACTACACGACTGCTTAACCGACCTTTTTCGTCGAAGATGGTTCCAATTCATTTCATCTTGTAATCTCTTCAAAAGAGATGGACTAGTTAAGCAAGTTGTCAAACTCCCATGGCTGACTGTTTCTCTTATGAAATCTACCTCTTCTTCTGAATTCGTCCGCTCAATGCGTGAAGACCCAGAAACAATGCAATTCGAATCAGAATGCACCCCAGCTCTCTTCTTCCTTCTCTCATCCTTCTCATTTCCCTCCGGGATGTCCCCATCTTCATCAGATCTCACCAGAATCTCTTCTTCGGTGTCGACATGGTCATCTGCATCTGGCATGAAGTTCTCATTGTCTTCATCATCATCCAAAACTCTATATATAGTTTGTGAGCGCATAGCCCTTGATTTCCATCGTCCTGAGAAACCCTTTATGGGTTTTGATTCGACAGGCGTCTGAATTTCATCCCCGTCCTTGTCATCTTCTTCCACGTTATTTGAAACACTACTAATGCTCTGTGACTGTTTAATGCTTGACTTCTGCCGACCCGAAAATTCTTTTTTGGGTTTTAATCCGATGACTGTCTGATCCTCAACTTCTCCTCCCTCATCGCCCAAAACTTCGGTGAGCCTGGGCGACCGTTTTACTCCCAATCTTCTCCGGCCCGGAAAACACTTCCAGGGTTTCGTCCGGATAACATTCCAATCCACATCATCGTCGTTCTCATCATCCGAAGCCCTAGAATCCTCAGGTCTCCTACACGCCCGTTTAAACCTCAGTTCCTTCCGGCTTGGAAAACCCTTTCTGGGTTTTAATCGGACAGCCTTCCAGGCTTCATCGTCACCCTCCTCATCCTCCAAAACCCTAGAAACCCTAGAATTTCTCCGTTCCAATATCAATTCCCTCCGTCCCAACAAACCCTTTCTGGGTTTCGATCGTGCGACCTCCCGCTCATCATCAGAGCTCCTAGAACACATCGCTGTACCAGAATCAACGCTCTCATCAGATGAATCTCCTGAAACAGACGCCCCTGATTCATCAGGACTAGAATCAACACATTCATCTTCTCCCAACACATATTCCTCATCCGAATCACCTGAACTTTCATCTTCCGATCGAATTCTCCTTCCCTTCCTAAATCCCTTTGGATAAACAATCTTTCCCCCTCTCCCCATCTAAACCCTAGCAAAACCCAACAATCACAAAAAAAAAAAAACAAAAACCCAATTAGCTAAATCCTCTCTCTCTCTCTCTCTCTCTCTATTAAGATTGAATTGAAAAATCTGTTATCTGAAAGACTGGAATGGGAACTTACAAGAAAGAATCCTCTCGAAATAAGGGAAGGAGAAAGTTCCAAAAGGAAAGACAGTCTGGAGATTTTTGGAAGCCGAGAAGGAGAGGGATTCTGTTTTTGTTTTCTTTCCTTTTTCTATTCCGAATCGGATTCGCATTCTGTCTGTTTATTTAAGAGCGGATTAGGTATTACGGTGGGGCCCACATTGATGATGTTTTCCATATCCACTCCGTCCATCCGTTTTTTCAGCCCATTTTATGATGTGGTCCAAAAAATTAAGCGGATCAAAATCTCAGGTGGACCATACCACAAGAAACAGTGGTGATTGAATGTCCACCTTTAAAAATTTTCTAAGGCCCAGCGTAATGTTTATTTTCCATCCAACCTGTTGGTAAGGTAAAAAAATACATGGATGAAGGTAAAATACAAGGATCGGCTTGATCCAATATTTCTGTAGCCCATAAAAAGTTTTTAACGGTCATTCACGCCTGTTTCCAGTGGTGTGGTCCACCTGATATTTGGATCTTCTTAAGTTTTCGGATGAAGTCATAAAATAATATGGAAAAACGGTTGGAAGGCATGGATATACAATATATATTCATCAAGGTAGGCCGCACATGGTAAAGGTAACACCCAATAAGGTGGGCAACACCTAAACCGCTCCCTGTTTTTGTATCACAAACAATGAAACAAACGGCTTCGGCGGCTATAATACGACCGAGCGGCTTGGGATCCACCTCGTGACTTTTACGTGGAATCCAAACCGTTAATATGTTGGAATTCATATGGTTTCCACATAAATCCTAAGAATCATCCTGATTCATATCTCAGGTGGGCCACACACAGGGAGAAATGTGTGATCATGCCCAGCATCTATATTTTTAGACGCCTGATATCTGATTTTTTCCCTTAATCCTGGTGTGGACAACCTAATGAATGGGTTAGATGGTAATATGAACAACACGTTGGACCCCATATTCCATCTGGAAGTTCATACGGTGGGTTGTCACCTTCCCAAATGTTCCCTATTAATTCCTTTGGTGTGGCCCACTTTAGTTGCAGATCAGTCTGGAATTTTATATTTGGGACTAAGATGGGGAGATGAGTCTAATGGAAGGTTTGGATTCCACATACAAATCATAAGTGAGCCTCAAACAGCTCGAATGTATGGTAACTACCATGCATTCAATATGCGATCATTCTCCGTGAACCGTTAATACTCATTCTGCCTGAAATTCTACACGTGCCATACATGTAACTAAAATGGACGGTCCAGATCGTTTTGACCACTTTAGTAATTTCTAGAAATTTTGATGTATATAATTACCCCAATCTCTAATTAATTACAATTTTTGTTTAATTAGACCATTAAATAGTTTTATATTAACTGTACATTAGTTACCAACCAGTGAATTAGTTAGGGTCCCATACTTTTAACGGTTTGATTTGAATTATTTATGTGACACTGCATACGATTTCAGAATGCATGCGCTATGAACCATCGCACAGTGGTAGAGTATCAGACTTTTGTGGAGTTAGGAATAGGATTCGCGCGAATATGAATTGAGGGTCGAATCGTATCACACTTGCACACGTGGGTTGCATGTGAGAGATCCGGACCATGAAGCTTGTGGGGTTCAACATCAATATGCCTTTCCCAAATTCTAGATGGGCTGACTTTCCTTTATGGATAACTCATTCACTGTATTATTCCTAACCGTCCATTTTCCTCGTACAATTTCGGTCCATATGATGCGTTGGACGATTTATTCAGTACATGGTCATGATCAAGTGGTCGTAATTGCAAGAAGATCCCTCACACCTGTACCAACATGGTACGTATGCAGAGTAATTTGATATTCTAGCAGCGTGCGATGGACGATGGTTCATACGCATGCACTAGCAATTGTACACGTGCGACACATGCGTGTATTGAGGCGTGACACGTGATCACTTTCCAAACAGGGCAGCAGTCCTCTATAACGCCAGTTTTGCAGCGCGAAATACACCCAAGCTCTTTGGGCCCACCATGTTTTATATGTAAAATCTACTCCGTCCATCAGGTTATGCCGTTGATGATAGATCTGAGAGCCAGTAATCAGAGAGATATAAAAATCAGGTGGGCCACACCACAGGGAAAAACAGGGATGCTATGCCAACCATGGGTTTCTTTGTGGGGTCACCATGATGTGTGCCTTTCATCCAACCTGTTAATTACGGTAAGATTAAAAAAATCAGCCTGAATCAAAATTAGGTGGGCCACAACACCGAACTTAGAGGTTTTATGTGCAAATTTGCATTGTTGCAGTTGGTTGGCCCATATGATTCTTGTTTTAGGACTGATCTTTTGTATGTACGGTGAAAGTTGAGGTTATCACCTGATGGACGGAATAGATTCACATATACAACATGGTGGCCCCAAAGAACTTGAGTGATTTCCTCGCATGGTATAAGACGGGCGTACGATTCCGGTCCATCCAGACAGAACATTCATCCAGTAGCAATGAAGCTTGCTCCTACGCAACCTTTGCAGAATAAGCTTATTCTACAACTACGTGCATGGGGCCCACACATCCACTCCGTTCATAAGATGAGCTTTTTTAATTTCACCATGTATCCAGAAAATAAGGCTGAAATAAATCACAGGTGGGTCACATCACAGAGAACGGCTGCGATGTAGACACCCACCACTAAAGCCAACACTTTATATATATATATATATATATATATATATATATATATATATATATATATATATATATATTCCATCCAATCCATTCAAAGATCAAGTAGGCCACACCATGTAATCTTAGAGGTTCTAGGCATGATTTTGTATAAATGATCTTGGCCTTCCACTTCAAAGGCCATTGATCAAGTGGTTAATATTTATTATATTATCATAATGTTGGCGTGGTAGACTACCAAATGTGTTATGGACCTAATAAACAGTCTAATCTATGTATTGGACTTGTTTAAGCATCCCAATTCAATTAGGAGCATTATAACTTACATTGCTGCCAATACGCTTGCTCTTTCTTCCCATAGAGCAATTAGTGGGCTGTAGCGCATCAATACATGCAATTAGTATCATGTGAAAGATAACTTTGAATATTCATTCAGAAAACATTTTAAACGAAGTAAATGATATTTTGAAAACTAGAAAATCTAAATATTTTAGAATATAAATTTATAATTTATTTGCAAAAGTCTAAAATAATATGATTTTTTTTCCAGGAAAAAGCAATTCATTTGCACTGCATATTCTATCTTTCTTTCAAAATTCTCTTCCTGATTATAATAATGGTTCTCTTTTATATGGATGACTGACTTTGAATGTTCATTCGGAAGATATTTTAAAAAACTGAAGGATATTTTGAGATATAGAAAATATAAATATTTTAGAATATAAGGTATAATTTATATGCACACCAATGACGTTAGATGATCACCGATGCATCTCTAGATATTTGTTGGAGTTCGACATGCTATGTCTTGGTTGTTCACCTAATCTTAAGGGGTTGGATTAGTGGAAACGTTACTCAACTATGAAAAGAAAATTAATTTCCCCGTATAGTTGACATTTTCAGCTGCTTGCCAAAGCCAAAGCAACCCTGGAAATCAGGTCATTTCCATTTCCTAAAGAAGACTAAAGAGACTTCTATGATTCCGAGAGACATCTCTCAGTTTTTCACCATTGTCCTTTTCACATTTTCATGGAAATCATACACGCTAAAAGAGATGGGTTATTCACGGGCATTTGGATCGTTAGTTAGTAAAGATAAGCTACTTATGCCTTAAGTAGCTTATCTTGATTTCTACTTATTAAACTAAAGTGATTAACTTTAAATAAAAAAAGCTACTTATAATTGATCACAAGCCAAGCTTACTTATTTCAAATAAGTTACTTTTTCTACTTCCGGAAGTAACTTATTAGGTGGTACCGAAATAACTCTCTCCTTCTGTAGGTAACTTGTGCAAGTAGAAAAAGTAACTTATTTGGTGGTACCCAAATGGGCCTTTATAATTCCTTTTCAGGAGGTTTTATTTCCAGAGATTTTCACTGATGTGAAGGTCTTTTATTATTTGTCTTTTTTTTCAAATGTATCTTTTGGATTCCATCCATTCAAAGGGAGGAAAAAAAAGGCTTTCCAAGGATGGGTTTAGGTGCACCAAATATCAATAAAGTTTCATGACATCTTATCGTTAATCTGCCTAATTTTGTACATAATTTCTTTATATTTGATGAAACCAAACACGCCCTAAAATAATAGTTTTGATTTCCTTTGTTTGGTATTTAATTTTTTTAAACGAACCTATTTCATCAAACCATTTTATAAAATTTCAAAACTTTATTTTGTTCTTTAAAATAAACTCACCACAAAATGGGCAAATGGGCCTAATTTCACACGTATGAGCTCAAACGGAGTCTCCTGCCTATTATTTAGTCCAGCCCATTACTAACCTAAATGGGGTGTGTCAAGTTGTGCAGGCCTACTATTTATCCCGAACCCGACATATTTACTTTAGGGCCCATTTGGATGCACTGATAGAAAATCAGGGTTTAGAGATGCAACCCTTGTTTCACGCCATGTTAGATCGCACACGCAATCTCCGAGTTACGAAACGACTCACCTACTGCTTGTTGGAAATCTGGTCAGCAGAAGCACTGAAGAAGATCAAATAATCACCACACAACCACACAAGCAATCAACGCAAAAACAAACAAATTTTATGTGGAAAACCCTTGCGGGAAAAAACCACGGCACAAAACGACACCTTCCACTATGAATTCAGATGATTACAGAGCTAGAACTACCCGAGTGGATCCCAAGGATGAACAAGGCATACAATTCTCTCAATCCTCTCTCTCAATAACCCTAATCCCGTTTAGATTACCTAGGTATTGCTTAGAATAGGGTCTAGTATGATTAGTAAACATATTTACAAGAGGAAAGCCGAAATTAGAAACAAGTAGCGCGAAAACCGCGCAACACTAGAAATTCCGCAGATTGTAGAATGGTCGAGTGACCGGTCGAACGACCGGTCGCACATAGTCCAGAGAGATTTCATACCCACTACCTCAACTCAGACCTGTCCCCAGATTGGTCTGAGCATCCTGCGACCAGTCGGGCGACTGGTTTGAGCTACCAGCAATCGGTCTGGCGACCGGTCTAAAAAAACCAAAAAACGTCTAGAGAATTTGGACTTGAAACTGCACCCATCTGTCCATTGACCGGTCGGTGGACTCTGTTTCTGCACAGTAATCCACCAAGGCATCATTAGACTTCGAACCATCTCTTCTACTCTTCGAAGAACCAACTCATCATCAATCATAATCGTCGCTTTTCATGCATCACTGCGTCTTCGTCAAGCCTTCGCCAATCTCAGAGAAGTTACGCAGAACTTGAACTTCTCTGTAGGAACCACCATGGTCAGCATATCCACCGGATTCATGCTAGTGTGAATCTTGTCCAGAGTCACATCTCCTTCCTCAAGCACTTGTCGAATAAAATAGTGACACACATCAATGTGTTTAGTACGTGAGTGATAAACATAATTTTTAGCCAAATTTATAACACTTGAGCTATCACAATTAACCGGCACAACATCCTGCTGAAGCCCCAGCTGATTTATCATCCCTTTCAACCAAACAACTTTCTTGAAAGCTTCTGTCACCTGCCATATACTCAGCTTCAGTAGTGGAAAGAGCCACCATAGACTGAAGCTTAGACATCCAACTAATCGCTCCACCCGCTAATACAAATGAGTACCCTGAAGTCGACCTCCTACTGTCCACACTACCTGCGAAGTCAGAATCGACGTAACCAACCAACCTGTCCTTAGACTTTTCAAATGTCAAGACATAGTCCTACGTACCCCGAATGTATTGAAGCATCCATTTCACAGCTTCCCAATATTGTTTGCCCGGGTTAAACATGAATCGGCTTACAACACCCATAGCCTGTGAAATATCCCGTCTTGTACAGACCATGGTATACATTAAATTACCCATAACACTTGAATAGGGCACATGAGACATAACATGCTTTTCTTCATCCGTTTTGGGACAATGTTTAGAAGAATCCTTGAAGTGAGCCGCGTGAGGAACGTTAACCGATTTGGACTTGTCCATCTCGTACTTTTTCAATACATTCTTAAGGTATTCTTCCTGATATAACCATAACCTGCTCATTTTCTTGTCTCTATGAATATCTATGCCAAGAACCCTCTTTGCAGCCCCCAGATCCTTCATCTCGAATGTCCCTGAAAGTTGAGTCTTCAATACATCGATGTCAGACATACTATGACTGGTAATAAGCATGTCATCGACGTATAACACCGGTATGAGAAACTTCTTAACATTCAGTGTCTTGAAATAGACACAATGATCGTACTCGCTCCTGGCAAAGCCCCGACTCATCATGAAGGAATCAAATTTCTTGTACCACTGCCTAGGCGACTGTTTGAGACCATACAACGATCTCCTCAACTTGCAAACCTTGTTCTCGGCCCCTTGCACTGTATAACCTTCTGGTTGCACCATGTATATCTGCTCTTCCAATTTCCCATGCAGGAAAGTAGTCTTCACATCCATCTGTTCCAGCTCGAGGTCGTATTGGGCAATCAACGCCAACACGAACCTGATAGATACTTGCTTCACAACAGGTGCAAAAATCTCACTGAAGTCTACACCTTCACGCTGAGCGTAACCTTTCGCTACCAACCTTGCCTTGTATCTATCCTGTTTCTTCCGAAAAATTCACTTACACCCTATCGCTTTTTGGCCCACTGGAAGCTCCACAAGCTCCCAAGTCTTATTCTTGTACAAGGAGTCCATCTCGTCTTGCATTGTCGTCTTCTACTTCTCAGCATCTACATCTTGTAGTGCTTCCTCAAAGGTAGACGAATCCCCCTCATCTGTAATGAGAGCGAATGCAACATTCGAGTCATCCCTGTATCTTGCCGGTAACCTGCGATCCCTGGGTGGATTTCTTCGCACAGGTGGCTGCTCCACCTGATCATGTACCTTTGTCTGCGCCTCAGTATCGGCCCGTGTCTCATCTCTGTCCTCATGAGTATCAATCTGTTTTGATGTTTCTGGTTCCTTTGTAGCATCTTATGAAACAAGGACCCCTCATTAAACTTGACATCACGGCTCAAGGTGATCTTCCATGTGACAGGGTCATATACTCGATATTCCTTCACACCATCACTATAGCCAACAAAAATCCATTTTCTAGCCCTATGGTCTAGCTTATCTCTCTCAACTGACGGTATATGAGAGTAAGCCTCACAACCAAAGACTGGCAGGCTTAAGTAGTCTAGCGTACGACCACTCCACACTTGCTCAGGGATTTTACATTCAATTGCCATAGAAGGTGACCGATTTATCAAGTAACAAGCCATGTTAACGGCCTCAGTCCATAGCTCTTTGCCCAACCCAGCATTACTAATCATGGATCGAGCTCTCTCCAAGAGAGTTCGATTCATCCGCTCTGCCACATCATTCTGTTCTGGCGTGTGACGCATTGTGTTGTGCCTCACGATCCCCTTTTCTTTACAATACGTGTTAAATTCCTTGGAAGTGAACTCACCACCATTATCGGTTCTCAAAAATTTCAATTTCTGCCCTGACTGATTCTCTACCATCGCCTTCCAATACTTGAAGGTCGTGAAGACATCGGATTTATTTTTCAGAAAATTAACCCAAACGTTTCTGCTATAATCATCGATAAACGACACGAACCACGATGACCCACCAACAGAAATAACGGGCGACGGCCCCCATACATCGGAATTGACATAATCAAGCACCCTTTTACATATATGTTTCCCCCCTTTAAATGACAATCTAGACTGTTTCTCATACATGCAATGTTAACATATACTAAAGTCTACAGATTTAAAGGAAGGAATCAAAGATCGATTAAAGAGTACCTTCATGCCCTGCTCGCTCATGTAGCTTAAGCGTGTATGCCACATACGTGCAAACGTGGAATCCACTACAGTCACTGCAGCTCCACCTACCGAAGTGCTCCCAATCAGCCTGTAAATGTTACCATGCCTCCGTCCCTTCATAATTACAAGGGCTCCCTTTAAAACTTTGCAGAATCGGTCAAAACCAGTGAACTTTCACCTTAATGCTTCGAGTGCACCAAGGGAGATCAGATTCTTCCTCAACCTAGGAACGTGCTTCACTTCCATCAAGGTCCGTTCGATCCCATCGAACATCTTGATGCGCATTGTACCAATCCCGACAACCTTACAGGTGTAGTTATCGAATAGAAATACCGAGTCTCCCTCATACTCCCTGTAGGAAGTAAAGACGCTCCTATCTAGGCACATGTGATACAAGGCCCCGGAGTCCATGATCCACCTATCACAGAGAGATCCAGTCTTTGACATCGTCAAGACCTCACACACATCACTACCACTTTCTTCGGCTTCAGCGGTATTGGCTTTCCTAGAAGAATCTCTTGACTTATCCTTCTTATACTTAGGAATCTTACAGTCCTTCTTCATGTGCCCAACTTGGCCACATCCCCAACACTTCAACTTGCCTTTGCCCTTACCCTTTGATTTGGATCGAGAACACGACGATCCTTCACCTCGCTTAGAATTCCTTCCTCTTATAAACAATGCTTCGGAGGAGGAATTAGTATCACTGCTTTCTGTCTTATGACCTTCGATTGAAGGGTTGAGACAACGGTCTTGACACTAATAGTGTCCCTACCCGCGTATAACGAGTCCCTGAGTGACTCATATGAAATAGGAAGCGAGTTCAATAAGATCAAGGCTTGATACTCGTCCTTCATCTGCTCACCAAATCAAGCAACTTGCAAATCAGTTTATTGAACGTTCTAATGTGGTCCTCCACATCTGTCTCCTTCGCCATCTTCAAGGTGAAGAGTTGCATCATTAGATACATGCGATTTTCTAGAGACTTCTTCGCATAGATGTTCTCTAGCTTGGTCTATGTCTCTACAGCAGTCTCTTCCTTCATGACGTTATAGAGGACGTCATCAACAAGGCACAATTAGATTGAGGCCATAGCCTTCTCATCCATCTTCGTTCACTCCTCATCTTTCATCTCGGCAGAGCGCTTTCCAAGGGCGTTCACGACCCCTTGCTGAGTTAGGACGGCACACATCTTCACCTTCAATAACTCAAAGTTGTTTTTATCCGAGAACTTCTTAATGTCGAACTTTGTACTTGAAGCCATGTGATCATTTCACAAAACTTCTTCTTCAACCCTCCAACGATAGTTCTGGTACTACTTGTTGGAAATCCGGTCAGCGGAAGCACCGAAGAAGATCAAACAATTACCACACAACCACAAAAGCAATCAACGCAAAAGCAAACAAATTTTACGTGGAAAACCTTTGCAAGAAAAAACCACAGCACAAGGCGACATCTTCTACTATGAATCCAGATGATTACAGAGCTAGAACTACCCGAGTAGATCCCAAAGATGAACAAGGCACACAATTCTCTCAATCCTCCCTCCTAATAACCCTAATCCCGTTTAGATCACCTATGTATTGTTTAGAATATGGTATAGTACGATTAGGAAACGTATTTATAAGGGGAAAGCCGAAATTAGAAACAAGTAGCACGAAAACCGTGCAGCACTACAAATTCCGCAGATCGCAGACCGGTCAAATAACCGGTCGCACATAGTCCAGAGAGATTTCATTCCCACTGCCCCAACTTAGACCTGTCCTCAGACCGGTCTGAGCATCCTGCAACTGGTCTGAGCTACTAGCGACCGGTCTGGCAATCGGTCTCAAAAAACCAAAAAACGTCCAGAGAGTTTGGACTCAAAACTGCACCCATCCGTCTACTGACCGACCGGTCGGTGGACTCTGTTTCTGCACAGTAATGAGGCCTTCACAACACTACTTTAGGTGATAAATTTATGTTCACCAAAGGACTTTATTGTCACTGAGGCCTCCTACTAAATTCATTTAGTTGTGTCAAAGTATCAAAAGAGCGAATTATTAGTTGCCTTGGTGGTAGACTTCCAGGAGTTTCAACACTAGGCCTGGAGTTAGAGTACCCATAGGTGGTGAAATCACACTACGGTGTGAGTGCGTGTTTAATGTTTTTGACAAAAAAATAAAAAAAAAAGAATAAAGAAAAGAAGAAGAAGATTATTAATAGAATTCCTTACCCACTGTGGTGATCCGTTGAAACCTTCCTAAGGTCCACCTTGATGTTTATATGCCATCCAAACCCTTTATAAGGTCATTTCTACTGGGATGAATTGAAAAAACAAAAGCTTTGCCTAATATTAAACTTTTGTAGCCACATGAATGTTTTAATGGTGGCCACTCAATCTGCACTATTTCCTCTCGTCTGGCCCACTTGAGTTTTGGATCTGGTACATTTTTGGTCTCATGTCCAAAAACAAGAAAACAAAACGGATGGACAGCACAGATTGATAAAAAACATATGGTGGCCCACATAACTTCCCTATGTAACTTCCTCCGAAACCCTTTTGAGCGAAATCTGCATCCACCGGACCTAGCTAGAGACAGACATTCCTGTCAGGGGATTTGTGGATGATTTATATGTTTTTTCCACGCCGTCCATCTATTTTGACAGATCATTTTAAAGCTTGAGCCAAAAAATGAAATAGATCGAAGGCTCAACTGGACCACACTGCATGAACCAGTCCAGATTAAGCTCTTATGGTTGAAAACGTAGAGGCATTTGCCACCCCTCGCCCCCATGTGACTCCGCCCTGCCAATACTGGATCGGCCTGATTTTCCCACCAGGTGATCTTTCTTTTACTCAACTGGATTCATATTCAGGCCTGTGTGATCATTTCTAGTTCTAACCTCAAAACAATACTACGATTCTTTTTCTCTCTCATACATGTATGTATGAATGTAAGGTATTAAATGCACAGTGCGCTATGCATATTATTGATGGACGCTGGGAGATGAGTCCACTCAAATGGACAGAATTTTCGTCCTTCCAACCCCTCAAATGGTAGAATTTATGCATATTGGACCATTGACACATATTTACAATTGAAGATGGATGATGGCACATGTGATATATTGGTGCATGTGAGGTGCTTTGCACATGTGTGACGCTAGAGAAGATGCATGGTGGTACATGTGGCACATTACGGCAGATGGATGGTGGCACATGTGGCACATTTGGGCCGCTATACACACACGTGAGATGCAAGAGAAGATGTATGGTAAGATATATGGCATATTCGCACATGTGATATGATGGAACGTGTGAAGCATGAAAGGTCATTTATTTTCCAACAAGGAAATTAATGCTCCACAAGCATATTAGAAAGTTGGCTGATGGGAAACAATATTTCCTTTGTTTGAATCGAAGTAGGCCCTCAGAAAAACGTGAATGATTTTGAACCATTGATTGGTGGGGTCAGATCATTATGATGCCACTCAAAAGATGGGGCCCAATCGAAATGTCCGGCTGAGAGAGCACTGAATGAGCCATCAACAGTTCACATGGAAGGGCTCCAACGACTCCCATTAGTCGCTCGCAGGCGCGTGTACAGAATATATCCACGCCCTCCACATTTCCCAACCTATCACATGCGTGAAAGATCTAAGCCGTCCTTCAAGCAGGACCACGTATGCAGATGCCTTACCTCCAAAATCAGGCCACAACTCAACCCAGGTGTGCTGCTCTATTCATGACAACTGGACGGCTAAAGAAAACGTTGCTAATTTGTTTTTTTGAAGGCTGCAGCCTGCCTAATGGATCGGATTGTCTCATTTTCGAGAGGTGGGGTCTACCCAATGGACGGTTAGATCTTGCACACGTATAAAAAAAGGGAGTTATTTGATACTCGGTCAGTGTATGATCCTTGATACGCAGGCACTAAAAAATTGTACAAATGGTATACATTAAATAAAAATAAACTATCTAAATTGTGGATTCACTGTAACCAAGTCACATCCTGAAAATCATATTATTTGAACAATGCTAATCACTGATTTCGTGGAAACATGTTTGCTTAAACAGGGATATTTTTCATTTCAACCGTCCAATAAATGTCCACCAATCTAATAATTAGATAAATAAATATGTGCAATATTTTTATGGCATACTAAACGAGCCCTGTGATTTGAAAGATCAATTTAAATTACTTGAATGACACATGTACGTACAATTTCTCAGCGCCTGCATATCATCCATCACACTCTGTCAGAGTATAAAAAAAAAATGTCTCCACAACAACACAGTTGTACTTGGATTGTGATAGACTGATAGTCATCTTTATCCGAGTGGGCCATGGGCTCTTTTGACAACGTAGAATTTTGGTATGTCTAAAACAATCAAGACAGCCCAAAAAAGGTGCGATGAGGCTTTCATGATTTCTTGGGAATGACAATGGTCCACTTCCAAGAGTATATGATGAGGTGGTTTTGCTTTGAGAAATACTTTGATACTCTGGCAGAGTGTGATGGATGATACACAGGCATTTAGAAATCACTGAGAAGCTGCATATATGGCATACAATTAACCAAAAATAACCGTCCAAATTATGGATAACAGTTTAAATGTATATAATAAACGAAAATTTAATATTGTTTGGTCATCTAACTATTAGATTTGTGGACATTTATTGGACGGTTAAAATTAAGAAAAATCCGATGGTCATATTTCAAGAAACAAGTGTCAACCAATCAGAGCTGGGGATTTCTCAACCAATTTGAATTTTAGAGCGTAACACAGCGTCTGTTGTCAACCTACATAAAAGAAGACAAATAACTCCGGTTGATTGCCTGTGTATCGAGCATCATCCGCAGCCAGAGTATCAAATAACTCCCATTTTGCTTTTGCTTTTCTTATAGATAGGAGACTCAATTAGCTGCAGGTGGGACTCAAACAAGATATGAAAATAATCATGTGGTTGGTACTTAAGGACCTACCCTACATAAAGAAGATGAAAACCTTGATACTCTGGCAGCGTGTGATTCATGACACACAGGCGCTTAGAAATTGCATATATGCCATCAAGTAAGCCAAATCAAGCTGTCCAAAATATGGTTCCCAGTCTAGATGTATAAATGAACCCAAAAAATTACGCATGTTTGATTATCCGACTATATGATTGGTGGGCATTTATTGGACGGTTAAAATGAAATAACCATTGGTCCTATTTCAGCAAACAAGTGTCCATGAATCAGAGGTTAGGATTGTTCAAATAATATGATTTCGGGCATGTGACTTATCGACAGTGGACTCCACAGTTTACTTGCTTTAGTTTGGGCTAATAACGCCACGTGTATAATTTTTCAGTGCCTGCGTATCAAGCGTCATGTGCTGCCGGAGTATCAAATAACTCCCACAAAACAATACAACTAATGATGTTTGGTAATCCGAAATGAGGGTACAGCCCATCCCTATAAACGCCCTCTAGATGTGCTGACGTGGCATTTTGGAACATTCGAACCGTTCATCAGGTGGGGCCCACAGTGTAAATGCTCTGTCCCAAAAATCAGGTCAGATTGGCTCATCAGGGGCTCGCGATGCGGGAAACAAATGAATGGCTAAAGAGTTTCTCTAGCCGTACATTTGTTTCATACACTTCCCACTTAATAAGTAATTCTGAGAGTGTTTACAAATCTAAGCAGTGGGGCCCACCCAGTGGATGGCCTGGATGTTTCACACGTGTCCGTCAGAAGCATGTATTGGGGGCTCGCCTAGCGGTTCTGGGTCCTCCGATTTAAATCGTTGGGGACCAGTCGACCAACTGCAGAGGAAAAGCAACCTAAAATCTATGTTGATTGTACGATTGTATACTTCAGAGGACATCATACGGTATGAATTCGACAAGCAGATCTCCATTAATCATAGGACAGATTATATTTAGTGGGCCCCACTATTTGGATGGCTCTGATACGAGTCACTTGTCATGAATGTGTACTGTGGCTCAAGCAAGTTGGTGTACCATAATGCTCAATTCCCTGCCGTAAAAACTACTTTAGTTGTCTTGGGCTTCAATTGGGCCACACACACGTAGGTCCATAGCTCAAGTTGCAAACTGAGTGAAGATAGCCTCGTTTCAACACTGAGGTTATGGCATCGATTTCACAATCGTATGGCTAACATTGTGATGTGACTAACGGGGGTGGGTGGGTGTACTATCAATGGGGTGTGTGAAAAAAAAAATAAAATTTGGGCCACACAGCCACACGTGTAGTAGTTGGTCTGGATTTAATTGTCCTTGTGCATCTAATTATGTGCTGGCCTCCAGAGTTGTAGATTCAAATCGAACCGAACGTTATTACCCCAAGCCTTTAAATAGATCAATTGAAGCTGAATCTCTACTCAAACTACCTATAACAAGGAATCAAAAGAGTTCTTACTACGAGAGTAATGACTATTTATTATTACAATAATAGTTTAAATCGTTGATAAACAAAGCAAAATACTTAGACCTAAAATATATTAGGTCAAGTACTGATTTTATTAATTTAAATAAGAATGTATTACGATTGATAAATAGAAAAATAAAATAAAGAAAATTATAGACGACAATTCCAGCAGGCGAAGCAACCATGAATGGTTAACAATTGTCTAAACCTAGACAATCGAGAGATGGTCATGGTTTGGCTATCAAGTTGTAGCTTGGGAAATTACTAAGGATTTAGAGATTTGAGATTCAATGATAGGATTATGAATAAAAAACTAAATTAATTTCGACTTCTTGTAGTGATGCACTTGATAGAATTAGATGCAATTAAACTAAAACTATATTAATTGATTTAGATTTGTTGTGGCTGTAGATTTTGAGTAAGGGCATCGGTTATAGAAGATGAAGGGGTTAGGTACCCTCTTCTACTAGCATAACATGCGGTCGCTACTTTACAGAATTTAAAATAATTTCGATATTATTTCATTTAGTCATGCTTCGCAAAATTTAAGACTTCAGGTATGTAAAAAGAGAAAATAAACAACACCAAGACTTACCATGCAGGACTTAAGATTCCGAGTAGGGAAAATAAAGAAGGATATGAAAGAGTGTTGCAAAATAAAAGGTAAAGAAAGTGAGTATGTGCTTTTGGCGTGTCTGTAATGTGTGAACTGGAATGCAAGTTAGTTTGAAATGTAAGAAGAAAAATGGGAGACCTAACACCATTTTCATGCAAAAGGGATGGTCGGATATCCTCAATTCCACCCATATTTTTAACTTTGTTGGCTTCTTTGTTGGAATTTCTTTTGAGGGTTGAACTCTGGAGTTGGGCAGGGATTCAACATATGTCAGTTAAGAATTTCTAAGGTCTTCGGAAAAGAGATCTCATGAACCTATCACTTTCTGTCTTTGTTCTCTCTTCCTTTAGTCCCTTTTGCCCTTCTTTGCCACCTCTTGGATCGAAGGTAGGGAGTCGAATTTATAAGGGAAAAATCGTTGGTTACTGGTTGCTGGCCGGTGGACGCTTGGCAAAAAATTACAGTGTAAGATCTATCAGAAGACATCCAAATCTTTACACGGTCAAAAGGGGGTGCCAGGCGTCCATCGACTAGCCGCTGATTGACGATCCATGTGACAATCTAAAATAGGTCCCTTGACACTTGTAGGAATGAAAAATAGGTGTAGGGATGATGATGTCACTGTCTGCTCGCCACGAGCCTGTGGTTTTGTTTTGTCAATCTAGTCCATTGGTTGCATTTGGGAGGTGTTGGGAACTGTAAATGTACGCCTTGTTTGGATTTGCAATGTTTTGCGGTTTACATAGAGACAATTTTAGAGCGCTAATCAGGGTTCCAGAAGTTTTGGATGATTGGCCATGATTTGATTTGCTAGGTTCTAAATTTGCCAATCAAGTCCTTCGATTGTTCCCGTGACATGCTGAGAGCCCTACCCACTTGATTGATTAGAATTTCAACGGTCCTTGAATTTACCATGGAAGGATCAAGATCTTACAATAATGGCTAGTGAAAAGGAAAAGTCTAGATCTAAACTTAATGCTAGAGAATGGGCAGTCTATGTATTAAAATAGGGTATCTAAAACATATGGTTTAGATTTGTTCAAAGTAGGTCCAAAATGAATGGTCCAGATCTATTCAAAAGATGTTTAGAACAAATGGTCCAGATCTAAACATAGGGTGTTTAAAACAAATGGTCTAAATCAGAATGGTAGGCTATTCAAAATGGATGGTCCAATTTTGCCCATAAGATGTCCAATACAAATTGTTAAAATCCAAACTTAAAATGTTCAAAATAAACTATCCATATTTGGATTATAAGGTATTTAAAACAAATGATTAATATTAAGAAATTCAAGAGTCCCTCTTATTAATAAGCTTGATTTACTTTTCCATAATAAAAATCAAATGCTATATGAATTCTCCTTGTTACCCTAATTTGAAATTTCTTATTATAAATGGGCTTTGAAACTTAGAACGTAAATTGATAAAAAGAAAAAGAAAAAGAAGAAGAAGAAATAAAGAGTGCAAGTCATAGTCATATGCATGTATGTGGGCCACCATACAAAAGACATGTTAATGTTAACATTTAGAACTAAGTTATCTATGATGACACCTAGCAAATGGATTGCTCAAATTGTTGATTAGACATATTTTGACATAAATGATCTTGGCCGTTTATTCCACGGGATATTGATTGGGTTTTAGAATCATTGGATTGATGTGATTTTTTCATGATAGGAAATAAATTGTTTGCTAAACCTAATGGATAGTCAAGATTCATCAATTAGACTGTTCAAGTAGGTCAATGCCTGTGCCAAGGGCATTGGGTCATTTTTCTTGAAGAATACTGTCTTTTTACCCATTGTATAGAATGGATGGTTAATGAAATGGTCAAAAGTTAAGGACCGTTCATTCAGTCTAGCTATCATTTTGTGTCCCATCTACGGCCATTTGGGCCTTACAGAGTGTCCATCATTCACCACCCTTAGCTGGAATCTTGTGATTTTCCTCGTTTATTCCTTGCAATCGACCATCTTCCCTATTTTAGGATTGCACCATCTTCATGACTTTTCAGCCATACAGATAACACAGTTGTATGGCAATCCAGACCGTCCAAATTACTTATCCAACTGTAGATTGAGCATCGCCAAAAAAATTGCAGTGAGAAGATATTACTAACCATCTTCATGACTGGTTGCACGTGAACCTTCCTTTGGTTAACCTGTCACTTAATTTAAAATATCAGATAGGTGAAAAAGTGGGCCCCACCATAAACATCACCCAGGGCAAAAACCATGACCATCGGCTCATTAGGAGGGCTACTATATTCACTTTTTCTAAACTAATGGACAAGCAATGGCCTAGCCCAATGAATAGGTCCAACCCTCCAAATGTGTGAAACGGTCCTATTTTTGCCCCCCTCTTTTAAGGGCTAAGCTGGTCTACGAAAGTGACACGCTGGCCGAAAGGAGAGCATTGTGTCTGAAAGTTCACATGCAACCTTGCATGTGAACATTTGGTAGGGGCCCGGGCCAGGGCCACTGCCTCACCAGAAGGTCCCAAACACATGTGGTACAGTGGTAGGCATGATTAAAGGACCAGCCGACCGGGAATTGTGTCATGAATCACCTGAGTTGGAGCTGAATTGCCCGAGTCACCCTAGCTGGAGTGACTAGGGAGGGTGAGTTGGAATGGGTCGGGTTCCATTGAGTTTGAGCCGAGCCGACTCACCCAAAGCCTTAAACCATGGTGGCAAGACGAGTCTGACTAGATCTAGAGTGGTACCCTGTTGACTGATATATGAAGTTGGTGTATAAGGAAAGAGAGTACAGAGTATAATATGAGGAAGCGATTATGTGCGGTCTCTGCTTCACCCAACGCTAGAGCTGGACACGAACTGAGTTTAACCGTTTGGATCGACTCAGATCGACTCGGTAAAACCCTGTTCGAACAGAAAGTCTTATTGTTCGAACTTTGTTCGAACACACATGGTGTGTTCGAAAAAAAATTCAATTCAATTTCAAACACGGTCTTGTTCGACTCGACTCGAACTCGAACTCGACTCAATTATATATATATATATATATATATATATATATATATATATATATATATATATATATATATAGAGAGAGAGAGAGAGAGAGAGAGAGAGAGAGAGAGAGAGTGGATGACAAATAAACGTGACTGTGAGCCCAGGAAGGGTTTCAATGGCGGACATCATTTTCCTCACTGTTTCCTGTGGTGTGTTCCATTTGAGTTTTGTATCTGCCTCATTTCTTATTTAATGCCTTAAAATAAGCTTTACAAATGGATGGATAGAGTGGATAAAACAAATGCATCATGGTAGGACACACAGAACGAAAAAATCGATATTTATTATTCAGTAGTAGAAAAAATATTTTCAAATAATAAAAAGCGAAATTATTCAAACTTGTTCTAACTTGTAAAAATTGTTCGAAATCCATATGTTTGAACATGATTGGGCTAGACCAAATTGAGTTCGAACAGAGCCATCCTGTTCGAATGTTTGTTCGAACATTGTTCAAACACACCCACTCAAGCAGCCGAACAATCCGATCGGGTCTATGTTTGACTCGGATCGGATCGTTGTCCACCTCTACCCAACACTGTATTGTATGTCCACACCGTCCATCCGTTTTGCCAGCTAAATTTAGAGCATGAGCCTGATTTAGAGCATGAGCCTGAAAATGAAGAAGACCCAAATCTCAGGTGGATGGTACCATATGAAGCATTGGTGATTGAATGCCCACCATTAAAAGCTTTCTAAGGCTCAGGGTAATGTTTATTTGCCATCCAATCTAAGGTTCACAAGAACCTGTATGATGGGAAAACACAAATATCTGCTTAATCCCCTTCTTCTTCTTCTTCTTCTTCTTCTTCTTCTTTTTTTTTTTTTTTTTTTTTTGTTTTGTTTTGTTTTGTTTTGTTTTGTTTTCGGCCTACAAGAAGTTTTTAATGGTTAATCACCACTGTTTCCTATAGTATGGTCCACCTAAGATTTGGATCTGCTTTATTTATTTATTTATTTTTTGGCTTTTTCCATAAAATGAGCCGATAACACGAGTGGACAGCATGGATATTAAAATACATACATCAAGGTGGGCCCATGGTCAGGGCCACACCTAATCCGCTACCTTCTCTTAGCAGAGAGCAGATCACTAAACTCTGTGGAACCCACATGCAATGAATGTGTCTTATACATGCCGTCCATCCGATTTACCAGCTTATTTTAGGTCATGAGCCCTAAATTGAAGCACACCCAAAGCTCAAGTGGGCTACACCCAGGAAATATTTGGGGTAATGATGTCCATCGTTGAAACTTTCCTAAGTGCACGGTAATGTTTATCTATTATCCAACTTATTCATAAGGTCATAGAGATGGATGAAGGGAAAACATAAATATCAGCTTGATCCAAAACTTCTGTACCCCTGAGAAGTTTTCAATGATAGGCATTTAATTCCCAATGTTTTCTCAAGTGTGGTCCACTTGAGCTGTGGACATGCTTCAATTTTGGGTTCTTCCTCTAAAATGATCTGGAAAAACAGATGAATGGTGTGGATAAAATACATACATGATCGTGCCCCCAAAGAGTTTACTCTAAGTTAGTACGCAATCTGCTCTCGCCTGCTCAACTGCAGTGTTCTGATTGGATCAGGTGCACTTGCCTGATATAATTATAACCACGGACATCCAAACCATCCAATTCATAGGATTTGCTCGAGATGGTTCATAAACTTGAAATCAGATCAATTGGACAACCCTAAACTCTCCGGCCCATGGCTAGTAGCCGTTTTAACCGTCCATTTGTTTTCCCCAAAAGGACATTACTAGCTATCCTTTTTTTTTTTGGGAATGTTTGGCTATGATCCACCAACAGTACTACTCACTATTTGAACAGTTTGGATTGGGATAATACATGCCACGTGTACGTTATCTATGTGACGGCCTACAGTTGTCGTACTCTGCAGAGTACGAACGAGAGGTTCTCTTCTCATATTAAAGTCTCGTGGGTCTTGACGGCGGGGCCTGAGCCGGTTTCTGGAAATTGAGCGAGCCATGGGTCCCACCCCTCTGCAAGCCGAATCTTGTGGGCCGACAGCCGGACAAGAGCTTGCCGGCCGCTGCCATGACCTGAGCCCCACCTAAAGAGAAGGCTCATGGGACCTTTTGCTTTTTTAATCTCCCCTTTCAAAAAACCGGTATCCAGACCTGTTAGGTTCGGTTCCCGAACCTCTGATTTGAATGCTCTTCGAACGTTAGAGGCATGGGAACACATGTAAGGACGAAAATACCCTTTGATTGTTCTTAAATTTCCAAGCAGCAAAACTCTGTAATTAAAAGAGTGCTATAGGAGCCTATATCCATCTCAATCCTCTGCCATATCCTAGGAGAGAGAATGGTGTTGGGTGCGTTTCACACAAGTCTTAAGATCTTGCCCCCGAATGCACTATAATTATGGGCTATTATAATGCAATAAGAGTAAAGCATCATTCACATGATATAAATAGTTTTAGGTGGAAAACCTTGAAAAGAGGTAAAAACCACGGGAACTAGTCCAAATCAACAATTCACTATAAAGTAGAACTGTTACAACCGATCACGAGTACACACCGCTTGGATTAAACCTTTTTTCCTCGCGTAGGAACTGATAAACAATAAGAGAATAATGAAAACGGAGAGATCTCACTCGAGCACGAGGACGTTGAAGATCCGAGATGTCGTTGCACTGTGAATCATCTTCGTGAGTAAAGCCTCTTTTACCAACAAGTTTCCTGAGGAACTATCCAATTTCAGGCACCTGGACCAACTTGATCGGATGCTCGACTGTTAATAAAACAGTCCAGCAACTTTCTGCCTCATTTGGGTGATTTACGGTTGCCCGACCACACCCAGGCAGCATCATAAATCTCCTCTGTCCTAAAGAGGAAAACCCCATCATATGGATCCTCTGTTGGCTTCCAAGCCAGAAAGCCTTACTTGGAGCCTTTTCATTGGTCCATGTCACACTACATGACATCATGTGACTAGGTTGCAATGAGGTGTGACCAGGTTGCATTGAGGATGTGACAAGGGTTACAGACCTATGTGATGATGTGGACCAATGAAAAGGCTCCAAGCAGGGATTTCCTGCTTGGAAGCCAACAGAAAATCCAAACTCCCCAAGAGAGGACATGATTCCCAAAGCTCTCTAATTAAAAGAAAAGCATGCATGTTTGATTAAACTTGAAAACTATGAATTTCAACATACAGATACAGATAATAATTTTTTATAGAGTTTTTTTAATAGAAATTTGTTTTTTATTTTTTATTCCTCAGGAGAATAGAAAAACTTTTGAGGGTGATTCAAATATAGAGATTGATTGTTGTCATCTTTTGATAGACCAAGTAGATAAATGTAAACATCTAAATGGGTTGGAGTCGTTGCCTTGTTGGTAGCTCTTTAGAGTTTCAACAAGAATAGTTTGGAGAGGGACAAATTCACTTCTACAGCTAAGGTACAAGACAAAAAATAAAATAAAAATCATGGCTGATCTAGGCTTTAGGTGGATTAAAACAATTAGGATAACCTTTCAATTTATTATAAACATTTGTTTTATGAGCCATTCATCATGCTCGTAGGCTACACAAAATTGGATCTATCAAATAGACATTTCAAGATGATAATTTCGTCTATTTTGTTTTTTCCATCCATCTTTATTGTCCATTTTTCATGCTATGATCACATTCTCAGAATCATCTAATTTCAACATGATTTTTCCCACCGCGGCCTTTTCCCATAGGTATGAATAAATGAATGGCCAAGATCATTCGGACATGCTGCATGCTTACTTGAAAGCATTAAGGACATGGCTCATGTCTATATGAAAGTGGGGAAGTAGACAATCGAGATCCAAAGGTCGGCAACAGTCTACGACACCCATTTTACCCAGCTCGTAGAACACCCAGGTAGGGTCCACCATGTTGATATGAAAAATATTCGGGACCATTATCTGGACCGTACATATAGAAGATAAATCCAATTAACAACTCATATGGAGCATACCTTTGGGAACGGATGCAGATTTCCTCCGGAAGCCTTTTGCACGAAGTTCTTGCCTGGAACCTAAGTGGGGCCTACTGTAATGTTTGTGAGAAATCCACCATGTCCATCCATTTTGTGAGCTAAAATGAGCCGGATCCAAGACTCAAGTGAGCCGAAAATGTGAGGATTGAGCATCAACGGTTGAAATATTCGTGGGGTGCATAACTTTTGAATCAAGCTAATATTTATGTTTTCAGCTCATCCTAGTATAAATGTTGTTATGAACCCTATGAATGACATATAAACATCACTGTGGATGCAGGGAGGCTCCAGAGGTGGGAATTTCCCTGCCCACCTTTGCCTTTAGTGCGGCCACTTGATTATTGGATCCAGCTCATTTTGATTCGCGTGTCCTAAAATAAGCTCACAAAAGGGAAGGACATGGTGGATTTCTCACAAACATCATGGTGGACCCTACCTAGGTTGCAAAAGGCTTTGGCAGGAAATTCCCCTCCTTTGGGAACAATGTATACTTGGTCACGGAACCACTAAGTTCAAATGGTATCGCCCACCTAAGTTTTGTATCAGGCTGATTTTGTATCTACTCTTCATCATTGTGAGTCCCACCTGATCAATGGTTTGATAAGTCCCACCTGATTAATGGGTTTGATGAAAGGCACGCCATGGTGGCCCTACACAAACTTATATTTGGCATCACCGTGGCCCATTTGAGTTGTGGGCCTAGCTGATTTGTCATCCTAGAACCTACCATCAAGGGTAGAATCTAATATAGGGAGTGGATTTTACGATTCGGTTTGGCTAGTGACCTGTTAGCTAGTTAGCCGGTGTCAAAGCTCTATGGGCCCCACTATGATGTATGTGCTATATCCATGCCACCCATCCATCTTGCCATCTTATTTTAGGGCATGATCCCAAAAATGGGATGCAGATTTCGTCCTTCTTTAGTATG
This sequence comes from Liriodendron chinense, assembly GCA_003013855.2. NCBI lineage: Eukaryota > Viridiplantae > Streptophyta > Magnoliopsida > Magnoliales > Magnoliaceae > Liriodendron > Liriodendron chinense. The sequence goes on along the minus strand of ML058484.1, from coordinate 5,866,727 downwards.
GAGGCAAAGCGTCCATACTAAGATGTGTGGGTATATGTTTATCCATGCCATCCATCCATGTTCTATGATCATTTTAAGTCATGAAAGAGAATGATGCAGATCCAACGCTCAGGTGGACCACATCAAATATTGAGCTGGGTTGCATTAAATGCTCCCTAGCATTAAATGCAAGTTACATTAAATGTGAGGGTCATCTTTGGTGTGGTTGACCTGGGCGTTGGATCTGCCTAGTTCTCTCTCTCATGGGTTAAAATGATCATAGACTATGGATGGACGGCATGGATAAATAGATACATCATGGTGGCCCCCTCCACAGCTTAATATGAACACTTTGCCTCCATAATAAGGAAGGACGCAATCCACATCCAAAAAATGAGACACATACAAATCACAGGTGGATTACACCACAAGAAAACAGTATTGGTTGACTGTCACCCATTAAAAGATTAAGGGCCCACTTTAATGTTTATTTTTCATCCATCCTGTTGATCATGTCACACGGATCTGGATGAATGGAAAACACATATATCAGCTTGATCCAAATCTTCTGCTTGCCCCGGAAGATTTTCAACAGCCAGCGTTCAAACCCCGCTGTTTCGCATGGTGTGGTCTACCTGAGATTTGGATCTGCCTTATTTTATTTTTGGGTAAAATGGATAGACGGCGTGGATAAAACACAGACATCATTGTGGGACCCACAGAGCTTTGACACCAGCCAAACCGCGTCCTGGATTTTACATGATGGTGGGCCCCACTGACATTGCAATACATCGGGATGTATTCGAGCAATTACATCTACGAAGGTTACGATGGTGGCCGTCTCATCCCCAGTCTCCGGTGGTGTGGCCCACTTAAGAGCCTTATTTCTGTGGTCCACATTCAAACAAGAGCTGGCGCAAAGATGGACGGAGGTGACGACAGATTCCTGTGGGCCCCACATAACTTTCTTGTTGCACGGGCACCCTACAACAACGGTCGCAGGAAATTCGCGTGCATATGGTTTCCTCCCCAGCCGCGAAATAAAAACCGTTCGGACTCCGAACCTCTCGGTTCGGGACGAGGGTCGGTAGCTCGCTTTCATATTAGAAGTAGAACGACGACGTCGGAAAGGGAGAGAGTCAGAGAGAGGAAGAGGCTCTCAATAGCAGCAACTTTCCCAAAACCCTAATTTCCCCCCCCCTTTTTTTTCTCTTCTTCTTCCATTCCTCTCTCCTTCTCTTTCTCGATTCTCGTAAAAAGGTTCGATTTCTGGAAGTTTTTTCTGCTGCATCAATGGCGGAGAGCTTCGATTCCTAAGGCTTTTTCTCTCTGGTGGCGGGAATTTCAGTTCGAATTGGTTTTGGAATTCTCCTTTTTCTTTTTGTTTTATTTGACTTTTGGAGGGAGGAATGGCGAATGGAGGGATTTTGTCTTTCTCGGTAGCTTCTGTGGTGGAAGACGTTCTTCGGCAGCATGGGAGTCGGTTGAGCGATATGGATCTGGCATGGCGGAAGGCCGAAGAAGCAGGTGTTTGGATTCTCCGATAACTTTCTTTTTTAAAGATTCCATGACTGTTTTCTATTGGAATGTGTTTGAAATTCTAAGGATGAGTTGTTTTTTTTTTCCTGAATTTTGGTTTGGAACCTTGTCTTTTGGGAAATGCCGAAACTAGGGAGTTTTTGTTTTGCATTTGCAGCAGAACAAAAGGAAATTTGATACACTGGTGTTGATTTTTAATACAACTTTAGATTTCTTTGATGAATTTTGATTGGAATCTGTTGTATTCTGATTTTTTAACATTGATTGAGCTGGTTGTAGTGTGTGTGTGTGTGTGTGTGTGTGTGTGTGTGTGTGTGTGTGTGTCTATATATATATATATATATATATATATATATATATATATATATATATATATATATATATATATTTCTGATTTTCTCTTATTGAGGAATTATACGATATGTGTAGGGACCTCTGTCTTTGCACAGTGTATTGCGGATTTTTTCATTTCGGATAAGTGCGGCCCATGATTCTGTATCCCAGTCTCCCAGACCATTGGTCCATTGCATCCCATCATGATGGGCCATACCCAAAAATTTCCCAGATTGGAAGATTGAAGAAGATCACATTGACCAATCTTGGACTTTTTTCAGTTGAATTTAGACCGTTGTTGCATTTCTCAAAGTGTCTCTCTGTAGGTTGCAACTCTAAGGGGTCATTTGGATGCCTGCAACTCCTGAAAGTCACTTTCAAGGTTAAGTTGTTTACATGCTGCTTGTTTGTATGCAAGTTGACAGGTAAACAGTTTTTTGTGTTTGGGTAACCTTTAAGTGTTTCGGGTAAGAAAGTGTGTATTCACACCAAACAGAGATTGGAACTAGGTATCACTGCAAAATATTCAAGTCAAATAAAGTGCTCAACATACGATATACCATTGGGTTGAGCCCATCTAGATAAATCTTTGAGTTGATTTTTGTATTACCAATCATCAAGTGGGTCACAAAAGTAGACACAAATTTGAAATGCCAATCTGGCAGGGTGTGATGGATGATACACAGGCACTTAGAAATTACTTAAAAATTGCACATGTGGCGTGCAAGTAACAAAATTAAACTGTCCAGATTTTGTAACCTGTGTAGATGTATCATGAAATGAAAACTAAGCCTATTTGATTATCTGACTATCAGATTAGTGGACATTTATTGGATGGTTAAAAATGAAAAAAAAAAAAAAAAAAAAAACCCAATGGTCCTACTTTCACAAACAAGTGTCATGAATTAGAGGCTAGGATTATTTGATCTTGGGAATGCGACTTAGTGATAGTTGGGTGCACAATCTAGTCGGTGTTATCTGAGTTAATATATGCCACATGTTCATTTTTGAGTGCCTATGTATCAAGCATCATATGCAGCCTAAGTATCATATAACTCAATAGGGATGCAAATTGCGTGTAACCTTGTAACTCGGAGCTCATGTAATCTAAATCTTTGTGGGTCCACCATGATGTTTGCATGAAATCCACTCTGCCCATTAGTTTCACCAACTCATGTTAGAATGAGAGCCCAAAAATCAGGTAGATCCAAGATGCAAGTGGGTCACACCATTCTAAATAGTGGGAGGGAAACACCCACCATAGAAACCTTCCTGGAATTCACAATGATATTTTATATGAAATCTAACCCATTCATATGGTGATTCTCACGAAGATGAAGGGAAATAGCAAATATCACCCTGATCCGAAACATCTGTGGGCCCCGATAAGGTTTCAATGGTGGGCATTCAATCCGCACAGTTTCGTGTGGTGTAGCTCGCTTGAGTTTCCGATTTGCCCCATTTTTGGGCTCAAATCCTTAAATAATCTAGGAAAACTGATGGATGGAGTGAGTATCACATGGACATTGCAGTGGGCCCCATAGAGCTTTGGGTTAGATGGACTTCGTGTAATAAGGGTTACACGCAACTCACATCCACGCATCTTCTCCTTCAATGGCCTCTCTCGGTTGCCACACACACGCATGCACACAGGCAATGTCGTTGTTGCTGTAACTCTCCTTTATAGCATCTTTTGAAAAATAGCCACTTACAGGCAATGTTCTCAATATCGGTATTGATGGATGTATCACATCCTTGAAATACAGAGACATTACACGCAACTCACATCCACACATCTTCTCCTTCAATGGCTTCTCTAGGTTGCCACACACACGCACGCACAAAGGCAATGTCGTTGTTGCTGTAACTCTCCTTTATAGCATCTTTTGAAAAATAGCCACTTACAGGCAATGTTTTCTGTATCAGTATTGATGGATGTATCACATCCTTGAAATACAGAAACATATTGGTTATTGCATGGGAAACATTGGATGTATCGCGTAATGTTTCGTTGGTTTTTAGAAACGTTGGGAAACCTTGGGAAATTGGTCGAATTTTTCAATAAAATTTTAGGAGATGTTAAAAAAGACATTATTACACTTAAAAATCAAAAGATCATAAAAAAACCAGTGCACACATCAAGTTTTTTTTTTTTTTTTTTTTCCGTATAAGGTCCTAAACTATGCCATGTCTGACAGAAGTAATGCAACTGTATTAAAAATCAATTCATATCATTTATAAATCTAAAACATGAATTAGAAATAGAAGATTTGATAAAAAATGAGATTCTATAAGTTTTTTTTTTTCCATTTTTTTTGGAAAACCCAAGTGTTGCTGTCGGTACCAATATATTGACGATAATATCACCGGCACATCATCCATACATTGCGATAATATCGTCAATATCCAAAAGTCCTGCAACTTCCTGCAAATTTCATCGATAATATCGATATCACAAACATTGCTTACAGGTAAATGAAATCTCTTCTTTTTCAAATGTTTTACCTATATTCACTTATAGCTTGTAAATCATAGGTGAAATTTCCCCTCCAAACACTACCTCTAAATGAGTTACTTGTAAATCATTACAACCAATGCAACTTATAGTCATCCAAATGACCCCTAAAGGTTAAGATTACCCTACAAAGACACTAGTTTTTTTTTCTTTTTCTTTTTCCTAGAGTGGTTTAATCCTATGGATTCTGATTGAAGTCCACAGATTTTTAGCTTTTTAAGATGTTAATTGTTGAGGAATTCCACTGTTCTTTGTTGGGCATGTTTTCTATTATTAAATTGTGTTGATATTTGCATTCCTTTTTTCTTTCTTTGATTTTTAGAAATCCCAGTTTTCTTTCTTTCTGATGGGTTTTTGTTGGGTTTGTCTCTTTTGCATTTCTGATGACAAATAAAGAAACAGAGATTTTTAAATTTAGTTTTCAAAGCTGATACCCATTTGTTTTGTACTATCCTTACAAACCTCAATCTGATTTATAGCATATTTAAAATGATTTGTGAAAACATTATCGTTTTTCCTGTGTGAGTTTCATTCAACTTCACCCCTGCTCTGTAATTTCTGACACACAATCATGAATTCCAAGCTTATTTGTGGATTTTGCAGCTTCAGAAATCAAATAATGCCGTGACAGACAATTTAGATTTTGATTTTTTTTTTTTTGCTTGAATTCTTTTTGGCTAAAGGGAACAAAAATCTGTCATTATTTGCAGCACTAAGAAGGTATGAGGCAGCAGGGTGGCTAAGAAAGATGGTCGGAGTCGTCGGGGGTAAAGATTTGCCAGCAGAGCCTTCAGAGGAAGGCTTTAGGCTGGGTTTAAGAAATGGAATAATCCTTTGCAATGTTCTCAACAAGGTTCACCCTGGCTCAGTTCCAAAGGTGCACTTTCATTTTCTTTTATTTTTTTGCATGGTTTGATTTGGATTTTTCCAAGGGTGAACTTAATTGATGATGAAGGCGCATGTGGTTTTCAATTTTGACTTTTCTTCAAATTTGATTTTTTGCAGGTTCTCATTGTTTGTTTTTGTTATTGATTTCAGGTGGTGGAGGCTCCAGTTGATTCAGTTCTTCTCCCTGATGGAGCTGCTTTATCAGCGTATCAATACTTTGAGAACGTGAGGAACTTCCTTAATGCCGTGCAGGAGATGGGGCTTCCTACATTTGAGGCATCAGATCTTGAGCAGGTTGGGATTGTAAACTTTTTGGGAAAAATGAAAGAGATATACTCATCATCATCATTATCTAAGCCGTATCCCAACTGATTGGGGCCAGCTACACAAATCCTACTCCGTGAGAGTTTACTAGTATGGAAAATATTGGTGAAGTTTAGGTTGCATTTGACTCGGGCTATGATAAAAATAGTTTGATCTCTACTCAAGTAGAATTCTCAAAAATCCTAAAAGATATGAGGGTACAAAAGATCGCACTCCTTTCAGTACAACACCAAAGAGTCTCATTTCGTGATTTTGGCAATTTTAAAGTTACTACTTATTTCTCTGGTTCTCTCTATTTCTGAAATGTCCATGAGCCAAAGACCATGGTTTAATGAATCAGCGACTTGGACCAATTCATTCCGTCTTGAGTTGAGTCATGACTTGCTGGAATTGAGGGTGAATCGGCCCAACTTGCATGATTTAGGGGTGTGACCAAGGTGTTCCATAACGGTAACGGTGGCCGTAATGGCCACTACCGTTACCGTTACAATACGGGCCGTAACGGCCGTTATTTCTGAAAAAACTGTTACAGGACCGTTACGGTCCGTTACGGCCCGTTTTTTCTGTAACCGCCGTTTCAACCCCGTAACGCATAATGGTTATGACCGTTTCTGTTTACGTAGCCATTTCGGGATACCTTGGGTGTGACTCAGAGTGTTGAACTAGATTGGTCCAGCCAAGTCCGAATTGACTCAGACAGGTTTCATGGGAGTCATCCTAGTCTTATAACCATGCCAAAAAGACATCTTTAGGTAATTAGAGTTGTGTTCAAGAATTATGTTAACTTTGGCCTATGTCTAGAATTTTGAAAAAATAGACTTTAGATGCATGAGTTGTTTTTTTATCGAAATTTTCTATGGAATGGTGATTTTAATTTGTAATTGTTTGCTACATTTTTGCTCAATCAAAAGATGTGGTTTTGCAGTTCATAGGGTAAAATTTACTTATCGTTTTTCTCACGATGACTGTGTAAAGAAATTGTAGAAACTATATCCTTTAAAAACTCTAAAAGCTTCCTCAGATACTCTACAAGCAAGTGATCATTTTGTAGCACTTTTTTTGTTTCAGGGAGGGAAAGGCGCAAGAGTTGTGAACTGTGTCTTGGCACTTAAATCCTACAGTGACTGGAAACATACAGGTGGAAATGGTTCATGGAAATATGTTGGCAGCTTGAAATCCTTCAACTCGGGAAAAAGTTTTGTGCGAAAGAACACAGAACCTTTCACGAAGTCCTTGTCAAGGAATTCATCAATGAACGAGAGACATTTGGATGGTTTTCTCATTGACCAGAACTCGAATGAGGACCTTCCCCAAGTATCCTCTGAAATGGTTGGTGAGATGAATTTTTGAGATTCATAGTACTATATTTGACTGATTTAATATTGCTGAATTTCTACAAACTATGATCAGCAGATTAGTTCTGGTTCTTTGAGTATCATCCGTGAGGTTCTATCGGACAAGAAGCCCGAAGAAGTTCCAATAGTAAGCCTTCCTTTTCTTGCAGCCGTTAATTTATCTATTGCTGGCTTGTTTGTTTATTCATTTTAATTCATTCTGGGGAGAAATGGATTGTGTTCTGCTTGTTACAGCTGGTTGAATCCATGCTAAATAAAGTTATGGAGGAGTTTGAGCGTCGCCTTGCAAGCCAAAATGAGTTGGTAGGTTTCTTTCTTCTATCATGCTTTGCGGCTTTGTAGCAACATCTTTTGTTTAAAAGTAATTGCAAACTCTGGGGTTCAGGGCCTTGCCTCGTTGGTAGACTCTGCGGAGTTTCAACAAGGGGTCTCGGTCTTGAAACCCATCAGGGTGAAATTCCCGCTGCTGACAGCACCAGTGGGTGCGTTGCATGACTGACTGGCTGGGTGTGTTGTGCGATTGACTGGGTGGGTGGGTTGCATGACTGACCAAAAATAAAAAAAATTGCAAACTCCATGCGACTTAAGAATGTTAGTTTGCAGTAAAAGAAAGAAAGAAAGAAAGATTATGTTCTTTGACCCGAAGATTCAAAAAGAAAGAAAGATTTTGTTCTTTGACCCCAAGATTCAAATCTTTTATATAGTATCACCTGACTATGATAATTTCATGATGGTATCTTTGTCCTTGTAATTTAATTTGGAATTTTATCTTGTCGGTCTTAACATTAGCTAATAAGTGATGGAAAGCTGTTCATGATTTTTTTTTCCCCATCATGTTTGCCCCTATTAAGTTGTTTAATTTACAACCAAACAGGTGAAACCCATTCTAAAAGATCTTGACACATCTGATGGCAACAAATCCCTTCAGAAAGACCTTGATACATCTGAGGGCAACAAATCCCCTCAGAAAGATCTTGACACATCTGATGGCGACAAATCCCTTCAGAAAGCTGAAGGTTGTGGTGAAATGAAGGTATGTTGGGATTCTCCACTTGAAATGTGCATTTGAAAGTTTATATTTGAGAAATAGATCCCAAAAAGACGACTTCTTCTAGAAGCATGTTCAGCATAAAAGGTTATTTTAGATCTTTACAATGATAATTTTGTGGTCAGCATTTGTGATACAATGGACATTTCATTGCATCTGGGGAAAAATACAATTGGGTAACATCTTTCTTTATTGACATAAAGGAGGAAGTGGAAGATGAAGATTCCACACAGGTGGAGGAGGGATGCTTTCATGTAAACCCAGTCGAAGACAAGGAGTTGACATGTCGGATTCTCAAGCAGCAACTTCTCTTTGACCAACAAAAAAGAGATATTCAGGTATCGATCTGTTCCTCTGAAATTTTGTTGATGAGTTTATTCATGTTGCTAACTGAAAATTCTTGTAGGAATTGAAACATACTCTTCGTACTACCAAAGCGGGTATGCAGTTTATTCAGATGAAGTACTCTGAGGAGTTCTCCAATCTTGGTGAGGTTTTTGAGTAAAATTTTTGAGATTGCAATTCCGTTTTTCTATTGACAGCCAATGCTTTTGTTAGTTGTCAGTCCCTAATATTACTCTTTCTTAACAGGCAGGCATTTGAATGGCCTTGCTCATGCTGCTTCTGGGTACCATAGAGTTCTTGAGGAAAACAGGAAGCTATACAATCAAGTACAAGATCTTAAAGGTAACACTTGCAGTTGTTTTACGTCATGGGATTTTCATAAAAGATCAATAAAGTTTCTCAGAAGGATTGATTGGGTCTGTTTGTGTTGAATTAGGGAGTATCAGGGTGTACTGCCGTGTGAGACCCTTCTTGCCCGGACAACCACATCGTCTAAGCACTGTGGATCGTCTAGATGATGGAAGTATCACAATTACCACCCCTTCAAAATACGGAAAAGAAGGGCGGAAATCATTCCACTTCAACAAAGTGTTTGGCCCGTCTGCAACCCAAGGTTGCTAAGTAACCCATTTATATTTTTTCTGTATGTTCTATTTGCAAGTGTTTCTTTTAGGTATCATTCTCATTTTCTTTTTGTTTCACAGAGGAGGTCTTCGCAGATACTCAACCTCTGATTCGTTCTGTCCTCGATGGCTACAATGTTTGTATATTTGCATATGGCCAAACAGGCTCAGGAAAGACACACACTATGGTAAAACTTCATACCAAATTTATTCTTTCATACATGTCCTTTTCTTGCTGTCATTAATCAATTTCATTCCTGAATGACTATTTGATGAGAGGTATACATGATTTGTATGACTTCCTTATCCAGACTGGACCTAGAGAGCTTACAGAACAAAGCCGAGGTGTAAACTTCAGGGCGTTAGGTGACTTATTTCATCTGTCTAAACAGCGTAGGGATGCTATTTCTTATGATGTTTCTGTTCAGATGATGGAGATTTATAATGAGCAAGTCAGGGATCTCCTTGTCATGGATGGTCTTAACAAAAGATATCCTTCATGACGTTTGCTTGTTTGTACTATTGTTATTTCTTCCATTTTAATCTCCCTTTTATAAAGAGAACTTCCTTTACACGTGAACACATTAGAAATCCGTAATACTTCTCAGAAGGGATTCAATGTGCCAGATGCGAACTTGGTACCTGTTTCGTCAACATCTGATGTGATTGAACTGATGAACATTGGGCACAGGAATCGTACAGTGAGTGCAACAGCCTTGAATGATCGTAGCAGTCGCTCCCATAGGTTTGGTTTTTGTCACTGGCTTCCATTTAGAGTGATTATCCTTCAATAACTTCAACTTCTAGAAAAATAGTTCCTCTGGGAGAAATACTGATGGAAGTACCTGCAGTTGTCTGACAGTTCATGTTCAAGGAAGAGACATGGTATCCGGAACCACTCTTCGTGGATGCATGCATCTTGTTGACTTGGCGGGAAGTGAGAGGGTTGACAAATCTGAGGTCACAGGTGACAGATTGAAGGAGGCCCAACACATAAACAAATCACTTTCGGCTTTAGGCGATGTGATCTCTGCCCTTGCGCAAAAGAATTCACATGTCCCTTATAGGAACAGTAAACTCACGCAGTTGCTTCAAGACTCCCTTGGTAAGATTATTGCTTCCCGTTCCTTTGGTTGTAATGGAAGAGCCCTGCTAAGCGTGTTCATCAAAGAGTTGAGAATTCTCTTCAAGGCACACATGCATATCTATTCTGTCGCCATTCAAGAGGTGGACCCACCATGAACATGCCCTGGCCCAAACATCAGCTTATCAGGCCTGGTACTATGTATGATTAAAACATATGGTTCCAATAGATTGACCAGTTGTCCATATTCACTGCATGTTTTCCCACCTGATGAGTGGATTGGCCTGATATTCAGACTGGGGCTTTTTCATGGAGGGGCCCACCTGATGTATTAGAATGGATCTCTCGCATGTGTGCCAAACTCGCACGTGCATGAATACCATTCACACTTCTCATAATATGCTGCTTTGCTTTTCCATGCATGAATACCATTCACACTTCCCATAAAGCTAGGCTGGTTTCCTTTTCCTTACCTAATTCTTATCTTTGGTCCTTTTGTACTTAGGGGGGCATGCGAAGACTCTTATGTTTGTTCACATTAGTCCCGAAGCTGATGCTATTGGAGAAACGATTAGTACGCTCAAATTTGCTGAGCGGGTTGCTACTGTTGAGCTTGGTACTGCCCGAATGAACAAAGAAGGTGGAGATGTCAGGGAGCTCAAGGAACAGGTTTTTATGCTCCCTTTCATTTTCTGATTGCTTTTGCATGAGCATTGATCTTTTCATATGCTTGCTTCCTCCAAAAGTAAATAAATAAATAAGAAAAAGAAAAGAAAAAAAGAGGGAAGTTTGTCCTGATATTCAGTCCTTGTTTCAGATTGCTAATCTTAAAGCAGCATTAGCAAGGAAAGAGGGAGAATCAGAGCACATACAAAGTCCGATGTTGAGCCCTGAAGTACAGAGAACGAAGGTTGGTCTGTCGTCTTCTATTTATTCATACCAACATGATGAAGGAGAAATGTCAGCTGGTCACAGTAACCACGGGCAACCAGTGGAGGATGTAGGAGACATGGAGGTAATCATAGCCCAAATGCCAGAAAAAATCATCACTATCAGTATCACCACCACCATCATCATAACCTTGCCCAGCTATTTGACCTTGGTTCCATCTATCCTGCTTCACCAATCTCAAGATTTGAAGTAGGAATTCTTGTGATTTGTTTGGAAAAGATTCAACAATTGGCTGCCCAAAATAGTTGGGGAATACAAAACAATGTTGAATTTTAGGGCCTGTTTGGTAGTCAGCTGAAAATGGGTTTATGTCATTTTGGTTAATCATAATTATGTATTAGAGATCATGATCTCTGATACATTTGTGCAAAATGAGATAAAACTCATTTTCAGGTGTCTGCCAAACGGGCCCAACGTTTTGTGCAAAAGCTTCACATATTGTTGGATTCGATAGTTTCATTGTTACACAATTATTCCAATATGCAACTAGAACTTATAATAGCTGTGAATGCATTTGAAATTACTGCACTTTTATTGAAGTACATGTAGATGCCTTTTAATGTCGTGTACACATTACTCAAAAATCTAGTTTAGATGCAGATTGCAAAATATTTGAGAAAAGAATTAGCTCAGTATAGCTCACAATTACTATGCATCAGAAGTTCAAAAGAACGTACAACAAGGTGACGTTCTATCTCTGGACAGAATTGTCTAGTGATGCAAATACATTAATAAAAATGCATTTTAGAGAAAAAAATCCATAAAAAGAAAAAAACACATACATGACATGAACCCAAGTAGTCAATACAAAAGTAATTTCATGAGAATATTACACATTCCTGTGAATCAGAATCCCTTCTAACTGAATTGATACCATGAAGTCTTAGAAATGAAGAAACTGGAATGGTTGAAACTTGAAAGTCATGGATGGTGCACACCATGGTTTTAAAGACTTGAATGAGTTCGAGATGATTCAGATTCAGTACTTCCCGACCCAGTTTGATATCACGAGTACCTCCATGGCTTTAAGACTCGAACAAGTCTGATACAATTCTTCTGATTCAACTTTGATTTGGTAGGTCCTGATCTGGTTCAATACCATGAGCTCGCCCATCCAAGTCACCCCCTATTTGGGCAAGATGTGACTTGACTCAAGTCAGACTGAGTTGCCAAGTTTAAAAACATGGTGCACACCAATCTACATGCATGATATCCACCTTTGCAAATGCACCCATGTATCCGACTTTCTTTTATGCAAGACTTTTTACCTAGTGATTAGGACTGTCAATGGGTTCGGGTCAGGTATTATGGGCTAACCAGGTCTGGAGTCTTTGAGTCCAAGTCTAGTTCTTAAATACTCGGACCCAGATTTGATCAGGTTCAGCTATCATTGGGTACCCATCTGATCTTTGGATGTAGGTTTCAAGGAAATAAGAGCATCTACATGGTTGGGCTCACCCAATGGATGGATTAGATTGCACACACATGCCACTTTGACACGTGTATGGTGTGTAAATGAGCTCCCTTGCATGTGTCTCGCATAGGAACATCATTTTGTTGCTAAAGTATCAATATATATTAAATATATAGAACTGTATTTAAAAGCCTAACTGGATCCAAGACCCGACCTTTAACCAGGTCCAAAAAGTGGGGACTACACTGCCCCCGTTTCTTAATGGGTCCAAATGGGACCTGGACCCACTAAAATTGCAGGTCCGGGCACCCATTGACAGCCCTATTACTGATGCAACTGGGCAAACAAGAATAAGTCCCATTCTCAGAATTTTACCATTACTATGACAATTACAGCATGCATTTCAAGACCATCTCGATAACTTCGTAACAGCATGCATTTCATAGACAATCTTGGTAATTTTACCAATACTACGACAGTAACAGTGTGCCTTTGATAGACTCTCTCCATAATTTTACTGTTACAGATGAGCATGATCTGTCTTACGCTTCTGCAATTAGAAGCTAATCATCTTCTGCCTCTTGTAGGTTGCAACCTACTCTGGATTGAGGCAGAATGGGTCAAGCTTCGATATCCAAGACTTCTTATTGCCTACAAACTTGACACCATGGACTGACACCAGTCCGAAAGTAGAACTCCAAGAGGGAGATGAGAGAGAAACGGTCTCTGGAGATTGGGTCGATAAGATCACGGAGAACAGGCAAGAAGTAAATAAAGGAAGTGACAGGCAAGAAGTAAATAAAGGAAGTGACAGGCAAGAAGTAAATAAAGGAAGTGACAATCCATCAAAACGATCTGAAGGAAGCAGTAGTTCCTTGCCTGAGCTGTTTTACCAGACTTACCGTCCCGGCATTGTAACTTGCGCAGATAAACAGTATGGCAGACAGGGAAGCAGGAAGGAGAACCGTGAAAATGAGATGGCGATGACTGATGATTCAGATGAGCTCGAGATGGCCACTAGTGATTCTTCAGAAGCCGATATGCATTTGCAATTCAATCTTCCTAGAACTTCAAGCATGGACAGCCTGAATATGTCAAAGATCAAGAAGCCTCAATCGAAGCTGGGAAAGAGCTCTGGTCTAAGGTAAATTTGCAATTGATATCCCTTTCACCACAATCAAAATGTGGTAATTCCTTAAAGAAAAACTACCGAACAGTAAAAAAAAAAATAAAAAAAATTACTTCATTTTATCACCAACTAATTTGCAAACCTGCCGTTAGTGTACATGGGTCTCTGTCATTTCTATGTTTCCTTGTGAAGTAAATTTCAACCCTGACGACAGATCCAACGGTTCAGATTGGCTGGTTCCAGTTGTTAGCTTAAATAGACATGCCAACTTCAGAGGACGTTTTCTATAACAAGTATTGCCTCCTGGATTGAAATCTTTCACTAATTTCACTTCTCTCCTCTGCTCAGGAGTCCAAGTCCATCTCTGTCATGGAAAGTGACGAATGATGGTAGCAAGTCTCTAAGCCGGACTGGAAGACCGCCAAGCATTGACAGGAGACGGTCTTCATCAGTTGGGAAAAGTGGCAGGGAGAAGTAAGAAAACTTGTTTCATCTCATCATTTTCTTTTGAATTTGTATAGATAGAGAGAGAAGAAAACTGGTTTCATCTCATCATTTTATTTTGAATTTGTATAGATAGAGAGAGATAGAAGGAGAGTTCTCACATGGTGGGTCGCACCACCTGTTCGCTTTTGATTTGTTGACGAGTTTCATTATTCATTTGGTATTCTTTATTTCAGTTTCAATCATCTTTATAAAAAAGAGAGAGGGAGAGGAGGTTTAAGCTCCATGTGGCTATTTGGGAGCTGAAGCTCTGATTTGTATATGTATGTTTTTGATGGATGTTATATATAGGTTTTAAGGTCTGCTCCTTTTATTAACCACCTCTCATTTGATGGCATTGACGGCGCTGGTAAGGCGGTGAATTTCAACACTTTTAAGGGCCTGTTTGGATGCACCCCGATAAAGGGTTTTCATTTTTTTATTTTTTATTTATTCTTGAACAGCGCATTGTGAGCTTGGATGTACTTTTGCAAACCCAATCTCATCTCATCTCTCTACAAAATAGGTGCTAAAAAGCGGATTCAATTGTTTTTCATATACCGTTGACTGAAAAGCCCAAAAGTCCTTTTTGCAGAAACCCCTTTTGTAAAATTGCGTCCAAATGGACCAAAATGGGTTGGTTGGATGCCGGGAAAGGTCGCTTAAGATGGGATGTTTTAGGTTACACCTGATGGTCCATTTTACCTGAAAAGTGCACCCTAATGGGGCAAATGGGTTGGGTAGCTCGCCCGACCTGATGAGCCTGACCCGGCTTGGACTTACTAGCTTTGCTCATGGGTTGGGCTTTGGGCCTCGTGCACATTGCAAAATCAATTTTCAAGTCAGGCTTCGGCCTAACCTGGCTCAACCCTAACTTTATATGTTCGTTTCATATCCTGCAAATATGTCATTCTAATCCCAAGGCAACCATCTATTTGGAATACAGAACGATAGTTTCATTCGTCTAAAATGTTTATTTATGTGCATGAATGGTCCACTTAATAAACGGATATATTAGGAAAATTCAAGGGGAAATAAGAATTTTATTAATTTTTGGGCTGGGCTGGGTTGGGTTGAATTGTGTCTGATCCTGACCCAACTGAACTTTTCAGGGGAGGCTGGGCCTGCTATGTTCGGCCCTTGCTCGGTTGGACCAGGCCGGCCTTGGGTCTTAAGTGTCACGTCAGGCCTGGGCCCAGCCTGCCCAGCCCAAACCCCACCCATTTCCACCCTTACGTCTAATGACTTCACGTTAGGATGCAATGACTGCGCGACCATAACGTGGATAGTCTGATCACCAATCTTGACCGTGCATCTAACAAGCCCTAGCTTCCATTTTCCATGGCCAACAGCTCAACCATCATCATCAATCTCACCACAGGATCTACAGAACTTTCAACCGTTGAGAATGGGCCACGATCTCTATTTCTACTAACTTTCAAGGACGTCTCCAACAATGAGTATTTCATGGTCCATTCATGTTAATGATCGGTGTCATCGGGCCATCCATCTGTTTCACTTAGGGGGAGATGCACCAAAATACCGCACAATGCAGATGTACCGGACAATGTCTCTTTCTGTATATGTATTTACATCAAACGCAGGATTTCAACTGTTTTTTTTTTTTTTACATGTAAGGGGCAGGTCTAACCTGCACAGATAAGCTTCAAGCGCACATTAGCACGCTCCGTGAGGGACCCAAATCGTACGGTTCCCGAACTCAAATCCTGGAGTGGGACCCACAATGATTTCAATATCCATGTGCAACGCATGCGCATTACTCACACTGCGCAGGATAGAACCTTCATGCAACAACTGTTATACGGAACTGGAAGTCTTGTGTATGGACGGAGGGTTGTCACGTGAGGTATGGGCTACGCTTTCTTGCATCGCACGTGCGTTTCCACGCGAGCTTGTAGGGATCTGATGCTGCGGCGATCTCGCCGGAGATGCGTAGAGATAGGAGGCTTCCAGCACCTCCCGGCGCACGTTAGCCTCGTCCTGGTGTACCCGCTGGGCCCTGAGTGCAGTCAGGTATAAGCCAGCGGCTAGGAAAACCGTCGTTAGACCGAAGACTCCAGCAGCTGCAAACAAGCCCTGTCTGATGACGAGGCACGTGGGCCTCTCCCTACTCCATCTTTTCAGATGGCCCGATTCGATGCCGATCCCGATCATCAACAGCACCTCCCCCACCGCGAAGCAGATCCTACGGTTAAGATTCAAAGAGAAATCATGAGTGATGCCTAGTAAGCATGTTCTTTTTGTTTTGAAGGTTCAGATCGGATGATGATGAGAAGTGGGCCCCACTTTCTTTGTATTTTTACGTAGTCATGTAAGCTGGGGTCATTTGTCATGCGAAAGGTGGTCCAACTGTGGTAAAAGATCAGGCCAAACAGCAAGTCAGATCATCGGCTGTCCGTTGATTTTGATAGTGTGGCCTACCTGATGAAGGGACCATTTTGATTTTGGGCCTAGGTGATTGTAATATCCACTCCGTCCATCACTTGCATCGGTTAATTTAAATACGTGAATCAAAAAATCAGGCTGATCTGAAATTCAACTGGGCCACACCACAGGGAAAAGTGGAAGTGCGTATGACTACCAATGAAGCTTTCTTGGGGCCCACTGAAGTTTAGATCAGTCTGATATTGGCTTCTCCCTTCATCCTAGTGGGACTCATCTTACAAAAGGTTTGGCATATAGACATCACGATTTGCCCCCAAGGAAGGTTTCAATTTCAATTGTGAGCGTCCTCATCCCCAATGTTCCACGTGGTGTGGCCCACTTGAGTTTCGAATCAGCCTGAAATTAGGGCTCACGTCCAAACATTAACCAGTGCAAGTGATGGACGGACTGGATATAAAAATAAATAAATCACGGTGGGCCCGACCAGAGCTTTTTGCTGCACTTGCTCCCTTGCTGTTAGGAAATTCACGTTATGTGGAAATGAGTGCATGCGTCATCGCGTCTGCATCGGTGGAGGTGCGTGGGATCCTGACTGTGGGGTCCACCTTGATGTATTTGACTACATCCGCGCCGTCCATCTGTATTGAAAACTCATTATAGGGCATGATCTGAAAAATGAAGCAGATCCAAATCTCAACCATAGTACAGGAAACATTAGTAATTTACCTTTAAAAACTTCTTATGGCCCACAAAATCTGTGGATCAAGATGATATTTGTATGGTCTCTTCATATAGGTTTTTATGGCCTTATCAACAGCTTGGATGGCAAATAAACATTCCGATGGACTCCATGAAGTTTTTAATGGTGGGGATTTAACCACAACTGTTTCCTGTGGTGGGGTCCACCTAAGATTTGGGAATGCTTCATTTTTCGAATCATGCCCTAAAATGAGCATTGAAAATGGTTAGATGGTGTGGATTTATGGGAAATATATCACTGTGAGCCCCGCAGTCAAGGGTGCCAGCCACCAACCTCAATGGATCTGGGTCTCACCTAATCCACTCCCGTCTGTACCTAGGGCTCTCAATGGGTCCGATCGGATCAGATCCAACTGGCCCCAAGTTCGTATATCTGTAGATGGATTCGGATCCAACTCTGATCCAAAAGGTGATATACATATCCAATTCATTTATAAATTGGTATATTTATTTCCGATCCAAAATTCATATAACCATGGGATTCGGGTCGGATCTAGGTCTGAATCCATCCCCATTACAAATCTAAAAAATATATAATATAAAATATATAATAAAATATATTTAATTTAGTAGAAAAATGATACAAATCCCACTATTTATTGTGGTACGGTCAACCTAAGAGTGGCATGTCTCAATTTTGAGGCGGCCTAAAATAATATGGAAAACGGATGGCCAGCATGAATATAACATATACAGTAAGGTGACAATGAGTCGGATCTTAATTGGATTTGGATCGAACTCAGATATGTTCCTGTGAATCTAAATCTGGTCCATTTAAGTAATCAAACTTATTTTAAGATCCAAATTCGGTCCATTTAACTAATTGGACCTATTTTAAAATCCAAATCCGCATTATACGAATTCGGAGCGAATCGGATCTTGGATATGACCCCGCTCCATTGAGAGCCCTATCTATATCCATCGATCAAGGTCCTTGGTTTGACGGTTAGGATTATCTTAGTGCAATATTTTTATGATGGATCATCCATAGTGGATCCTATATAGCTAAATGTAGACCCCATATATAAGTAAAGGTCTTGTCAAACTACAATTCATGTAGTCCCACTATCACCCAGGGCTGTTTGGATGGAAGTAAATTGAGGTAAATCAGATTGAAGTGAGGTAAATTCAGGTAAGGTAAATTGAGATAATTATGAGTAAATTTAAGTAAATTGAGAGTAAATGGAGGTAAATTGGGGTAATTGGGTATAAATGGAGGTAAATGACAATTGGATTTCAAATGCATTTCATTTACTCCCATCAAAACATAATTGAGTAAGCCATTTAAGTCATTTACCTTCAAATTGATTTCTATTTATCTCTATTACATACTCCCAGACAGCCCTAAAATCTCCTTCTAGTGTTGTCAGTGGGTGGGCCTGGGCCTGGCAAACTAAAAAAATATGAATATGTCAGGCCCAGAGGCCCAACTAAACAGTTCAAAATCAAGGCATAATACAACCCTTGTAAGGCCTATTAACAGTCTCACCTCCAAATTAGGGTTGTCGACAGGGCGGGCCAACCCGGGCACATGATCTAGACTGTTCATTAGGTCATGGGCTACCATGAAAACATCACCCAGTCCAACGGTCAAGATCTTTTGCAGAAAAATGGGTCCATTGAACAATTTGATCCATTTATTTGTTAGGGCCCATCACACGCTGCTTAGATTCTAAAGAACCAGTTTTGTGAGGCAATCATAACCATCCAATCCATGTCTTGGAAAATGATAGATTGGATCATCTGATCAGTGAAATATTAGTATTGTAGCCTATGAAATGTGTTTTTAGGCTTAATGGACAGTTAATCGATTAATTAGACGGTCCAAATGAAACGATGCAACTAGGAGAACTAGATCATTTCTCTTCAAGTGGCCCCACATTTTTTTCAGAGGTGGTAATTAAGTGAGCCCCACCATGCATGATATATGACAGAAATGCCCTCCAAACCCTAAACGGGCTGGGCCGGGTACTTTGTGCCAGGCCCAAAAGATCAACGGGCCAGATCGGCCCATTGACAGTCCTACTCCAGATGATTTCCTTACCAAGTAGTAACAAAGAAAAAGCAGGCTTGCCATGTCAGCACTTTAGATGATCCTGAATCTGGGGCCCACACAATCAACGCAGGAGGCGTAGGTCTGCTAACTGCAACCAATATGTACGTGTGTTTCATCACCATGGCGCACGCAAGGGCCACAAATGCACCCAGTGCGCAAAATAGCGGCGTCTTCCCGCTGCCGGAGTACACACATTCGTATTTCTGTCCGTCGGCGTCGCTGCCCGTAAGTATCCATATCGCCTGCAAATGAGAGATTTATCTTGTGATCAAAATAGTTAAATGGGCCCAATTCAATTTAATGGCCCACCTCCATTTCTAGCCATTCATCAAAGACCCATGTATGCATATGGGTTTTCTAGCCTGGCCCATCATGACTGGGCTTAGGCATAGGCTCTCAGTCCCATCCGATTGGATTTGGGCCTAGACGTCCAATTCAGATTAATGGGCCATCTCCGATTTTCAGCCATTCGTTGGACATCCATGTATGATGATGGGCTTTTCTGCCTGGCCCATTACGATTAGGCTTGGGCCCAGACTGCCAATTCAATCTAATGGTCCACCTCCATTTTCAGCCATACATGAAGGGTCCATGTATGCGTGGGGCCTAGAGCTTTGCTAAGCTCAACAAACACGTGTACAAGGCATCTGACCTGCATTAGGGGTGCACATGGAACCGGTGGAACCGGTAAACCCGCCGGTTAGTTTGGTTCGTTTAGTCTGGTTTTGAAGCGCACTGGTTCCGGTTTCGAAAATCAAAGAATCGGTTAGTTCGATTTCTTGGTTTGCAATTTTGTAGAATTGAACTGGAACTGAACCCTGGAATCGAATCTGGAACCGAACTCTCAATGTTCAACCCTTATTGTTTCATGTTGAGTAGTCCACTTAAAATTTAGACCTATCTGATTTTTTTAATGTGGCCCACCTCAACATTCCCCAGCAATAAGGATGGACGGTGTAGATCTAATAAACACATTGCATTGTATCAAGAAATTCAATGCAATTGGGTTGAATTATAAAAAGCCCAGAACCGTGGAACCGAACCGAAACCTAAACCGGTTTTTACGGTCTGGTTAGGTTCTAGGGTGCCAATGAAACCGTTGGGAAGGTTCGGTTCTAGTTTCACCCCAGAGCAGGACCGACCGAACCAAACCGTGTGCACCCCTAACCTGTATGTACCACATGTGCCAGCATAGCATGTGATCTAAGCTGTCCATCAGATGGGTTGCAATCTCTTGATTGACTGGCACAAGAATCATGTCGATCCGTTCAATAAGTGGGCCACAATTTACCAAAGAAGTGGATGGCTTGGCATGATTTCCACACGTATGTGGATGGTTCAAGTGTTGAAAACCTAAAGAAATTAGAAAAATGATCATTCTAACCATAATATGACTTCAGTGGAATATCCGGGCTGTGAAAAAGGTGGACCACACCATGAAGATCACCTGGATAGAAAATAGGAACAACCCACTCCTCAGGTGGGCCACACACATATATTGACTCAAACAATTATTTCTCCATTGAACTGCCTAATGAGTGGACCCTCTTTTTTTCTTTTTCTTTTTTTCCCCACGTGACCTTCCTCATGCATGCCCACCTTTTGAAATTTGAATGGCACGGATGTCAAACACAAGAAAGACATGGCAACTCAGATTGACTCGTTCAGTACCGAGTCGAGTTGTGACTCGACTGAGTCATGGGTGACTAAAAACAACTTCCACCGAATTATTGCTTATTTCCAGTTCTGACTCACATTATCGAACCGGATTAGCTCCGATCAAGCCCTGGTCCATTCAGGATTCTCATCTGAGTCTTAATACCTTCCTTGCATGCTTGTATATAAATATATGTATATATATATGTATAATACCTCAGATTTTGTAGCTTCTGCGAGGAGGCAGAGAATGAAGCAAGAGAGGCCACAGAGTATAGAAAAGACCATAAGAAAGACTCCCCATTTGCCACCATGATCTGAACGGCTGCGATTGATCGAAAGGTCGGCGTGCGTGACCGCCATGCGTTGGGGGGAAGTGGGTCAGAGATGAAAGGGAAGAATGAGGGAATGGGTGGAAATGGGCCATAAGAAGAGAAGGCTGGAGAAGATAGAATCGAATTTAACTTGTAACAAAGGCATGGTGGTGCTAGTGTTGCGTAATGGTGAGGGATTCTTGCACTTTTGCAGTCCTTTTCCCTTTTCTTGGCACCATACATATAATATATGGACGTGATTTTCTCTCTTCTTCTCCTTTTTTTTTTTTTTTTTTTTTTTTTTAATGTATAGTAATACATGTAAAACAGAGTATTTAACGGTCCATTTACGTGGGCCGTGATGGAGCCTTTTTTTAAATTTTTTTTTATTTTTTTTATTTTTCTACGTAGGTTTCATTTCACGAGAGATGCTGACTTTGCGCCTGCTGCTCAACGGTCCAATAGGGAAGCGGATTGCGTGGTGTGCCACACACCACCGAGGTCGGTGGTGTGTTGACATCACCAAGTTCTGTGGGCCCCACCATTATGTGTGTATAATATCCACACCGTCTATTCATTTTTTGAGATCATTTTATGGTGCAGGAAAAAAAACGAAGCAGACCCAAATCTCAAGTGGACCACACCACAAAAACCAGTGGAGACATTGAGGTCCACTGTTGAAACCTTACTAGGGCCCACCATGATGTTTATTTTCCATCCAACCTATACATAAGATTATAAAGACCTAGATGATGGTAAAAAATAAATATAAGCTTGATCCAAAACCTCTGTGGCCCCAATCAGTTTTCAACGGTGTCGTCATTCTCTCACTGATTTCTGTGATGTCGTACATTTCAGCTCTGGATTTACCTCTTTTATGGGTGTGTGCCATAAAATGATCTATAAAAAAATAGATGGACGGTGTGGATATTAGACATACATCATGGTGGGACCCACATAACTTGATGACGTCAGCACACCACCGAGGTCGGCGGTGTGTGGCACACCACGCAATCCACTTCCCTCCAATGCGTTGGTGTGGGACCCAGCGCGTAAAACACCCACGTTCTGTGGGGCCCTCTTTAATGTATACTTGAAATCTACTCTGTCCATCAAATAATAATCCTTATGTTAACCGTAGATATGTGTATCAACAAGATAAAGAACCTAACGTGGGCCGTATAAATGGAACAATGTAAAATTGCTACTAAAACCTCTTAAGTTAGCACGATGTAGCTCGTCTTACCGTTCGATCAGGATGGATTTTGTATATTCACTTTGTGTTGGTGGGTCACAACTGAGGAACAGATTTGATGAAAGATATATATCATGGTGGCCCCACATGCAAAACCTATGGTTGGCATCCCATGTCTACTGTTCCCAGTGGTGTGGCCCACCTGAGTTCTTTTTCTAGCTGACTTTTTTTCCCAATGGATTAACGGCTAGAATCGTACCTGATGGAATGAATATATTTCACATAGACAACAGGTGGGCCCACAGAGCTTGATTGTTTAGGCGCTGCATAAATGATAAAACATGTGTTGTAGACTGTTGGTATTTTTGCTGTAGGGAGCCCACGCAACAGAAAAAGCTCTATCGGGTCCGCCGTGATTACATCTGATCCGTTCATCATTTGAGCCAGCTCATTTTAGGACGTGATCCCAAAAATATGGTGGACCCAACCCTCAGGTGGGCCACACCAGACAGGGAACTGTGAAAATGGGGATGCCTACTGCTGAAGCCTCCTTGGGCCCCACCGAAGATTTGGATCAGGACATTCGATCCGGTGAGACTCACCTTATGAACCGGATAGATGGCATGTAAACATCATGGTCGGCCAGGATGGTTTCAATGGTTGGTGTCCCCATCTCTGTTCCATTTGGTGTGGCCCACTTGAGTTTTGTATCGGCCTGATTTTTAGATCACGTCCAAAAATGAGCTGATACAGATGATGCACGGACTGGATGTAACACACGTCACGCTGGGCCCCACAACATTTTGTTGCACGGCCTCACAACAACCCATGTTAGGAATATTCGCGTGAGAGCGAACGGACGACCGAATAGTTTTTACAACACCTGTTTTTTACGTAGCCGCGTAATCATGTTGTGCATGTAAATCCACTCCGTCCATCAGGTGGGACCCTTTATTTTAACGGGACGTACTGAAGATCAGCCTGATAAAGAAAAATTACATGTGGCACACCAATCTGAAAACTGTAAATTGCACTAAGCTTCTAAGATCCGGTTGGACCACTCAGTTTTGGATCAGGCTATTTTATATATTCTTCTAACCTATAACGGATCGATAAAGGTGTGGCCCCACCCCATGAGTTTTGGATCAGGTGTCGCCATTTTTATATTATCAATCCTAGAATGAAGATGGAACCTGCTGACCTAAATAGATTTACAAATTCAACTGGGGCGCCCCACGGCTTTGTATGTTGTCTAATGGTGCGTATCAAGTGGATCCCACATGTATACGAGTGGCAGACCAGTTCTTGCAAGTGGGTCCCATTTGTTGATGTATCAAACTGTAGATATGATGGGTATGCCCAAAATTTCTCACAAGTTCGAAGACCCTAAGATCTGATCAGTGACCTACTAATGGATGGTTACGAAAAGCAAACATCAACGGTCCCTGAAAAGGCCAAAGATTTGATGGCTAGGATCATCCAATATTAAAGTCCAATTGAGGAATCTGACATCATACGGTCCATCAGGCTAACGCTCTGGATAACGTAATCATGGAACCCACTTGTATCAAACCCAGGTCTTCTCACAGCTTTCTGGTAATGGAAAAAAATAATAATAATAATTAAATGGGCCAATCTACGATCAGACCGCTGCTGTCCGTCTACATTCTATTTCTGCAAGGGGAGGTGTACAGTGAATTCAGGTGGTCGGTCAACCTACCTTACCTTATTAAAGGAAAAGGAAATTTCATCCGCCGGACGACCGAATTAGTTACTCCGCATGCATTGGTGCATCTCTCCTTCCTCTTAACTAGTTTAAAAGTTAAGCAATGAAGAAAGCTTTTAGAGCTATGCTAATCGCACAGCGTGTGCAATCAAGCTCATGTACACCCACACATGTGCCAGTATGGCATGATGGGTCCGATATCCAATCCATCCATCAGAAAGGCACCACTATATTGGTTCCCTAGAGGAAGAATCAGGTCCATCCACTGGTCATGTGGGCCACAATTTCTTTTAAAAAATGTACGGCTCTGAAAAACTTGGCTGAATCTTTCTAAACTATTTGGGGCCCACATGCTCAGCGGACCAGATTTATTTTTGAGAAACCATGTAGAAGGTCGGTCCTTCAGGTTGTATGGTTAGGTCCATACTTAGGGATCTAGATGTGGGCCTCAAAAATCTCCCAGAGTGGAAGATCATAGCCGTTGAATGTAGACCGTTGTTGTGTTTAGTCCTTTCTTCACCAATCCTTTTGCAGGCTACCTATCAGAGGGTTAAGATTTCCCCATCGTGGCACTTTTTGGGTCATGTTCCATCCACGGTTGAGCCATCAGATTAACCATCCAGATACCAGCCCATGGACCCTATCTGCACAGACTCCGGACTCGAGCATATTTGCGCAGCATACTCGGGTTTCTGTCCTGACAAGTGGGGCCCACGGTTCGGATATCCATATCATTGGTGTGGTATGTCCTACCGTGGATGGACCATCCACCAAAAATCTCCCACGTTGGAAGATGTTGCACATCCATATGAGGACCTTCTCTAGTTGAATGTGGACCAGGCATAGGGCACAAAATCCAACGGCGAGGATTGTTCTATTGAAGATAATTTTTGACAATCTCCATCCACTACAAAAACACAAATTTGAACGGTCTGGATTAGTGAACCATGGACCCCACCTATCAGAATTAAAAATCCGAGCACCTACTTGGAGTAGGGTTAAAAACTTAAAATGGGAAACATATATTACTTTCTCTAAACACATTCAAGGAATTAGAATTAGCATCTGAGTGATCCTGCAAGCAATCTTTAGATTCTAGTCACTATTCCATCATTCATTTAAACCTCACACACTCCTACTACAGTGTGCTTTTGCCACTACAAGTAGTCAAAAGGACAATCAGGACCAGACAAAAAAAAAAAAAACCCAATTGTGGATGGGAGAAGCATCATAGTTTTGCTGATTGGACGATCCTAACCGTCCCAACTCGTGTCCATCAATTGAATGATTAAGAAGAAAATGATCAGTGGTCCGAATTCAACAGCCGAACTCATACGGTGAACGCGATCTGATCGGTGTGAGTTTTGGGTTTTGACCCATCCAGAATGGGACCCCAGATTTCATTGGCCAGCATTTGCAGTTATAAGTTGGATGAGTTGCCAAAACCTAGTAGGTTGTGGCAAATTCACATTGTAGGCTCAGGCTGTAAAAAGGAAGGAGCTAAAAGAAATGGTCAAGTATCCAAGGAAAGAACAAGATGCAAAAAAAGCAAGGAATGAAGTAAAAAAGAGAAAGGTTGGAAGTGGGCCACAAATGTGTGGCAGCCATAGATATTTTCTCATACGTCCATCAACAAAGTCAAAATTCCTATAAAGTTACATGCACGTGTAAGATTTATGGATGGTTGCATGACAATTTCCAACTTCGTCTTGGGCCCGTTTGTTTCCCCAATTACCTGACAATGACTCATCATCATGATCTACCACTGCTAAACCAAACACCAGAATCAGTAAAATGCAGATGTATTTGTAATCGTTGCACTTATTAATTTCATTATCTTATAAATATCAGACCCAAATAGTGTTGCATATTTCAATGAAGTTTTGAAAAATGCTATCATTATGAGATCGATGGTCGAGTGCAGATGTTGTCCGGAGATAGGTGAAGTAATTTATAATCCTTGTACATTTCCTTTACATTACTATGGTAATTGGTCAAACAATCCCTTTAGGAAAATTGGAACCATTGATTTGGTGG
Source organism: Liriodendron chinense (assembly GCA_003013855.2). Classification (NCBI taxonomy): domain Eukaryota; kingdom Viridiplantae; phylum Streptophyta; class Magnoliopsida; order Magnoliales; family Magnoliaceae; genus Liriodendron; species Liriodendron chinense. The sequence goes on along the minus strand of ML058484.1, from coordinate 5,840,568 downwards.
GATAACATATGTGCAATCCATAGCCCAATATCACCGACGATTGACCTACCTTAGCCATCATAACCATGATATGGTTGAATAAAAAATGCAAAAGAATGAAATGAGATACGGTCAATCGAAGGCACTAATACGAAATAGGCCACTGATGAAAAAGTTGATACAAGGCATGATTCGATATTGTTCTAAAATTACCAAAATTGTTGCCAAAGAAACTGTACGGTGAAGGATCATGCAGAAGAATTCTACTGCTTATCCCCACATAATAACTTGACATAGATCAAATCGCAACAAGTAGAAAGCTTCACAGGTAGGTTGCACGTGGTTGTACAAGATCATGTTATGATACAACACATTTCGACCCTTAACAAGGTTGTCAAGTTGAAGACCAGAGTAGAGATATAGCTAAATCTACATGTTGCGAGAAGCTGAGAAGTAGGGAGGACCGCTGATAAACCTGCATGGGCCATGATGCAGGCTTGAGATAAAGGGCCTGTCCATGGACATTCTCAACCTCCCACTGCCATGAACTGATATCGGGGAGTGGACAAGCCAGGCAACAGGGCTGAGCACCAAACACTAGAAACACATCCAGAACAACTATGCTCCACCCATCTGACTGTGTTACAGGTATGGTCAACCTGGACACCGATTCAACTAATGCCCTTGAAGACATATGGCTAACCTAACTGCTAACTCAGGGAGATGGATAAGGATTGATCAGAACCTGACAATGAAGTAGGAAAAGATCTCGGGGATGAGGATGAACATGACGAGTGGATTTACGATGATCAATGGGTATCCCTTGCTGTGAAGAAACTATTGCACACTCCAGAGCAAAGAACCAAAATTGCAACAAAACAACATCTTTGGAACTAAAGTGTTCAATCAATGGGAATGCCTGTGACGTGATCATAGACGGAGGCAATAATGAGAGTATTATGCCAAAGGCTAGTGGACAAACTACAATAGAAAATAAAAGTATCATTAGATGGATCAAGGCGGTCAGTGAAACAAAGAAGAAAAAAAAAAAGATGGAAAGTTTCGTTCTCAACTGGTAAATATTGTGAAGATGAAGTAACACGTGATTTAGTTGTATGGAAGCTTATCACATGTTACTTGGTTGACCATGGGGATATGATGTTGCCTATACGCACGGAGGTAAAGACTATTTATATCTTCTTTAGGGATGGGAGGAAGATCACCCTCGCCCCATGAGAGGGGAGAGCCAGCCCGAAGCTTTCCAAGTGGAGGGTTGGTCCTTCTTACTTGTGAATGATTTTGTAAAAGAGTCAAAAGGAAGCAAGAGAGATATATACCTTGGTAACAAAGGATGAAGACGTGAAACCTATCATAGTTATTCAAAATCGGTTATGTAACAGCCATAACAGCTATTACGTAATGGTAACTGTCATAACCGTTACGAGTTATGGGGCCATAATGGCTGTTACAGAAAAAAAAAAAAAAAAAAAAAAAAGGTCGCAAAGGCCCTATAACAGTCCTGTAACAGTCTGTAACGGACCATAGCAGTCCTGTAATAGTTTTTTCAAAAAATAAAAAAAGAGTCGTAATGGCTGATACGGGGCCATAACGGCTATTACGGCCCGTATCATAACGGTAATGGTGGTGGCCATTACAGCCACGGCTATCATTATGGAACACCTTGCCTATGAAGATTTAAAAAAAAATTAACACGTGAATGAGGGATTTCGAGGAGATTACACTCGAAGATCTCCCAAATGATTGCACCTTACGAGAACATCCAACACCACATTGACCTCGTCCCACGTACTATCTCAATCTTTCACATTACGTGCTAAGCCCAAAGAGAATGAAATATTGCAAGACTAGGTAGAAGAATTAAATCATAAGGGTGTCGTCAGGGAATGCAGGAGCCCATGTACTGTACTGGCCCTATTAATGCCTAAGAAAGACGAGAGTTAGTGTATGTGCATTTGATAGTTAGATAGTTGGGCTATCAACAAAATCACCAAAGTGCAGATTTTTTATACCTCGTTTGAATGATATGCTAGATATGTTAGAAGGGTCAAAGATATTCTCCAAAATATATCTGAAAAGTGAATATCACTAGATCAAGACTGGACGGGGTGATGAATGAAAGATGGCCTATACAATCAAGGATGGTCTATAACAGTGTTGTCATATGCGATTGCATATGCCATTTTGGGAACATATACCACATATGCCCAATTTATGACCTCTAGGCATTATGTGGTCACATACACAAGTATGTGATCGCATATGCCATAAGTATGCGATTATGCAATTGTGCAATTATGTGATTGTGCTATTATGCAATTGTGCGGTTATGCGATGGAATGTGTGACTTTTTTTAGGGTTGTGTGATGGCATATGAGATTGTGTGATCACATGAGTGCATAACCCACTTGGATAGTATATCATCGTTAATGTCATTTGACAAAAATGGTCTATATGATGGTTAATGATGTTGTTTGAGCTTTCCACTGCCTCAAGTACCTTCATGAAATAGATGAACCATGTGCTCTCAAACCCTTTATGGGTTGATTTGTCATGGTTTATTTGATGGCATACAAATATGCAGCCATATTAAGGAGCATGTTGGTCACTTGTGCGAGGAACTATCCTTACAGAGAGTAAGCTATACAGATGATGGCATACAAATATGCAGCCATAGTAAGGAGCATGTTGGTCACTTGTGCAAGGAACTATCCTTACAGAGAGTAAGCTATACAGATGCAGTTTTATTATGAGTGTTGCGGGCATTCGTGATGAGGGAAAGGTGAGAGCTATTAGAGAATGGATGATGCTTAAAACTGTCAGTAAAGTGCGTGTTGGCAATTTTCTATCATCGGTCGGTGAAGAATTTTAGTGTTAATGTAGCGTCTGTTACGAAGTGCATGAAGAAAGGACAATTCAGGTGGTCTAAGGAGGCCAAGCAGAGTTTTGTGCTAATTAAGAAAAGAATATCTATTGCTCTTATTTTAGCACTGCCAAGTTTCGAGAAGTTATTTGAGGTAGAGTGTGATGCCATGTATGTAGGTATTTGGGCTGTTCTTTCCCAAGAAAGCAGGCTAATAGTCTTCTATAGCAAGAAGTTGAGTGATACTCGTAAGAAGAGGTCAACATATGAGTTGGGATTGTATGTTATGGTCCAAGCTCTCCACCACTAAAAATATAATCTCATATAGACGGAATTCGTTTTCTACATAGACTATCAGATCTTGAAATTCATTAATAACCAAACCAACATGAATTGTATGCATGCCGCAATTGAAAAGAGATGTTGAAAAGTTGGTGTAAAGATGCCATATATGTTTAGTAGTTAAGTGCCGTCCTAAAACACTGGGCTCTACACCCCCTTACTTGTACCAAACGCAGCATGGGAGGATCAATCTATGGACTTCGTGTTGGGTCTTATGCAAACCCAACGACATATGGACTGTATTTGTGGTGGTGGATAGATTCTCGAAGATAGCACACTTTATCCCATGCAAAAGACAATGGATGTAACAACCAATATTGCCAACCTTTTCTTCAGAGAGGTTGTGCAATTGCATGACATGCCCAAGACAATTACTTTAGACTATGACACGAAAATTTCTTAGTCACTTTTGAAAGACTTAATGAAGGTGATTTGATACACGTCATTACAACACAACAACAATACATTCTCATACGAACGACCAGATAGAGGTGGTGAACTGAAAATTGGTGAACATCAAACAATGTCGCTCTAGTAATAAGCCTAAGCATGACTTCACTCTTACTCGAGCCAAGTTCGCCTTCAACAACATGATAAACAGATCTACAATCAAGACTCATTTGAAGATAGTGTATGGTCATGTTCCCAGGGATACACTGGACTTGTGTTGTTATTAAAGCTGATAGGGATAAGCATAGCCACAGAAAACATAGCCAAGAAGATTGTGACAGTGCATGAATGTGGATTACAGAATAATAAAGGGAAGAGTCCAATGGAAAGTACAAAGCATATGTTAACAAGCAATGGACGCAATCTAAAATGTTTAAGGGAGGTGACATAGTGATGGTTCACCAAGGAAAACATTTTTACCATGGGAATGTACAATAAGTTGAAGAACAAGAAGATCGGGTCATTCTAGATTACTTAGGTAGATCAATGATAATGCATATGTTGTTGATCTCCCTGAGAACTAGATGATAACGTGAACATTCAACATTTCAGATTTGTTTTTGTTCGAAAATCATGCACTAGAGATCAGTCGCAACCACTAGTTAACTTGAGAGATTCAAGTAGAGGGGATTGATGTAGAATTGGTGGTGGATGACTTAACAGACAACATAGATCAAAAGGAATCTGGCCAGAAGACTATAGGGCAAACACAACCTCAATGCGCACTATAGCTTCCAACAATTGTAACTTTGCTACCGATTATCTGTTTCATGCATGTAATATACATTTGGAAAGCTATTGTTAAGCTCTAGGCCTAGCCAACAACCTAAGGTTCATCGACTCCAAAATAGCTTCGCAAAATCCAATCGTTTTAGGAATCATATTAGGGCTTTAGTTAGAACTATGGGTGTCAACGGGCCGAGCCCTACTCTGTCCAAGCCTGGCCAGTACTTTTAAAGGCTTTTCCAAACCCAGCCCTGGCCCATGACAAGCCGAAATAATCCAACCCAAGCCTGGCTCGAAAAACAAATACATGGCTTGGCCCGAGCCTGAGCCCGAGCCCATTCCTAGAGAGAGAGAGATTCTTTGAAGGTAAATACCTTGCAAGGCTCTACACGCATGGGTTGAAGGAAAGAAAACCAAAACAAAACCCTTTCATCTCTTTCCCAAGACCTCCGAAACATTCCAAACAAAGGTAGAAAATCCTCCTCTCCATCCGCAGCGTAAAAATTAGCCATCATGACCGATCAATCCGAGAAGGTCCAATCATCGGACGACCAACATTCATCATCATATTACTCTCCCTACTTGAAACTCGATCTGAAAGACGTTGCTCCCATTCAGGAGAACTGGGGACTACCTCTTTGTCTCTCATCCCTTTCCTTCCCATCTCTCTCTCTGCCAACTTTATCATCTCTAAACAGGAAGAAGATCAGATAAAGAAGAAAGGAAGAGAAGAAACATCTTTGTTCTTCAATAGGAAGAAGACCAAATAGAAGAAAATAGGAAGAGAAGAAATGTCTTTGTTCTTCAACGATGGAAGATTTAGCCTTCCAAAAACAAGAAAAAACCTCCTTATTTCTGCAGAAAGAAAACAACTTTTCAGTAAAAAGAGGGGAAAATGAAAAATACCTGGGAATAAGGAAACAATTTGGGGAGGGAAAAAAAAACTAAGGTTTGAATTTTGAAATTTTTAAAAGTGTTATCTGGCCAAGCTGGGCCAACAGGCTTTTGGACAGTGAAATACAAGCTCAGCTTGCTTAAAAAAGGGGCTCTAGCTTAAAGCCCTAAACCCGGCCCTTGGGCCTGCTACTCTAGTCCAAGCCCGGCCCGAGGTGAGCTTGGCCCGGAAGCCAGTTGGGGCCAGCCCGGCCCATTGATAACCCTAGTTAGAACTTACCTTTTTTAGTAACATCTTTGCTTTTTTAGGATTTTAAGAGTCTGGTTGTGGTCCAAAGTCCTTGCTTTAGTCATCTGAGGGTAGTTTGTAAGTTTTCATTGGACCAGAAATCTTTTTACTAACTTTAGAAATTTCTACGATCTTGGGAAAAGTGTCCAATTTTGAGTTAAATTAAGGTCTTAAGGTTTATTTTCTTATATAAGCTCATGAGATAGATTGAAGCAACACTTTTCATCAATAAAATTAATTTTATTTCTCATTTTTTTTAGAGATTTTCTCTTTCCATGTGGATTCAAGGGCTATGCTTGAGAAGAAGTTTTTTTTTTGAAAGATATATGGTTGAGAAGAAGTTGATCTCCACTTTTATCCACACAGCCGCTACATTAGGATTCTATGCCAATTTTCATCCACCTGCCATAGTGAAGTAAAAACATGTCACAATGAGACTCGTCCAAGATGACCTGGATTCAACTCGCTGTCACAAAAAATCTCATTTCTGTTGAAATTTCAGGTTCATGAGTGGGCCACATGCTTAAGCTCAAACCATCCATTGGACACTATTGTCCACACCTCATCATCATCCAAGCCTTACCCAACTAATTAGGGTCAGCTACATGAATCCTTTTATGCCATTCCACTATCCAGAGCCATAACTTCAAGTAGACCACAGGTCATCAAGTCATTACTTACTACACGGGTGGGTCCAACCACATCCCTTTGGCCTTCCCCTAGCTCTTTTAGAGCTTCAACTTGTACAAATGAATGAATGAACTCCTAATCAGCACAGTTCTTGGTCTCTGTTACACATGACCAAACCATCTAAGTCTACTTTCTCTCATCTTATCACCTATTGGTGCTACTCCTAAATTCCCTTGAATGCATTCATTTTTAATTCCATCCTTCATTGTCTTGTCACTCATCCATCTCAACATCCTCATTTCAGCTACAATCATCCTATGGACATGTTGTTCCTTAACCACAACATTTTGTCCCATAAAGCATGGCTGGTGTCTTGTAATGATCCTGTAAAATTTTCCTTCAGTTTGTGGTATACAATGAACACATAAAGACTCCAAAGGCACATCTCCATTTCTTCCACCCCACTTGAATTATATGTGAAACATCCTTCTCAATCTCTCCGCTCTCGTGAATTATCAACCAAAGATATCGAAAGCCATCATTTGTGGAAACTTCTTGGTCAACAATCTTTACTAATTCTTCGTTCCCACTCCTATTGCCACTAAAATTGCACTCAATATATTTGGTTTTAGTCCACTAATTTTAAATCTTTCATATTCTAAAGCACCTTCCCATAAATCTATCTGTGTTGACACCCTCCCTCATCTTGTTTGCCAAAGCTATATCAAACACACACATGGGATCACTTCTTGTAGGAAGAAGAAGAAGAAGAAGAAAAAGAAGAAAAAACATTAAAACTCATTCACAATGACACCAAAACAGACCCTAAGAAGATTTAAATTATCTGAAAATTGCATCATGGTCCTCCAAAATTTCCAATTATTGCATGAAAATACAACTAACAGTAAGCTAGCTACAGAATGCTGACCGTTATTGACCCTCTGAGTCTGAGAGAAATGGGCACTATACTGGAAACTGGTTTGTACAAGTGGGGCCCAAAGAATTCATTTAACCAATTTGGAATCTCAATCCTAGCGCGGTCACCTGAATGCTCCCCTAGAGTGACTTGCCACACTGGCCCACCTGTAACCAGCTCATTCCATGATTCCCGTCTCCAAGAGAAATCTCATGTTGAAAATGTTTGCTGCAAAGGTCTAAAGAGTTTTCATTTCAATTATCTATAGCTTATAGCTAAGATAATGTGTTTGGCGTTAGAATTTCGTGTTTAGGTAAAGCTATAAGCCTCCACTGGCAAACACGAGTCCAATGACAATAGCATGTACATACCTTGCAGCCTGCTTAAATCATAACTCGAACAAGATTCAAAAGTCCCAGTTGAATGATGGTAGACTTCATCAGGTGACCCTTTTCTCTTCAAGCCAGGCACTGACATATAACAGAAAACCACACTAGAATTTGAACAAGCAATTCGAATTTTCAAGTGGAATCTCAATCAAGTGAGTTGGATCACCCTTCTTCTTAAGCAACACAATCTCTACTATATTTAATGAGAATTGGCATGGGCGAAAGATTACACAAAATTAGTCATTCAAAAAAATTGAACGAGGTAATATGAAAGAACATGAAAAGGGTTTTTAAATAATTGAAACGGCATTTAGGTAATTTCGGATGAAGCTCTATCAGGGTCCTCTCACCATTAAAAGAGACCTACTTTTTACTTCCTCCCCCCTCTTTTCCAGTTTTACTAGTATTAAAATACACGCACATGAACCAGTTTGCAAAACTGGTTAAAAAACAAAAAGAAAAAAGAAAAAGAAAAGGAAAGAAAGAAAGAAAAAAATACATGCACACACTGAGGACATAGATGACACAAATATATCAGAACTGAAACAAGCTATTAATGAAAATAACAAAATGAACCCAACTGGCATAAACACAACTTACCTCTAAAGCTACTCACCAAATGCCATGGTTTTAAATAGCATCTGATACGATTCAATATTGTAAGTTGTATCAGTTCAGTCCAAATTGATGCAAGTCACCACACCAATACGGAGCCGAAAGAGGACTGAATCGGACCAAGTCAGGGCGAGCTGTACTGGTTTCATACCCTAGGTGAGTCGCACTCTGAAACCTGTTCTTAAATTCACCATGCCATATACTCCAATCTCCTCAAAAAGTAGCTGTAAGGAACATGTTAGGAGTTAGGACTAAGAACCAGTCAGAAGTGAATTTCATGCACAAGATGCATATTAAGAAGATAAAATCCAACTTACTGGATGGTATTGGTAATAGTATAACTCCGAATTCTAATGTAGCAGTAGTTTCTAGAAAGTCAAATTAATGTAAGTCACAGTAAAAGAATGGTTATTCTAATCACCTCCAACTTGCTTCTTGCAGCTACATTAAACCACAACCCCTCTCAGCTTGTTTGGTTACCAACGGATACACAAAGAAACACCTGGATTGCTTTTAAACCTGCAATAGAAAGAACAAATGAAGTAACAAACAAACTTCAATTACAATGTCACATATATTTTCTTGTGAATGCTGTTCTCAATGTTGTAAAGCAGCTTACCACAATTCAGAACATCCGAGAGAAGTAATCACAGTTCCATTTAGAGCCTATTCAAGAAACAGCTGAAGCTGAAATCTCCACGCATATGGTAGTCATCCGAACAAGGAAAAATTGTACTTACAGTTCCCACGTCAAATTAGTTGATCTGTCTTTGCATCTGATGACTGTCTCAACAGTGGGCTACATTTTTCATTGAAAACCATCAGCAACATGTCCCACTTCCATTAGGGAGTAGGATTGCAAGGGCTGAGGGACATTGGATGAGTCCACCAGAGCATGCTGTTGAATACTAAGTCTTTCAAGGATATTTGAGGAAAGAGGAATTATATGATCTTCCACATGAATAGCATACTACGGCTTTTAGTTTGTACAAGAGGGGGCCTTGGTTCAGTAGTCCAAGCCACTGGCCTGTTGGAACCCAACAAGGATTAATCATGCCCCAAAAATATTCTCAATTGGAGAATCATGACCTTCCAGTTTGTACCTTCGAATAGACAAGAAGACAAATATACCAATAGTCCACATTCAACTGGAAAAGGCAGAAGATTCCAATCTAGGAGATTTTTGGGGCAAAATCCATCCATGATGATTCACATTTGGCATTAGACAGACAGTCGGACAACTGAAACATGGACTACATGAGTACAAGTTAAAAACACAAGTATACTAGGTATATCTGTAGGTCAAGGAACATATAATTCCTCTCGAGAAGAATGCTAACAACCGACTCCTTTCAATTAAAATTGAGAACAACCAACTCCTTTCAATTAAAATTGAGAAACCCCAAAAGTCATTATTATAGTTTTGTCTCGGCTACTTGTGGCATCTGCATCAATCCCATTTCACCAATCTCCAAAATAAGAATTCTCATGATTGTTTTGCAAATTTTTATGACCATCAACCATGGTTTTCAAACTGGTTTTTCCAATCACATTCATTCACCAAAGATACAGCTCATATCACCCTGTAGTGCCCCTGTTCAGGCCCATATCGGCACGATACACTTGTATCGTCCATGGATAATACTCGTACATATCAGGCGATATGTAACAGTATCGGGTGATACGTCAAACCATGCCATAACCCTCGTCATTCATAGGAGAATCCATATGGATTTGTAAACCCCAATGTAACAAAACATTATAATTAAAACGTCAAAAACAGTAAAACTGAACCTTTTCAACCAAACCAACGCTTTCCTGTTCAAATTGGTGGATGTACAAAAAGCGGACCAAAACAGCACCTGTAATTCGTGCATGGAACTTCTTTATTCGTAAAGGCCGAGACAGCATACATTGTTAGCTGCAAATAGCAGAGGTGACAAAAGACCAACTGTATGATTGCATTGGGATTAGAAAGAAAAAAAATGGGTTGCAAGCTTGCAACTGATGTATGAACATTGACCAGTGTAACACTACTTGTACATGAGAACCCTACCCCATATCCAACATCTAACTCTACAAGAAACCCAGCACATCGCTGTTCAAGCCTTCATCTTCCATTATCGGACAGTCATCCAAATCATGTCCAAACTGCCCGCAGCAAGGCACAGGGCAACGCCTCCGTTTCCTAGAAATCTCAACCACATCTCTCATTCTTCTTTGTTTCAGCTTTCCTAAAGCAACAGCCTCGTGATTCACAGACGCAAAGCTCTGAACAAAACCATCAGAATCCTCCACCTCCGGTAGAATCAGCGAGTCAGTGGGACTCCCATATGCAATATTGATCGTTCCATGCACGGACCTAGGGAATTCCTTGACCCGAGATAACACCATAGCAATTTGCTCAGAAGCAAAATCAAGCCGTTCTTCTGAGTCAACTGATTCTGTAATAAGAGAAGAAACCATGGATTCCAGTAGTTGAACTCGATTGGCATGTTCCCTCGGAGAAGCTCGAAAGAGCTTTGTGGGAGATGAAGTGACCCCACGCCAACGGATGGGCAGATATTGGTCTGGAATGTGAAAGCAGTTATTCGTTGAGAGGACACGAAGAACATGCCGACAAAGGATACCTGAAAACTCGAATTGATGGCAGCTACAGCTAATGAGCTCTTCTCGAGGGACCCAAATCACTTTGCACCCTCCATCCATCTGTGTGTGGTGTCTCACAAGAAAACAACCATCTTGCAGCTGAAATGATGCATATTGTGGAGCTAACACAAGCTCTTCCTGGAGCTTACAAAATGCATAAGGTGTAAGAATGGTAGCTGCATGTGATTCAATTGGTGACCCTGTTTTAAGACCGACTTTGCGAAGCTTCCGTTGCATCTTTTGTTTCGCTCCTGCTTGATCTCTAAATTCGACCACAACAGCCACCTGATAAGAAGGTCGAAACAAGGTAAGGCTGTGAAGCTAAAATAATGCATAAATGATACAATGTTCAATCAAGCAATAAATAGTACATGTGGGGTCACTTTTTGGTGATGCAAACGTACATATGGTAGGCCCCATTTGATGGAAGACACCCTAAAAAGTTACCCTACTGGATAATTGTAAACATCCTATGAACCCCCAATAAATGTGAACAATTGGTTATAAGTCCATCTTCAACAGAGCTAGGATAATCTAATGGGGGAGATGCATGGGAATAGCCCATCCCACATGGCAGACAAGGCCAACAGATAAGGTTACCAAAAGTTGTGCCCACCTGTACAATTGTTGGTATGAATGAAAAAGGGGAAATAACTACTCACAAACAAGCATAGCATAATATAGAGGCCAAGTTTCCTATTCGTTTCATGAAGGAAAGTTCCCTATGCAATCAGTTTGAAGATTTGGGGCCATGGTTGTTCTATCCAAGCCATTGATCTGATGGCCCCCATCATGAATGGAGACCATTCCAAAATGATCCCCTCAATTGTTCAACTCTAACCTTCCCGTTAATGGCATGCAAAATACATGATTAAAAAGAAATGCATGAACAAGCCACATTCAATGGAGGAAAGACCAAAGATTCGATTATTAGAATCTTATGATTTGGGAAAGTTTTTAGGAATAGTCCACCCATGATGGGGGTCCATCAGATCAATGGCTTGGATAGATCAACCATGGGCCCCAAATCTACAAACTGAGCTTCGCATGGGGATCTTCCCTACGCAAAAAGAAGAGGAAACTCGGCCTCCATCATATAATACCCCAAAAAAATTAGAAAAGCATAATGGTGCCATACTTGCTCTACAAAATGATCGAGATGTGATTGTGCACTCAAAAATCGTTGGATGAAAGTATTTATGGACTCTGATTGGAGAGTAGTATTAATTCCTGCAAAGAAGTCACATCTCAAGTATGGTAGTGCCCAAAATGTCCGTAATGCATATAAACTGAGAATATGCTTATTCATCTGGAGTCCATATGTGATAACCATCTCCTTCCATCCTACTTCAAAGTCCTCGACTGTCTCCATGCTATAGAGTTGATGGAACTCAGCCTTCCACTTATCGTATTGCGACCCAAGAAGTGCTGAAAACCAATCAGCGAACTTTGCAACGATGTGCCAAATGCAGAAAGCATGTTTGGTGGTTGGCATTTCAGCAACAATGGCCTCCTTAAGCCAAATATTTTGGTCAGTCAAGATTGTTTGTGGAGCTTTTCCTTTCATGAAGCCCAAAAATGCCTGTTGTAAACAGAAAACAACATTAGTTTTATTAAGTCCTGTTCTCACTGTACACAGCAAACATGTATGGCGATCAGGACCATTGATCTGGTGGGTCCCACATGTTCAGACCATAGATTAAGATTCATAGTGGTTGGACAGACCATCGGATCAATGTGTCTTTTGATTGTTGAATGTGAATCTCTGCTCTTTTATTTGTTGTTTTAGTTAACAAACCCATTTTCAAGCCACTGACTGGATGGTTACTGCAGTCCAGTTGCCTTGCTTTTTGGGCAATGGCCCATGAAATGATCCAACAAATCAACAGTCCTGATCACCACGCACAAACCAATTAGTTCAATATAGATGTTTTGGTTTGCACTTCATGGAACTCCTCTAATCAAACGTGTCACAGTAGGATTCTTCATGCTAGGAATAACAAATCACAAGCCTATTACCTTCAGCGCCCATGACAAGGAATGCATATTTTCATCCCGTAGAAGCACGCAACCAAAGAAACAATTCATGCCATGATTATCCACTCCAATCCAGATTCCAAGCAGCATGTCATGGGCATCCAAACGGTGTGTCATGTCAAAAACCACTGCATCTCCAAAAGTCTCATACAATCTAACTGATGAAGCATATGACCAAGCAATATGCTCCAACCTGTTGTGTGAGTCTATCTTAAAATCATACTTGAAGTTGGGGTCTTCATCCTTTATATTCTTGCACATTGTGAGAAGGTCAATGACATCATTATCTCGATCCACATTTCTAAACGACTGCAATAAATTTCTCACATCAATTTCTGTAAATGGTAAGCATCCTAGTTTCACACCTTTCTCTAGTTCCATTAGCCTTAGCATTTGCCTCACCGACATCCCAGCTTTGGCAAACATGCAAATGCGGCTTTTGTCATCTGCCGATATGGTACAATAAGCAGGAAGAAGGTGAACTTCATTCAATTTCAAGAGTTCATGGTTGTGGGTGTTACTGAAGCCCGTAATACGCCATTCAGCAACATCAAAATCTGCCCTTTTGACAATTCGCATGTACGCCGGACACCCACAACGTGATGATTTCCTATTTCTATGTAGTTTGCTTTCGTCGGATGGCTTCAGCTGTGGAAAGCCGCCACGATGGCAAGTAAAATCCCTTCTGGTGATTCCCCTGCCAACTCCATCTTTTCCTCTAGTACGATGTCGTCTAATAGAGAAACCGCATTGCTTTGCAAAACTGCAATAAAATTCATAAGCGGCGTCTTGAGAAACAAACCTTTGGCCAATAAAAGGAACAAGATTTACAGAAGTTTGCCGCGATAAAATTGTTTCCTCAGGTGTTTCCTCTACAGTGCCAATATCATCTGGTGACAGATCTGTACCGGTATCAGAAGCTTCCATCACTAGCCCTGATTCTTCGGACATTCTTTCCATTATATACAAATGTGACCGTAAATATAATGCCTGCACACAACATTGCAGGGATTAAAATACCAAAATAGAATGTCAAACTTACAACCATATCAAGTTTTAAAAAAAAAAATGTCATGACCACCAGAAGGCATGTATCCTCATGATTTACAGATATATTAGGAATAAAGAAAAAGAAAAAAAAACAAACCAAAAAGGTTTTCCAATTCCACTTGCATAGATATCAGATCTTCTGCACACAGCTGCATGTCACCCATCACATGGGTCCCACCAGGAATATGCCATGGCCCAAGAATCAGGCTGCTCCACCCATCAGCCATGTCGTTGTGTAGCAAACAAATGGATGGCTACAAACACTTTGGTCAAGTTTTATACATTGTTGCTTTTAAAGCTTAGATTCCCTGGCACGTCCATACAATTTTTAGTTAATAAAATATTATATGTGAATCATCATCTACCTTTCAAAAAAGAAAAAAGAATAAAAGAGTCAATCATCATCATCTTATCATCTTCATAGCCCTGTGCCTTCTACTTGAGGTCCGCTTTAAGAATCCTATTTCGCCAATAATTCCTATCTACCAAGGCTCTATCCACAATAGGTAAACAAGCCTTCGTATCACTTCATCCTATTAAAATATTTATTTTAATATCATAGTGAAATTATTGTATGTTAATAGCATATCGAATTCCGATCGCAAATTGGTGGAACAGGAGCTACTACAAAGCTCTGATGACAAATGGTGATTGAAATCATTTACACACAAGAATTCCAAAAAAGGAGCAATCCAGTGGTACCGCTACCACCATAGCTTATGGTGGTACTGGGATGTTGTGGGGCCCACGAAATGTATGCACAACATCTAGCCCATTTGTCAGATGTGTTGCCTCATGTTGCCGCCAGGACCCAAAAATCAAGCCAATCCATGAATCAAGTCGGCCACAGCACAGTGAACACTCTGAGAAGGTACACCCACTGTTAATTTGAGTAGGAGCTCACAATGTTTTATGTGGAATCAGGCCATTCGGAGCCATCTCAGACATGGATGAAGGTTTAGGCCAAAAATCAAGTGGTTTTCAATTCATGTGGAAAATCAAGGGTGGGCATCCCCTACCAACTGTTTCTCTGTTCTGTGACCCACATACAGGTAACATGGGGTGACACATCTAATGGATGGGTTGGATGTTGTGCATGCATAGCGTGCCCCCACACAGCAGCCTGATACCACCATAAGCTATATGATACCAGTGCCGCTGGAGTGCACCTCATTACAAAATTAAATAGCAAAAATAGTAAACCTAAAAATTAACTATTTGCATGTAAAAAAGCATCGCAAAGATGAAAGGTAATAATAATTAAACATAAAAATAGCTATTCATATCAGCTGTCTAGGAATGTCAGACATGTAGATATGCACACCTGTTGACAAGGCAAAATTTCAAAAAAAAAAAGAAAGAAAGAAAGAAAAGGAAAAAGAAAAAAGAAAACTGGGCAGTCCTGATTACATGGTGCAGTTGAACTGATAGACCAGCTGAATGTTCCACACCCTGCCGGTGTGGCATATGTGGAAGCATGTACATGGGCTGGAACCTACAGTATTTTGGAATTAGCAAGTGTCCAAAAAAAAAATGCAGTGAAATAGGAATGTTATGAAACAAACAGTATGGGTCCAGTGTTGAGGCTAAGAAATCAATCATGGCAACAACCACCGATATGGTTTTACAGCTTCACTACTCGCCCGTGCATTAGCATGCATAGTTCCTCCCTTATTCGGTAATAGTTTTGAAAGTTGTAACAAATTCATTATTTCCACTGTACAAAGGACAAAGGCCCTTTTTCATCTTTATCAGCTGGGAAATTCATTACTAACAAGAAACTGTAGCTGCCAAAGAAAAGTAGCATAAAAAACCAATATCCCCAAATATTGGAGCTTCCAGAGGGGCCCAATTACTGTTTCATGCTGCAAAAAGGAGATCCAACTTTAGTTTCAAATACAAACTTTGGACATGAAAATGGTTTAGCTGTTTAGGTCAAAGTAACAGCCTTTAGTAGTTGGGTGTGCTCCAGTGGTACCAGTACCACCATAAGCTTATGGTACCGGGGAAAATGTGGGGCCACATGATATATTCACCCGTCCATCACATAGGTCATCTCAGAAAAACCCTAGGACCGAAAACCTCAGCCTGATCCAAAACTAAAGTGGGCCATAACAAAAAGAATGAGCTGGGATGGAACACCCACCCTTGAATTTCACATGGGCCCTCCTAAGTCTCAAAACAGAGTGAATTATGGTCTGACCCTTCATCTGGACTGGATGAAGGGTCTTAAGTCTTAACGGCCATGATTATATGCAAATAACACATTGGGCCGCCCACACTAACTAGCAGTGGGTGTTCTTCTCAATATATTCCATTTACTGTGGCCCACCTGAGTTTGGGATCAGGCTGATTTTTGGGATCTGGGCGTTCTTTGAGTTGACACATCTTCTGAACATGTTGGATTCTGTGAAAACATGCCTTAAATCTACCTAGAAACACCGTAAGTCTACAGTGGTATCGGTACCACTGGAGCATGCTCCTTAACAGTTTCTAACCAGTCACCAACTTGTTTACCTAAAACAGAAAGATTTACAAAATTAGAAGCAAAAAATACAACCTTTGAACAACGCTGTCTACAAGATGACAATAAATTAAAAAATTGTTTTACACCCACACATATGATGATGAAGACAAAACAAACACATCAAAAGAATAACCATCTATTTTTATTCCCATGATAAGGTTTTCATTATAGTAGGAAACAAAGGAACATCCAAATCATGCTCTAAAATTGTTATTTGGAAAAAAGAGAGAAGTAATATTTTATAAGAATATCCAAAACCAGAGATATACCTATTAATCACAAAAATGTTGCAATGTAAAGATATGAATGTGCATTGCCCCATGGGTTCCATCCCCACCAATTCCAATATTTTCCAACCTGAAGCGTGTAGTGGAAATACCAAATACCCATATGAATGGAAAAACTCTTTAGTATTACCTCAAATCCATCACTATCATAATGCTGTCTTCTATCTGGACTTGATAAAAGATTATATGAGTAAGCAACCTCTTTAAAACGTTCTGAAGCTTCATGGTTGCCAACATTTTTGTCAGGGTGGTACCTGTTAAACATTTCACAATAAGATTAACACCAAAGCATCACCTTTACAATCATGATTTTTAAGTCAGGAAACAAAAATAACAAACTGGAACTAGCAAAATCTGTTGGGGGGAGAAAAAAAGTCAAAGTAACACTTCTAAACAATATGAAGTTAACATCACAGAATATAATAGATATAAAAGGCAAACAAACTTTACATTCTCTAAGGCAAAACAATAAAAAGCAAGAAAGGAAAGATACAAAGGCAAAAGCCTAAAGCAGAAGGTGACCCTCTTGTCAATCGGCCTCCAACTAAGCCCTGAGCCAAAAAGCAAAGAAAAAAGAAAAAACAGAATAGCCCAAACACCCAAGACCGAAAATCCAAAAATCTTAGCCATCCAAAACAATGTAATCTCCTTCACTACACAATGCAGCTAGAGAAGTTCCATTAAATTCCGGCAATGAATGCCAAATGCATCAATGTGATCGAGCACTTAAAAGAGCCTCAAGCGAAGAAGCTTTGTCATAATTCTAGCACTCCATTCTATCTAGATACCCCATCAAACCATGAAGGAAAGATCAACCAGATTAAACTTCCACAAATTGAAAAAGAACCACCCGACCAACCAGCAATGACATCAACAACTGATGTTTTACCAGCTCACTGAACCTTGAACATATCAAAGAAATTAACCCAAATGCCCCCCCCCGCAGGGACTGAGAATGAAGAAAAAATGATCCACCAATTCGTCATCTTGTGGACACATAAAGCATGTATTAGGCATCAACACATCACCAAATTCCTCTTCTTGAGATTGTCAACGGTTCAGATTTTATTCATTATGGCTATCCACAAAAAAGCTTGGACCTTGTGAGAATAGGGGTATGGGAGGCTAGGGCCAGGCCAAGGTTGGCCGCAGTTCCATAAGCCCTAGACTTGGCTCCGGCCCTAATCAAGCTAAAGAGAGGCCTTGACCTTGATCCTAACCCTACAAGGCAAGCCCTATAAGGAAAAGATTTAAATAATAGAAGGCTTGAAATAGGAAAATTGATTTTTATTTTTTTTCTGGGTATCATCCTACAACATCCTATCAGATAAGCAGTTTGGATCATCCAAACATAACCCAGATCGACGAGTGTTTTTAAACTATAACATAGATCATAGATCGGTAAGCTGGGATCGAACCGAAGACCTCAATGTTGAAACATGACTTGTCCACCAGCGAGCTGCAGCTATAAAAACTCACAATTGCCTTTCTAACTTGGGCAGGATCCTCCAATAGGATAGCATTAGCAGAAATTTAATGAATATGGTTCGTTCTTTTTTTTTTTGAAAGGCATAATATTGTTCATCCTTGATCTCCCATTCGTTATCTTGTGAAAGAAGAGAGTATCTTGTCCCCCTCCATCAACCAGTAGCTCTAGATTTTTGCCTCCAACTCACTTTTTGTCTTCTCAAAAATGAATTGGTATTCAGCTTTAAGAGATACCCTCTGCTCACCCCCATCTTCATCTAGTTGCCCTTCCTTTTCCTTTCTATCAATGTAGTTGATTTTGCTTAACAAATCATCCTTCCTCGGCCTATCTAACCCAAATGTAGCTTTGTTCCATTCTTTCAGCCTAGATTTAACATGCTGAAGTTTCTTCAGTATCCTATGACCAACCCACCCTTCAACATTACATTTAGCCCACCATTTTGACACTAGATCCAAAAGGCCTTCATGATCCAACCACCAATTATGAAATCAAAATGGCATCACCATACTCATCATCATTAACACTCCCCTCAAGGTGGAGCATATAAATCATCCATGCCAGCTTGTCCTAAATACTCAATGATTGACTTCTTCCAAAAGCCTTGATGAAATTGTCTTGCAACTTTATCTCTACTCAACGAATGACTGCCTTTTTTCCCCTTTCAAAAAAAAGAAAGAAAGAAAGAAAGAAAGAAAGAAAGATCTGATGTACGTGAAAAATACATCTTTAGAGGATACATTCTCACGAATAAACTGATTGTCCACTTCAATGTGCTTGGTCAGCCTATAGAAGACTCGTTTACTAGCAAGGCATGAAGCAACCTAATTATCACAATGTAAGGGAATGAGACTTTCAACTTACAAAGAAAAAAAATCTCATGAAGTAACATTTTGAGCCACATTTACTCGTAAGTCGTATGAGCCATAACTCTATACTCAACCTCTACATCTGATCTCCCCACCACATTATGCTTTTTGCTCTTCCAAGTTACAAAATTACCACCAGCAAATGTAGAATAACATGTAGTCGAGCATCTAACAGCAGGGAAACCACCCAATTCGCATCCAAGTACCCATCAACACGAATAATGCCCAAATCTCATATAAGTTATACCACAGCCAGGAGATCATTTCAAATACCTTAGTATCCTAGTAACTGCATGGCAATGAGAAGTTCTAGGAGCCTGCACGCCTACAAAAAATGTTATGTCAGGACAGGTGACTGTGAGATAAATAATCTTGTCGACCAGACCACGAAACCAGCCAAGATCATCAAACAAGTCTCCTTGATCAACAACCATCTTTTGCTTATGGTCTAAAGGAGCATCAACAGGTTTGGCCCCAAGCATACCAGTCTTTGATAGTAAATCTGTAACATACTTCCATTCGGAAAGATTAATTCCTGCCTTGGACCTAGCCACTTCAATCCCCAAAAAGTACCATTGCTTTTCCAAATCCTTGGTCCGGAAATGACACTTGAGAAACACTCGAGACAGTTTATGCCGCCATCGTCAATGCCTATAAGGCTATAATAACAATGTCATCGATATATACAACCAGCACAATCTCACATGCGCCCTTACCTTTCTTAACAAAAACTGATTGATCGGCTTGGCTACACACTAGCCCACTCGATTAATTTTATTGGACCATGCCTGAGGAGACTATTTCAACCCATACGTGACTCTTTTAAGCCTGCACACTATATTTGACTTCCTCTGACCAACATATCCAAGAGGTTGCTCCATGTAAACCTAATACAAATCCCCATTCAAGAACACATTTTTAACATCTAATTGATGTAGAGCCAGTTCAAATTTACAGCAATAAAGAGAATAAACTCAAATGCATGGAGAAAATGTTTCAGAGGAGTCTACACCAAATGTTTTTGTGAACCCTTTGGCGACAACACGTGCCTTTAAAGGACCAACCGATCCATTTGGAAGATACTTAATGGTGTTAACCCATTTAGACCCCACAGCTCACTTACCAGCAAGCAATAATGCCAACTCCCATGTCCCATTAGAGTGTGAGGCTTGCATCTCTTCATCCATAGCTTGCTTTCAACTAATATCATTGAAAGGAATGGGGTAAAGAAATAGATGGCAAGGAGCTCAGAAATTGCTAGAAGGTATGAGATAAATGATTTAGACAAAAAAAAATTGAGGTAGGATGTAGAGTGCAAGACCAGGTACTTTTGAATACAGCAATGGATAGATCATCAAAGGTAGTAGGGTACAATGGATTTGTGGATGTGGAAGGCAACGACTGAGAAGCATGAAAGACAGTGACAACACAACACCACCCTTCTTCTGTTTAGTGTATACCTGAAGTGGCCGAGTCGAGTGGTAGATCTTCAGAGGTAGTAGGAGGCAATGGATTTGTGGACATGAAAAACTGATAGTTGAGAAGATGAGGGACAGGTGATACAATGCCAGCCTTATTCTGCCTAGTTTATACTTGAAGTGACCGAATGGTAGATGGATCAATAGAGTGTTATGGGTCTGCAACAAGTAAAACAACTTGAGGTGGTATAGCCATGTCCTCAGACTTCTGATGCTCAAATATGGAGAGAGAGAGAGAGAGAGAGAGAGAGAGAGAGAGAGAGTACATTGGCATCCACAGCTGAGACCTAGAATACCCAAAAGATACATTTCAAATCGCAAGGATCTAACTTGTCAAACCTGGGTCCCTAATGATGGATAAAACATATACACCCAAAAACCTTTGGACAGAGAAAGAATGCGAGACACTCTAGACTCAAAATTTGGCATGGAACTTTTCCCTTTAACACAAAAAAGGGCATATGATTGATGAGAAACATGTGGCTAGTATGGCATCTCCCCAAAAATACTTGGCTACATTCTCCTGAAATAAAAGAGCATGGTTACTTCAGAAATAAAAGAGCATGGTTACTTCAAGTAAATGCTTATGCTTGCATTCAACACCCCATTTTGTTGTGAAGTGTGACTCCGACATGTTTGATGTATGATTCCATGCTTTTGTAAAAATGACCTGAAAATTATTGGAAATGTATTCACCCTCATTATTAGAATGCAGAATTAGGATGTTTGTCTTGAATTGATTTGTAATCTCAGCACAAAATAATTGAACTGTGGAAAAAAGCTTATGTTGTATCTTTTTATAAATATAGCCAAGTAGTTCTAGAAAAATCAGCGACAAATGTGACACAATACTTAAACCATGATAGTGCATCTTTGTCACCATTGACAATGAAGACAGGCCCAAAGGTTGTCAAGGATGAAACCGCAGAAGATGACCTTTGGTCAGGAGAGGGCTCACCCGACATTGAAATGGACAAGCAACTGTTTTTGACGAACAAGAGAAAGGCCTTTGATCATTTGAACTCATTTGACAAGCACTTTATGAATGATTAGTTTGTAGCAACCATAAGGACAGGGATGTTATATGGGAGCTGGAACCTATGATCCCAAATTCTTTATTTCTATTTTTGGATTTGAAATTTACTGCTTTAGGATTTCTTTAGGAAGATAAGGAATGAGATGTTTTATATGTAAGGAGACTTTTGAAAGGGAATAATGTTATTTACATTTAAGAAAGATATCAGGATACTTGATCAGATGTATCTACTATTCTAGCATCAAAGTTTCATAAAAAAAAAAAAAAAAAAAACTGCAATGAGGACTAGAGGATGAGAATGAAATCCATTTCAATCTCACAAGGAGGTTTGCCTCTCTAACTAGCGAGTCATATCAATAAATATTTCCATTTTATTTTTATTATTTTAGGTTCATATCATGTAATGACATCTTTTATAAATCTTGGTGTGGGTGTGGGTGGGTGTCTGCATGGGAGAAGATGGGGCCATGCTGGTGCATGACAACCATTAGTTAAGTGGTAGCAACTCATCCACAGTACACTTGCGTTCTTCCAGACCACCCAAACCATGAACCTTGTTAACACACTGACGTGGACGATCCAAACCATCTGACTTTGTAACTGAATTAAGAACACTAACCATTTTAAACATGCATTTGGTTCCACCAATTGGACAGTTAGGATCATCCAATCAACACAATTTTCAGGCTACACCCCATCCATAACGGCGCCAACAATCTGGACGGCATGGATTCACATTATATAAGCCACACCCACGGCACATGAGTTGCCACCAGATAATAAATGGTACCAAACACCACAAGCACAAATTATTTCAAGGAAAAGGAATAACTAACTCAAACTACCATCTCATATACACCATAACAACTGTGTATACACATCCCAATAACCCAAAATCAAACAACACAGACTTACATTTCTCTCCCCCATTTGGATGAGAGGGACTTACTTTAGGGCTAACTTCCTGTAAGCCGTCTTGATCTCCAAGTCCGTCGAAACCCTAGAAACTCCTAAAACCTCATATGGGTCCCGCTGAGGAGCAGGCCGCGACGGATTCTCCATCTCCTGCGACCTCACCGTCCGATCCAACCGACCAACCTCAATCGCATCCGATCATATCTCAAATTCGCCCAAATTCAATCAAAATTGGGATTAAAGGATCCCTGGAAAAGGAAAGAACCCCATAACAGATGAAATAACCCTAAATTCAAATGAAACTCAATCGTAGGAATGAGAAATGATCCTAAATTCAAATGAAATTCAATCGAAGGAATGCGAATTTTACCGTTTTGAAGGGAAGATGGTGGATCTTTGGGGGGTTGAAAGCTGGAAAATTTCTGTAACGGGAGGAGAAAGGGAGGAGTAACGTGCATCCGTTAAGGGAGAGTGGCGGTCTAAAAACGGTAAAGGCTAACGTGCACCGACGGGGTGCACGGGGTTATTGAGTGCACGCGATGTGAGCCGTTGGATACAACGGTTGCTTTCCTTCTGCCGTTGTTATGGTTTTTTCACCCGGGGCGTGATTTGAGAGCCTGATTTTTCGCGCGCGGGATGATCTGCGCTCCTTGCGCACTCCGGATCAAACGGCGCACGCTATAAAGGAGGGGGGTGAACTTCTCACGGTGGCGTAAGTTAGACGAACCCTAATTGAAGGAAAACCGTTTCGACCGTATCCGGCGCATGTTCTCCTTTAAGGTTTCTAACGTGCGCAGGAGCGGACGTTGGCCGATTGGGTTGGACGGTTGTTTGGAGAGCGGATCCGCTGCCTCAGATAGCGTGCCATAAGAACCTGGCAACGTCTATGATGATCTGAACCATGAATTCTGCAGAATCAGCCGTTGATTGGACACTGATCAAAACGTTTCTTTGATTGGATCATCCTAACCGTCTATTATTAAATAAACATGTTCTCAACGACTGTCAGCCTTTGCTTATCTCTGCCTTTTATTTTGTTTGTATGCCACCAGTTCAACGGCTAGGATCATCCAGTAATTGTGATTTTTGCACCACGTCCCACCCACTATTTTAAATACCAAATGAGTGATAGTGATCTCCCCCATGCATGCAACTTGTATGGAGGCAAGAGGCACCAGGTCTCTCTACAACACCCGTTCTACGAAGAGTGTGCAACACCTAAGGTCTGTGGGCCCACCATGATGTTTTTGTTACATCCACTCCATCCATCAGTTGAGAAACTATAGGACTTCTGGAAAATAATCTGTTCGATCCAAAACTCAGATGAACCACACCATGAGGAACAGTGGGGATTAAGTACCTTTAAGATGAGGTGAATAAGCGGGTGGATGAGCCGATGCTATGTGCACACAATAGAGTGCTGATATTCAAATTCAAAGAAAAGGCCGAGATTCAAATTCAAAGAAAAGACCTTCTCCTCTTATACAATGTCAAACAACCACTTAATTTAAAAGCTTACATTGACTTTAGCCAAATTTAGTATGAATTGGAATTGAAATCAAAATAAGGTAATTCTGAATCTTTAGTTGTATTTGTCACCATGTAATTGAAATTCACTGAAATTTAAAAGTTGAAATGCATTGTAATTTTGTAGCATAATTATATAAATTTAAATTTAATTATCAAATCAACTTTAATAAACCAAATTAATGTACATACTTATATTTGATGGAATGACTACAAGATGCTCATTAAAATATATACTTAAGCAAAGTATAATGAAATTCCAAGTCTCAGGTGAGCGAGAAGTATAAGGATAAAAGATGACTCATGAATGTCTTTTAACCACTAATTTACATGACTAATGTTTAGACAGTTTGAATTATTCTACTAATATGGGTTTAAAGGTATAGCCAATACTTGAGTCATCTTGGAGCATCAGCAGCATGCCACATTTACAAATAGCTTAGTAAGGTTATTCTTACACATACAACTCTTTTACCTTTCAAAGTAAACTTTCAATTATACTAGAATCACTATAGAAAGGTGAGATTTTAAAGCACGCTAAAATTGTGAATTTCATTGCCGTCCAACTCCGTTTACTCATGAATTCATATTGGCAAATGACTTTTGGAAGCCGAATGCAAATGCACGGCTAGGATTGCACAGGCATGTTTCGCTCCATTGCAGACCGCTTTAGAGATCGCCTCATGATCAGAACTATCCATGTCCTTGAACCTACTTAAATGCATCGCCATAGGAAACTTTGAAAAGATGGCTGACAGTCGATGGGTACATTGAGCGACTGCCACTAAAAGAAACTTTCAATGGATTAGATTCAACTACAAAAATCATGGGGAAGAATCATCTTTTCAACTGATTAATGAGCCATGGTCCATTCAAAGTATATGCAACTCAAAGGACAGTGTCGATAAGGTGCGTAGCTGGTGCGAGCTCAAAAGGCACCTTTTTCGTGTGCAATCTACGTGTGCCCAGTGTGTATCATCATTTTTGGCTTTTTCTGTTTTGGGGAATGAATAAATGAGAAGTGGATTGGTTGGTGACCTAATGTAGTGATCAGACATGACATGACATGACAGCATTTAATTTGGGTCATGTATCTATGTTTGAAGTGGGCCCGGTTGAGTGTGTGATGGACCCAACAGTTTTCAAACATGCTTTACGTGACCCATCTCTAACAGCAGCGTGGGACAAAAAGTGCTGCTTGAGAGCTGGGCTTGGTCAATGGAACAACTTTCAAATATATTTTGTGGGCTATCTTTGACAGCAATACTGGTCCAATCAAATTCCGCCAAGTCTCATCATCAACTTTACATAACAATTTTTTTTCTTTTTTTTTCTTTTTGGGTTAGTACACCCAACCAGCTTTGTTAGTCACATCACAATGTTAGCCACCCCCGCTATGGGAATCGATACATGACCTCAATGGTTGCCTCTTCATCAACAAAGTTGTGAAGCAGATTAAAAACTTAGTGAAACACGCAACAGGATAATTAGGGTAGGAAAATAGCTACCATTGAAATTTCCTTAGGTCCAGTAAATGGTCGGGTTCGGGGCGGGTTTATCCAAAACCAGACCCGCCCATTTACTAAACGGGTCTGGGTCCAAATTTTAGACCCAGACCCTTTTACTAAATGGGCGGGTCCGGGTCGGGTCTGAGTCAACCCATCAGACTCATTTATAAATGGGTTCGGGTCTGGTAGAGGGAGATCCACCCAGACCCATTTATAAATGAGTCAGGTCTAATGGGTCTGGGTCTGGGTCTGGATCAAGTATGCAAGCATTTTACAAGGCTTAAAATCGGGTCTAGACGAGTCTGGGCTAGACGGGTCCCTTGAAACATAGATCAAACCCGCCCACTTACTAAATGGGTTCGGGTTGGGGCGGGTCGGGTCTAATATAAAGGAAACCAGACCCAGACCTGGTTTAACAACTGGGTCTGTTCTTGGACCCAGACCCGTACCATTTAACAAATGGGTCGGGTCTGGGTCGGGTCTAAATGGGTTGGTTCTGGGTACCCCATCGGGTCCGCTGACCCATTTACAGCCCTAGGTCCACCGTGATGTGTATATGCCATTCATACCATTTCTAACAAAATCAACTGAAAATACAAAAATATTAGTACGATCCAAAACTATTTTCAAGCGTAGAGGAGATTAACTAAATTGGGTGCTTTTTTTTTTTTTTTTTTTTCTTTTTTCCATGGTCCAACCTTAACAGCTTTTACCGCTGCTGCCTGCAACCAATTCCTCGCCTACCCTATCGGTTTTAGCCGTTGAATTCGGATTGGTGGCTTCTTGTTTTTTTTTAGCATTTTATTTCAACCAGCCATTTGATGGGACCTATGGATGGTCAAGATTGCGCAAACATTGTGATTTTGGGACCATGATCCATTGACAATAGGTCCAACGGTGTCGATCCATGTAGATGTATGCCACATGCGCGGTATAAAATTACAATGGTAACTTGGTAATTAGTTAATAAGATCAGGCCAATCATGTGATCTTGGGCAACCTTGCCAAAAGTCGAGAAAGTGTGTGAGATCTGAACCATCCATCAGGTACGGGCCACTAGCCCACTGAAAGTCCAGGATCCAACACGTGCACGCCAAATTGGCACGTGCAGCGTTTCAGTTACAAGACGTCAACCTTACCTTTGTGGGGCCCACCGATGATGTATATGTAGAAAACCGTTAATGGGGAGAGAATTTTCATCCGTACCGTGAATCCCAAGAATCATTGCTACCAAAAACTCAGTAGGGACACACCACAACATGGAGCAATGTACATGCATAGGTTGTACATTTATTCACATTGTGTGGCCCATTTAAAACTTGAATGTTCTTATTTTCGGTGTGTCCCTTAATTCATGTGCGACGCACCAGATGAATGGATTGGATGACATATAAACAGTACAACGGACTCCTCATTCAACTTAAGTTTGTATGGTAAGGGTCCCTTCCTAATTTTCCCATTTTTCCTTCGGCGTCGTCCGTGTGGCCCACCTTGGTTATGGATAATTCTACAGTGAGACGTCTCCCCCATTTACCACACGTATGTGTTTTATCCACGCTGTTCATCCATTTCTCTAAGCTTATTTTTGGGTATGAGCCCAAAATTGAAGAATATCCATAGCTCAAGTGGGCCACACCACAGAAAACAGCGGGATAATGACATCACCGTTGAAAACTTCCTATAAGTCCACCATGATGTTTATTTGTCATCCAACCTGTTCATTAACGCAGACCTGAATGAAATATTAGCTTGATAGAAAACTTGTGTGCATTAGGAAGTTTTCAGCGGTTCAATTTTCATTGTTTCATGTCGTGTGGTCCACGTGAGCTTTGGATATACTTCAACTTTGGGCTCATACCCTAAAATGAGGTGGACAAACGGATGGACAGCATGGATAAAACACATACATCATGATGGGTCACACAGAGTCTTCACATGGGTCAGTACACAATCTACATCCCTCAATTTTAAGTTAAAGACCTAACATGGCGCCCCCCTTCATATGACACTACATGGGCCCACTGTGAGGCTCATGTCCTAACACAAGCTGACGGAAATAATGGACGTTGTAGATGTGGCAGGGACACTGCAGGGAGGCTTCGTAGACTGGGTGAGAATGAAGTCACCTCCGCCGAGGGCTCATTTTGGCACATTGTAATTGGAATGCATTGGAATCCAATTCACAGTTACACTGAATGCATGTGAATTGGAACACCTATTTGTATTGGAATTCTTTATTATATTCATAAAACTTGAATTTGAATAATTAAATCAATTTAATATTCTAAATTAGTTTAGGAATGTTATGTTTGATGGAATAATTATAATAAACTTAATGAAATATATACTTCCATCAAAAAAGAGAAAATTCTGAGTCTTGAATAGGCCACAAGCATAAGAATCACACAAACCAACAATTTTTACCCATTTTAGATGACCACCCCTTGGAGAGTTCAAATCATTCTATTGGTGTGGTTTTAGTGTTGTTGTTGATGATTGGATTCTTTTAAGGTATCATTGCATGCCATATTAAAAATGCATTAGAATAAAAATCACAATTATATTGGAATTAAAGTGATTTTGAATGCTTAAGTATTTTTGACAGCTTGTAATTGGAATGCACTAAAATTTAGAAGTTGTGTTTGTATACTGTAATTAGAATATATTTAAATTATTTAAAAAAAAATTTGAATTTAATTAACTAAATCAACTTTAATATCCCAAATTAACCTACGTATATGATATTTGGTAAAATGGTTGTAATAAGCCCATTGAAATATATATTTTACCAAAAATGACAAAATTTAAAGCCTTGAGTTGGCCTCAAACCTAAGGATCACAAATAGGTCACTCATTGGCCTTTTTTAACCGTTCATTGAAATGGCTGAAGTTTGGATAATACATATCATTCTACAAATGTGATTTAGTGTTGCAATCCATAATTGAATTACTTTGGGTATCGTTAGCATGCCACACGTATGGTAAATTAGTAACCTAGCGACACCTTTATTAAATGTGCAACTCCATGCAAGGAAGGGAAAAAAAACGATAATTAACTTTAATTACACTATAATAACAATAAAATGTGAGATTTCAAAAGACGATAAAATTGTGCATTTAATACTGGAGATGTAACTATAATATCATGAAAATTTACATAATGAATTTAGATTTAATGGGCAATTTTGATGTGTGGGTTGACACTAATAAAATCATAATAATGGCACATTTCCATTCCATTAACTGACAAATACAAAGAAATCCATTTGTCCCGTAATACACTTACACAGTTACACTTGAGACTATGCTGCCTCGAATCAACGGCGCCAAACACAACATTTTGGTGCACTTACCTCAAAGTACCTCCGATTACAGCCAATTTCAGCATACCAAACAGGGTGTAACATTAGGGGGGAAGAATCAAATGGAGGGGTTGGATGGCACAAGCACACCACGGTGGGGCCCACATCCTTCGAATGTATCCATATCTTAATACCATGAAATTCCAGACAGATGCTGAGGGCATTTCCGTCGTCCAAACAGAAAAATAAAAATAAAAAAGAAGATGTGGGGCCCACTATCAAACCAGCACTGATTGAATGGCACCAGGAATAGGTGAAGAATCAAATGTAGGGGTTGGATGGCACAAACACACCACGGTGTGCCCCACATGCTTCGAATGTATCCATACCCTAATACGGACGCAGGCATCTCCTGGGTTCGGAATCTAGGTGGGGGCCACCGTGATGTTTGTGAGAAATCTACGCCGTCCAACCGTTTTTTATATCATTTTAGGCATTGCAACCAAACATGAACGGGATCCAAGACTTAAGTGGGCCGCCCTAAAGCAAAAGGTGGGTAGGGAAATTCCTACCGTTGAAACCTTTATTGGTCCACAGTGATGTTTATATGACATCCATACCGTTCATAATGTCATTCCTACTTAGATAAACTGAAAACACAAATATTATCCTGATTCGAAACTTCTGTGGCCCCACGAATATTTCAACCGTGGAATTTCAATCGTCACGTTTTCAGTCCACTTGAGTCTTGGATTCCGTTCATTTTTAGTGGCAATGCCTAAAATGATCTCACAAAATGTTTGGACGGCATAGATTTCTCACAAACATTACAGTGGGCCCCACATAAATTTAGAACGCAGGATATGCCTGCGAAAGGCTTTCACAGGCAATCCGCGTCCCCTAATACCTGGACGCGGATTGACCCAACACCAGCTCCCGTCAAAGCTGTGTGGGCACCATCATGATTTATGTGTTTTATCCACGTTGTCCATCCATTTTCCCACCTCATTTTAGGGCATGGGCCAAAAAATTAGGCAGATCCAAATCTAAGGTGGACAACACCACAGGAAACAGTGGGAATTAAACGTCCACCG
Source organism: Liriodendron chinense (assembly GCA_003013855.2). NCBI lineage: Eukaryota > Viridiplantae > Streptophyta > Magnoliopsida > Magnoliales > Magnoliaceae > Liriodendron > Liriodendron chinense. The sequence continues at coordinate 5,810,692 of ML058484.1, read as the reverse complement.
TTGAAAACTTCTTGGAGGCGGCAGAAGTTTTTGGATCAAGCTGATATTTGTGGTTTCACTTCATCCAGGTCCGTGTGACCTTATCAATAAATTTGATGGCAAATAAACATCACGGTGGGCCTTAAAAAGTTTTTAATGGTGGACGTTCAATCAACATGGTTTTCCTGTGGTATGGTCCACCTAAGATTTGGATCTGCCTCATTTTTGGGCTCATGCCCTAAAATGAGGTGGAAAAATGGATGTACAGCGTGGATAAAACACATACATCATGGTGGGGCCTACACAGCTTTGACATCAGCCGCCTGGCTGATGTTGGGGTCACTACCCATCTGCGTTCCTAATACCATAAAACTCCTGACACGGACCGAGGCATTTCCGTCGTCCAAAATAGAATAAAAAGAAAAATAAAAAAAGAAAATGTGGGACCCACTATCAAACCTGCACTGATTGAATGGCAACAGAAATCAAATCGCCTAGAAAACGAAGGATCCGCGGATAGAAATCAATTCCCCCAAGAAAACCTTCCCCCAAAATACCCAACAAATAGGCAAAAAATCCATACAAAATCCATCAACTTTCCTCTCCCAGAAATGCCCCTCGATCGTCCAATGCGATTTGCTGCAGGAATAAAGAAAAAACAAAATATTAAAAAAATAATAATAATAAAGTCTGTGAGGGGCATTTCCGTCAATTCTCTTATTCAGTAGCCATGGACGAGATGGGAGCATTTGTTCTTGACCCAACGGAATCCGTTCTGGAAAGAGGCCTTAACCTTCCCTTCCAGAGCATACGTCTTGTAACCCGCGACTCGCTTTCTCCGCTGCAGCTCACGATTGTTGAAGCTCCAGGACGAAGGCGACTTGGATGACGAGGACGTGTGGTAATTCGTCCTCGACCCGCTAGAGCACCATTCGGAGGGAGCATTGGGTGGGCGTGTGGAGTTTTGGTACGCCCGCCCAAACGACCTGTCGTTCGGCATCTCCGGCTTCCGGTCCCCTCCTCCACAGGTCCGGAAGCTGTTGCGGGAATCGGCCATGGAAGGAGAGGCAGATAAGAGAGAGAGATGATGGTCTTTTTAGGATTTGCTGTCTCTTAGAGAGAAAAGATCGGAGGGAGTTGAGGTGGAGAGCTCTTGCATTTTAGCTGTTTGATGGATGGATGAGAGACAGAGAGAGAGAGAGAGAGGGAGAGAGGGAGGGGTGAGACGAGCTCGAGCTTCTCGCTCCGGATCTTCCGCATTTTTTTGAGGACGCGAGTTTCCGGAGCCTGTCGAAGAGAAAGGTACGTGGGGCCTACCGTAATGCATGTGACATCCAATCCGTCCATCATCTGCGCCAGCTCATGTTAAGGCGTGAGGCCGAAAATAAGGGCGATGCAAAATACAAGTGGGCCACATCACAGGGAAAAGAGGACGTGACTTCCCGGTAACCCTCTATGGGTCCCACCTCTTGGCATTCTCAATCGGTCTGGTTGGGACATGGCCCCAGAGATGAGGGACTCGGATTGCGTAGTGTAGCCCACAGCACTGATGTAGTGTGTGCTGCTGGAAATTGTCTGTGAGCCCCACTATGACGTATGTGTTTTATCCATGCTATCCATCAATTTTGCCACAAAGTTTTGCGTGTGTGCCTGTCTGAGTGACATGTGGCATGATTTGTACCGAGTGCCTGGTGCCAAGCGAAGGGTTGGTCATTCAAATGATTTTTTTATTTTTATTTTTGAGAAATTTTCAGCTGTAAACCTCTCTTTTGACCATTATTCTCAGCTAAACCGCTAATAGTTTTGTTTCCAAAAGTAAACTTCACTTGTACGGATGAGACATTTTCAGATCGAAATACCCCTGTTGTTAGGATTTATTCCTTCTAAAAAAAACATATTTTCTCCTCTTCTATATTCAAAACTCATTTTTTTTTTCCTCTCATCTATAGCAAAAAAAGCATCATCTCTTTAATTTTGAGATTAGTTTTCACTTTAGAGCACTATTTTTCTATTTTTTCAACTCGTGTTTCATTGGAAACAAGGTTGTGGTGTGGACCAGATAAGAAAGAAGAATGTGAATTTTTTTCTCAACGAATGCGTTTTTTTTTTTTAATAATCAAGTAGGATCTTTGTTTTATCGCAATGTGTTTTTGCAATAATCGATCTTGTTGAATTTCAACGAGTATATTGATATTTCAAAGAGCACAGTGTAAATGTTAGGACATTCGAAGATTCGTGATGACTGTGCTCTTTGAATTACTGTGCTCTTTAAATTTTACATTGTGCTCTTTGAATTTTACAGTGTGCTCGTTGAATTATATCTGTGCTCTTTAAAATTCAACGAGATTGCGGTGAAATTCAACAAGATCGGTCAATTTCACCGCGATCGATGAAATTCACCGCGATCTCACCGTGATCGCGGTGAAATTAACCGATCTCGTTGAAATTCACCGCGATCGCGTTGAAATTGAACGCGATCTCCCATTTCAGTATTTCAAGGTTATATTGGCATTTCTACAAACACTTTGTATGTTTAATCAAGCCATAATATTCCCATTTCAACATTTCAAGGTTACATTGGCATTTCTACAAACACTTTGTATCCCAAGGTTAACAAACAATCTTAAAACGAAAATCACCCCCAAATATTCAAACGAATAATTTTAAAACGAAAATCACCCCCAAACATTCCTAAAACATACCTTTCCGTAGCCTCTTAGATGGAGGAGCCATAATAACTGTTGAAAACTGAAGATATATGAACGAAGATGAAGATGAGATGAAAATTATGTGTCTCGTTGATTTTCAACGAGATCAATTCAACGAGATCGCAGTGAATTTCGAAAGGAACAAGGGCAGTTTGGTTAGAAAAATAATGAAAGTTTACTTTTGGAAACAAAACTATTGAAGGTTTAGCTGGGAATAATGGTCAAAAGAGAAGTTTACAGTCGAAAATTTCTCTTTATTTTTTCTTTTTTAAACTTTTAGTGGAAATGGTTTCAGCACTCACGCGGTTGCAAACCATATTTCAATTTAAAGAATAATAAGAGAAATAAGATAAAAAGATGAAAGTATTTTATTAATGGTTGTACAATATTGACACTCATGATCAGCTTTGAGAGATGAAAGGTTATTTGTTCATTACTCTATAGAAAATCGGAGTTCATGACGAGATAACCAATAAAGGGCGGATCTTCAACAATATGTTCATTGCTCGATTAAAAACCAAGCTTCGTTGCAAGATGGTTGCTTCGGTGATAGTTTGTTAGTGGACTTAACGGAACTAAGCACACGGTGAGACGGTTGTGATTCAACTATCTCTTCGTCGTCTGTTATTGACCAAATTTCATGACAAGTTATTTGGTGGAATCACCTAGCACGCAACAGAAAAGTGTCGCAGCCTTTTGTTCAAAATTGAGCAATCTTCTTTGAAGGTTTAATTTTCTTAGACTCTTGCATTTAATACTTTTCAATATAACATGCATTTAACTTCTTAAGTATGAAGTTTATCTTAACCATGTAGCAGCTATATGGTATCTTTTGGGCCATCTGATCTAACCTTAATAAGCTGGGTGTAAACACACTATAAGAAACAATGGTGATTGGACACCTACCATTAAATATTTGTTAAGGCTTCAAAAGTTTTGGGTGAAGTTGATATAGGGGTGTTTTCCCTTCATCTAGGTTTGTGTGACCTAATCAATAGGTTGGATGGAAAATAAAAATTATAGTGGGCCTAGGAAATTTTTAATAGTGGGCGTTCAATCACTACAGTTTTCGTGTGGTTTAAATGAGATTTGGATCTACCTCATTTTTTGGGCTCAAGCCCTTAAACCAGCATAAGCTGAGTGGGCTCGGGCCTAGGCCTCAGTAAACCAATCCAATTGAACCCTACCCTATATGTAGTACACATGCATGTTAGTTATGACTAATGTATGGAATATAATTGTAAAATCATGACTAATGTAGGAAAGAGGATGATGCAAGGGTTTTTTTTTTTTTTTTGCTAGTCATGCAATGCACCCGCCCTGCGTTACACAATGCACTTGCTATTAAAACGCCTGGGCATCTTCTAGCTGGGCTAGTAGGTGAGACACGATGCAAGTTTGACTTGCATATACTACATTTTTTGTTCATAGCATATTCACATTGCACCCTACACATGTTGTCCATTAGAATCTCTTGCACATGTTTCACCCTCTCAATTGAGGGGTTCTTCATTGAATTCCCATTGTTAAAGACTACCAAGGGCCAACTGTAATTTTTATTTGCCATCCAACTTGTTGATAAGGTCAAATTAACTTGGATGAAGGGAAATTATAAATATTAGCTTGATCCAAAACTTTTATAACCCACAATAAGTTTGTAATGGTCAATCACCACAGTTTCCATTGGTTTGTTCCACCTGAGATTTTGGATCTGCTTAATTTTTGGGAATACATCCTAAAATGATGTAGAAAAAATGGATGGACAATGTGGATATATAACAGATTCATCAAGGTGGGCCCCATGGTCAGTGTTACCCAGGTAACGTCTCATCGACTCCCGCAAAGTGCAAGTTAAGCATCAAAATCATTAATAACCAATGGTCCAACTCATTTTTTAGTATGGTTCACATATTGTGTTAGTGCACTTTTCTGTGGCATACTAGTGCACCTTATTTCTCAATTACGTAAGTCTGTGAGCCTTGGTATTGGTTGAGCCCAAAGAAGATGAAGACGGAAGACTCAAGAGGACCTGCTACATCAAGGAAGAAGAAACAGATAAATGAGATGCCTTTGTGAGCCAAAACCCTTGAACCTAAATAAAAACTAAACCTTTAGATGACTTGATTCCATAGGTATACTTTTAGTCTTTTTAGAATGGTCTTAGGTGTTCCAAAAGATCACCCAAGAAAAGGCCTTAGAGGATGCATAAGCTACTGTAAACAAGATAGAACAAACAACAAAGCTCATAAGTTTGTCAACCAATCACAAGTTTTGGGCGACTGATCGCAGGTTTTGGGCGACCGGTTGCTAGAGGCCTAAAATGGGTCAGTAAGTTAAAGCTAGAATCCTGGCCAAATTAGGCTGGTCGCTGGCCTTAGTCGACCGATTACATAAGGCCACATTTGGGACAACAAGCAGAACTAGTCCCTGGCCTAATTCAACTGGTCGTCGCTCTTCGTGCGACCAGTCGAGGACCCTGTACGACCGGTCACAAGTTAGCCATTTGCTGTAATTTTCTATCTGTTGGAACTTTTGCTTTATATATTGACAGCTTGGTTTTTAAGGTTCAGAGAGAAAATTTAGTGTATTAGATGCCACCCTCATTGCCTACATCATTAGGCTCTAATCTTAACAATTTCAAGCCATTTTCCTTGTGTTTGATTACAAGTTAGAGCATTCAAAAGCTCAATTGAAGATAGACTTGCTCTCTCTTGATCTTTAGATGCTTTAAACACTTACACCATAGGTATATCCTTAGTATAAACCTCTCTAGAGATCCAATTAGGTAGAATTCTTCTAAGCAACCAAATCCTACTCGTTGCAGAGAATTCTCACCACCACCTAGCACCTTGAACATCTCTTTGGAGCATTACATGCAAGGTAGTTGATTGTTGGAGCTGAGGCATTAGCAAAGCATCGATAACATGATCAAGGGAGTAACAAGGAGCTAATTGAAGCAGGGAGAGCAGAAATCAAGTAACCCAAGCGGCGCGAAAAAAGGGGCTCAATTAGATAAGTGTCGAATTTGTAAGAGTCTAGTTGCACTATTTTCTTGTGGAGGATTAAGTATGAGAGTTTGGAATCAAACTCCATCAAGTCTTCAAGGGGAGCCTCCGGTAGGAGTGTATGCTAGGTTCTTGGATTGGAACCGAAGGATTGGGAGGAAGCTTGCTAAACTCCTAGGTTAAATGAAACCCGTAAACATAGGTTGAGAGGAATCTTGTCAAATTCCCCGGTAGGGTGGAACCGATTTAAAATACCTAGGTTGGGAAGAATCTGATTTAAACTCCCTTAGTAAATTCCGGCATGCTCAAGAAATGAGTATGAAAATCGGGAGTGGAGTAAACAAGTAGTCGAACCACTATACATGCTTGTGTTTGAGATTGATTTGAGCACATTTCTACTTATGCATTGTATGTTTAATTGCTTAATTGGAATGTATGGTAAGTTCTAGATATGATCATTCACACACAAGATGTATATTTACTAGGCTTGGAAATATATGCTTAGCATGATGGATCTCATATTGTTTATATATTCTTCTAGACTAGTTGTTCAGATAGTTATATCATTTGTAGTCTATATAATTGCACATTGATTAGAAGCTCAACATGTTGCATCATTATAATCTATGTGCTTAGGCTAGTTTGCTTAATTGCATTATCTTTTGTAGCTCAACATGTTGCATCATTATAATCTATGTGCTTAGGCTAGTTTGCTTAATTGCATTATCTTTTGTAGCCTTTGTGATGGGACCCGCTTATGCTTGGAAACTAAATGTTCTTGCTTAACTAGTTTAATTAGGTAAGAGGCTTTTAAAATGATTTTAAAATGGTCCTAATCACCCCACCTTAGGACTTAGCCATAAGTCTAATCTTCGTAAGCTTCCGTACGTAGCGTAGGGTGTCGTGTTAAATGATCCGACACAATTTGATATTAGTTTTAGTTTCTCCTTTGATGGTCTTTACGTGTGGCCCACCTTTTTATCGATTCGTATGTTCTACACAAGTGATACACTGGGGGGTCACACCAGACCAATGGGTTGTATCATTAAACGACAACGCCTCTATTGCAAACCCCTAAAATCCAAGTTAGGTCTAAGGATCCTGTAACTTCTCTTTTAATAAGTTGCTCTTGTGACACACACCAACTTAAAACATCTAAATGGGGCCCTCATGCGGAGAATGTATGTTGGTAATTGAAATCATCTAAAATGGAGCCCTACCTTAAGAAATAACTTATTGTAAAATTCTAGCCATTAATCTGCTTTGTACTCTATGGTCCACCAAACGTGTGAAACGCCTTGATGTTTTTGTTGCTAGAGGCAAAGATGCCAACTCCCCTTCATTTGATTGAAAAAAAAAATCAACTTTTGACTTCTGTCAAAAGTTATATGAATATAATACTTGGATAAATAAAATATTATCACATATATAAGGTTATTCAAGTAAAATAAACTTTAAAAGGGTGTTTGGTTGCTTTACTTTTATTTATGTATTATTTTTATATAGAAATTCTTTTTTTTTTTTTATGGCACATTTTTTTGGGGATTTTTACGGCTAAATGCTTTAATGATTCATATTTTACTAAATAGTGACTCCATGAATCATGTTTGTTAAAAAAAATAATGGATTTATAAAAAAAAAAAGAGCAAAGAAAAATCGGTTTTACCTTATTTTGTTGTTTTAGTTATCTAAATTATTTTCAAGGATTGAGTTTACTCTTACATTGAAAAGGAGATGAAAAAAAAAGTCTTTATATTAGTGTTTAGGAACCAAGGGTATACCATAAGAGTAGCCACGCACTTGCATGTGAGTCGTGGCGTGATGTGATGTGTATGGTCAGAGAGTTGTCATACACCAACACAATAATTAATGAGTCGGCATGCACCAACATGTAATTAATGTGTCACCAGCATACGCATCAAGACTAGCGGTTCGAATTATTCTCTTTATAAAAACACATTGTTTTCACGTTTCATACGTAAGAAAATTTTACCTTCATCTTCTCTGTCTGCTTCTTTTCTTATTTTTGTATGTTTTTTCTTTTGCGCAAATTAGATTGAGCAACCTGGGTTGGTATGGCTGAGATCATATGTGTGCCTGATCTAAGTAATTCATCATGGAGGAAATTTGTTGTATCCCAAGGGCGTAGTTGTAAGAAAGTTGTTGTATCTTATGAGTAGAGTTGCTGAGATCTAATGTATTAAGGTTCTTCCTTGTAAAGGCAAATATGTCTTTAAGGCATTAATTGTTGTTTACACTTGTTTTAAACATACATGGACCAATGAGATATTGCTACATGTCGGCACTACGCACTAAACAATGAATGAAATCCTACTCGTGTACCAAGAATATTGTTTACACATGGCCTGATGTAATCAAATCAAATAATCTAAAAGAGGCCACATGATAGTCATGCCCTGTATGGTGTAGATTAACTATAAGAAGAGTTAGAGACGTACACATGAGAGAGCATTAAATGCTAAAGTTTTATAATAAAAAAAATGCTCTATGTAAAATTAAGAGTCTCATTAAAATAAGTCTCTCTCTCAGTATTAAATGTCAAAATCCTATTAAAGCATATCTCTATCTAGCATTAAATGTTATAGTCATGTCAAAAGCACTCTTTACAGATGTCAAAGCCAAGTGACATAAGGACTTTAGCCAACACGTGGTCGTACGCCATAGGCTATGCTGATGTGGAAGAATTAAGGAGATTTGCACAACCGATCGTCCAAATCCTTCATGATGTTGAAAACCAGGTAAGGTCACCATATCTCAAAAGCCTATAAGAGTAGCAATCGATGAAGAGCTCAAGGCCAACGCCAAACACAATTTATCTTTCTTTTACATTTATCGTTATGTTTATTTTAACATAGCCTAGTCTTAACATATATTTCTATTGTTCAACACCATCGCTACAGTACCGTATGATTATATTAAACATCCACAACCCTAAATCGTCAAATGTCAATCAATCAAGTCATTTGGATGATCATCTTTCCGGTCACATCCTGCCTTATTTATCTATTGATTGTACTGAGCCTCAAATGCAAATCAATAAAATTAACATTATTAGCCTTTAGTTTTTATTATTTTTATCCATCAATGCTTTATTGACAAATACGAGACCTGCAATTATCGTTGAAAGAAAAATCCTTAATAGTGTGTAAAAAAAATCATCATGAAGGACTAATCTGCAAATTGCCTGATGGCTATCACAACTAGTGGTTGACTAGACAGCTGAATTTTTAAATTCGGTCTTATGCAATCGTTTCACGATGGGGTTACTAGCGTTCAATCAAACACTCTAGCACCCATGCACTCTCTAACCACACATGTAAACCGAATACAAGCTCTCGATCACACATGTAGCCTTGTGTTTGATTGAATTGTGCAAATAATTGTAACATGCATCAACTCTCTAGATATTATTTTTATTATTTCTCGTTTATAATATTTTGATATTTTACCTTATCTCTTTATTAAAACTAACAATAGTTCTCGTAGTGTTTTTTTAAAGGAGATGCTCTTCTTCTTTTTATTTTTTTTACAAGGTGGAGAATCCAAAATTGTCAATCCACATGGTATGTGTCCGACATCTAACCTATTAAACAAGTGCACACCAACATGATGATTAGGCGAACTAAAAAAATTAGGAATCTAATCATAAAGTGGGCTAATCTATAAAAATAATATACACCACTCAAAAATCCAAATTCAAGTGTAGCCCATATGATGATTTGTTTGGCCTAATCTTTTACTTGTATGATCACCATGGTGGGGTGTGTATATTGGATGGCTTGGATGTCATATACATACCAGGTGGCCCCACAAGTAACAACTTTCACTAATTTTTAAAGAAAAATTTGGATGAGAGCATCTTTGTAATTTCCTTTCACAAGAAACACCTCCCCATCACTTTAGCCGTCAAGGCATTATTTGGTAAATTGTTGATTCCTGAGTAAATTTTGGAAAATTATTCCCTTTTTTTAATTTTTTACATTTAACTTTGTATTAGGAGAATAATTATAAGTAGAACTTAAATAAGTACACGAGGAAAGAGCCTTTAAGTTGCGTTATGGAGGTGTATGTGTATGACATTTGAGCGGTTCATCAGGCAATCTCTACCGTCTAAATTACATTTCGAAGAAAAAAAAATCACACAAGAAGAACCACTAGGTGGGCCTCCAATATATGAAGAACAAATAAACGATTAAGAGAAAATGACCAATGTTTCAATTTGATGCTTCTTGTGGCAAAAACTAGGATGAGATTAAACTAACTTTTAAGACATGGCATGTAAGCAGGGGAGATAATCCAATGAACGGACCAGATATCATACACACGCTTCCCTTTGTCACGTGTGAGGCTAATGCACTCAAGGTAATTCACGAGTGGACGAGTTTGACCGAGTCCCCGAGTCATGCTCCTAGAGGACGTATTGATCATCGTTCGGACAGAGATGATCTAGGCCATTGATTTGATCGGCCCCAGCATAGATTCGCTGAAAAAACTCCCAGATTGGGGTAGGACCGATGAGATGGCCGCAATTTCATCTAGACCTGTGTTAGACGGATGAGAGATCAAGACTGTCTACTTTGTGGACCCTAATATAGATGATGGACAGTTCAAAAACCATATCATCGGACAATCTGAGCCATCAATTTTCCTCAGTTTTTTTTTTTTTTAATGTCAATGGTTAACTAGATTTTCTTTCATCAATTTTCCTCAGTTTCCTCGGTCATATCTGTGTTTTATTATGTACGGTGAAAATGAGATGATCAAACTGATGAACGGATTGGATTTCATACACACATCACGTTGTGTCCCACAGATCTCTTGTGCTGCATGCGTTTTTTACAACAGCTGTTGTTGAGGATTCCGGAACCGCTTCATGATAGGGAGACTGGGACCAAATTCACAGTTATAACCGGGCGCGACTTGGGTGAGACCCCGGAACCAGCGATGTGGGTGGGACCCTGAACCTAGGGCCCACCTGGATGTATTCCTTGTAGATCCATGCTGTTAATCTGCTTTTCCAGATTATTTTGTACTATAGTACCAAAAATGAAAAAGATGAAAATTTTGAGTGGACTACCACATAAGAAACACTGGTTAATGACCATTAAAAACCTTTTGTGAGCCACAAAAGTTTTCTATAAACCTGATATTTGTTTTTTCCTTTCATCCCTGTCTACGTGACCTTATCAACAGATTGGATGGTCAATAAACATTACGGTGGACTCCAGGAAGTTTTTAATGGTCACAGTTGAATGATAATTGTTTCTTGGGGTGTGGTCCACATAAAATTTGCATCTGTTTCATTTTTGGGACTACATCCTAAAATAATATGAAGAAACAGATGGACGGAATGGATCTACAAAGAATACATCCAGGTGGGCCCTGAGTTTAGGGTCCCACCCACATCGCTGGTTCCGGGGTCTCACCCAAGTCGCGCCCGTTATAACCATCTAATCTCTCATCCTTCAACGAATTCATTTTGCCTCTGTCGCGACTGATAACCCACCGTCTGCCACCACTGATCGGGGTCCACATGCTAAGTTTTCCAATGATCAGAACCGTCCATGGTTTAAAGGGAAAACTAATAAAAATATGGCGAAATAATGTTTTGACCATCGTTATCTGTAGATGAATTTACAATAATGAAAATAAAATTTCAGTGGCAAGCGTTCGAATCCAAAAATCACTGAAGCGTGATTATAGAAAAATAGTTTATTTAATGTAGTAACGAGAATATGGAAGGTTCAAATAAACGAACCACCCAGCATGTGGGTCCCAGTGGGTGCGGACAAAAGTTGGATCCTGAGTCGCCGTAGAGGCAAAACGACCTGGCCTGTAAATTGGGAAGCGGGACCGTTAGTGGGTGTTGCCCTGACCACGGGCCCACATTGATGCACGCGTTGTATATCCATGCCGTCCATCAGTTTTTCCAAGTCATTTAATGGAATTTCCAAAAAAAAAGAAGCAAATCCAAATCTCAAGTCGACCACACAGTAGGGATTTATTTCCCACCATTAAAAACTTCTCGTGGGCCACACAAATTTTAAATCAAGCTGATATTTGTGTTTTCTCTTCATTAGTGTCCCTGCGACCTTATCAACAGGGTGGATGGAAAATCAACATTACAGTTGGCCGTAGGATTTTATAATGGTGGTCGTTTAATGATCACTGTTCCTGTGGTGTGGTCCACTTGAGACTTATTTCTGTTTCATTTTTGAAATCAGGTCCTAAAATGAGCTTAAAAAATTGATGGACGGCGTGGATAACACCTATACCTCCTTGTAAATTGAAATAATAGCCTTTATGGATGATTCGCTACAATTGAATTCGCCAATCGCCATTCCCACATGCCGAGGACACATGCAAGCATGCATGCACGTATTCACACTCTGCATGCATGCATGCACATGAACTCATTCAAAATGGGACCACACATTCCAAAAGACGTCAGACAAATCACCACCGTCTATTTCTTAAAATCCTTACAAAGAAATCTCCAATATCATCGTACAAGCCAAAACATCCTTAGAACAGGACACCATCTAAAACATAAAATCAAAGAAAATAAAAATACCAAAAAAGCCCACGGAACATGTTATTGGATAGACTCCCCCGGGCGCACGTTAAAAGAAGACCTACATATACAAATAAGAAGAGAAAAGGATTTATTTCAAAAATATCAAATTACTCAAATACCCCTCATTTTCCTGATAATTGCTCACTGGTCCAATTAATAAACTAGGTCATTTATTTGTTGGATAAAAATATAATATATATATATATATATATTAAAAAAAAAAAAAAAAACAACGTGCCTGCATGCACGAACCATCTCTAAAATGCGCCGCTGGTGTTGAGCTGCTTAATCTTCACCCCTCTTGATCATCGTATTGTAACGGTCCATGGATTCCATGCGCTGGAGCCTCATCTGCTCGTAGAACTTGGTTATGAATTCCTCGGCCTGCACGTCGATCATGTTCGGGCCACCATCCTCATTGCCATCTTCACCGTCGATCTCATCATGATCACTAGCAATGACAACGACATGGCCGACATCCCTGTGGTCATTGCACCCTTCTTTCTCATCCTTGTCGAGCTCCTTCAGGTCCTCTGCCGATGTGTACCGGCTGCTCATGCCGTCATCGAAGACTCGCGGCATGTAGTCCGGTGAGGGTGGAGGGAGCTGAGGCACGTCGTGGAACGAGTCCGCGGCAGGCCCCGTGGTGATGAGCGGTAAGGGTGGGGAGTTCTGCAGATTGTGGTGGTGTAGTGGGCGCATTGCGCACACTAGCCTCTTCCAGAGGCTCTTCTCTATTACATTTGCATGAACAGGTGCCGATTTGCGGTTGGATCGGCTCCTGATCATGTAAAGCGCGACCCGCACCAATTGGAGCGGGCCGCGCTTTTTAGAAGAAAGAGGGCGAGTGGCCTCTTTCTTCTTGCCATCCTTTTCCATTGAAAGGGATGGAATGAGAGAAGGAGATGTCCTCTTCTGTCTTTTTCTCTTCTGAGTTTGCCCTGCAAGCTTTTAAAAGAGAGGGAGTCTGCATTCTCTCCGATTTACAGGGGAGTGTACCAAAATAACATTGGTTTTGGTTTGAAAGCATGTCAATGCCATTGGAGCTTAAGGAGTGGCTGGAAATGAAGGGAGATTATGTGGTGGATTCGGGAGAATAGGATTACCACTCTCTACGATGAATTATATCCATCAATCTGAATTGGCCAGCCGGTGGGCCACATTATTTAATGGTTGATGTTTTGAAAATCTTACTCTTTTTGGAAGAACATAACCCATTTCTTAATTTTCACCATTAACCATTTTTATTTTCACCGTTGATTTGAAGGCCACGGTTTTGATGGTTAGGATCATCCAATCTATGCGTAGCTTGAATCAGTTTCTATCCATGGGTAACACTAGATGGACGGTTCTGATTGAAATATGGCAGTTTTCATATAGAAATATGGCTTCATCACATGTTGCTTCTTCTAGCTACCCATCAGTATTGTAAGGTTGGCTTTGAAGTGCGGCGAGTTTAATTACCATTCGGCCTTTTGGATCCAATGATGCTATTATAACCGTTCAGATATTTGATTGGTGAAGTTGGCGAGGGATCAGGAACGTTCATTTGGTCTACAACTTATTGGATGGGCCATATGCTGAAAATCCTGCTGATTGTAAGTTCGATGTAGATTGTATAGTGAAGAAAATGTTATACTTTAGAAAAAAAAGCAGTCCAGAAAAAAAATCTAGATCGAATGGTTATAAATAGCCGATCTCTAGTATCTTTCTCCATTAGCCCATTCCCGAAGTGGCCTGATAATTGGTTGGTTCAGATGGAATAAGGATCGTCTGATCTCATTATTTAAATGGTCCATACAATCTACTAAATGGTACTGGACGCACAATTCTTCATGTTAAGCTCCATTGGCATCGAATATGTGGCTCGATTCAAATCTCATACATATGAGATATATCAAACCTTAGTGCATCAAGTAGCTCTAACATGTAATTGATGCGCATGCTCTTTTAATCTACACCATCCACTTTGTAACTATTGGATGTTTATACGATATTATGATTATGATCAATGCCCTAGTTTAATCGATCAGATCAACGGACGATAACACCCACATGTGCCAATCAATCAATGCCATCCAAATGATTGGCCATAACACATGTATTGAGCCAATTTGATATGTTCGACCATCCAATTTCAATAGGTCAATTCGAACGGCTCAGATCATTTTATCAGCATGGTTGTTGGGCTGGGGCCCACCCAAAAGGGCATCAAAGGTTGCCTAGTTAAAATGGGCAAGTGTTCATACAGTATCTCCACCGTTTAAAGACGGTGGGAATCCATAATCATTTCAAAATTTGGATTTCCAAAAGTCCATTTGAAATCAATATTAAGATTCCCACGAGCCATCGTTGGATGGTGGTAGGTATGTGCGCACTGAAACTCCATGGTCACTAGTGCGTACGAACTTTCCCAAACACAAAATGAGAAAGAAAAAATATGATGCTCTGGCGGAGCATGATATTTAATACACATGCACTTATAAATTACCTTAGAAATTGCATACGTGGCATATATTTAATTAAAATTAAACCGTCCAAATTATGTGTACCAGTTTATTTTTATAATGAGCCAAAAATTAAAGTTATTTATATTATATAAATCTCAGATCATTAGGCATTATTGGACGGTTAAGAATGAAAATTATTTAATGGTCTTGTTTCAACAAACAAGTGAGAACAAATCGATGGTCATGATTATGAAATCAATCTGATTTGAGTTAATATTTGCCACGTACACCATTTCTAAGTGCCAGAGTATCAAACGTTACACGCAGACAGAGTATAAAATAAGTTAAGTACCGTACCGTACCGTTACCCACTTTCTTCTGCCGGTGGCAGATTCGTAATTTTGTGAAAGATATGGGGTAAACGGATTTGGAGTGCGTTTCTAAGTACCGGTGTTTCCGGCGGAGGAATCGGAGCGTTGGATGGAAGGAGATGGTTGGATCCAACGGCTATTGTTGCGGATTTCTCTCACGAAGAGGAATGGGTCTTCTTCGCTTCTCCCACGTTATGACAACAGACCCCAACTAACATGGACGTGGATTGCGTCCTGCCCCCGCCTGGAAGGATTACCGTCCAGGAAAAGGTTCTAGGGCCCACCTTTATGTATCTGTTTATCCACTCCGTCCATCTCTTTTCTCAGGTCATTTTAATGTTTGAGCCCAAGAATGAGCCAGATCTAACGGTCAAGTGGATCACACCAAATAGTAAGCTTGGGTTGCATTAAATGCAAGAGTCATCTGTGGTGTGGTCCACTTGAGCGTTGGATCTGGCTCATTCTTGGGATCATACCTTAAAATGATATGAGAAAAGGGACGAACGGCTTCGATAATCAGATACATCACGGTGGGGCCCACAGAGCCTCTGCCTGGTCGGATTACTGTCCAGCGGGGACAGGACGCAATCCATCAGGACACTGGCTTGGATGTGTCTCGCCTGCTAGCCCTGCTGGGAGACGCTTCCTGTTTTTGGTTGCAGGATCCAGTTTCCAGAGAAAATCTAGATTCTGCTGGAATTCAAAATTGCATCAACAAGAATGGAAGAAGGAACTTGCTGCTTGGTTGAAAATTGTGTAATCTAACTGTTTCTTGTGGCATGGCTCACTTGGGCTTCAGATCTGCTTGAAAAGTGAGAACTTGACCCCTGGCTTTTAGTAGTCCGGCAAGACAGATGGATGGGTTAGATGGCAAATAAACATTACAGTGGGCCTTAGGAAGTTTTTAATGGTAGACATTCAATCAACACTGTTTTCCTAATTTAGATCTGTCTCGTTTTTTTTGTCTAATGCCCTTAATTGAGCTCTTAAAACGGATGAACGGTGTGGATATAAAAAACATGTCATAGATATACAACCCATACATGGAAGCGTGGACGCTGACTTCCGCCCGCCTCGTCTTCCCCCACACCGTTTCCACTAATCCTTATTCCAGCCCATCTAGGTTTCCAAATGGAATCCTCTTTGGCTGGAACTTGCCGCCAAACATGTTAGTTAAAATTGAATTTCCCTATAATCCAATTTTTAAGCTGGGAACGGGTTTCCAAAGTGAAGGTCTCGTTCTAGTGCTAAGTAGACACACTTGTGTGACTAACCGAGTGGGTGCATTGCGCAGCTAACAGGGTGGGTGCATTCCTCCCAACAGCTGGTAAATCGTAGCAATGGTTAGGATCATCCAATCTAGAGAATCGTTAATATTGGAATTGTTCACTTTGAGGGCCATCTTGTCAATGATTTGGATCACCAAACCGTAGGCTCACTGATACCAAGTTTATCCTACACAGCACTGCACAAACCCAAAACAATAGGCCCACCTGAAGACAAGATGAGGGACCTGATTAATTGGCCAGCAGATGTTTGGTCCGACCCTTGGCTGATGAATGGAGCTCATTGTTTTTAAAACACTGTCTTAAAAACATTTTAAGAAAATGAGATACATAGAACCTCTATAGAAAGTGTCTAGATGCAAGGTGTAAAGTGCATCTATGATGAACAATATATAATACTCAATTCATTAATTTAAACATTGTCTAAATGCCCATACTTCAGGGGTAATCTTCTTTTTATGTTAAAATTTTAGATAAAATTCACCTAAATACTTATGCTCAAGCTTTTTTCTACCCCCTTTTATACTACGGTCTCTGACACCTAAAGTCATTTCTCCCCCTTTATACCTGCGGTGTGGTCCTGATCCTTGGATCTGATTCATTTTCCGGCTATTGCACTAAAATGATTTGGCAAGATGAATAGAAGGCGTCGATAAAACAAACAAATACATCATGGTGAGCCCTATGGAGTCCTTCCGGCTATTGCACTAAAATGATTTGGCAAAATGGATAGACTGCGTCGATAAAACAAATACATCATGGTGAGCCCTACGGAGTCCTTATCCATGTTGTTCAATCAAACACGAGGCAACACACGTTAACGAACGACCAATATTTGGTTAAACATGTACAGTTTAGGTAGTACCGGAGAAAATCTAGATTATGTTGGAATTCAAAATTGCAGAAACAAGAATGGAAACCAAGTTCCTTCTGGAACTTGCTGCTTGGTTGAAAATTGTATAATCCAACGGTTTCTTGTGGCATGGCCCACTTGGGCTTCAGATCCGCCTGAAAAGTGAGACCTTGACCCCTGGCTTATAGTAGTCTTGCAAGACAGATGGATGGATTGGATCATTACAGTGGGCCCTAGGAAGTTTTTAATGGTAGACATTCAATCAACATTGTTTTCCTGATTTAGATCTGCCTCCTTTTTTGTCTAATGCCCTTAATTGAGCTCTTAAAACGGATGAATGGTGTGGATATAAAAAACACATCATAGATAAACGCTGACTTCCGCCCGCCTTGTCTTCCCCACACCATTTCCACCAATTCTGATTCCAGCCCATCTAGGTTTCCAAATGGAATCCTCTTTGGCTGGAACTGGCCAGCCAAACATATTAGTTAAAATTGAATTTCCCTAGAATCCAGTTTTTAAGCTGGGAACGGGTTTCCAAAGCGAAGGTCTCATTCTAGTGCTAAGTAGACACACTTGCGTCACTAACCGAGTGGGTGTGTTGCGCAGCTAACAGGGCGGGTGCATTCCTCCCAACAGCTGGTAAATCGTAGCAATGGTTAGGATCATCCAATCAAGAGAATCATTAGTATTGGAATTGTTCACTTTGAGGGCCATCTTACCAACGATTTGGATCACCAAACCGTAGGCTCACTTATACCAAGTTTATCCTACACAGCGTTGCACAAACCCAAAACAATGGGCCCACCTGAAGACAAGATGAGGGACCTGATTAATTGGCCAGAAGATGTTTGGTCCGCCCGTTGGCTGATGAATGGACCTCATTGTTTTTAAAACACTGTCTAAAAAACATTGTAAGAAAATCAAATAAATAGAAACTCCATAGAAAGTGTCTTAAGATGCAAGGTTTAAAGTGTATCAATGATGAACAATATAATACTCAATTCATTAATTTAAACATTGTCTACATGCCTATACTTCAGGTGTAATCTTCTTTTTATGTTAAAATTTTAGATAAAATTCACCTAAATACCTATGCTCAAGCTTTTTTCTCCCCCCCTCTGTACTATAGTCTCTGACACCTAAAGTCATTTCTCCCCCTTTATACCTGCGGTGTGCTCCACTTGATCCTTGGATCTGATTCATTTTCCGGTTATTGCACTAAAATGATTTGGCAAAATGAATAGACGGCGTCGATAAAAAAAATAAAAAATCACGATGAGCCCTACAGAGTCCCTATATATGTTGTTGTTTAATCAAACACGAGGCCACACATGTTAATGAATGACCAATTTTTTGTTAAACATGTACAGTTTAGGTAGTGTCGGGCGTGCCAAATTCAGAATTGACTAAAGTTCGAATGAACACTTGCAATCCAGATGCCAAATCAATTGTAGGATCAAACTTGTGAAAGTTGACCTAGCTGTCCATCCACCAATGTTGCAGTGAGTAGGTGATTTGAAAGGGGGGATTAGTCATTCTGAATGAATTCTTTTGCCTTGAGCTTAGAACTTTACTTTCAATGGTGATCACGGGTCTTAGGTTTCTCAATAATATAGTAATGAATAGAAAGAATTAAAAATCAAAGGTTGATTGCTAATTTTATTGATTTATGATGAAATTTAGTCAAATTAATTAGGAAATAAAACTAACAAAGAAATAAAATAAAAGATAAATACCTGCAATTGCCTATATGAGCAAACAATCAAGGCAGATAGTTAGTAGGATGTGACTGGGTGATCTTCCAAGTATAAACTCGGTTGATCGAGGATCCGATGACGGTAGGTAGAGTTATACACGAGTCGAACCAAGTCAAGCTTGGCATGACTCGACTCGATTTAGGCAACAACCACCCCTACTCAAACTCGGCTCGGCCATTAAGCCCAACTGGCAAGCTCGACTCAATTCAATTAACAGCTTAGGCCAAATCGAGCCGAGTTCGAGTTCAAGTTCAAGTTGTCATGGAAGACCGAGCTGCTATGGAAGGCCGCCCCAATCAAAAGCCTAAATGAGAGAGGGACAGACGGACGGGCAAGGGCGTAGGGCAGAGCTTGAACCAGAGGCTGGGGTATGGATGAGTAGGGTAGCGAATGCACAGGGCTGGACGGACGACTGAATGACGGGTGATTTCTCTCGGGCTGAGAAGAAGAGGATTAAGGTTTAGGTTGGGCGCTCGGACAGAAGAATGATAGAAAGGGGAAATGAGGGTTAGGTTTTTTAAAACTTAAGTATTTATATGGCCCACTCCAAGCTGAGTCAAACAGAGTTGATCCGAGTGGAGTTGAGCACGAGTCTGCTTAAACTCAGCTCGAAATTTTTTTAGCCCAAAAAATGAACTCAACTCTGTTTGAGTGTAGGACCATTTTGAGTCGAGTCAAGCTTTTTTTAGTGGATTTGAGCAAGTTAATCGAGCTGACTTGGCTTGTGTATAGCTCTAATGGTAGGTCGTGGATATTTGTACAACTCTTAGGTGTACTACAACAATGATGCCCTAAACTTTGGACGATCTATAACCGGGTTGGACAGAAGTGAAGGGATCTAAAACTAGAACTAAGAACACTATGAGAGGTTGTATGTGATTGCTCAATTGGTGCCTCAACAGATGCTCTTTATATAGATTTTTTTAGAGGTAGTGGACATGTGTAATCCTCGGAATCGTGATAGATTTGGATAATCGACTGTGTAGATCTTATTAATTCTTCATATACGCATAGCCAATTATATTATGCCACTTGTAAAAGAGATCACAACTAATTTTACCATTCCAATCAAACAAGAAGCTTTCCTAGAGTCTTGACGTGACTCTTTTGTTTTCTAGTGTTATTTTTTAACTGTATCATAGTATTTAATAACTATAGAAAGACTTGCTTTGATGAGATTTTTTAGCAAAGAATTACTTTTTATAAAACACTAGCATTTAACACTCCCGACTCTAATTCCTCTTGAAGTCCATGTAAACCACATGTGACACCTTCTTAATCGTTTGATCTGGTTGTGATCGGCCCGATTTAAACGCCCTGGACTAAGTCCTAACATCGGATCACAATCCCCATTCGCCGACGTGACGTAGATATGCTGTGGAGCGTAGCCACCACCACATGGATGGAACTTTTCGGTGGGAGCGGCTCGGGTGTTAACCAAGTAACAACTTAGTGGACCGTGGGGCCCACCTTGATATCTGTGTTGTATATCCACTATGTGCATCAATTTTTTCAGCTCATTTTAAGGCATGGTCCCAAACATGAATCAGTTCCAAATCTCACGTGGAACACACCACAGGAAATAGTACTGATTAACAATTACTTTTCGTGGGCAATAAAAGTCTTAGAGCATTTCCCCTTCTTCCATGTTTGTGTGACCTTATCAACAGGTTGGATGGCAAATAAACATTACGGTGTGGTCCACTTGAGATTTGGATCTTCTTCATTTTGGAGCTCTAAAATGAGCTAGAAAAGCTGATGGACCAAGTGGATACACAACACATACATCAAAGTGGGCCCCATGGTACATTAAGCTGCTACCTGAGTAACACCTAATGCGCGTGGGTGTTACCCTAACCATGTGGGCCCATCTTGATGTAGTTTTTTGTATATCCATGCCGTCCATCTACTTTACAATCTCATTTTTGGATGCAATCCTAAACCTTGAGAAGATCCAATTCTCGGGTGGACCACACCACTAGAAACAATGATGAATGACTATTAAAAGCTTTTTGTCGGCCGAAAAAAGTTTTGGATCAGTATTTGTCTTCTTGAGAAGTTGGATAGCAAATAAGCATTACGAAAAACCTTACGGTGAGCCTTTTGGAATTTTTAATGGTGAGCCACTCAATCACCACTGTTTCCTTCCTGTGGCGTGGTCCACCTGAGATTTGGATCTTCTTAATTTTTGGTACGACTTCCTAAAATGGGCTAGAGAAATGGATGGACGGCGTGGATATACAACACATCATCAAGGCGGGCCCCACAGTAAGGGTAACACCCACTAAGCTTTTACCCGGGTAACACCTAATCCGGTCCCTTCATTGGGATGAAAACATTTGCCAATTCCAAAACTCAGGTGGGCCATAACACGTGAATTTAGAGGTTTCAGGTACGATTCCCTATGTGTTGGCCCACATGAGTGTTATATCAGCATGATTTTTTGAGATCAAGGTTAAAAGAGAGATGTTGTACCTGATGGACGGTGTGGATCTCATGCACTTAAATTCATTCCCCTCACAGAAGTGGTAGGCACGCTCACCGCATACCTACGCAAATCATCTATGAGTTTTCGTTACTAGAATAGTTCAGATCTTTAGAAAGTTGTACTTTTCACAGGAAAGCACATGTGGGTCCTACCTCTTGAACGGTTCTGATCATCCACAAGCTGGATCCAACTGGCAGACTAGGAATCCACTTCAGTACTCCGCGCACTACCAGACTGTTCCTTTATAAAAACCAAACCGCTCCGGACCTTTCCGTTGGCAGAATTCAAATATATTTGAATTTGAACAATTCAAAGAGCCGTTGGAAGCTGAGAGAGAGAGAGAGAGAGAGAGAGAGAGATGGCTGCGAGCAGCAAGGCTTCTGTATTTTCATGGGCAGATGAGGTAGAAAAGGAAGAAGAGGAAGCTCAATCACAGCTCCTCCAACCTCAGAAACCCAACCCCTTTGGTTTTGCAAAGCCTAGAGAAATCGTCCTCCAAGAGAAAGGGATCGACTGGCGGAAGCTTGACGAACAGTTCCAATCTTCTAATCTCAGGTTCAGCTCGGATTCCTCAACCTTCCCTTCTGAAATCCCTCTGATTTCTTGCTTTTCTTCCCGGCCTCGACGTAGATCGTATTTTGTGATTCTGAGAAAAATCTGATTTGGGTTTTTCTCAATAAGTAGTATGTAATGCTTGGATCGAATTCGTGACATTTTCTTCTATTTCAGGCCATCGTTCGGTACTGGTGGGCCCTGCCGGCAATCTAGACAGTTCATCCGTAGGGCCTGTCCTGACCAAACTTGCCTCTTTTGAGCATTTCCAGACATCTGATCGGTGGACCTTCTGTTGCACATGGACCTTCAGATATATGTTGTTTTTTCACCAATCAATTTACAGCATCCAGATCTATGGTGGGTCCCACCTAGTGCTGTCAACACCTTAGCCACGCTCCAGCCTGTTTAAACTTTCCGGCCTGAAGTTTAGGCCTGGCTCTGGCTCACCCGCCTGAAAATTAGGCCTACTTGAGTCCTCTTTTTGGTTGAAATAAACTGGCAGCTAAAACGATATCAGCTATTGTTGATAAGAAATGGGCCACAATGTACACAATAAACATTCAAGTGACGGTTAAACTAATTTCCTTTTGTAGCCGTCCTTTTTTTTTTTTAATCCTACAACCCACCTACAATCAATCCAACATGAGCAATTGATAGCAAAATTATTACATAAAGAGTTTAATATCTTTGTTAGATTGTGGAAACTAACCTCTTTTCCTAAGAAGAAATCCTATTGATAGAAGTAGCATGCTTTAATCTGAAGTAAAAACATGAGCCTAAAAATAAGAGCATACATTTAATACTAAACCACATAGTTATTTGTGATAATGAAATAGTGATCAACTTTTAGTATGTGGAAGAACTTAGGAGGTATTGCATCAGGGTCTGCAATATGGTATTTGAAAATTGCTAAAGAATCCACTTGAAAATTTATTGTGTTAGTCGTGTTTGGTAACTTGAAATTAGAATTCAATCCTCCAAAATTTGCAAGCCAGCTTTTCAAAAGAATTTAGATCCATTACGAAACTTTGTAGGTTAAGCTTATCCTACATAACCATATTCTATCATTGGATTTCCAGTGTATGAGAGAGATTAAACTATGTAAGAATCCGAAAGAATAACAAAAGGTGAAAAGACAATGAATAGCATTGGTGTCAAAGGTGAGTGAAAACACATTTTTTGAATTCTTTTCTACTTCAAGTTTGAGTATGAATCCATAAGATAAGCTTATACTCCAAATGGGGTAGTTTAGTCCAAGAACACGCATTAGCTCATTGCAGTTGCAAGTAGGTATCTTATTTTGGTATTTTGTACTATTATTAAAATATACTTCTCCTATTTAAATTTTACTAATGTAGTATGATCTTTGTGTTGGTAAACCACCACATACTTGTCCCTTTTATGTGAAAATCAATTGGATTAACAATATAAGAGATTTAAAGGATGATAATCACTTCCAACACAAGCAAACAAATAATCAAACATGTAAGATGCAAGAGACACCGAGATTTTTTACATAGAAAATCCTCTGATGTGAAGGCAAAAGCCATAGGACCTAGTTTGACACAAATCCACTATAATAGCAAAAATGTAAGTACAATCATCAAGAGACCAATCTCTCTTGGATATCCAAATACATCACCCAAAGGTAAATTACAAGCAACAATGTAAGAAAAGAGTTTCTCACC
The DNA here is from genome assembly GCA_003013855.2 of Liriodendron chinense. NCBI lineage: Eukaryota > Viridiplantae > Streptophyta > Magnoliopsida > Magnoliales > Magnoliaceae > Liriodendron > Liriodendron chinense. The sequence goes on along the minus strand of ML058484.1, from coordinate 5,786,951 downwards.
AACTAGGGACTATAGAAAATATCCAACACAACCCTTCGAGAAGACAATCGAAGAAACCGACGTTGTGGATGAACCCTCACAAATCCGGATGCCAAGATTTTGGTAGTAGAAGGCTCTTGATCTTATTCTTATACAAAACTCACTTTTTTCTTCCCTTTCTCCTCTTTTTCTCTGAGAAAGAAAAACTCCTTTGTTACTAAAACTCTCTTTTAACAAAAGAGCCCATTTTTCTCTTCTTTTAGTTTGCTTGGCTAAAAGACTAAAATACCACCATACATGTGGCAAAATAAATTACTTAAGCCCACACGTGTGGATCCCACCTCCACATGATAAGGGACCCCCAACACTTTGCAATCCATATTGTTGAAATAATTTGTTAGGGTAATAATGGTCAAATAAGCATAATTTTAAAAACCTAGTAGTCATTTTTTTTTTAATTTAAAAGTTTTAGCTATCAATATGTGTGGATCTTTTACTTTTGGCCCACCTTAGCTTTCAATGGATCTAATTTAGAAATGGGATAATATATTGAACTATACTTGATGAACAAAATGGATTTTTTTTACACATGTGCCCACAACAGTGTTGAATCAATAGGACTTTTTAGCTATAGGCACCAACATGTTGGTCTAAATTGCTTAGATTAACATATTTGTATGCCACGCGGAGAAACTTAACTACATATGTATGGTTTTACAATAAACTACAATGTATTTGTTTGGGGTCTCTCCTCATGTGGAAGTGGGACCCACGTGTGTGCTCAAGTTGTCTTTTTTAGACCACATGTGTGTGGGGGTATTTTGGTCTTTCGGCCAAGCAAAGTAAAAGGAGAGAAAAGGGTTTTTTTTTTTGCCGAAAAAGAGCTAACAATATTTAGGGTTTTTCTTTCTTGGAGAAAAAGAGGAGAAATAAGAGAAAATTGGGATTTCGTAGAAGAAGAAGAAGATGATGAACCTTCTACCACCGAAATATTCGCATCCGGGTTCATGAAGGTCCATCCACAACACCGATTTCTTTGATTGTCTTCTCCAAGGGTTGTGTTAAAGGTTTTCTACAATCCCTAGTTGGTGAGAAATTCCTTCATATATTGTTGCTTGTAATCCATTTTTCAGTGATGTAGTTTGGGTATCCAAGAGAGGTCTCTTGATGATTGTACTTCCATTATTTCTATTATAGTGGATTTGTGCCGGACCAAGTCCTATGGTTTTTCCCTTCACGTTGGAGGGTTTTCCACGTAAAAAATCTCGATGTCTCTTGCATCCTATATGTTTGATAATTTGCTTGCTAGTGTTGGAAGTGATTATCATCCCTTAAATCTTTTATATTATTAATCCTATTAATTTGTGTGTTGAAGGTAAAGGTGTGTGGTTTCTCATTAGTATTATTGGCTTAGTAAAGATAATGGTGGCAACTTTGGTTGTTAAGAACAACTCTTGTGGATAGCACAAACAACAGAAGATCTATGTGGGGCAAACATGTTGTGTATAAAAATCATAAGTAAGATGGGTACATGTATGAATTAGATCCATCAAAACCTAAGATGGGTCAAGCGTAAAAGATCAATGCATATTGATGGTTAACACTTTTAAATTAAAAAATAGAACACCAAATTTTTTAAATCATTCTTATGCAACCCATTATTACTATAACAAATTATTTTAATGGTCATGGAATGAAAAGATTTAAAATGAAAAGGTACAATATTTTGATGCACTGGTAAAATTTAAAATGAAAAGGTACAATATCTTGATGCACTGGTAAAATTTAAAATGAAAAGGTACAATATTTTGATACTAATGCAAACTACTAAAACAAGATTCCTACTTGCAGCTGCAAATAACCAATTCTTTTTATGAACGAATTTGCCCCCTTTGCTGGATAAGCTTATCTTCCAAAGCCTTTTAATAGAATTGGGCTCAATCCCAAAGTAGAAAAGAGTTTCAAGAAATGTATTTGTTCGACGCCAATGCTACTCGTTGTCTTCTCACCTTTTGTTATTCTCTCAAACAAAAATGCCCTCCACCTACACGGTTATCCCTCTCATAAACTAGAAATCCGACCGTAGAGTAAGGCTATGTAGGTTCTACAAAGCTTTATAATGGATCCAGACTCTTCTGAAAAGCTGACTTGCAAAATTCTTGTGACTGAATTCTAATTCCATGTTGCTAAAAAAGACTAACATAATGAATTTTCAATTGAGTTGTTAAGTAATTTTCAAATACAAGATTGCCAAAGGGATCCAAACTCTTCTAAAAAGCGGACTTGCAAAATTCTTGTGATTGAATTCTAATTCCATGTTGCTAAAAAAGACTAACATAATGAATTTTCAATTGGGTTGTTAAGTAATTTTCAAATACAAGATCACCAAATGATCTCTGATACAATATCTCTAAGGTCTTCCACATACTAAGAGTCAACCACAATTTCATTATCACAGACCGAGATTTCATTATCACAAATAATCATGTCATTTAGTATTAAATATAGAACTTCAAGTTAAAGCATGGTACTTCTATTAATACAATTTGTTCATAGGCAATGAGGCTGATTCCCATAATTAAACAAAGATATGAAAACTCCGCATGTGATACTAATGTTATCGATTGTTGTTGTTTATATGATATTTGCTGTTTGTATTGTCCTTGTTTTCTTGGTATTTTTTGTTTGATTGATTGTAAAGCAATTACAACGGTCTTTTTCAATGCAACTCTATATCAAATGTATGATATTCTTATTAACATTTTTATTTTTATTTTTTTATTTTCCTTCTAGGAAGGAGAAGCAGCTAAAGGAAAATGTGCTGGCTGCAACCCAGTCAAGCAATGGGCAGGAGCGGTTTGCCGCGAGGAGTGGAAGCCTTAAACAGAGCACAGCAACACGGGTCCAAAATGTGAGAGATGCTTCTCATCAGATGACACACCCCGCCGTTTATCAAAACCAGCAGGAAAAGAATATCGGTATGTTGGTTCCTCCGCTGCGGTACCCACCTAGAAATGTAATGGGTATGATGGAGGAAATGCGAAGGTCTCATTACTCTGATAGATTGGATGGGTGGCAGCATCTTCGGCAACTTGAATTAGAAAGGGGAAGAGAGAGCGTGAGTTATCAGCACATGGGAAGGTATTTTCCTGTTGAGGAATTGATGATTCCAGCAATGGAGAACATGAGATCTGAATGTAGAAGAGATTATGTTGGGAATAGATTAAGCGGCCCACCAGCAGAATCGCGAGCAAATGGAAGGAGAGCTGTTCCCATTTGGGAACTGGAGAGAGCAGGTTTCGGAGTTAGTTTTGATGGATGGATGGGAAGTGCCATCAAGGACAGCAATTTGGAGGACATCAACCATCCATTCGGAAGAAAAGGCCACCACAATTCGAACATAGAGAGATCCGGTTTCAGAGGGAGTTTTGATGGAGGGATGAGAAGGACCATCAAGGACGGCAACTCGGAGGACATCAATGACGGATGTGGAAGAAGGAGGCACCCCAAGAGCATGGAAAGAGCTGGTTTCCAAGGACATTTTGGAGGGGCAAGATATGAAATTAAGGATAATAACAACTGGGAGAACATCAATGATGGATTTGAAAGAAGGGACCACTCGAATTTGAAAATGGAGAAAGCTGGATTTGGAGGGAATTATCAGGCTGGAGTAGGAAGGTTAGCTATTGAAGAGTCTGAATCGGAGAACATGGAAAGAGATTGTGGGAGAAGGAACATTGGCATGGAGGAGATGGAAGGACGAGTCCTATGTAATTTGAACACAGATAGGAGAGATTTTGGTGAGAATTACAGGAAGAGAGGAATGGCATCAGCAGCCAGGATCAGTCATTACCATCAGCGAAGGAGAAGATAGATGATAGATCTAACCATGTTTTTGCTGAAGACAGAGGAGCTAAAAAAGCCATTCTATTTTGTTGTTGCTGCTGAAATGCTATGAATGTTGTTTTTTGCATGTTAGAAACTGAGAAAATAGCTCAAGCCATTCTTATTTAGAAAGCTGTTGGGTTCTGTTGGGTTCATCTTAGTTCTCTATTTTATTTTGATATTGGGTGCGTTTGGTAGCACCTAGTTTCATGGAATCTTGTGATGAAATATTATTAATCATCTTAATTTGTGTAAATTTTCATGAAATTTGGTGCAACCAAAGACACCCTTTGTGAAAGCCAAACAGGTTTATAAAACCCACCAGGACATTGCAAAATATATTGGAGGTAACATTCCAGATCCTGTTGAAATTCATGTGGGCCATCCATGATCATGTCCAACCATCAGATTTTGAGTACCTTGGATCGAATATGGGATGATCATGACTATTCAAATTAAGGCCCTGCGACTAGTTATGTTCTCACGATAGACCATCCATTTTGGATACAACTAATTGTGTGGCTATGATGATCCAACCATAGCTGTTTTTGGGTCGTGTAATCTACGACGGACTCCTTTTCCAACGGTTTTTGTTGATGTTTGCGGGCCCACATGGGAATCAGCACCATACCATGTATGATGAGTGATGATGACAAGGTAAAATTACTACGGGATCAAGAGCCCAATCCTCTAATAATCCCTTTATCTGATGAATGTCCTTCCTAGCATGTCATTTCCATGGATGGTTTTGCAAATTCTCAGAATGAGGTCACTCCCCCAACCAAAAAAGCTTTAGGGGGTGTTTAGGAATGAGAGAGGATTCGGTGAGACCTTGGACTCGCGCAAGAGGGTGCGGCCCCTACCGTGGGGCCCACATTGACGTATGTATTATGTTTCCACACCGTCCATCCATTTTCCCATATCATTTTAGAACATTCTGAAAAAAACGAAGCATATCCAATTATTAGGTGGGCCATATCATAATAAACAATGTTAATTGACCATTAATGGGCCACAACTTTTAGATCAAGATAATATTTGTTTTTCCCTTCACCCAGGCTTATGTGACCTTATCAACAGATTGGATGGTAGATAATTACTACAGAAACATTAAGATGCTCTCTAAGAAGATTTTAATGTTAGCCTGGTTAATCACCACTGTTTCATATGGTATGGTCCATCTGATAATTGGATTTGATTCATTTTTTGGATGGACACAGTTGGTACATAAAACATACGTTAAGGTGGGCCCCACGGTAACTCCACGGCAGGGGCCCCACAGTAACTCCACGGCAGGGGCCGCACCGTCTTGGGTGAGGCCAGGGTCTCACCTAATCCACTCTCTTTGGGAATATGGAAATGTACTTGGTTTCCATGCAAAACCTCAGAATTTGGTCATTACCCCAACCAAGAAAGTTTTAGGGGGTGTTTGGGAATATCAAAAGTCCTGGGAATGTAATTGGTTTCCATGCAAAACCACTTTTGCTCCGTCGAGGGAAAGATGGACAGTCATTTAACCCAAAATAGATGTTAAGATGATTTATGCAGCAGAGATTACAAACACGATGACTGTACATGGAATCAACATGAAGTTGGAACCCAAAGCAAACAAAGGAAGGGAAAGAAAGAAGAGCCCATAACCAAACACACCGGCCTTTTCAGATGCAAATCCCTGTCACACAAAATCCAAAACGTAAGGATTCCCATCCCGTCCAAACATACCCTTAGCTACTAAAGTAGACCAAACCATGGATGCTTTAAGCCAAAATTAATCAAAGTTGATTTAACTAATGATAAACATAACCACATCGAAGTTACAATGTATCAGCTTATGGGGGAAAACAAACTACAAAATCGCCGCCATCTCTCTCTCTCTCTCTCTCTCTCTCTCTCTCAATCAAACATCCCATAATATTATTGACAACATCCCATAATTTTTAGTCACATTACTTGTACGTCACACCTTCGCCGCTTGTCACCTCACCAATGAGGCAAGCTGAATATCCTCCATGTGTGCCCTCAAGTATTCTAACCGACACCTCAGGACTTACAACGATAACCATCCCAATACCCATATTGAATGTTCTCCTCATCTCGGCATCTTCAATTCTTCCAGCCTGCAGATGTCAAAATCGCCATTGTAATTTTGCCAGATGCATGCATATGAGAGACCCGTCCATCTCTATTTTATTGGGTGGGTAAACTGAGATGTAACCACAACATTCGGGCACTCGGGTCCCTCGAGTAGTAGGGCAAGAGGATTGATATACCAAAAAATAAAAATAAAAATAAAGTTACCGGGTCATGAGACTGCCCTAACAAAATCAAATGAAATTGAGTCCTTGCTGGTATCATAGTCCGAAAACTTGAAAACTCGACTTGACTCAGAGACTCGAAGACTCTGATTGACTCAAAGACTCGACTTGACTCGATATTTAGTAAATTTTAAATAAAAATTCCATAAGTAATAATAGAAATAGTTATAATTAGTGTCAGAAATACAAAATATAGGATTCAACACATTCACTTCCCGGTGGGCTTGTTAAGTTCAATGGAACATGTGTTAGAAGTTGGGGGTTCAAGCCTCCATTTTTAGCTTTTGCTGATAATGAAACTGTGCTAAAGCAGTGGATATTTTGGCTCACTTCCAAGTTACATGGACCATGCCGAGTACGATGGATCTCTGTTTGTTGGCGTGGCACAGTGTGTCCCTCCCTAACTCCATGAAGGAAATCTGGAGAATGTCGCTTTTAGCCATATAGTGGGTGGTTTGAGCAGAAAGGAATGCCAGGTGTTTTGACAATTTCAAGTCTGAGGCAGAAAGAGTCACTTTCAAAATCAGATTGTTGATTGCCGAATGGGCGGAGATCAACTCCAAATCTAAAGGATGTAACCTGGATTTTCTTTTTAGCAGCCGGGGCCGCCTCCTCAGCGGCTGCCGCTTGTAGTTTTTCTTTTTCTTTTTTTGGCTTTGGCCTTATTAAAATTCAGTTGCCTTTCAAAAAAGAAAGAAACTGTGCTAAAGCAGGTGACTGGTTCAGGTCAGCACGAGTTGCGTGACTCATAATCAAGTCATGCACAGGATCAAGTTTCCCAGAGAAACAGCTCAAAACCCCACCAAATCAAGTTGACTGGGCCAAGCTCCGAGTCGAGTCAGCAAGTTTTAGAAGTATGATTGGGATGGTATTACAAAAACAGTGACTCTTTGTATGATGAGCACTAGCAGTTGTGACCTTTGAGATGCAGATGAGCGTACTTGACCGTGTTGCTTTAACTGGGAAATCTGCCGTAGTAGTACCAATGCCCTGAAGCCACATACCTCCTGAATTTGGATAGGGTAACCACAGGTACGGTAACAGGTGTCATGCTTTAGGCATGTTTGGATGTACCCTCAAAATGTGTTTTCAGACCCAAATTCCCAGATGCCCACGTGTTTCGGGGGTAGTGTCACCATCAAAATGCAGATGGTGAGTTGCCCTCATTTCCTTTCCATGTTTTGGACCCACTTCCTAGACGGAATTGGGTAGAGGACAGATTCTCTCATTGGCATTTTGCAGAACATTCAAACCATGGTATTAAAAAACAGTTATGTTACGGGTGGCCTGTTACACATTATGGGAACATAACACCCGATTTGGAAAAAAAAATGGCCCGTAACGAGCCTGTAGCAGCTGTAACAGACTGATACGGGACCATAACATGCCGATATAGCGCTGATATTTTTTCCTTAAAAAAAAAAAAAAAAAAAAATCAACCATTACAGGGCCATAACGGTCCTTAAGGCCAGCATCATAACGGCCATAAGGCTGGCCATTACAGCCACAGTTGCGGTTATTGAATAACTTGATTCAAAAGGCCCTTAGGCAATTGCTTAAAGGTTATATGCATGATGGGGTTTTGAAGTCGAGTTCGTTTGTTACCTCTTGAATGCATTTGAAAACGGCAGGGATTTCCCAAGAGTCTTTATAGATAGTAGCTCCAAGGCCTTTCGGAAAGACACGGGGTATATTGTCTGTGAAACCACCACCCGTGATGTGAGCTATCCCTTTGACGCCTCCCTTGCTAATAATGTCAAGAACCTGTTTTGCTAATGAAGGTAAGATGCGCTAGAAATTGCTGAAGCACTAAATATTCACAAAATTTCAGAGAAGGGTTACAGTTGGGCTGGGCTGGGCTGGAACAGCTCAGGTCGGCTTTGGGTGGAGCAAAAAGCCTATGAGTTGGACCCGGCCTGAGTTTTAGGCCCAATAACATGGTGGGCTGGACCTGGACTTGCATTTGCCTATACATGGATGTAAGTGGCAGTTTCAGAGTGCAAATAGCCTGGGGTTTGAAACCGGTACGATTCGCCCCAACTTGGTCTGCCTCGGTCCTGGAGCGGTGGGGCAACTCATTTCATTTTGAACTGAAATCAGACTGAAACCGATCGGACAATTTTTCAAATGATGCTAAGATGCCCATACTACTAGACCAACTTATCTAACATTGGTGTGCTGAGTATTTTATTTTTGATAGGCGAGTCTGGCCTGAACACGCTTAAGCTTGCCCGGCCTGGACCAGCCCTCACCTGGTTGTAACCCCAATTGAGAGAAAAGAGTACTTGTGCCTGGTGATGACCTGTTTGACATATATGACGGTTGGAGCCATTAGAGCTTCACCCAACGTGATTTGTTTGTTGCTGCCTCCAGGAAGTTGGTCCTTCAAAGAAAGGCCACTTTTAGCCAAGACCCTGTGCAGAAATTACAAAATATTTGGTAAGAATAAATGTAATTGGGAAAGAAGGCTAACAATTTGAGTCTCTGATAGCTAGTCATAACAGTAAGAATGATTGTAAGAACCATTGCTAAAAGCCTGCTTGAGTGTTCCCCAGTATGAGGAATCAAATAGGAGCCATCCCACTTTTTTTTCTTTTAAGTTGAGCCATTTGGCATCCCATTATCACTCAGGGCAGTGGACGCACACTGCCATCCACATCTGGCAGGCATCCAAAATGAGTCCTAGATGAATTGCTTCTGTCATGGGTTATAAGATGAAGTCCCAACGTGTTTTCATTCCAAGAATTTTATTAAAGAAAAGAATAACCTTCTAACAAGGGAGAACCCATTAGAATGAACCCCGCTAGATGGCAGACCAATGAGAACATCTCCAGCTACAATTTTTTTCCCGTCAATGACTGAGTCCTTTTTTACAATGCCGACTGCAAAACCACTGAGGTCATATTCTCCATCTGCATAGAAATCCGGCATTTCTGCAGTCTGCAAAAGCACAAATTAATATGTAATCATGACATTCTGCTTGAGGATATTCTGTTGAAGTACAAACCATTTTCTTTGATCCACAAAGACCGATGGCTGTAAATTGATAAAAGAAAAAAAAAAAGGTATATTGAAGAAAACTAAGTTGACTCCATGAGTAGTTGAAGAAAAGAGAAAGTGGAGATTTTAAGAAATTGGCACTCCGTGAGGGCAATCTTTACCCATGTTTCAAGTTCACAACAAGGAAACACAGTTCGTATCTGCGCACCACATGAGAATGCCTAAACCAGCTCCATCATCCAAACTTAAGAGCCTATTTGAATAGAGAAACCCAAAACATTGGCATGAAAAACCCATGTGGAACCCTCAGCAGGTGGAAAACCACAGAATCCAACAGTAATACTGTTGTTTGGTTTGGATTGTAATTTTCCATGGATGTGTTAAAAGGTCAATGGTCAACGGCGCTTATTAAAGGCTTCGGCCAGTCCGTTTACAACAGTTAGTAGGGTGTCAAGAAGCAGTGTTGGATTTTAAACTTATAGCATAGCTTCTGCATGAGAGTTGTTTATCGTAACCATGGAAATCGATGTTTAAAATATTTACTTGGGTGAAATCAATTTTCAAATTTTTTGAGTAAAACATTGGAAATGGAAATCAATTTCCATGCTTCTTTTTCACAAACAGTAGAAAAGTTGGATTCCATGGAAATTGAATTTATTTCCAGATTATTCAACTAATCTAAACACCCATAGTTAAATCAGTTTCATTCTAAGCATAAAATTTAATCAGGATGTGTAACTCATAAGAAAATGAAAAGAAGGTAAAGAAGGTATCAGGCCTTCTCAGCAACCATTAACTCCAGTTGGACCAATTCATCGTTAGCAATGTGATTGCCTAAAATGTTGTAATATTTTCTATTAAAATCAGCAGACTCTACAAGATGTCTGCTGCCAGTGCATGGGAAGTGGACTTTTAAGGTTTCAGCTTATCAGAAAGAAGCAAAGAAGACTAACATGTTTAGAAAAGATACTATGAACACAATATCAACTGGAACTAAGCATCATATAACAGCACTAATTGTTATTTAAAAGCAGAAAAAAGAGCAAGCATCTTGATAAAAATTGAATACCTCCCCTCCTAAAAGAGCGCAGTCAGACTGTTGGCATCCATCAACAATCCCTTTTATCACCTAAATAACCAAATAAAGAAAATCATCAATTGCATTTTATCATGTATTGAGTGTTTGAAATCATAGTTTTGGAACTCAATGACTCAACCCAAAACATGTCCGACTCAACTCAGCTCGGCATGATTTCAAGCCAAGTCGCTGGTAAGCTCGATAGTGGAGTGTCTTGGCGATATTTCGGACTTGGCCGAGTCAACTCGGCTCAGCGAGATTTCAAGCCAACTCGCTGGTGAACTCAATACTGGGAGGGACTCGGGGATATTTCAGGAGCCAAGTCACTGGTAAACTTGGTACTGGGAGTGACTCAGCACAAGTCATTGTCACGACTCGGTTCATGAAGGATGGGGTTTAGATAAAATTAACAAGCAAGGAACAAGAATTGAACTCCCATCCTCTCGCAAGATATGCAGCAATCCTAACCAATAGGGCACATCAACGGTTGTTGTTATATATTATGTTTTATATTTACTTATATGTAACTATTTTATTAACTTCTCTAATAAGTTTAATTTACAATAATTAAATATCGAGTTGAGTCGAGTCAGGTCGGGACACTTCGAGTCAACACAGCCCAGCTGAACATCAAATCAGGATGAGTTTTGGATTTTGGAACTATTGCTAGTAACAAGATCAAAATAAGACAGATGGAGTTGGAAAGAACATCATCCATGGACTCTGACCATGAAGAAAAAGAACAACAACAAACAGATGTACCTTCTCAGCAAGATCCACATCAAGATGACTTGTAGCAAAGTAATCAAGGAAGAATAGTGGTTTTGCTCCGGAAGTAACAATGTCATTCACACTCATAGCTACCTGAAATGATACACTATTAAGTGTTACTTAATACTTACATCAATTACTATTGGGTATAAGAGATCGTCCATATTATACCAGATCAATCCCAATAGTCTCATGGATCCCAGTCTCAAAAGCAAGCTTGAGTTTGGTCCCCACACCATCTGTACCTGCAACAAGGTACGAATCCCCTGTTCATGGAAAATGGAGCACTTCATTAGCAATCTGTCGCTAACAAACAGTAATCGACATAAGCCTTTTCTGAAAATTAATATTGATTATTAATTGAAAGAGAGAAGACAATTGAAAGTGAATCGACCCTCTGAATAATGGTAAAAATATTGGTGAAATGGAAAAATGTGCTGATTATATACTTAGGAAACTCAACTAGATCGGTTGTTACATGGTAATTGCATTTTTGCAGTAAAAATACCATTTCAATTGCCCATCCACCCCTAGAAGTGTCCATTGTTACAGAAGAAACTTCTCAATAAAATCTCTTCAAACACCTGATGTTCTTCCAAGGAGGCCTTCTACATGGAACCATCAAGTGCTTCACTATTTTGTAATTTTCTAGTTGGCACAAAGACAAATTTTATTAAGGGTCAAGCTTCAAATTTTTTTTTTTTTATTAAGGGTGTGTTTCATTGCACCAAATATCATGAAATTTCATGATTAATTAGTCTAAGCTGGTGCAATATCATGAGATTCATGATAAATGGTATGACCAAATGCACCCTAAAAATGAGAAAGACAGCAGCCATCTGTTATGGCATTGCATAGACAATACCAATTACAAGTGTCTAGATACACCTTCCATGGCATGCGCACCTGCTAAGGAGTTCACTTCCCAACAGTCTCGCCTACAGACTTCTACTTCATAGGTTTTTATCGTGCCGACACCAGGGGACACTTGGACACTCCTGGACACAACACGATACTTCAAAATTTGTATAGAAAGTATCCTAGGATGTCATTGAAAAGTGCCACGTGTTGGAAACTTTACGGTGTCCAAACATATTTTCTGAACAAAGATTTCATGTCACCTTCTTTGATTTCTTTTTTGTTATTAAATTTCTCTTGTCAAGCCAAAGATCTCTCACTCTTAACCTTGAGCTTGCCTCCATTCTCTTGTACTTGAAGAAATTACCTTGTTCTTGAGCCTACCTCCATTCTTTGTCCCTTGAGCCCATAAGGATATCCTCTCTCCCTCTAGATTGCAATTTATTTTCCATTACATGTACCAAGAACCATATAACAAAAACGTACAAGCTTTGTCATTCTTTTTGTTCTTTTGTTTGGATTGTAATATTTTAATAAACAGAGTGATGTTCATAAAAACTACTATTTCCAGGGATGAATATCCCGTGATTTTCGTATTTCTATTAAGCAATTACTTGTTAGTTTAAACTACTAGTATTTTGTTTCCATTAAACTATGTGAACGTTCTTTCTAATGGCGTTCGTCATTGTGTTATTTATTTTTATTTATTTAATGAAATTATTTTCATTATTTTATTTATTTAATGAAATTATTATTTAATGACCATTTTCAATATCTTGGGTTAATAATTCATGAGTGGAGAGATTGAGAAGGATGTTGCCCACAGAATTCAAGCGGGGTGGATGAAATAGAGATGTGCCTCCGGAGTTTTATGTGATCATTGTGTACCACTCAAAGTGAGACGGAAATTTTATAGGATACATATAAGACCAGCCAACTTTATAGGATAGAATGTTGGGCAGTTAAGGAACAACATGTTCATAGGATGAGTTGAGTGTAGCTGAAATGAGGATGTTGAGATGGATTAGTGGCAAGACAAGGAAAGAGAAAGTTAGAAATGAATGCATTTGAGGGAACTTAGGAGTAGAACCAATAAGTAATAAGATGAGGAAAAGTAGACCAAGATGGTTTAGTCATAGTTTGCAATGGAGACCAAGAACTGAGCTGCATAGGACTGAGTTGTTAAAAATTAAAGGCTCTAAAAGGGCAAGGGGAAGGCCTAAAAGGACATGAGTGGAGGTAGTAAGAAAATACTCAATGACCTATGGTCTAACTGAAGTTATGGGCCCTGATAGAGTGGAATGGCAGAAAAGGATTCATGTAGCCGACCCCAATTAGTTGGGATGAGGCTTAGATTATGATGATGATTTATTTGTGTACGGAAGTTCCCCATGCCTAGATTTTTTAAGTTTGCCATGCTAGACTCAAGACACTTTGGCACTGGTGCCATGCGTGATGCAACAGACCAACGGCCTACATTACCCAAGCATAGGCCCCCACTAGTCAGAACTGGAAACCAGAGTATAGTGTGCAATATAGTTTCTGAGTACAAAATAGCTTCAAATTCCGCTTCAAAATAAATAACTCAAAAATAGAAATAGCAATGGGGGAGATAGATAGATAGAGAGAGGGAGAGAGAGGGAGAGAGAGAGAGAGAGAGAGAGTACCCAAAGGGAAAAGCCCTCCAAACCCTCCGATCCCAGGGGCCATCTTGGCAATCCTGCGGACGAGCTCGGACCCAGCGTCAATATCGACGCCGGCATCCTTGTAAGTGAGACCCCCAACAGTTTCTTCGATTTTAGAACACGAGATTTCTGAGGTTGTTCTGATTCTTCTATTGGCAGAAGAAGTAGCAGCAGGAGAAGAAGATAGGGATAAAAGGTGGAGTCTTTTGGGGAAGCTATGAAATAGGGTGTTGGGTTTGAAGAGAAGGGATTTTACAGAGATGGGTTTGTGAGAAACAGCAGCAGCAGCGACGCTATTGAAGAGCTCTGCCCTCGACCCCAAGCTCGTATTCATGGCGGGCAGAGAAAGGGAAAGGGAAAGGCAAAGGAAAAGCGAAAACAGAGAGAGAGAGAGAGACGGAAAAAGTCGGGCGTTCCTTGTATTTGAAATCGGATGGAATCGGATTGCGTGCGGAGTTATCGTGCGGAGTAAACTCAGTTGGGCCCGCCTAGAATGTATGTGCTTGATCTATTCCGTCCATATGTTTTTCCATCTCATTTCAGTGGTTGAGCCCAAAATTTAAGCATATTCAAATCTCAAGTGGACCATGCCACGGAAGCAGTGGGAATAATGATTTCCACCGTTGAAACCTTCCCAGGCCCTACAGTGATGTTTATTCGTCATCCAGATCACATGGATATGGATGAAGGGAAAACACAAATATCAGCTTGATCCAAAACTTCTTTGTCCTCCGAGAATTTTTCAATGGTAGACATTGAGTTCACACTTTTCTTATGGTGTGGTCCACTTTAGATTTTTATATGCTTCATTTTCTGGCACCATACTTAAAATTTTCTGCTAAGATGGATGGACGGAGTGGATAAAATCCGTAAATCACTGTGGGCCCACAGAGTTTACTCCGCACGCTAGTTTACTCCTTGCCGGATGGAATCGGATTGCGTACCGAGTTACTTATTACGCTTTTATCCTGAGTAAACTCAGTTGGGCCCACTGTGAATGTATGTGGTTTATCCACGCCGTTCATACGTTTTTCAAGCTCGGTTTACGGGTTTCGACCAAAATTGAAACGTATCCAAAGCTCGAGTGGACCATACCACAGTAAATAGTGGGAGTAATGATTTCCACCGTTGAAACCTTTCTAGGGCCCACCGTGATGTTTATTTGTCATCCAACCTGTTCATAAGATCACACAGACATGGATGAAGGGAAAATACAAATAGAAGCTTGATCCAAAGCTTTTATAGCCCTCAAGAAATTTTCAACAGTATACAATTCAATTCATACTGTTTCTTATGGTGTGGTACACTTGAGCTTTAGATATGCTTAATTTTTGGCATAAAGTCCTAAAAGTATATGCTAAAATGGATGGACGGAGTGGATAAAATAGATAAATTAAGGTGGACCCCACAGAGTTTACTCAGTACGCTTAGCGTACTGAGTTACTCATTACGCAATCCGCTTCCCTTGTATTTACGGTCATGACTGGTGTGTTAGTTTATCACTATTTTAAAAATGTTAGTGGCTTCTCCACCATACACATGGCACAATTTTACTGCAATCCAGACCGTAAAAATCGTTTAAACAAATGTGGATAGAGCACAGACCGAAAATTGTACCGAGATAATAATACTAATCATCTTTTTTTTTCCTTGAAATTTGAATCACTGTCTATTCTATTTACAACCATCCATTTTATAGCCATTAGTTGGCTTGTTTTACATTTATTAGAGATATGATCCATCCACAATGGCACTCATATTTTTAACGGTCTGGATATAAGTGCCGCTTATGGGGAGACTGAGTCACCACCATTCTCAAAATAGTGCTAACACAACAAAAGACTAGCGATGTATGATTAGGATACGCGGCTCGAGGAGCGGGCACGAGGACATTACACTGTAATCCCAACCATTGGTCTGCTGGGTCCCACCGTAGATGGAGCATGCACCTAAAATATCAAGGATATAAAGGTGCTAACTAATAGTAGGGATGTCTTTTCGTTGTATGTGAACTTTTATTATATTTCTCTTGTTAATCGGACGGTTACGATTGTCCTATTCAATAAAATCTTTTAGGCACTGTCCATTCACGATGGGAGAAGATGGACCAACGGTTTGGATTGTGAGAATTGGAAAATTGGTAGACTGCAAAGATACGGCCCACGTACGTGTTGTATAATTCCTCTGGTACAGGGCCCTAGGTTCCCATAATATGCTCGGGTTTTTAGTTCTGATAGTGGGGACTTTGTTTCAGTAATCTAGACCGTTGATACGTTGAGGTCCACCGTGGGTAGGTCATTGTCAGAAATAACTTCGATAGAATTCTATACTTTCATTTTTGTGGCCTAGAAATGCATGGTTGAGAAAAGAAACACATCAACGGTGCATATGAAAAGGGTACAAAGATCGGGGATAGCGTCCTTTACTACGAGATATTTGGGCACATCGTCCATCCATTGTGGGACCCAACAATAGACGGTCTGGATTACGAAATTTGAGAAAGATTTTGGGACCGGAATCGTCTACAATGGTGACCCTACACGCAAACCTACGGCTGGCATCTCATCTCCATTAATGTGGCCCACCTAAGTTATATATAAGGCTAATTTGTTTCTTCAGGGCCTATAATTGAGGACGGAAACCGATGGACGGAGTGATTTGAAATATAGAACATGGTGGGCTCCACAGAGTTTCTGGGTTTTACTTGATGAGGAGAATAGGTGTTGTAGAGCATTTGGGTAAACTGTGGGGTCCACCGTAATTTTTGTACTCTATCCACTCCGTCCATCTATTATACCAGTTAATTTTATGTCTTGAGGAAACAAATGAAGCATATCGAAATCTCAAGTGGACAACACCATAGGAAGAAGTGTGAAGTGAATGTTTACCGTTGAAAATTTATTGGGGGCCACAGAAGTTTTGGATCAAGCTGATATTTCTTTTTTCCATTTATCCATATCTTTGTGATCTTATGAACAGGTTGGATGACAAATAAACATCACTGTGGGCCCTAGCAAGGTTTCAACAGTGGAAATCATTATTCCCACTGTTTCCTGTGGTGTGGTCCACTTCAGGTTTGGATATTCTTCGATTTTGGGTTCAATTTCTAAAATGAGCTGGAAAAATGGATGGACGGCCTGGATAAACCACATACATTCACGGTGGGCCCAACAGAGTTCACAAAAGTGCGATAAAACTCAGCATAGAGAGGACTTCTAATTGGAATATTTGGGCTGGGTAGCTCGGATTGAAATTCGGGTGGGTCAGGTTGTAGATTGGGTGCTTTTGAGGTTGGGTTGAGCCTGAGCTGACCCTCAACCTGGCCCTACCCACTTGAGTTGCACCCACCCATAGTTTTAACTTCTTTTTGGGTGGATGCTACCGCTGTTTCATTTTTTCTTAACCATCTGATGGTTGGCTACCTATTGGAGGTGTTGTCACTTAGATTTGGACAACGGATGAGGTCGGCTCAGGCCTGATGGTCCTTATGGTAGGAGGTGAAGAGGTGAAGTGAATAAATGCTCCAATGACGATTGTCGAACCTGTATAGAGTAGCAGGCAAGGGTAAAGGGGAGGTGCCAGTATCCAGCAATGGACTCTCGGTTGCCTGAGGCAGGCGGGTAGGACGAACGTAAGGGAGGTTGAGTGTGTAGAATCACATACCTCATCCTATAGTGGTGTCTCTATTTACAGGTTCCGACTATCTATTAAGAGGTAGAGACAATCTAGGATATATTAGGAGATTCATAGTAGGATGGGAGTTATAAATTGTAATGACAGGAGAGATATCCAGCTAAGATAGGGTTGGATGTCTATTTGGTCCGAATTGGCAGATCATCCCTGGACTTGTCACACACCTTTTCGGCAGTAGCTGATCTGATCGACTCGGTTCGTGGAGCTTGATGCCCAAGCTCCTCCCTTACACGTTTCTATCTAATTGTAGGCCCATCTTATGAGAAGAAGTTGCCTAGGATGACAGCCAGGACCTCTTAGCGCAAGGGGCGCACTCATAGATATTACCTCGGCTTCCGACTGGACGGAGGCCGAGGTTGCGAGTTTTGCATTTAGCTCATGCTCCTACAGATGGCGTCCATAGTAGAAGATCTAGCGGTAGTCAACCTTATACTATAGGTCTCGTAGATCGGCCCATTAAGCCCTCAGCTTAGGGTTTTATTGAGCACTTATAAGCAGGCCTCCTGGGCTTGTGGGCCTTCTCCAGAGCAAGTGGGACTAGCCCGGAATTACCCACAATAGGAGGGTTAAGATTCTTCAAACTTTGCTACACGGGCCTTTAATATTGGGCCAATAATATCAACTGTTTTGATTGCTGAAAAATGGCCCACTTAAATTACAGCACATCAGGGAAAATTATTTTATGGGGTGGTAAAAGGGCTGGACTGGTCCTGGCCCGGCCCAAATCAAGCCCGCTTATGGCTGAATTTGGCCTAGTGCTGTCAAGGGGCCGGTCCAAGGTCTGTCCAAGCATGGTCACATAGTAAATCCTGGACTCGAGCCTGGTCTGGGTGCATGGCAGGACTAAACAAACAGTTACGAACTGGGTCCATGATGATTATGCACCATCTGATCTGACTCTGTCATAAGCCTGAGTTTGGCCACTTATTTTCCGCAAGATGTGGATTATTCATTAGGTGGCCCCATCATGCATGATATATGACAAGGATGCCCTTGAAACCCCAGATAACCGGCCAGGTCGGGCTGACAAGCTCTAGACATAACCGAGCCCCGCCCATTGATAAACAGGCTTAAATTTAGGCCTGGTTCGGTCCTAGTATTCCAGCCCTAGCCTGGTCAGAAGCGAGCCATTTCCAAGACCCGGGACGGCTTATTGAGGCCCTAGTTCGGGTGGGCCAAACTGATGGGCTGATTATTTGGACAGTGGGAATGGTTGTGACCCAAACTCAGCCCTGGGCGTAGTTTTATGTCCATTAATTAATTCGTCCAGACATGGGCCAATAATTCAGCCAAACCCAGCCCATCATTTCTAACATTGCTGCTCTTGAGTATTTGGACGGTGAGCCCACCCAGACTTGGGCCTGGACTCAAGTACTCAGCCCATGGTCTGGACATGCACATGCTTGAGGCCGTCCAGGTCCATTTGCCACCGTAGAAAATATACCTTACTGTGGAGTCCACCTTGATGAACGTATTCTATATCCACACCAACCATGCGTTTTGGCAGATCATTTAGGGCATTGGCCTGGATATAGAATACATCCATCAAGGTGGGGCCCATGATAAGGGCCCTACCATCCTCGATGAGGCCAGGGCTGCACCTAATCTGCTCCCTACAAACAAATGTGTTGGAAATTTCAAAATGCAGCTGAATACAAAAAATTTTAAAACCCAGATATTAAATTTTATAATTATAAGGATCTGTGTTCATGTATTGTTAAGTTTCTAAAGAAGAAAAACCTAAAATCAATTGCTAGGATTTACCTGATCAAAATTCCATCAAATGAGCTGCTCTTTCACTCATACAGTATTCCAACCTAGGATTTTTCTTCAAATCCATCCCAGATGAAGGATAGGTAAAAGCCCACATGCCAGCCCTTGATGTAGGGCTAAAGGAGACGCATATTGTCCACAAGGTGGACCCCACAAGTGTGGGACGTGTGATGGACGAAGAAAGGGAGAGTGTGGTGGATGAGGTGCTACAAACCAAAAGTAGCGGTGGCTATGTGGCGTGACACTTAATTTTATGATGACAAGTTGTCCCTATCATTTTTTAATGCGAAACTAATCCCTGCGGATTCACACAATCAGTCGTAAACCACGTGCATTGGGTAAATCCAAAGAAGGGTAATTTAACTCAAGTTTGTGGAGAGCAAACCCACAACTCTAGCCATTTGCCTAAACCCCAGGCAGATACTTAGAACTATTCATCCTTCAGACCAACCATGATCAGTCCATTTGGATAGTTTCAATGGACAACTTTCATTCGATCAAATGACACAATGCATCCTTGATTTGTCCCTAATTTTTGTAGTCATCCTTTTCCCCATCTATGGTTGGAATGACTATGATCGCCTAACAGAAGTGGTTCTTCACAAGGATCATAAGCAATCCTTGGTGGGACCTAACTAATCAACGGATTATATTGTTGATCGGACCTATTTTGTGTAAACGATCTTGATCATCCATATTAAAAGGCCGTTGATCAATGTTCAATACTTGTTGGATTGGTACAATGCTTGCAAGGTAGCCCATGAAACATGTGTTGGACCTAACAGGCAATATGGATCAATGAATTAGACTGCATGCTTTTATGATAATGACCTAGTTACAATAGCTCATTGAGAGGAAATTTTTCATTGAATGGTGGGTCGTGAATTTTTCGGATGATCTACTGTTAATCCTCTACATATATGGATTTATCTTTTGGGACACAAAGGCTACATGTTCGGCTAATTGGTTCGTCTCAAGGAAACATTTAAGTCTTCCATTTCTATATGTTTCTAAGGGCCATTTTGGATACCAGAAATTACTTGTTCTATTTACAACAGTAGATAAGTAACTTATTTGAGATAAGTAATTAAATTTGGTTTATGATCAATTATAACTAGCTTTTTTATTTAAAATTATTTAATCACTTCAATTTGATAAATAGAAATCAAGATAAGCGACTTAAGGCATAAGTAGCTTAAGTAACTTACAATCCAAACACCCCTTAAACAAGTCTTAGAACCAATCTAAAATGGGCTAGTGCTTTCAAAGGCCAGTTAGTCCATGGGGCCCATTTGGATACCACCAAAGAAAATTTTTTCTCTCCTTACAATGGTAGATAAGTAACTTATTTGAGATAAGTAAGTTTAGTTTATGATAAATTGTAAGTCACTTTTTTAGTTTAAGTTACTTCAGATATCTGTCTAGATACCATCAAATAAGTTACTTAAAGTAGTAGATAAGTAACTTATTTGAGATAAGTTTGGTTCATGATCACTTAATTATAAGTAACTTTTTAGCCACTTGAAACATAAGTATCTTAAGTAACTTACAATCCAAATGCTCCCTTAATCACTTTAGTTTAATAAGTAGAAATCAAAATAAGTTACTAGAGGCATAAGTAGCTTATGATCCAAACGCCCCCTTATTTTCCTTTTGGAACCAATGACTCACAAGCGCCTACATCGCCAGCCATGCTATGCCAGAGTTCTTTCTTAGCTACAAGATATATTAAAATATATATATATATATATATATATATATATATATATATATATATATATATATATATATATATATATATATATATATCAGAAATTGAGTGCAAGCTACCAAAAATTTATTAAATAAAATAGGAGAATTTTAAATTTATTAAAAGAGGGGGGTTACCAAACTCCAAAACACTTTATACGGGAATACGAGGAAGCTCAACAGGATATCAGAAGAAAGCTAACTTCAATTCATGAGTAAGATTAAAAATATTTTAAAACATAGAAGCATTAGAAACGTCTTAGGCATGATTGGCCAAGGATCGCTCGGAACTCAATGTACCCAAGTTCCCCACCAGATGATAAGATCTGAGAGATGGGATCTGTACCGATTGATCACCTGATGAGTGGTTCTGATCTTCCACTCATGTTTTAGTTTCTGCGTGTGAAGCGCCCTTTGAACTCAGCATACCTAGCTCCTTGGTGGGTTGAGTACTGAGTAGCGTACCCGCTGTACTCGTACCGGACCTTTGGTTAGGGCTGTCAACGGGTTGGATACGGGCCGGATCAGTGATGATCCGAATCCGACCCGATTAAGAATATATCCGACCCGAATCCGACCCGAATCCGATTCGGATCACAAGTATATGATCCGAACCCGACCCGATTAAATTTTTCGAAATCCGTTTCCGATCCGATTATGATCCGACCCGATATCCGACCGGATATCCAAGAGAGGAGAGAGAGAAAGAGAGAGAGAGAGAGAGATTCTCATATGTTTTTATTTTATTTTATTTTATTTTATTTTATTTTATTTATTTATTTTTTTATCGGGTCGGATCGTTAACGGGCCGGATCAAGGTTGTTCCGAATCCGACCCGAATATTAAACGGATCATATTTGGATATCCGTATCCGACCCGATTATCCGATTATTGATCCGAATCCGATTAAATCGGATCGGATACGAATCGGATACGGATCTTGATCCGTGCCATTGACAGCCCTACCTTTGGTACCATTGGATCCTCCGTCCAAGGATACATACAGTGGTGTACTCGGTTTTCAGCCAGTGTACTGGGGCTAATGTTCTAGTCATCCAGACCATTGGTCTGATGTGACCCACTGTATCCAAAATGGCTATCTTATCAATTAAATCCGTTTCTTCCAAATAGACGGTTAAGATGTGAAACCTAATTGAAGGTCCACCATCCAAAGAAAAGAGGTCCATGAGTGGCTAGGATCTTCCAATTAAGGACATGTTTGGGACATGATCAATTGACAAAAGTTTCCATCAAAGCAATG
Organism: Liriodendron chinense; assembly: GCA_003013855.2. NCBI lineage: Eukaryota > Viridiplantae > Streptophyta > Magnoliopsida > Magnoliales > Magnoliaceae > Liriodendron > Liriodendron chinense. Next base: position 5,764,904 of record ML058484.1, on the reverse strand, counting down.
GCCTTGATCACTAAACCATGGGCTCCACTTGTGTGAAATGGAACCCGAGTATGTTGTGCATATCCACGATCAGGAGTCATATAATTCATAGCTAGATCTATTACGAGTCAACACGGAGTCATGTGCTACGCACGTGCCGGAGAGTAAGGGATCGTGTTGGCCACGTGGACGGCGCCGGTTCCTCTGTCGCAGAATAAGCTTTATCCTACAACTGGAATCGGATTGCGTGCGGAGTAACTCCGCACGCTCTTATCGTGCGGAGTAAACTCAGTTGGGCCCACCTAGAATGTATGTGCTTTATCTATTCCGTCCACATGTTTTTCCAGCTCATTTTAGTGGTTGAGCCCAAAATTTAAGCATTTTCAAATCTTAAGTGGACCATGCCAGGGAAACAGTGGGAATAATGATTTCCACCGTTGAAACCTTCCCAGGCCCTAAAGTGATGTTTATTTGTCATCCAACCTGTTCATAAGATCACATGGATATGGATGAAGGGAAAACAAAAATATCAGCTTGATCCAAAACTTCTGTGTCCTCCGAGAATTTTTCAATGGTAGACATTCAGTTCTCACTTTTCTTATGGTGTGGTCCACTTTAGATTTTGATCTGCTTCATTTTTTGGCACCATACTTAAAATTGTCTGTTAAGATGGATGGACGGAGTGGATAAAATATGTAAATCACTGTGGGCCCCACAGAGTTTACTCCGCACGCTAGCGTGCGGAGTTACTCAGTACGCAATCCGCTTCCCCTACAACTACCATCATGTACGGAGTGTGATTATTCATACTCAGTCACTCCGAAACTTTGCACGATTATTCATACTCAGTCACTCAGAAACTTTGCACGAGGAACACATCAAATCAATCTAAACCGTCCAGTTATGGGATTCACGTAGACAAATCATCTGCAAATTTTGCATTAGATTGATTGAATTTCTGTATCCTTTGATTAGTGGGCATTAGTTTGTTGAAATCCAACCAGTGACTACTTTGCCTTTCATCCGTCGAGTGAATTTCCACTTTAACGAGGCGCATGAATTTTGACGGTTTGATTTGAGTTATATCTATGCCACTTCACAATTTCTTAGGGCCCGTATGGATCCCACAAGATGAGTTACTGTTTTTTTTTTTTTGGGTTAGCACACACACTCACCACTGTTAGTCACACTCCAATGTTAGCCACCGACGCGTTGGGAATGGATGCCAAGACCTCGTTGTTGAAACGTAGTTACCTCCAAGTCACACTTCAATGTTAGCCACCCACGCATTGGGAAGGGATGCCAGGACCTCATTGTTGGAACGTGGTTATCTTCAATCTCTCTACCACTGTCCCAAAGGTGTGGGTCTCACAAAATAAGTTACTTATTTTGCTCATAGCAATGGATAAATAATTTATTTAAGAGAAATTTTCGACTATAAACCTCTGTTTTGACCATTATTCCTAGCTAAACTTCCAATACTTTTCTTTCAAAAAGTAAACTTCACTTGTACGGACAGACCATTTTCAGATCGAAATACCCCTGTTCTTAGGATTTATTCATTCTCCAAAGAAAAGCTATTTTCTCCTCATTTTTCTCCTCTTCTATATTCAAAACTTATTTTCTTCTCTCATTTATAGCAAAAAAAGCATCATCACTTTAGTTTTGAGATCGATTTTCACTTCAGAGCATTATTTTTCTATTTCTTCAACTCGTGTTTCATCGGAAACGAGGTTGTGGTGTGGACCAGGTAAGAACGAAGAATGTGAATTTTTTTTCTCAACGAATGCGTTTTTTTTTAATAATCAAGTCGGATCTTTGTTTATCGCAATGTGTTTTTGCAATAATCAATCTCGTTGAATTTCAATGAGCATATTGATATTTCAAAGATTCGTGATAGCTATGCTCTTTGAATTACTGTGCTCTTTGAATTTTACATTGTGCTCTTTGAATTTTACAGTGTGCTCGTTGAATTATATCTGTACTCTTTGAAATTCAACGAGATCGCAGTGAATTTCACCACGATCGCGGTCAATTTCACCGCGATCTTGTTGAAATTCAACGAGATCGCGGTCAATTCTATGGCTACAGTTAATATCCGTAGCCTTTAGTTAAAATTTAACGAGATCTCGTTAAATTCACCGCGATCGCGGTCAATTCTATGGCTACAGTTAATATTCGTAGCCTTTAGTTAAAATTTAACGAGATCTTGAATTTCAACGAGATCTCGTTAAATTCTAATTAAAGGCTACGGATTTTAACCGTAACTAACGAGATCTCTTTCAAAATTCAAAGAGCACCGAGCACAGTGCTAATTCAACGTGATTTCTTTCAAAATTCAAAGAGCACAGCACCAATTCAACGAGATTTCTTTCAAAATTCAAAGAGACAATTTCTACGAGTACTCTTTCAAAATTCAAAGAATACTCTTTCAAACACATTCTCAAACTTTTCAACATTTTCCTTCGTTGTGACATTTCAACAAATATGTTGTATTCAAATTCGAAATACAATGAAAGTTGGTTAAAATTCTCAAACATTGTCCACATACACTTTACAACAAACACGTTGTATACATATTAGACATTCACATTCCAAAAAAACAACATTTATAAAATAAAGTAAAAAACATTTAAATCTGTGTTCTTTGAAATTCAACGAGATCGCGCTGAAATTGACCGCGATCGCGGTGAAATTGACCGCGATCGCAGTGAAAATGACCGATCTCGTTGAAATTCACCGGGATCGCGTTGAAATTGAACGCGATCTCCCATTTCAACATTTCAAGTTTACATTGGCATTTCTACAAACAGTTTGTATGCCAAGGTTAACGAACAATCTTAAAACGAAAATCACTCCCAAATATTCAAACGAACCCAACCTAAAATGAAAATCACCCCCAAACATACCTTTCCGTAGCCTCTTTGACAGAGGAGCCATAAGAAAGATGAAGATGAGATCTTCAACGAGAAAATTATGTCTCGTTGATTTTCAACGAGATCAACTCAACGAGATCAATTCAACGAGATCGCGGTGAAACTCTCAACGAACAGGGGCACTTTGGTCAGAAAAAAAATGGAAGTTTACTTTTGGAAAAAAAAAAAAGTATTGGAGGTTTAGCTGGAAATATTGGTCAAAATAGACGTTTACAGTCGAAAATTTATCTTTATTTAATTGAGAGAAGTAAATTTGGTTTATGTTTAATTATAAGTAACTTTTTTTATTTAAAGTTACTTAATCACTTCAGTTTAATAGGTAGAGATCAAGACAAGCTACTTAAGGCATAAGTATCACTAAGGAGGGTTCGGAGCCTTGCCTCGTTGGTAGACTCTGCAGAGTTTCAACAGGGGGTCTTGGTTTCGAAAACCATCAATGGTGAAAATCAACGCTGCACCTGTGGGTGTGTTGCATGATTGTCATACGATGCGTTGGCACATATGGGATATTGACTCATATGGGGTGAGTGAAGATTGATTGGGTGCTTATGTTTTGGGGTCCTTATGCCTCAATGGTAGACTCATAGGAGTTTTGTGGGTTCGGATACCCATAGAGTGTGCAGGAGGTGTGAGTGCGTGGGTTAAAAAAATGTGCATATGTTTTGCCATATATGGCAAGTTGGCATGTAAGGCACAGGTGAGGCATTTAAAGATGGATGCAAGCACATGTGGTGTACCAACAAACATGATACATTTTCACATGTGGGCTGCTTGAAGATGAGAATGTCATGTGTTGCACATGTGGCATATTGACACACTTGAAAATGGGTGATTGCACATGTCGCAAGTGTGGCACATTGGCATGTGTATGGTGCTTTAAGATGGATTGTTGCACATTGCCAGTGGCACTTGAAGCTGGTCAATGGTGTATGTTACATATGTCACACATGGCATGTCTTTATTTTCTTATTTTTTGGGGGTTAGTACACACAATCCACTAATTAGTCACGCCGCAATGTTAGCCACCCCTCACTTGGGAATCGATATAAAGACCTTAATGTTGAAATGAGATCATATTCGCTTAATCTACCACTTGAGCTATGGATAAGGATAGTCAATGAACATATAGCATGTGTAGCTCCATGTGGCACATGTAAGGCATTTGAAGATGATAATGACATATGTTGCACGTGGTGTATTGGGGTTTTAGCATATTGAAATGTTGGTATCAAAAGATGGGTGATGACACGTATTGCGAATGTGGCACAATAACGCACAAGTGGTATTTTAAGATTGATGGTGGCACATGCTAAACACGTGGCTCATTAACACATGTGGAGCATTTTTAGTGGACAATTGCACATTTGAGGCACTTAGAAAATGGGTGGCGGCATATGACTAGCATTTAAGGCACTTGTTGAAGTTGTGCCCTAGAAAACCATTGTGAGCGCAACCCACTGATCATGTAAATGTGGCAATGATGACCATAGGCATAGATCATGATGACGAGGTGCCTTAAGTGAACAAAATATAGTCCCTTAATTAATGTGTGGTGTCATCTTAAACATAGATAGGTTAAGAAGAGGAGCAAGTCCTCTAGTTGTCTTCCAAAACTCAAGATTTCACACATTAGTTATTGACCAAGGAAGAGTCATGGTCTATGGATCTTAGAAGTCTATTGTATCATGACCATGATTTCACACAAAGGTTATTGACCAAGTGAGAGTCGTGGTCTATGGAGCTTAGAACTCTATTGTATCATGACCATCTCAAATTTTAGGATAGATCCATCTCATGAAGAAAGGAATAACCATCCTAAGTGAGGGAGTAACTTAGGTCAAGATGGACAGTCTCCACTATCAAGCCTAACTAAGTGTCAATAAAGCCTTTACCCTACCCACATAGGAGTGCATGCCATGGATACCATATCTTATTAAACATTTCAACACTTACATTGGTAGATCGATATCAAGTACTAGTTCAAGGGTCATTAGTTTGGACTTTGATCAGACTTGATGATGAATGAGAAGTAAATTAATCCTTAGACCTAAGGACACATAGTATTATGATACTAATTATATAAATTTGACTCTCCTTATAAGGTTATTGTATGACCAATAAAAAATTTTGTGGTTGGGTACATTTATTAGGGTCCGTTTATTCTTGCATGAGTCGATAAGAGATATATTAGTTTATCTTGGGATGTGTATTTAATAAGATCTACTAGATTGAGAACTTATCAAATGATTTTTCTATTAGGCCTAGCACTTAAAAGTTTTTAATGTACTTTATGAAGACTGTTTTGATTGTACTTAGTAATGATATAATAGTCCAATATGATAATCCACTATTTGATCAACATATGATATAAGTCTTTGGTGGTTGATTATGACAGTAGAAAGGTTGATTCATAAGCGCATGTATGGACAAGGCAATTACAAGTCTCATTTTGTATGTATGGGTTGTGGAAACCTATAAGGTGCCGAAATACCATAACTAGTGCCCTCCTAAGACCCTAAACTTCTCCTTATATATGATCCATCCTAGAGGGGAGAAACCATGATGGTGAGAGAGCTCAAATACCCCCCTTAGCATGAGTTAGAGAAAGAAAGAGATAGGGAGAGTGCATGAGAGAGAGGTTTCCTCATCTCCACCACATATGTGTAGACACCCCACCTTCGGCTACACTGTTGGTAGAGATAGCTGGATGAATGGATGACCATACCCCCAAATCTTAAGTCCAAACTCAGCCAAACTCACCCTTGTAAGCCCCAATCCATAGCCCAACTCAAGCCTAAACCCAGTCAACTCGCCCCTAAACATCAGCCTGAAAAACCCCCCATAAGAAAAACCAGTCAAAAAATCCTAAAAAAGTCAAACTCGCTGAGTCAACCCGCTGAGTTAACCCATGAAGTCAACCCGTCGAGTCAAAACACCGAGTCAACTCGTCGAGTCAAATCACCGAGTCGACCTGCTGAGTCAACTCACCGAGTCAACCCACCGAGTCAAAACAGCAGCCCCGAGACATGACCGTACCGCGCGCTGGAAACCGAGGAGCGTCTGTAAGGGGCCGCCCAAACATATTTACGCAAACTGCCACTCTCCAATGCTATAAATACCCCCCTCCCCTTCTCATTTCAACATCCCTCCGAAGCCATCCAACCCGAGTGCGATCTGTCCCTCTACCCCTTAGCCCATCTTTCCACCAAGGAGAGCCCGAGTGAGGAGAGTCTAGCCCTGGTCCAGTCCAGCCTGACCACTGGTCCAAGTCTCCCAAGCAATCCAAGTCTTGATCCAGCCACTCGAAGTCAATCCTTGCGACACCTCCGTCCATCTAACTGTTCCTTACTAGCATCATCTCATTCGCATCTAGCATAAGTGCAACATTTACTTTTCTTCCAACCTCCCTGCTTCACTGCAAGCACTTTGATTATTCAAACACACAGCATGCATCTCGCATAAAGCACCTGTCAGTTCGAGCGTATGCTCTGGGCTTGCCTGTTAGTGGAACCTGCCCATCAGAAACTCTTACTGTTCAGACCTGCATTCATGTACATATCACTACAAGCACTTTGATCATTCATACACACAGCATGCATTCCGCATAAAGCACCTGTCAGTTCGAGCGTATACTCTGGGCTTGCCTGTTAGTTGAACCTGCCCATCAGAAACTCTTACTGTTCAGACCTGCATTCACGCATCATGTCATCTATGAGAATGTACGAGGATTAAAACAGACTTTCAAGTGTTAGTTCGATTCCGTGAAGTAGAGAACGTACTTCTGTACGGGCAGTGTGTGGGGTGCTTAATCTCTTCCCACCCTGTAACCGTGATCCCTTACCTCGAATCTCTGGCCGTAGATCAAAAGGAGTCATTTTAGATGAAGGAATCTTCGGATCCCCTTCTCTAACGTTTCTACGGGGTCTAGCCGACTATAGATTCGAAGTAACTGGCTAGTGGCGACTCTGGTCTTATATAAACTCATTTAAACACATCCAGCTTAAACACGACTACCAAACAAAGCCCTCGAGAACGAGGCTATCCAGTGGCACAAACGGCGATTTGCACTCACGCATCCTCCTCTTCTTTTCCCGAAAGGAAAGGGACGAGAACATCGTGTGGGAGCGTAGAACGGCGAGGGTCCACAATATGCATGTGGGATCCAGTTGGTATAGACATGTGCATGTTGATGTCTTACCTAGAGGTTGGCATAGAGCTATAACTCTCCCTAAATCTAAAAAAGATTAGGTAAAGACCTCATACTTTGAAGTAGTAGCATCAACAAATTAAGAATTTATATCATTGTGATCTCCTTGCACTAAGGTGTAATGTAGACTGTTCATCATAAGTTTAAATGGTTTTTTTTTTTTTTTTTGAGTTAGTCGGCACACCCAACTGTTAGTACACCCAGCCACCCTGTTAGTCACATCACAATGTTAGCCACCCCCACAATGGGAATCAATGCCATGACCTCAGTGTTGAAACGAGGCTATCTTCACTCAGCCTATCATCATAAGTTTAAATGTCTATAAATATGAAATTATCATATATGGAAGATTTTATTGTTAACTAAAAGATGAATTCTTTAACAATTGTTTAAATCCTATTAGGTTTTCAGCATAGATCTAACAACACTACCATTTCTTGTAATTTCTTATAAACGACATTTCTTAAGTTTGATGAAAAAGTAAAGGACACTTTCTCAAGAAATGAAAGAATGGTAGCCCGGCTGAAAGACACCTAGGCGTTTCAACAGCAGGTATCAGGTTCAAGTGCCAAGGAGACACACTAACCCCACTAGTGGGTGGGTGCATCGTGTGACTAACCAAGTGGGTGTGTTGCCCGGCTAACAGGGTCGGTGCGCTGCATGACTAACTTAAAAAAAATAAAAAGAAAAAAAGAAAAAAAAAAAAAGGAAAACATCATTCTCATGAAAATGTTTGTTTTTTTTAGAGAGAGAGAGAGAGAGAGAGAGAGAGAGAGAGATGGCACTCTGAGTTCAACCTCATGGGAACTTCCCAAGTGGTCGAGCTGTGTGGGTTTCACTGTGATGTGGATTGGACATCAACACTATGCATTTGATGGGTCCCCATTAGGTTATAGGATAACCCAAAAATTAGTATACAGAACTCAGGTGGGTCATACCATCTAAAACCATGTGAAGACATGCCTAAAACATCTAAAATAACTCGGTGGGGCCTACCTAATTTTTTATGTGGCTGAAACTTGGTCTGACCCCTCATCCATGTGGGACACACACAATGGATGGTCTGGATTTGTGAACCACGTCTTGGTGGGCCCAATAAACCGCCATAAAGGTTTTAATGGGCGGGCAACCCCTTTCAACTGTTGTCTGTGGTGTGGCCCACCTAAATTATAGATTGACCTGGTTTTTAAGCCTATTCCCCACATGGAATGGTGCACCTGACTAATGGGGTAGATGTTCGACACACATCGTGGTGGGACCCACACAGCTTGATCTCATGGGAAGCTGCCATGAGGTCAACCTCATATAGTACCATACCATCTCATATATATATATAGAGAGAGAGAGAGAGAGAGAGGAATGCTCACCTGCGCACTTATCATGAGAGAACTTGTGAGCATTTTTTCTTGGCTCATCACACATGATATGAGCCCAAAATCTGAGCCGTCCATGTGATGCAACACCCCAAAAAACCTCTAGAGCCCATCTTTTAACTTGTTTCAAAACTTTGGTGGGCCACTTGATTTGCCTCTTGCTTTCTGCTACGGCCCACCAGAGTTTTGGATCAGGTTGAAAGATGGGCCCTAGGAGTTTTTTAGGGTACTGCATCACATGGATGGCTTAGATTTTGGGCTTACATCATGTGCGATGAGCCATTAAAAAGTGCTCATGAGTCTCTCTCATGAGAAGTGCCCAGCAGCCCAGGTGAGCATTCCAATATATATATATATATATATATATATATATTCACAAACTTAAAATTTATTTATTAATTTGCAATAAATATTTTTATTTTGGCCAGATTTTTCAAGAGAAACCTCAAATTTTGACATATCCTGGGAAATTTCCAAACAAGAAATTGGCGACAACAAGACTTGTCAGCATATGCATAACTAAAATTAGACGGTCCAGATTATTGGATACATTCTTATGGTCCATAATCCAAAAACCAGATTGATTAAAGATCCTAACCTCTGATCATCGGAAATCTAGTTGTTAAATTTGGACCTTTCACTATTTTTCATCTTAACTACTCATTTATTAAACTTCCACTAATCTGTAGTCGTGGGACTTTCTATTTGCACGATTTAATTTTATTAAAATATATGCCACCTCCACAATTTCTTCGTATAAATCTGTATATGAACTGTCTTGCTCTCCGGAGTACCAAATTTTGTTTTCTCTTCCACTCATTCAATAGTCTGAACGTGATTGGATCTTTTTCAATTAAGGAGGGACACTAAATTCGGTGCCTCGATATTATAAGGTAAATCATGTGCCATTGGAAATGCCAAATTAACGTCTGCACATTTTTCTCATGGTATCGAAAAAGGTTAAAGGTCGTGTGAACCTCGGTGCTCACTTTTTTCTTCTAACATTCAATAAAAGCTTCCAGAAACTTCATGGACATTACAAAATGGGCATTTGAAAGCTTGCATTTTGAAATACTTGATCCTGCCAACCCACTTTTCAGAGGCCATGGGCGCATTGATGGCTTAAAAATAAAAAATAAAAAATAATTACCGGTAATATCCCTGGGGTAGGTGCTGTGGGGGCCACCTTGATATATTTCTTTTATATCCATACCGTGCATACGTTTTGCTGTATTATGTCAGGGTATGGGCCAAAAAATAAAGCAGATCCAAAGCTCAAGTGGACCACACCGCAGAAAAGGAGTCGGGATAATGATTCCCATCGTGGGAACCTTCCTGGGCCACCCCACCGTGATATTTACCATCCTAGTGAGCTTGATCCAAAACTTTTGTGGGCCCCAAGAAGTTTTTAATGGTGGCCATTCAATTGCTACTGTTTTTGATAGTGTGGTCCGCTTGAGCTTAGAATCTGCTTCATTTCTGGGCTCATGGACTAAAATGAGCTGGAAAATGTATAGACAACATGGATAAAACAGATACATCATGGTGGGCCTCACAACGGTGGGAGAGTCACCAGGCAATTCACTTCTTTAAGGGATGCTAATCCACCCGAGGGTGGTATTTGATGTGAGTAATCCAGCAAGTGAAGGCTATAAATGCAGATGGGGATTGTGTTGTGAAGCCAGGGTGCGGCGTTGTTTGGATGGGAATAAATGGAGGTTAAGTGGGGGAATTAGAAGTAAATGAAATATAAGGTGTGTTTGGATGAAAATAAATGCATAAAAATGAAATGAAATGAGAGTAAATAAGCATGCAAATGAAATACTCTCGATATACAGGATATAAAAGTAAACGAGATGAAATGCGTTTTTGAGCTCCTTCAAAGAGTTGCACAAGCAAAAAATAATAGCGATATGCACATGTCTACCATACATATGGCATGCTAATGATACTCCAAAACAATTCAATTACCAGCTACATCACTAAAATCATGCCAATAGAATGATCCAAACCATCTAAATAGATGGTTAAAAAGCATTGGCAAGTTGTTTGTTTGTGATTCTTACATTTGTGGCCCCCCTAAGGCTCAAAGCTTTCTAACATTTGGCCAGAGTCTGAATTTCAATGAGCTTATTACAATCATTCAGTTGCACACTACTTTAAGATATTAAAGTTAAACTAGGATATCGCATATGCTTATGTGAATATATTGAAAAATTCCAATGCATTCTAATTCCTCCCTTTTATTCTCATTCACACATAAGATTTCAAATGCATTTCATTTACTCTCATCCAAGTACAGTTGATTTAGTCATTTACCTCCAATTTCATTTCCTATTTATCCATTTACAAGCTCAAGCAATGGATTCCCATACGTATCTACTGAGGTGGATGGATCCCTAACTATAGGACCCACTATGTGTTGTATTTTAAAAGGATTTAAAATATTTTATTTCAAATTTTCATTTTAAAAATGGTTTCCCTCCACAAGTTTTTTTTTGGAGTTTTGTGCATTTTCTTTGTCCTACATCGGAAAGAACTAAGGAAAAAAGCAAGTATATAAGTAGAGACTTTGCACATGGGCTAGGCCCTCAGGGGGCAAGTGAATTTTGTGGTTTGTGGGGGGCTATGCACATTGAACCACACTATGCTAAAACCCACACACGCGCGGGCGCCAGTCGGCCGGCCGGCCGGGCGAGCCGTCGCCGGTGCCGGGCTCAGGCACAGGCTCGGGCTCGGGTCTGGGTCTGGATCTGGGTCTACTGTGAGTATACTTGCGCACCTTCCTTTTGCTTCAACGGACACTGAAAGTGTACTTGCACCAACGGTCTTTTGTTTTAAAACCAACTGGCTCCAGAGACCAACTCACAGTGTAAACTTCTTGGAGCCAGAGAAGCGTCTGTTCGGGTGGTCGCATCAGTTGGGTTTAAAACCAAGGGACCTAACCCAATTCAAAACGGTGCATTAATCACCTAATCAAGTCTATATATAGATCTGAATAATCCGTTTTAAAAAAGATTCGAAAATAATCTTCTCTCTCAACTTTACTAAAGCTCTGGACTCGGTTTTGATTTTCTGTTTTTTCTGACTCACTGAGTCACTGCATTTCGAGTTTGCGGTATACTTGCTGGTTCGAGCCCTGTACGACGAGTGCATAGCCGGGATTAAGGTGATAGTCGTTGTATCCTGGAGGCCAACTGTTCGTGACTCCTGTTGCATTTGGAAAGCGGTCCAAGGAGGGCAGATTTGGTTTCAAGTCCAGTGACTCATCACGCCTCGACTCAGTGTTCTTCAAATCAATAAATTCTTTACATTTCTTTTTAATTTTCATTTTTTAATATCTGTCAGTTGTTTTCAACCTCTTCTGCCAACACTATGATGCATCTACCTTACATCTATGCCATCCATCCATTTTTCAACAAATTTTAGGGCATGTTTTTGAAAAACGAAGTACATCCAAATCTCAGGTGGACCATACCATACGAAACTATGGTGAATGACCATTAAAAACTAATGCTGAGGCACAAAAGATTTAGATCATGCTGATATACGAGTAGTCCCTTCATCCCTGTCTTTGTGAGCTTATAAAAAATTTAGATGGCAAATAAGCATTCTAGTGGCTCCAAGAAGTTTCTAATGGTAGGTATTCAACCACCAGTTTCCAGCAGTGTGGTGGACCCAAGATTTAGATTGCTTCATTCTTTGGATTGTACTTTAAAACGAGCTACAAAAACCACGTGGATGAAAGGAACATAAATCACGGTGGGCCCCACAGTCAAGGGATTCACCCACCTCAGTGGCTTGGTCTAGAGCAAGGGCTCTGTGAGGCCCACTGTGGTATATGGATTTCATCAATGACGTCTGTTCATTTTTTAGATCATTTTAGCCATAAAAGTGGGGATTGAACGCTCACCACTAAGGCCGCGATGGAAGTTTTGATCAAGCTGATAGTTTTGTTTTCCTTTCATTGATGTCTATGTGACCTTATGAACAGGTTGGATAGCAAGTAATCATAGCGGGGTGCATTAGTAAGGTTTCAACGCCGTGTGTCATTATCATGATTGCTCCATGCGGTGTGGTCCATTTGAGCCTTGGATCTGCCTATTATTTTTTGGATCGTACCCTAAAATGATCTGGAAAAATGGATGGACGGCGACGATAAAACCCATACATCACGGTGGGGCCCACAGAGCAGGACACAATCCACTTCTTTGCCCATCTGGTGTATGCGTTATAATCTGAACCGTCCAATGGAGAGACAACTTCTTAGATAGTCTATGGGCATTCCTTAAGAGTGAAATAGCTCAAATGTATCCGGACTTAATTACTGTATGTTAGAGTTGTGTGAGGCCCACTATGATATAAGAGTGCCATCTAATCCGTTCGTTAGATGTGACTCTCAATGTTACACTATATCCTAAAATCCAGACCATTGCTATGTGAGCGATGACAAAACGAATAATTGGGGACATTGTGCAGGGGATGTGCACCATAGAAAATTCCTAATGGAATGTGGGGTCCATCATGTTGTGTATATGTCATCCAATCCAGTCATCAGGTGCTTCCCAACAGGAAACGACGACACTGAAAACAGTCCAAATTTAGCTGGGCCACAACAACTGAATAAGCATGATTTCCCATTGCTCCCTGTGGTGTGTCCCACCTGAGCTTTTTGAAAGTGATGATCGTCGGTATTTATAATTCGCATGAGGAGTCTCACCAGATGCACGGTTTAGATTCTAAATACATATCACAGGTGGGCCCCACACATCTCGAACTCACGGTAACTATCATGTGGTCAAGGACGCACGCGACTTAGCTGCGACCCCAGAACCAGCCACGTGGTGGGACACTGACTGTGGGGCCCACATAGATGTATGAATTGTATATCCACGCCGTCAATCCTTTTTGCAGGATTATTTTAAGATATGGTCCCAAAAATAAAGTACATAAAAATCTCATGTGGACCACACCACAGGCAACAGTGTAATTGACCATTAAAAAGTTTTTGTGGGCCACAAAAGTTTTGGATCAAGCTGATATTTGTAGTTGTCCTTCATACAGGCTTGTGTGACCTTATAAACACGTTGGATGGCAAATAAACATTACGGTGGACCCTAGAAAGCTTTTAATGATTACGGTGGACCCTAGAAAGCTTTTAATGACGGGCATTTAACGACCACTGTTTCTTGTGGTATGGTCCATCTACAATTTATATCTGCTTCGTTTGTTGGAATAATCCATTAAAATAAGCCCGGAAAACGGATGGACGGCGTGGATATACAATTCATGCATCGAGGTGGGCCCCAAGGTCAGGATCCCACCCACATCGCTGGTTCGAGGTCACAGCTAAGTCACGTCCTGTGGTCAAATGCCATGTGACCATTCCCCCTAATCAAAATGGTGCAATTTTCTTGGAACATCTAAGTGGTGGACACATCACACGCTTTGGCAGTACAATGCATTATGCTATTATTCTTTAAACGAATCAGGACCATCCGCTCTATACAGATCCTCTTGAATGGGTCACAGCCCAAACAATCACACTAGTTCGATTATCGCACAGGACCTACTTCTGAATGCTCGACACGTGGCAACATCACTTGAATTGAGTCGTATACAAGACGTGAACCGTGTATGGAATGTTATGATGGCTGAGCATAAAGTCAGGTGAACCTTGACATAGTTCACCCACATGTGCATGTTAGCAAAAACCCATGCCTCTATTGTACCTTGGACGTTCGTGACTCACCATTTCAGATTTCGGGTTCAGTTAGTAATTGGGCCGGGTTTTGATCAACAAATCCAGCTCAGATTAGATACAAAGATCAACGGTTGATTAACTAATGATAGCGCTGATCAGTGTGTCCAAACGGAAAGAGGCCGTCCGATGATCAGAAATCGTGCAAATTAGAATTCAACCTTAATCTTGATTTTGGTGGGGCCCCCTGCAAATTGGAATTAAACCTGAATCTCGATTTTGGTGGGCCCCATGACCTTCATATTAGGTTGAGCATGTATTTAATCGTGAATAGCAAGCAAAATCATGAAGTTAGTATCATTCTAAGTACCACCATTTTATGGATAAATATTCATTAATTGAAAAAAAAAAAAAAAAAGTGTCGGTGGAGACAAGTTTTATATGAAGTGGAAAGCATGGCCCACCCCCAAAATATCATAATTAAGGCTTAGCCCTGATTTTGACGGGAATGTTATTCTCAAGCTAGACATGGATAGAGCAGATGACAGAATCAGTTGAGTCTTAATTAAGGAAGCTTCTTCATCAATTTGGACCCACTTTAAAGATGGGTTTTCTTTATTAAAGAGGTCTTGCAATATTCTTATTAATTCTCTTTGAAAGGTGAGGTTTTTGGGTAATTCCAGTTTTCATCTTTTAGGGTTGTTAGGTTAGGTGATTCTTTATTTGTTGTAGAGGTTAGGTGATTCTTTATTTGTTGAAGAAAAAACACTCGATCATGATCAATGTAGTAGTATGACAAGCCAAATCATAAAAAGAAAAAGATCAAACCTAATATTCAAAAGATAAAGGAAGAAAATAAAAACAGGAAAAGAGATATAAAGAATTATGTTGTTGGGTAATTGCTTACTTTACGGGTCAACACTATGAAAAAATTGTCTTCACTAAATCAAGTGAAATAGAAATACGAGACTTGTCTTTCTTTTACTATATAAGAACTTTCTATAAAAAAAAGAAAAAAAGAAAAAAGAAAAACTCTAAAAGATGATATAATGAAATGCCTCTCTTTACCTATAGTTTCCTTTTTGTAGTCCACATTATAGCTAAAAGCTTATAGAAAATAGACTTCATTTTTTTTTTCTTTTATTTTAACAAATGCACTTACACTAGAGTGTTATTTCACTACAATGGGTACTCAAATCCATGACCTCGTGTTGAAACTCTTGACCGTACATCATATACATGAGAGAGAGAAACATCACTCCATAGCAGACTAACAAAGGAGAGAGAAGAAATGTGTCTAATATGAAATGTCATCCACCGCCCAATGGAGTATTCATCGCCACAACACTATTCACTCTCCAATTCATTCAATCAATAGAGGTGTCGAGCACTATAATCAGTTATTATTGGAGGGTGAGTGTGACAATTATCACCGTATTGTGAAAATGTGCTGAATAATATTATTGTAATATTATTATGAGATTTTAAAATATTGTGATATATCAAATAACCACTTTCTCTAAGAGCTCCAACCATCAAAGGATGGCATACCAATGTTTATTAAAGGCATATCAATGTATATTAAGGAAACATATTAGGAAATATTGTGATATGTCAAAAAATCATTTTCTCTAAGTGCTAGAGCCATATCAATGTATAATGAGGGAACATATTGGGCATGGGACCCAATCGAAGAATATATTAGGAAGACCTATTTGCTTATCTCGAGATTCAAATATAAGACTTTCATCTCTAATACCATGTTAAATAACTATTTGCTCTAAAAGCCCAAGTCATCATAGGATGGCATATCATTAACTTGAAAAAAAGGAGAAACCTTAAAGGGAGTTGTATAAACTTACTATTACAAAAATCTTTCCATATTGGAATTTTATTAAATAATGCTTGGATAATTAGGAATTACATAAAAGTACCTTGGGGGGATAAAATTACAAAAATGCCTTATCTAATTTTTTCTTTAATAAGTACCGAAAGTGTATAACATAGAACTTTTACTCAGTATGTGTAACATGAAACTCATCCAATACATGCACCCTACCATAGTAATAATATGAAACTCATCCAATGCATGCACCCTACCACGAAATTAAGCTGATCAAATCATCATATTGCTACACTTAAATTTGGATATATATATATATATATATATATATATATATATATATATATATATATAACCTTATGATTAGAATCGCCATATTTTTATCAGTCTAATAATCATGTCGGTGTACATCTATTGAACCAATTGGATGTCAAACATATACCATGTGGGCCCCACAATTCTCAATCCTCCTATTTGTAAAGAAAATGTAAAAGCTGACAATAATGTAAAATCTTCTGAAAAAAACATGATCCGTAAATATCGGTTCCTCGAAGCACTATTTGATAAAATCCAAATTTGGATGACTTTTGTGGAAAAAATCCCTTTACAATAAATATTTTTAAATATTTTATTTGGACAAGATTTTTTTCTCCAATAATCTCTTTAGAAAAAATCAAAATCTAAAAATCTTCCCATGAATTTGTGAGCTGAGAAAACCCCAAGAAGGGAATGTGTCACTATATATGTTGGAGGGTAAGATGGACTGTTTTTATCAGGAGCGTGATCCATACGTTTAACTCAAGTTGTTTTATGACTGAGGTGGGCCCCTGTAAAAATTTAAGGTGGGCCACCTTAGTTTTGGATCCAAGGACATATTCAGACGTCCTGCATTTGATATACAAATTGGATGGTGTGGATACATCATGTGGCCCACATCTGCCTGGTACTATAGCAAGCTTACGGTGCTACAGAGAGCACATGCATTTTATTAATGTCAGATATGTATTGAAATCTCTCACTTGTGATGGGCCTTAACTTACTCTTTACCCTTTTCTAAGTTGGCCGCATATCGACGTCTAGGATTGTTCGATTTGAGAATTGTTTTTGATACATGAACCATTGAAAGTGGGGATTATAATATCAACGGTTTGGATCACTAAACCATGGACCCCACTTGCAAACTCAAAGATGGAAGATAATGTATAATAGCTAAGAACCAGCATTTTATCATACCGAGCCCGTGCCGGAAAAGAGGGGCTTGGAATGGACCCTCACCAACTCACATGGTTCTAAAATAAGCCCAAAGCGCGATACGCATACCCCTTTTCTGACTTTCAACTTCAGCTGGGCCCCTTTGTAATTTCAAATAGGAAACGATGTCGTGCTCTGAGCGATATAATGGAATGTACACATTCTCCCATCCAACTTACACGTGGCACGTATTTATTTCAATCTCGACCGTTCAAACCATGGGAAGAAACTTTCAGTGATGTAGTAGGCCTAGACATTCTATATAAATCACAAACGGACAGTCCAAAGTAAAAAAGGGTATATGGAAAATCAAACCGTTAGGATCGTACAGTCACTATTATTTATATTCAAACATAACTAATACCGGGTCGAGATGATTTTTAAAATCCAGATATCATATGTTTATGCCACGTGGACTGCGAGTGCATATGATGCACCACACTCCGGCAGAGCACGGTATTATTGTTCGCCATTTGAAATGGACCCGAATTTCTGGCCGCTGTTGTTGTAGGGAGCCTGGGAAAGAAAATGCCTTGTGGGGCCCATGATAATGATTTTAAAAAATCCACTCCGACAATAATTTGAAAAAGTTTATTTTATAATGAAAAAACAAAATTAAGGCCTGATAAAATCTCAAGTGGACCACACAGGAAGGAAATGTGAGGTTGTGGACTCCCATCATGGAAACATTCATAGGACCCACCGTGATGTATATATTCCATCCAAACCGTTCATGAGGTTATTCCCACAAGGATGGATGGAAAAAAAAAATATCAGACTCATCCAAAACCTGGGTGGGCCCGAAGAACATTTCTTTAGTAGGCGTTCCCATCCCTACTTCTCCCATGGTGTGGGCTGAATTTTGGCTCGACCAATATTTTTGTCTCAAGCCCTAAAAAAAAGATCTGTTAAAACGATGAGAAGAGTGGATGTCGAGCATACATCAAGGTGGGCCCCACAGAGCTTTTTGTTGCATGGGCTTTCTACAACACTAGTTGTAGGGAATTCGCGTCTATTTGAAATCTTTCAGTCTCTCTCTCAGGGAGACGTTGCTTATTTTTGTCCCTTTCTCGTGGTCTTGTCATCCTTATTTTAAAGTTCGCTGTCTCCCATTTATTACTATCAGACCTCTCTCTCTCTCTCTCTCTCTCTCTCTCTCTCTCTGTAAACCCTAGCCCTAATTCACAAGCATTTGAGGAAGATCGGATCTTTTCCACTGCTAGAAGGTAGAAATTTCATGTAAACTCTCGTTTCTGTCCTCTTCATTTTCTTCTCCTTCTCCCTCTGTTTCGAAAAATTAGGGTTTTGAAGGATTTGGGTGCTTTTTCCGAATGCTCCATTGGATTTCTTGTTTTAATTGGATTTGCTTGATTTTGAGTTGATCGCAATTAGTTTTCGATGCGATCTTTATCATTCCTTTTTTTTTTAGGACTGTGGAAATGTGCAATGCTCAGCCCTAACTAGCAGCTGATTTAGTTTAGTCAGCATCACAGACATGTGTGGTCCTCCTCTCTGTATTCTGGACTATTCATCTGATAGGTGAATTAAGCGAATAGGCCAATCTCCATATGCAGTGGGAGATAGATCCATATTGGGGAAAGGTCCAGAGTTTGGATGGCTGCGATTGCCTGATGGAAGACATATGTGGTTCACCTTCCAGTGATCTGGATTATTCATATGATCAGTGAATGACGATGCTTGGGAAAATGCCCTATTGGACTATCTTCTCCATCCAATAATTGTCCTGCAAATGGATGGTTAAAATTAGATGTAGTGAACCAATAAATGTCTACATGCAATGGGAACAGGTCCAGTGTCTGGATGGCTGTGATTGTCCAATTAGGAGATTGATCCATTGCCCATCTCATAGTGTGAACCACAAGATGGTCATTCTCGATCACTGAAAAGGTAAAAGGTGGGCCCAACCATAGAGAATGCCACTCGGAATGAGAAAACCATTAATTCGGACTGAGCATTGTGTGATACGTGAACAATTTGGGATTTTCGATCTGTAGTTGAAGCGATCTTGATGAATTCCAGCTGATTTTGAACAACTTTGAGGAAGGGGGTTTCTATAAGTTGGTCCGCGTATGGTTTTTCTCAATCCTGTTTTGATGAAATTGCAGAAAGATTCTTGGGAGCTGGAAGAAAAAAATCATGGTGATTTTGCTTTCATCCTACTGTTGAACCTGATCTGGATCTAAGAAATGGGGGCAGAGAAGCAAAGTTCCAAGGGTAGAGGAGGCTTCTTTCATCTGTTTGATTGGAATGGAAAGTCCCGGAAAAAGCTGTTCTCAAATGAATTCGATTTACCAGGTACATTCATCTGTCCAATTTTGGTTTGGTAAGATTTAGGAATTATGATTTTTTTTTTCTTTCCTATTTATGACTCTATATTAGGTGCGTTTACTTGCACCAAATATCATGAAATTTCGTTATACTTCATGATTAATCAGTCTAATTTGGTGCAAAATATCATGAAATTTCATGATTTTTGGTGCAACCAAACACACCCTTGCCATGTGCTATGTCAGAGTGGCCTGAGAAGATGGGCTTTGTTTTCTTTTGCGGGTTTCTGATGATCTCATTTAGTTGTATGCTTAGATCCCATGGTTTGATTTGGTTTCATTAAGTGATCTCTTTCTCCTGGATTTTTTCAGAGGGAATGAAACAAGGAAAGAGAAGCGAAGAGAATTTACCAATGACAAGGCTTCGTTTGGTGAGTCAATTATTTGGGTTTGTCATTTTTCTACTTCTTGATCTGATTACATGATTAAATCTTAGCTCTCTACCTCATCTTTTGCATGTTTATTTATTTATTCTAGATCGAGGAGGATGAGATTGAAAGAGTTGTAAGTGCGAAGGGAAGTAGCGATTTTAGTTGTGTATCCTCATCAACAGATGACGAAGGAACTGGCAGTAAGCCTCTTGGTGTGGTCGCCAGGCTCATGGGCTTGGATTCCTTGCCTGTTTCTTGCATTACAGAGCCCAGTTCAACCCCATTTTTTGAACCACGATCTCTTCAGGATGTTCTTTACGACAGGAAAACCCCAGATCTTCACAGTGAATATCAAAATTTGAGTTCTAAAAACCAAACCAGCAGAGTCAATGGATTTTCTAGGAAAGAATCAAGGCCGCAAAAGTTGCCGAGCAGTCCAATTGAGAGGTTCCAAACTGAAACGTTGCCTCTGAAATCAGCTAAATCCTATCCAGTTACCCACCACAAACTTCTGTCTCCGATCAAGAACCCTGGCTTCATGTCCGCCAAGAATGCAACTGATATAATGGAGGCGGCTGCAAAGATCATAGAGCCTGGGCTTCAGGCCAGTGCCAAAGGAAAACTTCCATCAGTCGGGTCGGCTTCAATTCCTATTAAAATTCGGGATCTGAAGGAGAATGTGCGAGCATCCCAGAGAACATCTAGGCTTCCAGAAGTACCTAGGAGACCTGTTGAGTCTAATGCCATTAAACATCTCAAAGGGCAGTCTTTGAACAAGAGTTGGAATGGTCCGGAAGACACTCCGAATTTCAAAGTTTCTCCAGACATGGAAGAAAGCCACTCTGTTGGTGCGAGGAAGAAAGGAAAATCGGTCTCTCTTGCCATCCAAGCTAAGGTTAATGTTCAGAGAAGGGAGGGCTTGAACTCAAGTAGTAGGAGTTCCTTGGTCCTGAAGGAAGATGACAGGCATAAATCGATCCAACCATTCAAGAGCCATCAAGATACTGTAAAGAATAATCAAAAGAAATATTCTACAGGGCAGAAGAATTCTTCTGGTGTTCTCAGGCAGAATAACCAGAAACAGAACTGTACTACAAATAAAAACAAGTTGCCTTCAAAGCCTTCAGTTTCAAATCAGCAGGCAAGGAAATTTATAACCGGGGATGCTTCTTCTGGACGTAGTATATCCTGCAATAAGGTTTCAGCAAACCGCAGAGATGGAAACAAGAAGGAAGCCTCGGCAATAACTGATCTTGAAAAGGATGCACTGGCATCACGAACAAAGAATTTTCCACGAAAGAAACGAGCCATTGGTGATAGTGGGTTTGTTGATACTGTTTCAATGGATAAAGATGAGAAGAAACTTGTCCAACCCGATGTTGCAATTAGCGAGCATCTGGATTGGGCGGAAGATGATGGAAGAAATGGCATGGATGTTGTTTCTTTCACGTTCACTTCTCCCATGATAAAACCGATGTCTGGATCTTGGTCCAATAGTCAGATGGTGGAGAAACCGGACAGACCAAACACCTGTCATGCAGATTCTACCGATGGAAATAATGCCACAGGAACAAAAAATAAAAGATTATCATCATCTCTTGGATTGAATGTGATAGGTGGTGATGCTTTGAGCATTCTTTTGGAACAGAAGCTGAGAGAATTAACATCTGGAATTGAGTCATCCTATTCTAATTCAGTCAACACTAGCACAGGTACTGCTTCGTCGTCCATTCTGCAAGACGTAGTATCTTCTCTTAATGCTTTAAGTATCTTGCCGGAGGAACAAGACTCCCAAAGAGGGCCGAAGAAAGATAAATTGGGTGGCGGGTCCAGTTCTGGCTGCTCTTCAACTAATGGTCAGGTGTTCAAAATGAACCATGAGCTGCAGGTAATATATTATATAGCTATACTTATGATTTCATGATACAGTTTTCTTGTTCCAAACTTCAAAATTATGGTTGTGTGGTTGATACCAGTGTTCGCAGTATCAGTATCGCGTTACGTTTCGCACCCTTGGGATACAGATACATATCGCGTATTGCTAGGGATATATCGGTTGTATCGGGTAATGTATCGCACTTTTTGGGAAACATGGGGAAACATTGGGAAATTGATTGAATTTTTCAATGAAACTTCATGGATTGTTAAAATGGACCTTAATACACACATTTAAATCATAATATGTAAAAAAAAAGTCCACATAATGGAGTTCCTTTGTAAAAGGATCTTAAGCTATACGTTGTCCGACTGAACTGATGCAATTATTGTTTAAATTGATTCCATAAGATATATAAATGTAATAAGGCATTAATGAAAACACAACCAATTCATTGACAAAGTAAAACAAGCAAGAGAGTTGAGAAATATACCTATGGATGATGCAACTGACTGGGTATCCTCCAAATGCAATTTTGACTATCCTAGTTCAAGGCAATGCAAGTTACCCTATATGGCTTAGATCTATATCGGGACTCAACAAAACCTAGAAAACAGCTAACTAGACTCATCAAAATATGATCCTTTCGAAGAGTTGGTACACTGGCCTAAAAGCCCTATGATTTTTTTTTTTTTTTTTTTTAGAGAGGAGAAACTAAAAGAAAATCGAAAAAAAAAATCAATTTTTTTTTCTCCAAAAAATGGGAGAATTCTTGTGTGGTTGGACGATACTTTTCCAAAAAATGGGGGAACTCTTATGTGGTTGGACGATACCTGGACGATATCGTCCAAGTATCGTCGATATTTTGCAATATCGGCCGATATCTCAGTCGATATTGATATATCGCACGATAATATCGATATCGGTCGATAATATCGTCGATACACAAGAACCGGTGAATTTTTTTTTGTCTCCTGGGCAGTTTCGTATCGCTGACATGCGATATCGATAGTATTGATATTGCAAACACTGGTTGATACTGGTAAAAAGGTTTTACACCTGCTCAAATAAGCACTACAACACAACCATAATTTGGTTTTGCCGAAAAGAGAGTTATAGGATCCTCAACCTGAGAATATGCTATGTACCCAGGTTTGAGCTTTTATGATGGGTCCATGGTTCAAAGGTGGTCGATTGGGGACTGTTTGGGTGACTGGAGAGGCAACCCTGAAATCCACTGGACTTTCATGGTCTTTGCTTCAGTTTGCGGAGGGTTTTTTGGTCTTGCTTCTGTTTGTTTTGCTCTTCTGGGTATCTCTGTTTTGTTTGGTTTCGTCCTGTGGCTGACTGTAGCTCTGAGTTTGGAAGGTGACGAGAGGGTTACTTCCTAAGCTCTCCTTTGTTCCTTTTGGCTTTGGTAATAAAATTTAGTAATCCTTTAAAAAAAAAAGAAAAAAAAGATGGGGCCCATAGTTTAGTAACTCAGACCATTGGTCTGTTGGGCCCGACCATGGATGGACCTTTGCTCTTGCTTTATGGCCTGCAAATTATAGCTCAGTAAAGAAATACAGCGATGGTCCACGCTAAACTGGAAACGACCCAAGATTGTGGCAAGTATTTTTCTCTCTGGTCCATGCTATGAGGCCAATGGACCAGATCGCTAAACCATGGGCCCCACTTGTTCAAACTGAAAACCCAAGCATACCATGCATATCCTCAAGCGAGGATCCTACTTCCTCTTTGCTGAATAATGGTTTCATCTTCGGCCTTGTTTTCACATGAAATGCCTTCTTCTTCTTCTTCTCTTTATTGTCAACATCACTTCTGTTTTCTAGTGGAGCTACTACTGCCAAAATAGATTACTTCCACAGTCAAAGGAACAACTTTCCTGGAGAACTTATTTTGAATACTGCTAACAACAAATTCAACTTCTATCATTCTCAGGGACTGGATGGGATAATGGAGTATGGTAGCAGCATCGAAGCCCCGAAGGAACTTGACTATCAACATCCCAGTCCACTTTCAATTCTTGAAGCCTCTTTCTCGAATGAAAGTTGCAACTCTTCAGAGAGTCCAGACAGCTCCAACGGTAAAAACCAATAAATCAGCAACTTCCCTATTATTTTGAAAATCGATGTCTCTGATCAAAAAATGACCAAACACCCACCTTCTGTTCCCAGGAAGCAAGACGCATTCATCCATTCAATCTCAAGAAGCCATTGGTTCTAATTCTTCAATGAAAACCTCATCACTGGAAGCTGAGCTGGAGTTATCTGATTCGGCATCTTCCACATTCATAGGAGCAGTAGATCAAGAACCTATGAGAACAGCTGAACAGGAGGTGGAATATGTGAAGGAGATACTTTGCAGTGCTGAGTTGATGTTCAAGGACTTGTCATTGGGCCATACTCATGGCATCATCAATTCCCATCTATTTGACAGGTTGGAAAATCAGAAAACTAGATTGAGAAGTGAGGGAGAGGATGAGGGCGGTAATTTAAGGCAGAAGGAGCTGTTTGATTGTGTCAGTGAGTGTGTGGATTTAAAATTCAGCCGTTACGTCAGCAGGGGCTACAAAGCATGGTCGAAAGGGGCTGTAATAGTAAGAATGGAGGGTTTGTCAGAAGAGATTTATAAGGAGATTTTGGGCTGGAGAAATATGAGAGAACAGATGGCAGATGAGCTTATAGAGAAGGACATGAGCAGTCACTCGGGGACGTGGCTTGATTTTGAAACAGAAGCATTCGAAGTAGGTGTAGAAATTGAGAGGCGCATATTATCCTCTTTGGTCGCCGAAGTGGTTGCTGATATGTTTGTGTAGAGAGCTCTTTCAGTATACATATCGTTTTCCTCTTGTAAGTTCTCTCTCTCTCTCTCTCTCTCTCTCTCTCTCTCTCTCATGGGATTGTATTTTTATTGCGTTGTTCTTCACATCACTTCATTTTTTTTTCTGAAGTTGTGCTTATATTTCATTTTGAGTTCGGTGGCGCTGAACCAAAATCATATCATGAAGATGCATGATATCATTCTTCATGTTGTTTTTGTTCGAAATCTCATTCTCACCTCTCACATGATTTGAGTGATGCTAAGTCCTTTAACAAGTCTTTATTGAGATCAACACTGTATGTTTGTTGCAGATCGAATGAATATCATTGTCAAAGTAAGTGAATGCAACAGCAGTGATTTCCGCAAATCATTTGAGCTTTTGGACCATATTGGTCAGATCTTCAGCACTGATGATGATGGACTTTGTGCAGTTGCTTCTCTTTGCGTGTGTTTGGGTGCTCAATTGGGAATGAATTGCAGTCAGAAAATAAAGAGGAAATGACCAATGTAGGGCTAGTCGCATTCAATTCATAACGAGGAACTCGTTTCGCTGAGATCGTTGCAGGCCCGACTTGAAACACATGGAATTTCAATCAGGGGTTTGATTGTGATTATGAATTATGATGGTGCCACCCCTATTTTGGTCATTCCTCGTACACACACCCCATTGTTAGTACACCCACCCCCACTGTTAGTTACACCGCAATGTTAGCCACCCCCCACTTGGGAATCGATACCAAGACCTCAGTGTTGAAATGAGGGATTTCTTCCAATTCAATTCAATTCAATTGAGCATCCAAACACAGATGGGCCGCCAAGCTCAAACACCATTCAGTGAAGCTGATTTGAATTTCTTCTTTAAACACTCATAATCAACTCATTAATCTTCTCAGGACTCATCTATGCAGCAAATGATCATGACTCGTAATCAGTCTCAGAAGTTTGAGCTGTGTTTGGACTAACGAGTGAATTGAATTTGAAGATTCAGTTCAATCAAGATGAAATGACAAAAGGTAATGATGTTTTCTAGCATTCCTAGTAAGAAGTTAAGGGCTGCAACTCAACCCGAGTTCGAGTCAGGTTATCAGGGTCCTTGGTTGGGTTAGGGTTGGAAAACGCCAACTCAATTTGAAATAGAGTTGGGTTTGGTTTGAACAAATTCAGATCAGATCAGGTTAGGTTGTGGGTTGAGTCCTCTTGAGGTTGGGTCGAGCTGACCGTCAACCCAACCCAACCACCCGAGTTCTACGTTAAAGGAAGTTGCCCCAAATTGCGATTATATTTCTTTCAAGTCAAATTTGAAAGTCAAGTAATTGCAATTGGAGGCCAATTCCTCAGCTGTAATGCTAGGGAAGAGAATTACAGTTTGGTTATTCCCACTTCAAAAATCGCAATTCAATTCAATAGTGCATCCAAACATGCCCTTGGAGTCTAGGATTTTGATCTGGAGATCGTCTAGCTGAGACGAGTCCGTTCATGTCTCATTCATCGTTTCGAAGAACTGCGATATTTGTGGATATCTCTTTACCTTCAGAAGAAGAGATGAATACGTAAGTAAGGTGGGGCACATGTATTTGCTGAATATGTAACGTTTGTAATGTTTTTTCTGTCCATTTTCCTCGTACATGTGGACATCCCAGTGAGTGGACGGTTTGATTCTTGGGCTAACAGCTGCAGTGGGACCCACCTGATTCGCACACGTCAATTTGTGAAGGGACCCGCAATCTCATGCAAGCAAGGAACAGCAGTATTACAATCCGAGAGAAATTATGCTTTCCCAAACATGTACAAACTGCCAAGATGGCATGTTTCCAATCCCAGCCATTAATCCGTTGGGGCCCATCTGGTCAGTAGATGGTCATAACATGCAAGAAAAGTTGTTCTGTTTCAAAATAGCATCGACAGCCATTTAATGGCCCCCAAAGGCTATGATGGGCCTCTCAACATTCACACGTGCCAACCTTGAAGGTGTGTAGAACATCTCCACCGTGTGTTTGATGATCCCTTGGCAAAGACGAACATATGCAAAAAAAAATCAGGGCAGTCCACTCAGCAGGGAAGCCATTTGTGTACGTTGAATAATCCACTCTTTTGGGATAATGGGTGCCCAACTAATCAGTGGCCATCCTCGCTCTGGGGCCCACCTGACGCTTCAGATGTCATAAATGCCGGCAATCATGTGAACGTCTAGATGTTGTGGGCCAGGAGCCTGGCCCAGCTTTGGAGTGGAATTGGACCTCTTGGCTAGGCCTGCGGACCAGTCTTGGGCAGGGAATTTGGGCCTGATCAATTTTTATCCAACACGTGCATCTTGAATGTCAACCGTTGGTTCATTTTTCTAAGTGTTTCTTTCTTTGTGCATCTGTGGCCCTCTTTATCAATGGATGGATTAGGAGTATTTGTAGGCATTTGATCAATTTTTCGGTGGGGCCCGTTCCCAATCTGCTTCGGCTAGGATCTAGAATTGGGTAGGGCCTGACATAGAATGGGATAATAAACCTCATAATCTTCACAAGTGTGGGCGAGGAATGCACGTGTGCACTGTTCTATTCCCCTTCTCTAATCTAGAGCTGGACACGAGCTGAGCTAACTCGGTTAACTCGTCTCGAAAAAATTGGATACAACTCGACTTCTTGTTGAGTTCAAACCGAGTCGAGCTAGGTAGGTGTGGTTTCAAAAGAAATTAAGTTCGGGCTGGACCGAACTCAATTCAACTCGACTCAAAGCTTGGTTCAAGTTTGACTCAACTCAGGTAGTTGGAAAGTAAGGTTTTTTAGTTCACATTAGATGTGGGCAAAGGAATAAAAAGGAAAGTTGTCTATAAAAGCAGCAGTAATGGGTGTCAATGGGTTTGGATTACCTTTTCAGGCTTGAAATGAACTTGCGAAGCATTGATTGTCTGCTGGTTGAGCCGAGCCGAGCCGAGCCGAGCTAGGCCCATCCCCACTCGTTCGGCCCGATGTCCAGCTCTACTCTAATCACATGGAAAGCTAGAGCCGTGCGGTAAATAGTGACTAACAGAGGGTTATTATAGTAAATTTCATTCAGCTGGTGACTCTGATCATTGCTTTCAACGGTAACGCTGCGGAAAAGCTAGAATCATATGCAGTAGACATTGGGAAACGATCCGAGCACGTTCCCCGCACGACCTGTGAGATCACATCACCAGTACCGCACGTGCAGTCTTACCTTCCCTTTTCCCATCGCTGGTTTGATACTCTGATAGAGTGTCATGCTTGATAATCAGGTACTCGAAGAGTTTTAATTGGCATGGTTAACTTAAAATAAACCGTACATTTTATGGAGCCTGCTTTGAATTCGGACAACGGTAATGCTTAAACAGACCGGAGAGCAGATTAGGTGCGGCCCTTATCGTGGGCCCACCTTGATGTACGTATTCTACACCACACCGTTCATCAGTTTTTTTCAGATCATTTTATCCTGTGATCCAAAAAATGAAGCAGATACAAATCTCATGTGGATCATACCATAGGAAACAGTGCTGATTGATCATTAAAAACTTCTCGTGAGACAAAAGTTTTGGATCAAGCTGATAGTCTATCTTTTCCTTCATCCAGGTTTGTGTGATCAACAGGTTGGATGGAAAATAAACAGTATGGAAACGTTGCAGTGGGCCATAAGAAGTTTTTAATGGTGAGGCTTTCAATCACCACTATTTCCTATAGTATGATCCACCTAATCGGATGTGCTTCATTTTGGGGCTCATGTTGTAAAATGATTTGTAAAAAAATGGATGGACAACATGGATGTGCTTCATTTTCGGGCTCATGCACTAAAATGATTTGAAAAAACAGATAGGCCACATGGAACACGTTAAGGGCCGCATGTTATCACATTAGTATAGTTTTTAGCTCATGATCGGCCTAAGTTGGATCCCACATAGGGTTGGACATTTTTAGGTTTGGGGTGGGTTTAGCTAAAACTAGACCCACCCATTTACTAAATGGGGCTGGGTCCAAATTTTAGACCCAAACCTTTGTACTAAATGGGCGGCTCTGGATTGGGTCTAACTCAACTCCATCAAACCCAGGTCTAACAAGCCTGGTTAAGGGATATCGAGACCTTGAACCATACCCACGTATAAACGGGTTTGGTCAGGTCTAACCAATTTGAGTGACCTTGATTTTATATCAAAATTAATAAATGCGAATTAATAATAAAAATTAAATTTAGCAACTTCTCATAATAATAAAGATGCAAATAATGACGCAGGTAAATATCGAAATGATAGAGATGATTATCTTTACTTGGCCAATTGCTCTACTTTGGCCATAATACATAGTCTCTATGAACTCTTATTCATGTGAATCACATTTGTCCAAGAGTATGAAATTATCCAAACTGAGTTTAAAATTGAGTCTGGACAAGTCTGAGTCCGGATAGGTCCCTTACAACATAGATCAGAGCCGCCCATTTATTAAATGGATTCAGGTCGGGTCAGGCCTAATATAAAGGAAACCAGATCCAGACTCATTTAACAATTGGGTCTATTCTTGGACCCATATCCATACCATTTAACAAATGTGTCGGGACTAAGTACCCCAGTAGGTTCGTCGACCCATTTACAACCCTACTCCCACAATATGGATGGTTTAGTTTGTATTTCTTTTATGCTAAACAATTTCCTAGTTCCTACATATTAACCATTACGACTCTATTAGAGCATTAAAGCTTTTCTCTTCCTAGCCTACCAGCTAAGGGTGCAACTTGGGTCGAGTCAACCCACCCCTAATTGCTCAACCGCTCAACCCCAACTTTGGACTGTGGAGGATTGTGGTTGGGTTGGTCACAGGTTAAAAAATCTTGAACTCAACTCTCAATTTGGCTTAGGATAGGGTTTTGCTTGGGTTTAAGCCACGATCAACTCAATCTAACTTGAGCTCGACCTTATATGAAGTACTTACACACACAGTTATAAGTAGTACATAGATGAAAAATTATAGTATATGTGGAAATAAAGCTCATGCAAGTTTGACCTGTATGACCTAGGGATTTCTATTAATTTTGGTCCAATCGGGTTTACACTAATCATTACTTGATAAATGATATAGGTCTTTTTCGTTGGTGCCGTCACCATCCGTTGGGATCATTCAAATGTGTTCCACCCCCTTACATTAGGGGCTCTTTATTGGATATTTATGAGCATTGAATCACAAGTCATGACTCTATTAGAAAGATTGGTATCATTTATAATATGTTTTATGTTGTCTATAAAGCACTCAAGTTTTGTGAGGCTTGTTGTGGTGAGTATTGTCACACCACAAAACCCAACACCTGAGTTACAAGACCCAGATCTCGAATTCAGGGGTGTGAACTAGATTGCCGCCCACCATAATGTAACGTCCCGAATTTCAAGAGTTGAATATAACCTCGATCCTCGAGATTTCGAGTGTCACTATGCTTATGCGGAAGCGTGATTGGTAGATTTGAAGTTAAACGGCACCAAGGTGCAAGTTTAAAATCAAAACAAGTAGTAGAGTAAAGACTGAAATTAAGTTTATACCTGACCCAATATTAATTTTATACATCCAAAAATTCAAAATAAGGGGCCCACACACAACGGGGGGCCCCACAAATACATGTCCAATAAAGTAACCAAATGTCAACGAGCTTACAGCTCCAAAATGCATCAAGAAGGCCCAACATGCCAAGCTAATCTCGGCCATCCGAGAATTGGAAGTACAAGAACTCCTCCACAAAGTCCTCAAACTTGGCCTGAATGGCATCCTCCTCGAGGGTACCTATATCTATAATAACGCCTGATTGGTGTTTTAAAACACCATTTTAAGTGGGAGTGAGTGATCAACTCAGTAGTATTATAATTCTAAGTTAGGCATGTTATCAAATCAATTAGGCTTAAATAATGACCACATACAAGTTCCTAGACTAGTTTACTTAGTACATGGATGTCATGATATCGCACACAATGCATGTACTAGGCACGATTCAACGAACCATCACATAGTGCACTGGTCTTTCCAACAATCAACCAGGCACCCACAATGCAAGAATGGGGGTGAATCTTCGGTATACTGGTCTTTCTAACAGTTAGATAGTTACTTGGATCACTCATGACATGCATGCATGGTTAGTTTCGTCCATATTAGGTAATTTCTCATCCAGTAATATTGGTAAAGTCGGGATACCATCGTCATATCTTTGGTCCTAAATTGAACCATCTAGCTCCCTGCGATGTGTCGCCAATCATCGTCAGTAACCCACGAATCCTTACTATAACCATACAACTTGTATAATTCCCTTGTTTCTTCTTCTATATCGAAGGGCTCGTCACCCTCATAATTGCTTGATGGACACTACAGGGAGGCTTGTTACCCCAACGTAGGCCAACAGCTTGGACACGGTGTCCCATACCATCATACCCGGCTCATGAGACTTGACGAGATCGTATCGTACTCATTCCATCGACAACAAAAGTACCCTGGATTCAATAGAACACGATTAAACAATAATTAACAACCCACTAAACCATGCATTAGATAGATTCGATTGACATGAGGGAACTTCGATCGGACCGGCATGAGCACAAAGCAACTCGTGTAGTTCAATTACTGCCGGTTGATCGGATTCACCCCTGATCAATTGAACTAGTCTTGGGTAGCCATCCCAACCGAACTACCCCAACATTGTATGTTTGGCCAATCGCTTCCTACTAAAGGCTATATCTCAACCTACACAAATAGAGCACATTCAAAAGCATTTGAGCTACCCATCAAGGGCAGCCATATAAGCATAATGTCCATATTTCACACTCTAATAAGCCAAGTAGCATCAAGTTATAAATGTATACCAACCTACAATATTTATGTCATTCAAGTGTTTCATCAAACACTCTTGCTACCTAACTATGGACAAGTCAACAGTTCCAATTAATAAAGCAATAAAAGCATTTAAACCTCATAGATCCTACTAGCATCAACTAATAATTCTCTAACACCGATAGGGTTAATGAATGTAAACCTAGAAATATAATCTGTACCTTAGGATTTAGGATTTCTTAATCATCCGAGCACCTAAGGTTTGTATTGACGGAAGCTGACAATGCCCAGATACAAGACAAGCTTAGGGTGAGATTCACAAGTTGAATCCTAAAATACGTTGGAATGGAAGGTAAGAAGGTATGATTCAAGTCTTACCTCTGATAATAAGAGAGATTAAGACCGGCAAGGATTTGAAGGCTAGAGCGATTAACTCCCTTCTCCTAAATGATGATATTGGCTTGTACAAGCAACCACCGCACTCAATCCTAATCTCACCTTCTTCTCCCTCTTTCTCCCTCAACTTCTCTCATTCTCAACCTCAATAGCTTGAAAGTCAGATTTGGGAAGAAATGCCCCAAATCAACCCTATTTATGGTGCCAGATAGGCACCAAATTGCTATAGTGAGTTATTTGTTGGGTATCTAGCCTCAGGGGAGGTTAATTCCATCACTAGGGGCCCATCGGGACTGACATGGGTCAACCTAGACCATGTGATAATTACCACTCAACGAGATCAACCTAACGTCTCGGTCTTTCACAATTCAGATGTGGTGATCAACTGTTATGACACAATACTTATTTAACAGTCACCGATCATCGATCAGGGCTATGGCTTTAGAAAATTATATGGGGAATTATTTAAACCCCACAACTTAGGAAAAATTCAAATGGACATAACTCACTTACTTCTTGGACATTGTTGGGCAGACTCACATATCACATGTGTCAACGCTTCAGGCTTAAGTTGTGCGATTCGGCACCCCGCCTTGGCTCAATGACCCACAAGCGTCGTCAAGCCTATCAAGACAAAGGTTCCCACTTAACTTCGTACCTATCAATGCCTTAACGAATGGCCTACGGACTATTCAGGTATTCGGGGCATTATTTACAATGGTTGGGTGTCGAAATTCGACTGGTAGGATGCTTAGAGTCTAGGCTTTCTAAGTCCAGCATAGGGCGTCCATGTGACTAGTAGGAACGCCAACTCGATTTAAGCCACTTTAGATTTGTGATTCAAAGTCAAAAGGGTTGTGCTAATCGGAATGTACGGTATTCATACTCAAGTCTCCGTATAGAATTTTTCGAGATGTTACACAGGCTGACAAGCTGATTAAAGTTGGATGGTTTAGATGAACGATCGTACTCCAAACCTTAATCTTATACGAACCTAATCCAAACCCTAATCTTAGTCAAAACCTTGCATCGAATCACAATTCAGACCCTAATCCTAAAATCCTGAAATCTTAGAACCCAAAACCCCAGGAGTCCAAAAACCTAACAAGCCAAGTCAACTCACCGAGTTAAACCACTAAGTCACATCCAGTCGACTCGTTGATCAAAACCTGGCCAACCCACTTGGTCAAGCCAAAGCTCGAGCCTACCCAAAAACAAGTTCAAAGCCTAACCCGCAAGCCCACTAGAGGTCCACAGGGGTTCCGACAAACGAACCACATGGAAGCCGAAGCTCCCATATGCTTGTAGGAGGAACCCTACAAAAGCAGGAGAAGAGATGTGGCCCGGGTGGCAAGTGACTCACCGCCTGCCACGTGTCTCCTCCCTTACTTTGGCAGGAAAATCCTAAAGTCTGCAGATTTTTTTTTTTCCAAGCCTAAGCATGTGGGGGTTGCGGAAAGTTCCATGTGCCCCTCTTTTGACCTTAAATTATCATTTTACCAACCCATCTATCCATCTAGATTTTTTCATGTGGCAATTTGGAATCTCAGCCATTAAACCCTATTTCATTCCTAAACTTCCAAGGAATTACATAAAAATCGAGTTTGGGGGTTCAAATAGCCCACTCCCCTTCACATTTCAACCATCTCAAAAAATCCACAAGTTCCTAGGCCTTTCATCATTTTATCATCTAAGTCCCTAGCCACCGCTTCACCAAGAAGAGGAAAGAGTAGGAAAGAGAGGTTACTCTGGGTCTAACCTAGCCTAGCCCAGCTCGAACCTCAACCTCCTGAGTAACCCAAGCCCCAACCGCCTAACTTGCAATTAGCTTCATCAACCCAACATTAGCATTGTGCAACACTCATTTCCTTCTCAACCTCCCTACTTAGCTCATCACATTGCATTAATCATTTAGTCGACTTAGGCGTATGCTCCATGGCTTGTCGATATAATCAGATCCTACCCATAAAAAACACGGCTAATTAATTGCATTGTCATAAGCATCACACATCTATCATCATATTTATCGCATCACATACAACATCTGACTAGGACAAATGCATGCTCTATGGCTTGCCGATAAGTCGGACCTTACCCAAAAAAAAATTGGATTGGTCAGTCTATCATTTTGGTAAGGGAGATCGGGGTGGAGTTATCTAGCTCAAACTCAAGCTTGTCACAAGCGTTGTATTTAACACAATATTGCATACATTATTCCATACACATTACGCAAGAACTAAATTCTTAACCTTCAAGAATTAGTTTAATCCTGTGAAGCAGAGACTGTATATTTGTATGGGTAGAGTGGGTGCCTAACACCTTCTCTCTTTGTAACCACGGTCCCTTACTCAAATATTTAGTTGTAGATCAAGGAGTCATTTTATGATCAAGAATCTTTGGATCCTGTTTCATAATGTTTCTATACAATCTAATTGACTGTAGAGACGGAGTAATTGCCTAGTGGCAACTCCACACCAAACCCCTAACATGTACAAGAAAGCCCTCGAGAGAGGCAACCCATGTAAGAGAGAGGAAAGCGCAGTCCATCCTAGATCACCTGCCGATTTCCCAATGTCAATAGCTGGAAGCCTCTAGGTTTGCCGAATGTATGAATCTTGCTGGAAAAAGTGTCAAAAGTGTGATTACTTGTTGTAACGTAAATCATTAGAAAGGGCCGTGTCTATCTATTTATAGCCAAGGTTCCAAATTATACCTGTTAAGCTGTAAATGGAGAAGCATTAAACTGTAAATGGAGAAGCATTAAACAGTTAGGCTGTATATGGAGAAGCTTTAAATAAAATCACAACATTTTGCACGGAAATCGAATAGGGTTAAAAGTTGTAAATGATTTATAGCCTATAAATGATTTCCAAGCATTTTTTAGCATCCAAACATTACCTGTATAAATCATTTATAGTTTAGCCTCATTAACGGGCATCCAAATGACCCCTTATTAGTAGCCATACCATTGTCTTTAAATCATTCACGAAATTCTTATACAAATGAAAGTGCCCTTGAAATAAACCTTGCATGCATGTTGCTGCATGTGTTCCGGACATCCTAGCCGTGCGTGTGTTACGTACCCTACCTCTAGTAACTTGGCCCAAAAACTAGGGCTTTTAATCTATTGGGTTTGGCAAGAAAAAATTCTAACGATCCACATTCAAAGCATGGTGGTGATGAATTAACAAGCCTGATTTTTTGGAACCAGTTCATCTACACATTTGGGCCCACCCGAAGGGAAATGGATGCAGATGGCCTGCAGGCTGACTATAATGCATGTATTATATCTACTGTCCATGCATCTCGTGAGATTCATCATAGGACATGAGCCCAAGCACAGGGCAGATCCATTGCTCAAGCGAACCACACAAACCATGAGGATTGCCCACCATTGAAACTTTACTAGCACCCACCATGATGCATATATGCCATCCAACCCCATCACAAGGTGAAGAGAAAACACAAATATCAGCTTAACCAAAAACCAACTGTGAGCATTTAATTCCACTATCTTTTATGGTGTAGTCCACTTGAGCTTTAAATCTGCCTCATGTTTTGGCTCATGTCCTACAATGTGCGCAAGTAAACATAACACATACATTATAGTGACCCCCACTAAGCTTAAGACTACAAAAATCCTTTATAGCCATGGTGCTTGAGAGCGAATGTGGTTAGGCCAAGCTGAGGCTGAGGCTGAGTCTTCACCCAATACGAGAAGGCCTTTGACATGGTGAGATTTGATTGAGCGGGCCTCATGTGAAATGCTGACTTAACTTGTTTCAAACATGCTTTGAATGGCTTTTTCAGCAGTACACAGTCCAATCAAATCTCACCACCTAAGGGCATAAGGTGTTGGGTGATGCTTGGCCTTACCTTGGCTAATCCACGGTCATGGGCACTTGTAGGTGTATGTGCCTTATGTAGGCTCATGGAGAGAAATAATAGATGGGAGGGATTAGGTGGGGATTTTTACTGCAATTGCCCTGAGGTGTGGCTATGTTTACTACAAGTCCAATTTCTTGTCTTGCTCATCTTTTTTTGACCTTTCGATGAGAAATTGAAATTTTTACTCTATCTTTTTTTGACCTTGCTCATCTTTTTTTGACCAATCGGTCGGAAGGGCATTTTCGGCCATAAATTTTCACTTTCTTGTCAAAAGGCAAAAAAAAAATGAACCAGATAGAAATTGGACTTTTAGTATAAATAGTCACACATCAGCGCTATTGCAGTAGAAATCCCGGATTAGGTGAGCCCCCCTCCCCTCTTTACCTGACATGGTGCGGCCCTAACTGTGGGCCTATCTTGATATACACCGTCCATCCATTTTTCCAGCTCATTTTATGACATGAGCCCAAAATGAAGTAGATACAAATCTCAGGTAGACCCCCTTAGATAATCTGGAAAAACAGATGGACAGCAAGGATATACTTATACATACATCAAGGTGGGGCCGCACCTTGTTGGGTGAGGCTCGGTCGCACCTAATCCGCTGGCATAATAGACCCATTCTCCCTGGTCATAGGCGGGGCAGAAAAGCAGTAATTGGGTCATCCAAACCATCCATTCAGTGGCCTTAAATCCAACGGTAGAAACCAAAAATGGAAAAATGGTCAATGATAAACATTTATCGATGAGAAAAAGAAAATATTAATGGTCGTGATTGTCCATGATGCCATCCAAGAAGGTCCACTCGATGTATGGTCCATGTTTGTATCTCAACCTGCCACGTGGAAGGTGTAGAGCAAATTTCAGAAAATACCTGATCTCTGCCTGCACTAGCTAATTATTGATAAAATTCCAAAATAACATTCTCCCTTGACCCTGTCTTTTTCCCTTATCATTCGAGAAAGATAAGAAAATTTCCAAGTAGCAAACGGTCTAGAATGTCTCTTAGATTCAAACCCATGACTGATGATAGAATTAGAATAGATATATTTTTATTTCTTACTCACATGGGCCCATAAGTGCTCACATGATCAGAACCGTCCATTTCACTCACTCTATGTTGTACGGATCATTTGAAGAGAATGATGGTGAACAGATGATTCTTCATGTAATTCTATGGAGATGAATTTAGTTCAGTGGGCCATATCCTTCTTTTCTATCAATTTCTAATTTTGATCTTCCTCCCCAATTTAATATTATAGTGCGAGTATAGATAGAAATTTCATTATGGTTCAATTTTAAACGGTAATAAATACTAGGGCTTTGTAATATTTGATTGATCACAATTCTATATATTCCATTTACTACAGAAGTTTCTGAATCTCAGTTATAAACCCTGATAGTCTCAGCTCGGATCTCCGGCCAAAACATGGGACATAGACATCTGACTAATACAAAGATGGTTCAGTCCATAACAAAACAAATACAGGTCTCTATGACCACAAACTCTAAGACCATAGTCCCTGCTGACTAGTCTTTTTGCCTTTTAATCAAGGGTCATCGATCATTCGATGTAATTAAGGGCTCGTGCCAGATCACAGCCTGGAATGTACAAGATCTCAGGATCTCTGGAATAAAATTCGCCTTGCGATATCTCTCCTTGTGTATTTTTACGAATGCTTGTGATTGTCTACGAATGTTTCCATTATTCAGAACCCCAGAGCAACAAAACACCACATTTCAAGAAAATGTAAATCGTATCCATTTTCTAGTTCTAACAATTTCCCATTTATCCATTTACAAGCTCAAGCAAAGGATTCTCATACGTATCTACTGAGGTGGATGGATCCCTAACTATAGGACCCACTATGTGTTGTATTTTTAAAAGGATTTAAAATATTTTATTTCAAATTTTCATTTTGAAAATGGTTTCCCTCTACAAGTTTGTTTTTGGAGTTTTGTGCATTTCCTTTGTCCTACATCGGAAAGAACTAAGGAAAAAAGCAAGTATATAAGTAGAGACTTTGCACATGGGCTAGGCCCTTAGGGGGCAAGTGAATTTTGTGGTTTTGTGGGGGGCTATGCACATTGAACCACACTATGCCAAAAACCACACGCGTGCGAGCCGGCCGGCCGAGCCGTCGCCGGTGTCGGGCTTAGGCTCAGGCTCAGGCTCAGGCTCGGGCTTGGGTCTGGGTCTGGATCTGGGTCTACTGTGAGTATACTTGCGCACCTTCCTTTTGCTTCAACGGATACTGAAAGTGTACTTGCACCAACGGTCTTTTGTTTTAAACGTCCAAAGAAGCGTCTGTTCGGGTGGTCGCATCAGTTGGGTTTAAAACCAACGGACCTAACCCAATTTAAAACGATGCATTAATCACCTAATCAAGTCTATATATAGATCTGATTAATCCGTTTTAACAAAGATTCGAAAATAATCTTCTTTCTCAACTTTACTAAAGCTCTGGACTCGATTTTGATTTTCTGTTTTCTCTGACTCACTGAGTCACTGCATTTCGAGTTTGCGGTATACTTGCTGGTTCGAGCCCTGTACGGCGAGTGCATAGCCGGGACTAGGGTGATAGTCGTTGTATCCTGGAGGCCAACTGTCCGTGACTCCTGTTGCATTTGGAAAGCGGTCCAAAGAGGGTAGATTTGGTTTCAAGCCTAGTGACTCATCACGCCTCGACTCAGTGTTCTTCAAATCAATAAGATCTTTACATTTCTTTTTAATTTTCATTTTTTAATATCTGTCAGTTGTTTTCAACCTCTTCTACCAACACTATGATGCATCTGCCTTACATCCATGCCATCCATCCATTTTTCAGCAAATTTTAGGGCATGTTTTTGAAAAACGAAGTACATCCAAATCTCAGGTGGACCATACCATAGGAAACTATGGTGAATGACCATTAAAAACTAATTCTGAGGCACAAAAGATTTAGATCATGCTGATATACGAGTAGTCCCTTCATCCATGTCTTTGTGACCGTGTAAAAAATTTGGATGGCAAATAAGCATTCTAGTGGCTCCAAGAAGTTTCTAATAGTAGGTATTCAACCACCAGTTTCCAGCAGTGTGGTGGACCGAAGATTTAGATTGCTTCATTCTTTGGATTGTACTTTAAAACGAGCTGCAAAAACCACGTGGATGAAAGGAACATAAATCACGGTGGGCCCCACAGTCAAGGGATTCACCCACCTCAGTGGCTTGGTCTAGAGCAAGGGCTCTGTGAGGCCCACTGTGGCATATGGATTTCATCAATGACGTCTGTTCATTTTTTAGATCATTTTAGCATATGAGTCATAGAAGTGGGGATTGAACGCTCACCACTGAGGCAGCGATGGAAGTTTTGATCAAGCTGATAGTTGTGTTTTCCTTTCATTGATGTCAATGTGACCTTAAGAACAGGTTGGATAGCAAATAATCATAGCGGGGTGCATTAGTAAGGTTTCAACGCCGTGTGTCATTATCATGATTGCTCCATGCGGTGTGGTCCATTTGAGCCTTGGATCTGCCTATTATTTTTTTGGATCGTACCCTAAAATGATCCGGAAAAATGGATGGACGGCGACGATAAAACCCATACATCACGGTGGGGCCCACAGAGCAGGACACAATCCACTTCTTTGCCCATCTGGTGTATGCGTTATAATCTGAACCGTCCAATGGAGAGACAACTTCTTAGATAGTCTATGGGCATTCCTTAAGAGTGAAATAGCTCAAATGTATCCGGACTTAATTACTGTATGTTAGAGTTGTGTGAGGCCCACTATGATATACGAGTGCCATCTAATCCGTTCGTTAGATGTGACTCTCAATGTTACACTATATCCTAAAATCCAGACCATTGCTATGTGAGCGATGACAAAACGAATAATTGGGGACATTGTGCAGGGGATGTGCACCATAGAAAATTCCTAATGGAATGTGGGGTCCATCATGTTGTGTATATGTCATCCAATCCAGTCATCAGGTGCTTCCCAACAGGAAACGACGACACTGAAAACAGTCCAAATTTAGCTGGGCCACAACAACTGAATAAGCATGATTTCCCATTGCTCCCTGTGGTGTGTCCCACCTGAGCTTTTTGAAAGTGATGATCGTCGGTATTTATAATTCGCATGAGGAGTCTCACCAGATGCACGGTTTAGATTCTAAATAAATATCACAGGTGGGCCCCACACATCTCGAACTCACGGTAACTATCATGTGGTCAAGGACGCACGCGACTTAGCTGCGACCCCAGAACCAGCCACGTGGTGGGACACTGACTGTGGGGCCCACATAGATGTATGAATTGTATATCCACGCCGTCAATCCTTTTTGCAGGATTATTTTAAGATATGGTCCCAAAAATAAAGTACATAAAAATCTCATGTGGACCACACCACAGGCAACAGTGTAATTGACCATTAAAAAGTTTTTGTGGGCCACAAAAGTTTTGGATCAAGCTGATATTTGTAGTTGTCCTTCATACAGGCTTGTGTGACCTTATTAACACGTTGGATGGCAAATAAACATTACGGTGGACCCTAGAAAGCTTTTAATGATGGGCATTTAACGACCACTGTTTCTTGTGGTATGGTCCATCTACAATTTATATCTGCTTCGTTTGTTGGAATAATGCATTAAAATAAGCCCGGAAAACGGATGGACGGCGTGGATATACAATTCATACATCGAGGTGGGCCCCAAGGTCAGGATCCCACCCACATCGCTGGTTCGAGGTCACAGCTAAGTCACGTCCTGTGGTCAAATGCCATGTGACCATTCCCCCTAATCAAAATGGTGCAATTTTCTTGGAACATCTAAGTGGTGGACACATCACACGCTTTGGCAGTACAATGCATTATGCTATTATTCTTTAAACGAATCAGGACCATCCGCTCTATACAGATCCTCTTGAATGGGTCACAGCCCAAACAATCACACTAGTTCGATTATCGCACAGGACCTACTTCTGAATGCTCGACACGTGGCAACATCACTTGAATTGAGTCGTATACAAGACGTGAACCGTGTATGGAATGTTATGATGGCTGAGCATAAAGTCAGGTGAACCTTGACATAGTTCACCCACATGTGCATGTTAGCAAAAACCCATGCCTCTATTGTACCTTGGACGTTCGTGACTCACCATTTCAGATTTCGGGTTCAGTTAGTAATTGGGCCGGGTTTTGATCAACAAATCCAGCTCAGATTAGATACAAAGATCAACGGTTGATTAACTAATGATAGCGCTGATCAGTGTGTCCAAACGGAAAGAGGCCGTCCGATGATCAGAAATCGTGCAAATTAGAATTCAACCTTAATCTTGATTTTGGTGGGGCCCCCTGCAAATTGGAATTAAACCTGAATCTCGATTTTGGTGGGCCCCATGACCTTCATATTAGGTTGAGCATGTATTTAATCGTGAATAGCAAGCAAAATCATGAAGTTAGTATCATTCTAAGTACCACCATTTTATGGATAAATATTCATTAATTGAAAAAAAAAAAAAAAGTGTCGGTGGAGACAAGTTTTATATGAAGTGGAAAGCATGGCCCACCCCCAAAATATCATAATTAAGGCTTAGCCCTGATTTTGACGGGAATGTTATTCTCAAGCTAGACATGGATAGAGCAGATGACAGAATCAGTTGAGTCTTAATTAAGGAAGCTTCTTCATCAATTTGGACCCACTTTAAAGATGGGTTTTCTTTATTAAAGAGGTCTTGCAATATTCTTATTAATTCTCTTTGAAAGGTGAGGTTTTTGGGTAATTCCAGTTTTCATCTTTTAGGGTTGTTAGGTTAGGTGATTCTTTATTTGTTGTAGAGGTTAGGTGATTCTTTATTTGTTGTAGAAAAAACACTCGATCATGACCAATGTAGTAGTATGACAAGCCAAATCATAAAAAGAAAAAGATCAAACCTAATATTCAAAAGATAAAGGAAGAAAATAAAAACCGGAAAAGAGATATAAAGAATTATGTTGTTGGGTAATTGCTTACTTTACGAGTCAACACTATGAAAAAATTGTCTTCACTAAATCAAGTGAAATAGAAATACGAGACTTGTCTTTCTTTTATTATATAAGAACTTTCTATAAAAAAAAGAAAAAAAGAAAAAAGAAAAACTCTAAAAGATGATATAATGAAATGCCTCTCTTTACCTATAGTTTCCTTTTTGTAGTCCACATTATAGCTAAAAGCTTATAGAAAATAGACTTCATTTTTTTTTTCTTTTATTTTAACAAATGCACTTACACTAGAGTGTTATTTCACTACAATGGGTACTCAAATCCATGACCTCGTGTTGAAACTCTTGACCGTACATCATATACATGAGAGAGAGAAACATCACTCCATAGCAGACTAACAAAGGAGAGAGAAGAAATGTGTCTAATATGAAATGTCATCCACCGCCCAATGGAGTATTCATCGCTACAACACTATTCACTCTCCAATTCATTCAATCAATAGAGGTGTCGAGCACTATAATCAGTTATTATTGGAGGGTGAGTGTGACAATTATCACCGTATTGTGAAAATGTGCTGAATAATATTATTGTAATATTATTACGAGATTTTAAAATATTATGATATATCAAATAACCACTTTCTCTAAGAGCTCCAACCATCAAAGGATGGCATACCAATGTTTATTAAAGGCATATCAATGTATATTAAGGAAACATATTAGGAAATATTGTGATATGTCAAAAAATCATTTTCTCTAAGTGCTAGAGCCATATCAATGTATAATGAGGGAACATATTGGGTATGGGACCCAATCGAAGAATATATTAGGAAGACCTATTTGCTTATCTCGAGATTCAAATATAAGACTTTCATCTCTAATACCATGTTAAATAACTATTTGCTCTAAAAGGCCAAGTCATCATAGGATGGCATATCATTAACTTGAAAAAAAGGAGAAACCTTAAAGGGAGTTGTATAAACTTACTATTACAAAAATCTTTCCATATTGGAATTTTATTAAATAATGCTTGGATGATTAGGAATTACATAAAAGTACCTTGGGGGGATAAAATTACAAAAATGCCTTATCTAATTTTTTCTTTAATAAGTACCGAAAGTGTATAACATAGAACTTTTACTCAGTATGTGTAACATGAAACTCATCCAATACATGCACCCTACCATAGTAATAATATGAAACTCATCCAATGCATGCACCCTACCACGAAATTAAGCTGATCAAATCATCATATTGCTACACTTAAATTTGGATATATATATATATATATATATATATATATATATATATATATATATATATATATATATATATATATATATATATATATATATGCCCACCTTATGATTAGAATCGCCATATTTTTATCAGTCTAATAATCATGTCGGTGTACATCTATTGAACCAATTGGATGTCAAACATATACCATGTGGGCCCCACAATTCTCAATCCTCCTATTTGTAAAGAAAATGTAAAAGCTGACAATAATGTAAAATCTTCTGAAAAAAACATGATCCGTAAATATCGGTTCCTCGAAGCACTATTTGATAAAATCCAAATTTGGATGACTTTTGTGGAAAAAATCCCTTTACAATAAATATTTTTAAATATTTTATTTGGACAAGATTTTTTTCTCCAATAATCTCTTTAGAAAAAATCAAAATCTAAAAATCTTCCCATGAATTTGTGAGCTGAGAAAACCCCAAGAAGGGAATGTGTCACTATATATGTTGGAGGGTAAGATGGACTGTTTTTATCAGGAGCGTGATCCATACGTTTAACTCAAGTTGTTTTATGACTGAGGTGGGCCCCTGTAAAAATTTAAGGTGGGCCACCTTAGTTTTGGATCCAAGGACATATTCAGACGTCCTGCATTTGATATACAAATTGGATGGTGTGGATACATCATGTGGCCCACATCTGCCTGGTACTATAGCAAGCTTACGGTGCTACAGAGAGCACATGCATTTTATTAATGTCAGATATGTATTGAAATCTCTCACTTGTGATGGGCCTTAACTTACTCTTTACCCTTTTCTAAGTTGGCCGCATATCGACGTCTAGGATTGTTCGATTTGAGAATTGTTTTTGATACATGAACCATTGAAAGTGGGGATTATAATATCAACGGTTTGGATCACTAAACCATGGACCCCACTTGCAAACTCAAAGATGGAAGATAATGTATAATAGCTTAGAACCAGCATTTTATCATACCGAGCCCGTGCCGGAAAAGAGGGGCTTGGAATGGACCCTCACCAACTCACATGGTTCTAAAATAAGCCCAAAGCGCGATACGCATACCTCTTTTCTGACTTTCAACTTCAGCTGGGCCCCTTTGTAATTTCAAATAGGAAACGATGTCGTGCTCTGAGCGATATAATGGAATGTACACATTCTCCCATCCAACTTACACGTGGCACGTATTTATTTCAATCTCGACCGTTCAAACCATGGGAAGAAACTTTCAGTGATGTAGTAGGCCTAGACATTCTATATAAATCACAAACGGACAGTCCAAAGTAAAAAAGGGTATATGGAAAATCAAACCGTTAGGATCGTACAGTCACTATTATTTATATTCAAACATAACTAATACCGGGTCGAGATGATTTTTAAAATCCAGATATCATATGTTTATGCCACGTGGACTGCGAGTGCATATGATGCACCACACTCCGGCAGAGCACGGTATTATTGTTCGCCATTTGAAATGGACCCGAATTTCTGGCCGCTGTTGTTGTAGGGA
Organism: Liriodendron chinense; assembly: GCA_003013855.2. Lineage (NCBI taxonomy): Eukaryota > Viridiplantae > Streptophyta > Magnoliopsida > Magnoliales > Magnoliaceae > Liriodendron > Liriodendron chinense. The sequence continues at coordinate 5,720,380 of ML058484.1, read as the reverse complement.
GCCTGGGAAAGAAAATGCCTTGTGGGGCCCATGATAATGATTTTAAAAAATCCACTCCGACAATAATTTGAAAAAGTTTATTTTATAATGAAAAACTAAAATTAAGGCCTGATAAAATCTCAAGTGGACCACACAGGAAGGAAATGTGAGGTTGTGGACTCCCATCATGGAAACATTCATAGGACCCACCGTGATGTATATATTCCATCCAAACCGTTCATGAGATTATTCCCACAAGGATGGATGGAAAAAAAAAATATCAGACTCATCCAAAACCTGGGTGGGCCCGAAGAACATTTCTTTAGTAGGCGTTCCCATCCCTACTTCTCCCATGGTGTGGGCTGAATTTTGGCTCGACCAATATTTTTGTCTCAAGCCCTAAAAAAAAGATCTGTTAAAACGATGAGAAGAGTGGATGTCGAGCATACATCAAGGTGGGCCCCACAGAGCTTTTTGTTGCATGGGCTTTCTACAACACTAGTTGTAGGGAATTCGCGTCTATTTGAAATCTTTCAGTCTCTCTCTCAGGGAGACGTTGCTTATTTTTGTCCCTTTCTCGTGGTCTTGTCATCCTTATTTTAAAGTTCGCTGTCTCCCATTTATTACTATCAGACCTCTCTCTCTCTCTCTCTCTCTCTCTCTCTCTCTGTAAACCCTAGCCCTAATTCACAAGCATTTGAGGAAGATCGGATCTTTTCCACTGCTAGAAGGTAGAAATTTCATGTAAACTCTCGTTTCTGTCCTCTTCATTTTCTTCTCCTTCTCCCTCTGTTTCGAAAAATTAGGGTTTTGAAGGATTTGGGTGCTTTTTCCGAATGCTCCATTGGATTTCTTGTTTTAATTGGATTTGCTTGATTTTGAGTTGATCGCAATTAGTTTTCGATGCGATCTTTATCATTCCTTTTTTTTTAGGACTGTGGAAATGTGCAATGCTCAGCCCTAACTAGCAGCTGATTTAGTTTAGTCAGCATCACAGACATGTGTGGTCCTCCTCTCTGTATTCTGGACTATTCATCTGATAGGTGAATTAAGCGAATAGGCCAATCTCCATATGCAGTGGGAGATAGATCCATATTGGGGAAAGGTCCAGAGTTTGGATGGCTGCGATTGCCTGATGGAAGACATATGTGGTTCACCTTCCAGTGATCTGGATTATTCATATGATCAGTGAATGACGATGCTTGGGAAAATGCCCTATTGGACTATCTTCTCCATCCAATAATTGTCCTGCAAATGGATGGTTAAAATTAGATGTAGTGAACCAATAAATGTCTACATGCAATGGGAACAGGTCCAGTGTCTGGATGGCTGTGATTGTCCAATTAGGAGATTGATCCATTGCCCATCTCATAGTGTGAACCACAAGATGGTCATTCTCGATCACTGAAAAGGTAAAAGGTGGGCCCAACCATAGAGAATGCCACTCGGAATGAGAAAACCATTAATTCGGACTGAGCATTGTGTGATACGTGAACAATTTGGGATTTTCGATCTGTAGTTGAAGCGATCTTGATGAATTCCAGCTGATTTTGAACAACTTTGAGGAAGGGGGTTTCTATAAGTTGGTCCGCGTATGGTTTTTCTCAATCCTGTTTTGATGAAATTGCAGAAAGATTCTTGGGAGCTGGAAGAAAAAAATCATGGTGATTTTGCTTTCATCCTACTGTTGAACCTGATCTGGATCTAAGAAATGGGGGCAGAGAAGCAAAGTTCCAAGGGTAGAGGAGGCTTCTTTCATCTGTTTGATTGGAATGGAAAGTCCCGGAAAAAGCTGTTCTCGAATGAATTTGATTTACCAGGTACATTCATCTGTCCAATTTTGGTTTGGTAAGATTTAGGAATTATGATTTTTTTTTTTTCTTTCGTATTTATGACTCTATATTAGGTGCATTTACTTGCACCAAATATCATGAAATTTCGTTATACTTCATGATTAATCAGTCTAATTTGGTGCAAAATATCATGAAATTTCATGATTTTTGGTGCAACCAAACACACCCTTGCCATGTGCTATGTCAGAGTGGCCTGAGAAGATGGGCTTTGTTTTCTTTTGCGGGTTTCTGATGATCTCATTTAGTTGTATGCTTAGATCCCATGGTTTGATTTGGTTTCATTAAGTGATCTCTTTCTCCTGGGTTTTTTCAGAGGGAATGAAACAAGGAAAGAGAAGCGAAGAGAATTTACCAATGACAAGGCTTCGTTTGGTGAGTCAATTATTTGGGTTTGTCATTTTTCTACTTCTTGATCTGATTACATGATTAAATCTTAGCTCTCTACCTCATCTTTTGCATGTTTATTTATTTATTCTAGATCGAGGAGGATGAGATTGGAAGAGTTGTAAGTGCGAAGGGAAGTAGCGATTTTAGTTGTGTATCCTCATCAACAGATGATGAAGGAACTGGCAGTAAGCCTCTTGGTGTGGTCGCCAGGCTCATGGGCTTGGATTCCTTGCCTGTTTCTTGCATTACAGAGCCCAGTTCAACCCCATTTTTTGAACCACGATCTCTTCAGGATGTTCTTTACGACAGGAAAACCCCAGATCTTCACAGTGAATATCAAAATTTGAGTTCTAAAAACCAAACCAGCAGAGTCAATGGATTTTCTAGGAAAGAATCAAGGCCGCAAAAGTTGCCGAGCAGTCCAATTGAGAGGTTCCAAACTGAAACGTTGCCTCTGAAATCAGCTAAATCCTATCCAGTTACCCACCACAAACTTCTGTCTCCGATCAAGAACCCTGGCTTCATGTCCGCCAAGAATGCAACTGATATAATGGAGGCGGCTGCAAAGATCATAGAGCCTGGGCTTCAGGCCAGTGCCAAAGGAAAACTTCCATCAGTCGGGTCGGCTTCAATTCCTATTAAAATTCGGGATCTGAAGGAGAATGTGCGAGCATCCCAGAGAACATCTAGGCTTCCAGAAGTACCTAGGAGACCTGTTGAGTCTAATGCCATTAAACATCTCAAAGGGCAGTCTTTGAACAAGAGTTGGAATGGTCCGGAAGACACTCCGAATTTCAAAGTTTCTCCAGACATGGAAGAAAGCCACTCTGTTGGTGCGAGGAAGAAAGGAAAATCGGTCTCTCTTGCCATCCAAGCTAAGGTTAATGTTCAGAGAAGGGAGGGCTTGAACTCAAGTAGTAGGAGTTCCTTGGTCCTGAAGGAAGATGACAGGCATAAATCGATCCAACCATTCAAGAGCCATCAAGATACCGTAAAGAATAATCAAAAGAAATATTCTACAGGGCAGAAGAATTCTTCTGGTGTTCTCAGGCAGAATAACCAGAAACAGAATTGTACTACAAATAAAAACAAGTTGCCTTCAAAGCCTTCAGTTTCAAATCAGCAGGCAAGAAAATTTATAACCGGGGATGCTTCTTCTGGACGTAGTATATCCTGCAATAAGGTTTCAGCAAACCGCAGAGATGGAAACAAGAAGGAAGCCTCGGCAATAACTGATCTTGAAAAGGATGCACTGGCATCACGAACAAAGAATTTTCCACGAAAGAAACGAGCCATCGGTGATAGTGGGTTTGTTGATACTGTTTCAATGGATAAAGATGAGAAGAAACTTGTCCAACCCGATGTTGCAATTAGCGAGCATCTGGATTGGGCGGAAGATGATGGAAGAAATGGCATGGATGTTGTTTCTTTCACGTTCACTTCTCCCATGATAAAACCGATGTCTGGATCTTGGTCCAATAGTCAGATGGTGGAGAAACCGGACAGACCAAACACCTGTCATGCAGATTCTACCGATGGAAATAATGCCACAGGAACAAAAAATAAAAGATTATCATCATCTCTTGGATTGAATGTGATAGGTGGTGATGCTTTGAGCATTCTTTTGGAACAGAAGCTGAGAGAATTAACATCTGGAATTGAGTCATCCTATTCTAATTCGGTCAAGACTAGCACAGGTACTGCTTCGTCGTCCATTCTGCAAGACGTAGTATCTTCTCTTAATGCTTTAAGTATCTTGCCGGAGGAACAAGACTCCCAAAGAGGGCCGAAGAAAGATAAATTGGGTGGCGGGTCCAGTTCTGGCTGCTCTTCAACTAATGGTCAGGTGTTCAAAATGAACCATGAGCTGCAGGTAATATATTATATAGCTATACTTATGATTTCATGATACAGTTTTCTTGTTCCAAACTTCAAAATTATGGTTGTGTGGTTGATACCAGTGTTCGCAGTATCAGTATCGTGTTACATTTCGCACCCTTGGGATACAGATACATATCGCGTATTGCTAGGGATATATCGGTTGTATTGGGTAATGTATCGCACTTTTTGGGAAACATGGGGAAACATTGGGAAATTGATTGAATTTTTCAATGAAACTTCATGGATTGTTAAAATGGACCTTAATACACACATTTAAATCATAATATGTAAAAAAAAAAAGTCCACATAATGGAGCTCCTTTGTAAAAGGATCTTAAGCTATACGTTGTCTGACTGAACTGATGCAACTATTGTTTAAATTGATTCCATAAGATATATAAATGTAAGAAGGCATTAATGAAAACACAACCAATTCATTGACAAAGTAAAACAAGCAAGAGAGTTGAGAAATATACCTATGAATGATGCAACTGACTGGGTATCCTCCAAATGCAATTTTGACTATCCTAGTTCAAGGCAATGCAAGTTACCCTATATGGCTTAGATCTATATCGGGACTTAACAAAACCTAGAAAACGGCTAACTAGACTCATCAAAATATGACCCTTTCGAAGAATTGGTACACTGGCCTAAAAGCCCTACGATTATTATTTTTTTTTTTTAGAGAGGAGAAACTAAAAGAAAATCGAAAAAAAAATCGTTTTTTTTTTCTCCAAAAAATGGGAGAACTCTTGTGTGGTTGGACGATACTTTTCCAAAAAATGGGGGAACTCTTGTGTGGTTGGATGATACCTGGACGATATCGTCCAAGTATCGTCGATATTTTGCAATATCGGCCGATATTTCAGTCGATATCAATATATCGCACGATAATATCGATATCGGTCGATAATATCGTCGATACACAAGAACCGGTGAATTTTTTGTGTCTCCTGGGCAGTTTCGTATCGCTGACATGCGATATCGATAGTATTGATATTCCAAACACTGGTTGATACTGGTAAAAAGGTTTTACACATGCTCAAATAAGCACTACAACACAACCATAATTTGGTTTTGCCGAAAAGAGAGTTATAGGATCCTCAACCTGAGAATATGCTATGTACCCAGGTTTGAGCTTTTATGATGGGTCCATGGTTCAAAGGTGGTCGATTGAGGACTGTTAGGGTGACTGGAGAGGCAACCCTGAAATCCACTGGACTTTCATGGTCTTTGCTTCAGTTTGCGGAGGGTTTTTTGGTCTTGCTTCTGTTTGTTTTGCTCTTCTGGGTATCTCTGTTTTGTTCGGTTTCGTCCTGTGGCTGACTGTAGCTCTGAGTTTGGAAGGTGACGAGAGGGTTACTTCCTAAGCTCTCCTTTGTTCCTTTTGGCTTTGGTAATAAAATTTAGTAATCCTTTAAAATAAAAAATAAAAAGATGGGGCCCATAGTTTAGTAACTCAGACCATTGGTCTGTTGGGCCCGACCATGGATGGACCTTTGCTCTTGCTTTATGGCCTGCAAATTATAGCTCAGTAGAGAAATACAGTGATGGTCCACGCTAAACTGGAAACGACCCAAGATTGTGGCAAGTATTTTTCTCTCTGGTCCATGCTAGGAGGCCAATGGACCAGATCGCTAAACCATGGGCCCCACTTGTTCAAACTGAAAACCCAAGCATACCATGCATATCCTCAAGCGAGGATCCTACTTCCTCTTTGCTGAATAATGGTTTCATCTTCGGCCTTGTTTTCACATGAAATGCCTTCTTCTTCTTCTTCTCTTTATTGTCAACATCACTTTTGTTTTCTAGTGGAGCTACTACTGCCAAAATAGATTACTTCCACAGTCAAAGGAACAACTTTCCTGGAGAACTTATTTTGAATACTGCTAACAACAAATTCAACTTCTATCATTCTCAGGGACTGGATGGGATAATGGAGTATGGTAGCAGCATCGAAGCCCCGAAGGAACTTGACTATCAACATCCCAGTCCACTTTCAATTCTTGAAGCCTCTTTCTCGAATGAAAGTTGCAACTCTTCAGAGAGTCCAGACAGCTCCAACGGTAAAAACCAATAAATCAGCAACTTCCCTATTATTTTGAAAATCGATGTCTCTGATCAAATAATGACCAAACACCCACCTTCTGTTCCCAGGAAGCAAGACGCATTCATCCATTCAATCTCAAGAAGCCATTGGTTCTAATTCTTCAATGAAAACCTCATCACTGGAAGCTGAGCTGGAGTTATCTGATTCGGCATCTTCCGCATTCATAGGAGCAGTAGATCAAGAACATATGAGAACAGCTGAACAGGAGGTGGAATATGTGAAGGAGATACTTTGCAGTGCTGAGTTGATGTTCAAGGACTTGTCATTGGGCCATACTCATGGCATCATCAATTCCCATCTATTTGACAGGTTGGAAAATCAGAAAACTAGATTGAGAAGTGAGGGAGAGGATGAGGGCGGTAATTTAAGGCAGAAGGAGCTGTTTGATTGTGTCAGTGAGTTTGTGGATTTAAAATTCAGCCGTTACGTCAGCAGGGGCTACAAAGCATGGTCGAAAGGGGCTGTAATAGTAAGAATGGAGGGTTTGTCAGAAGAGATTTATAAGGAGATTTTGGGGTGGAGAAATATGAGAGAACAGATGGCAGATGAGCTTATAGAGAAGGACATGAGCAGTCACTCGGGGACGTGGCTTGATTTTGAAACAGAAGCATTCGAAGTAGGTGTAGAAATTGAGAGGCGCATATTATCCTCTTTGGTCGCCGAAGTGGTTGCTGATATGTTCGTGTAGAGAGCTCTTTCAGTATACATATCGTTTTCCTCTTGTAAGTTCTCTCTCTCTCTCTCTCTCTCTCTCTCTCTCTCTCTCTCATGGGATTGTATTTTTATTGCGATGTTCTTCACATCACTTCATTTTTTTTCTGAAGTTGTGCTTATATTTCATTTTGAGTTCGGTGGTGCTGAACCAAAATCATATCATGAAGATGCATGATATCATTCTTCATGTTGTTTTTGTTCGAAATCTCATTCTCACCTCTCACATGATTTGAGTGATGCTAAGTCCTTTAACAAGTCTTTATTGAGATCAACACTGTATGTTTGTTGCAGATCGAATGAATATCATTGTCAAAGTAAGTGAATACAACAGCAGTGATTTCCGCAAATCATTTGAGCTTTTGGACCATATTGGTCAGATCTGCAGCACTGATGATGATGGACTTTGTGCCGTTGCTTCTCTTTGCGTGTGTTTGGGTGCTCAATTGGGAATGAATTGCAGTCAGAAAATAAAGAGGAAATGACCAATGTAGGGCTAGTCGCATTCAATTAATAACGAGGAACTCGTTTCGCTGAGATCGTTGCAGGCCCGACTTGAAACACATGGAATTTCAATCAGGGGTTTGATTGTGATTATGAATTATGATGGTGCCACCCCTATTTTGGTCATTCCTCGTACACACACCCCATTGTTAGTACACCCACCCCCACTGTTAGTCACACCGCAATGTTAGCCACCCCCCACTTGGGAATCGATACCAAGACCTCAGTGTTGAAATGAGGGATTTCTTCCAATTCAATTCAATTCACTTCAATTGAGCATCCAAACACAGATGGGCCGCCAAGCTCAAACACCATTCAGTGAAGCTGATTTGAATTTCTTCTTTAAACACTCATAATCAACTCCTCATTACTCTTCTCAGGACTCATCTATGCAGCAAATGATCATGACTCGTAATCAGTCTCAGAAGTTTGAGCTGTGTTTGGACGAACGAGTGAATTGAATTTGAAGATTCAGTTCAATCAAGATGAAATGACAAAAGGTAATGATGTTTTCTAGCATTCCTAGTAAGAAGTTAAGGGCTGCAACTCAACCCGAGTTCGAGTCAGGTTATCAGGGTCCTTGGTTGGGTTAGGGTTGGAAAACGCCAACTCAATTTGAAATAGAGTTGGGTTTGGTTTGAACAAATTCAGATCAAGTTAGGTTGTGGGTTGAGTCCTCTTGAGGTTGGGTCGAGCTGACTGTCAACCCAACCCAACCACCCGAGTTCTACGTTAAAGGAAGTTGCCCCAAATTGGGATTACATTTCTTTCAAGTCGAATTTGAAAGTCAAGTAATTGCAATTGGAGGCCAATTCCTCAGCTGTAATGCTAGGGAAGAGAATTACAGTTTGGTTATTCCCACTTCAAAAATCGCAATTCAATTCAATAGTGCATCCAAACATGCCCTTGGAGTCTAGGATTTTGATCTGGAGATCATCTAGCAGAGATGAGTCCGTTCATGTCTCATTCATCGTTTCGAAGAACTGTGATATTTGGGGATATCTCTTTACCTTCAGAAAAAGAGATGAATACGCAAGTAAGGTGGGGCACATGTATTTGCTGAATATGTAACGTTTGTAATGTTTTTTCTGTCCATTTTCCTCATACATGTGGACATCCCAGTGAGTGGACGGTTTGATTCTTGGGCTAACAGCTGCAGTGGGACCCACCTGATTCGCACACGTCAATTTGTGAAGGCACCCGCAATCTCATGCAAGCAAGGAACAGCAGTATTACAATCCGAGAGAAATTATGTTTTCCCAAACATGTACAAACTGCCAAGATGGCATGTTTCCAATCCCAGCCATTAATCCGTTGGGGCCCATCTGGTCAGTAGATGGTCATAACATGCAAGAAAAATTGTTCTGTTTCAAAATAGCATCGACAGCCATTTAATGGCCCCCAAAGGGTGTGATGGGCCTCTCAACATTCACACGTGCCAACCTTGAAGGTGTGTAGAACATCTCCACCGTGTGTTTGATGACCCCTTGGCAAAGACGAACACATGGCAAATTAAAATCAGGGCAGTCCACTCAGCAGGGAAGCCATTTGTGTACGTTGAATAATCCACTCTTTTGGGATAATGGGTGCCCAACTAATCAGTGGCCATCCTCGCTCTGGGGCCCACCTGACGCTTCAGATGTCATAAATGCCGGCAATCATGTGAACGTCTAGATGTTGTGGGCCAGGACCCTGGCCCAGCTTTGGAGTGGAATTGGACCTCTTGGCTAGGCCTTCGGACCAGTCTGCGGCAGGGAATTTGGGCCTGATCAATTTTTATCCAACACGTGCATCTTGAATGTCAACCGTTCGTTCATTTTTCTAAGTGTTTATTTCTTTGTGCATCTGTGGCCCTCTTGATCAACGGATGGATTAGGAGTATTTGTAGGCATTTGATCAATTTTTCGGTGGGGCCCATTCCCAATCTGCTTCGGCTAGGATCTAGAATCGGGTAGGGCCTGACAAAGAATGGGATAACAAACCTCATAATCTTCACAAGTGTGGGCGAGGAATGCACGTGTGCACTGTTCTATTCCCCTTCTCTAATCTAGAGCTGGACACGAGCTGAGCTAACTCGGTTAACTTGTCTCGAAAAAATTGGATACAACTCGACTTGTTGTTGAGTTCAAACTGAGTCGAGCTAGGCAGGTGTGGTCTCAAAAGAAATTAAGTTCGAGCTGGACCGAACTCAATTCAGCTCGACTCAAAGCTTGGTTCAAGTTTGACTCAACTCAAGTAGTTGGAAAGTAAGGTGTTTTAGTTCACATTAGATGTGGGCAAAGGAATAAAAAGGAAAGTTGTCTATAAAAGCAGCAGTAATGGGTGTCAATGGGTTTGGATTACCTTTTCAGGTTTGAAATCAACTTGCGAAGCATGATTGTCTGCTGGTTGAGCCGAGCCGAGCCGAGCTCGGTCCATCTCCACTCGTTCGGCCCGATGTCCAGCTCTACTCTAATCACATGGAAAGCTAGAGCCGTGCGGTAAATAGTGGCTAACAGAGGGTTATTATAGTAAATTTCATTCAGCTGGTGACTCTGATCATTGCTTTCTACGGTAACGCTGCGGAAAAGCTAGAATCATATGCAGTAGACATTGGGAAACGATCCGAGCACGTTCCCCGCACGACCTGTGAGATCACATCACCAGTACCGCACGTGCAGTCCTACCTTCCCTTTTCCCATCGCTAGTTTGATACTCTGATAGAGTGTCATGCTTGATAATCAGGTACTCGAAGAGTTTGTAATTGGCATGGTTAACTTAAAATAAACCGTACATTTTATGGAGCCTGCTTTGAATTCGGACAACGGTAATGCTTAAACAGACCTGAGAGCAGATTAGGTGCGGCCCTTATCGTGGGCCCACCTTGATGTACGTATTCTACACCACACCGTTCATCAGTTTTTTTCAGATCATTTTATCCTGTGATCCAAAAAATGAAGCAGATACAAATCTCATGTGGATCATACCATAGGAAACAGTGCTGATTGATCATTAAAAACTTCTCGTGAGACAAAAGTTTTGGATCAAGCTGATAGTCTATCTTTTCCTTCATCCAGGTTTGTGTGATCAACAGGTTGGATGGAAAATAAACAGTATGGAAACGTTGCAGTGGGCCATAAGAAGTTTTTAATGGTGAGGCTTTCAATCACCACTATTTCCTATAGTATGATCCACCTAATCGGATGTGCTTCATTTTGGGGCTCATGTTGTAAAATGATTTGTAAAAAAATGGATGGACAACATGGATGTGCTTCATTTTCGGGCTCATGCACTAAAATGATTTGAAAAAACAGATAGGCCACATGGAACACGTTAAGGGCCGCATGTTATCACATCAGTATAGTTTTTAGCTCATGATCGGCCTAAGTTGGATCCCACATAGGGTTGGACATTTTTAGGTTTGGGGTGGGTTTAGCTAAAACTAGACCCACCCATTTACTAAATGGGGCTGGGTCCAAATTTTAGACCCAAACCTTTGTACTAAATGGGCGGCTCTGGATTGGGTCTAACTCAACTCCATCAAACCCAGGTCTAACAAGCCTGGTTAAGGGATATCGAGACCTTGAACCATACCCACTTATAAACGGGTTTGGTCAGGTCTAACCAATTTGAGTGACCTTGATTTTATATCAAAATTAATAAATGCGAATTAATAATAAAAATTAAATTTAGCAACTTCTCATAATAATAAAGATGCAAATAATGACGCAGGTAAATATCGAAATGATAGAGATGATTATCTTTACTTGGCCAATTGCTCTACTTTGGCCATAATACATAGTCTCTATGAACTCTTATTCATGTGAATCACATTTGTCCAAGAGTATGAAATTATCCAAACTGAGTTTAAAATTGAGTCTGGACAAGTCTGAGTCCGGATAGGTCCCTTACAACATAGATTAGAGCCGCCTGTTATGGGTAATTTCTCTTAACTGACCCGAGGACAAAAGACCTCGGAATCCTACAGTAAGTCGAAGGTCTGCACCGATGACTTCCCCCCTTTCGAGGTCAGATCAGAGAAGACCTAATCTACCGAGCATACGAGAGCCGAACTCATCCCTTCCTTCCTGCCTATAGATGATAGCGCATCCCCTCAAGATCGGAACCATCCGAAAGATCAGAACGGTCCGAGATTCTCGCCCAGATTTCCGGAGAAAAGGCAAGATATGTGCCGTGATCTCAGCTCAATAACTCTATGATCAATGCCTATAAATAATCAGACTAACTCCAAACGAGGGGTAAGCTCTAATCTCTAGAACGAGTCATCTTACAATTATCAAAGGTGATTACTGATTTAGGCATCGGAGGGCTCACGGCTGGATCCCAGCCACCCCCCTTTACCATTTTCTGTGGTGCTTTGCAGAACCTAACGGAGGCCATCGATCCAAACATCTCTGCCGATTCATCCGAAGGATATCTCTTCCGACGATCTGTTCCTACATATACAACTTCCATCACCTCGTCTGCTGACCAGAAAACGGTATCAACACCGCCCATTTATTAAATGGATTCAGGTCGGGTCAGGCCTAATATAAAGGAAACCAGATCCAGACTCATTTAACAATTGGGTCTATTCTTGGACCCATATCCATACCATTTAACAAATGTATCGGGACTAAGTACCCCAGTAGGTTCGTCGACCCATTTACAACCCTACTCCCACAATATGGATGGTTTAGTTTGTATTTCTTTTATGCTAAACAATTTCCTAGTTCCTACATATTAACCATTACGACTCTATTAGAGCATTAAAGCTTTTCTCTTCCTAGCCTACCAGCTAAGGGTGCAACTTGGGTCGAGTCAACCCACCCCTAATTGCTCAACCGCTCAACCCCAACTTTGGACTGTGGAGGATTGTGGTTGGGTTGGTCACAGGTTAAAAAATCTTGAACTCAACTCTCAATTTGGCTTAGGATAGGGTTTTGCTTGGGTTTAAGCCACGATCAACTCAATCTAACTTGAGCTCGACCTTATATGAAGTACTTACACACACAGTTATAAGTAGTACATAGATGAAAAATTATAGTATATGTGGAAATAAAGCTCATGCAAGTTTGACCTGTATGACCTAGGGATTTCTATTAATTTTGGTCCAATCGGGTTTACACTAATCATTACTTGATAAATGATATAGGTCTTTTTCGTTGGTGCCGTCACCATCCGTTGGGATCATTCAAATGTGTTCCACCCCCTTACATTAGGGGCTCTTTATTGGATATTTATGAGCATTGAATCACAAGTCATGACTCTATTAGAAAGATTGGTATCATTTATAATATGTTTTATGTTGTCTATAAAGCACTCAAGTTTTGTGAGGCTTGTTGTGGTGAGTATTGTCACACCACAAAACCCAACACCTGAGTTACGAGACCCAGATCTCGAATTCAGGGGTGTGAACTAGATTGCCGCCCACCATAATGTAACGTCCCGAATTTCAAGAGTTGAATATAACCTCGATCCTCGAGATTTCGAGTGTCACTATGCTTATGCGGAAGCGTGATTGGTAGATTTGAAGTTAAACGGCACCAAGGTGCAAGTTTAAAATCAAAACAAGTAGTAGAGTAAAGACTGAAATTAAGTTTATACCTGACCCAATATTAATTTTATACATCCAAAAATTCAAAATAAGGGGCCCACACACAACGGGGGGCCCCACAAATACATGTCCAATAAAGTAACCAAATGTCAACGAGCTTACAGCTCCAAAATGCATCAAGAAGGCCCAACATGCCAAGCTAATCTCGGCCATCCGAGAATTGGAAGTACAAGAACTCCTCCACAAAGTCCTCAAACTTGGCCTGAATGGCATCCTCCTCGAGGGTACCTATATCTATAATAACGCCTGATTGGTGTTTTAAAACACCATTTTAAGTGGGAGTGAGTGATCAACTCAGTAGTATTATAATTCTAAGTTAGGCATGTTATCAAATCAATTAGGCTTAAATAATGACCACATACAAGTTCCTAGACTAGTTTACTTAGTACATGGATGTCATGATATCGCACGCAATGCATGTACTAGGCACGATTCAACGAACCATCACATAGTGCACTGGTCTTTCCAACAATCAACCAGGCACCCACAATGCAAGAATGGGGGTGAATCTTCGGTATACTGGTCTTTCTAACAGTTAGATAGTTACTTGGATCACTCATGACATGCATGCATGGTTAGTTTCGTCCATATTAGGTAATTTCTCATCCAGTAATATTGGTAAAGTCGGGATACCATCGTCATATCTTTGGTCCTAAACTAAACCATCTAGCTCCTTGCGATGTGTCGCCAATCATCGTCAGTAACCCACGAATCCTTACTATAACCATACAACTTGTATAATTCCCTTGTTTCTTCTTCTATATCGAAGGGCTCGTCACCCTCATAATTGCTTGATGGACACTACAGGGAGGCTTGTTACCCCAACATAGGCCAATAGCTTGGACACGGTGTCCCATACCATCATACCCGGCTCATGAGACTTGACGAGATCGTATCGTACTCATTCCATCGACAACGAAAGTACCCTGGATTCAATAGAACACGATTAAACAATAATTAACAACCCACTAAACCATGCATTAGATAGATTCGATTGACATGAGGGAACTTCGATCGGACCGGCATGAGCACAAAGCAACTCGTGTAGTTCAATTACTGCCGGTTGATCGGATTCACCCCTGATCAATTGAACTAGTCTTGGGTAGCCATCCCAACCGAACTACCCCAACATTGTATGTTTGGCCAATCGCTTCCTACTAAAGGCTATATCTCAACCTACACAAATAGAGCACATTCAAAAGCATTTGAGCTACCCATCAAGGGCAGCCATATAAGCATAATGTCCATATTTCACACTCTAATAAGCCAAGTAGCATCAAGTTATAAATGTATACCAACCTACAATATTTATGTCATTCAAGTGTTTCATCAAACACTCTTGCTACCTAACTATGGACAAGTCAACAGTTCCAATTAATAAAGCAATAAAAGCATTTAAACCTCATAGATCCTACTAGCATCAACTAATAATTCTCTAACACCGATAGGGTTAATGAATGTAAACCTAGAAATATAATCTGTACCTTAGGATTTAGGATTTCTTAATCATCCGAGCACCTAAGGTTTGTATTGACGGAAGCTGACAATGCCCAGATACAAGACAAGCTTAGGGTGAGATTCACAAGTTGAATCCTAGAATACGTTGGAATGGAAGGTAAGAAGGTATGATTCAAGTCTTACCTCTGATAATAAGAGAGATTAAGACCGGCAAGGATTTGAAGGCTAGAGCGATTAACTCCCTTCTCCTAAATGATGATATTGGCTTGTACAAGCAACCACCGCACTCAATCCTAATCTCACCTTCTTCTCCCTCTTTCTCCCTCAACTTCTCTCATTCTCAACCTCAATAGCTTGAAAGTCAGATTTGGGAAGAAATGCCCCAAATCAACCCTATTTATGGTGCCAGATAGGCACCAAATTGCTATAGTGAGTTATTTGTTGGGTATCTAGCCTCAGGGGAGGTTAATTCCATCACTAGGGGCCCATCGGGACTGACATGGGTCAACCTAGACCATGTGATAATTACCACTCAACGAGATCAACCTAACGTCTTGGTCTTTCACAATTCAGATGTGGTGATCAACTGTTATGACACAATACTTATTTAACAGTCACCGATCATCGATCAGGGCTATGGCTTTAGAAAATTATATGGGGAATTATTTAAACCCCACAACTTAGGAAAAATTCAAATGGACATAAATCACTTACTTCTTGGACATTGTTGGGCAGACTCACATATCACATGTGTCAACGCTTCAGGCTTAAGTTGTGCGATTCGGCACCCCGCCTTGGCTCAATGACCCACAAGCGTCGTCAAGCCTATCAAGACAAAGGTTCCCACTTAACTTCGTACCTATCAATGCCTTAACGAATGGCCTACGGACTATTCAGGTATTCGGGGCATTATTTACAATGGTTGGGTGTCGAAATTCGACTGGTAGGATGCTTGGAGTCTAGGCTTTCTAAGTCCAGCATAGGGCGTCCATGTGACTAGTAGGAACGCCAACTCGATTTAAGCCACTTTAGATTTGTGATTCAAAGTCAAAAGGGTTGTGCTAATCGGAATGTACGGTATTCATACTCAAGTCTCCGTATAGAATTTTTCGAGATGTTACACAGGCTGACAAGCTGATTAAAGTTGGATGGTTTAGATGAACGATCGTACTCCAAACCTTAATCTTATACGAACCTAATCCAAACCCTAATCTTAGTCAAAACCTTGCATCGAATCACAATTCAGACCCTAATCCTAAAATCCTGAAATCTTAGAACCCAAAACCCCAGGAGTCCAAAAACCTAACAAGCCAAGTCAACTCACCGAGTTAAACCACTAAGTCACATCCAGTCGACTCGTTGATCAAAACCCGGCTAACCCACTTGGTCAAGCCAAAGCTCGAGCCTACCCAAAAACAAGTTCAAAGCCTAACCCGCAAGCCCACTAGAGGTCCACAGGGGTTCCGACAAACGAACCACATGGAAGCCGAAGCTCCCATATGCTTGTAGGAGGAACCCTACAAAAGCAGGAGAAGAGATGTGGCCCGGGTGGCAAGTGACTCACCGCCTGCCACGTGTCTCCTCCCTTACTTTGGCAGGAAAATCCTAAAGTCTGCAGATTTTTTTTTTCCAAGCCTAAGCATGTGGGGGTTGCGGAAAGTTCCATGTGCCCCTCTTTTGACCTTAAATTATCATTTTACCAACGCATCTATCCATCTAGATTTTTTCATGTGGCAATTTGGAATCTCAGCCATTAAACCCTATTTCATTCCTAAACTTCCAAGGAATTACATAAAAATCGAGTTTGGGGGTTCAAATAGCCCACTCCCCTTCACATTTCAACCATCTCAAAAAATCCACAAGTTCCTAGGCCTTTCATCATTTTATCATCTAAGTCCCTAGCCACCGCTTCACCAAGAAGAGGAAAGAGTAGGAAAGAGAGGTTACTCTGGGTCTAACCTAGCCTAGCCCAGCTCGAACCTCAACCTCCTGAGTAACCCAAGCCCCAACCGCCTAACTTGCAATTAGCTTCATCAACCCAACATTAGCATTGTGCAACACTCATTTCCTTCTCAACCTCCCTACTTAGCTCATCACATTGCATTAATCATTTAGTCGACTTAGGCGTATGCTCCATGGCTTGTCGATATAATCAGATCCTACCCATAAAAAACACGGCTAATTAATTGCATTGTCATAAGCATCACACATCTATCATCATATTTATCGCATCACATACAACATCTGACTAGGACAAATGCATGCTCTATGGCTTGCCGATAAGTCGGACCTTACCCAAAAAAAAATTGGATTGGTCAGTCTATCATTTTGGTAAGGGAGATCGGGGTGGAGTTATCTAGCTCAAACTCAAGCTTGTCACAAGCGTTGTATTTAACACAATATTGCATACATTATTCCATACACATTACGCAAGAACTAAATTCTTAACCTTCAAGAATTAGTTTAATCCTGTGAAGCAGAGACTGTATATTTGTATGGGTAGAGTGGGTGCCTAACACCTTCTCTCTTTGTAACCACGGTCCCTTACTCAAATATTTAGTTGTAGATCAAGGAGTCATTTTATGATCAAGAATCTTTGGATCCTGTTTCATAATGTTTCTATACAATCTAATTGACTGTAGAGACGGAGTAATTGCCTAGTGGCAACTCCACACCAAACCCCTAACATGTACAAGAAAGCCCTCGAGAGAGGCAACCCATGTAAGAGAGAGGAAAGCGCAGTCCATCCTAGATCACCTGCCGATTTCCCAATGTCAATAGCTGGAAGCCTCTAGGTTTGCCGAATGTATGAATCTTGCTGGAAAAAGTGTCAAAAGTGTGATTACTTATTGTAACGTAAATCATTAGAAAGGGCCGTGTCTATCTATTTATAGCCAAGGTTCCAAATTATACCTGTTAAGCTGTAAATGGAGAAGCATTAAACTGTAAATGGAGAAGCATTAAACTGTTAGGCTGTGTATGGAGAAGCTTTAAATAAAATCACAACATTTTGCACGGAAATCGAATAGGGTTAAAAGTTGTAAATGATTTATAGCCTATAAATGATTTCCAAGCATTTTTTAGCATCCAAACATTGCCTGTATAAATCATTTATAGTTTAGCCTCATTAACGGGCATCCAAATGACCCCTTATTAGTAGCCATACCATTGTCTTTAAATCATTCACGAAAATTCTTATACAAATGAAAGTGCCCTTGAAATAAACCTTGCATGCATGTTGCTGCATGTGTTCCGGACATCCTAGCCGTGCGTGTGTTACGTACCCTACCTCTAGTAACTTGGCCCAAAAACTAGGGCTTTTAATCTATTGGGTTTGGCAAGAAAAAATTCTAACGATCCACATTCAAAGCATGGTGGTGATGAATTAACAAGCCTGATTTTTTGGAACCAGTTCATCTACACATTTGGGCCCACCCGAAGGGAAATGGATGCAGATGGCCTGCAGGCTGACTATAATGCATGTATTATATCTACTGTCCATGCATCTCGTGAGATTCATCATAGGACATGAGCCCAAGCACAGGGCAGATCCATTGCTCAAGCGAACCACAAACCATGAGGATTGCCCACCATTAAAACTTTACTAGCACCCACCGTGATGCATATATGCCATCCAACCCCATCACAAGGTGAAGAGAAAACACAAATATCAGCTTAACCAAAAACCAATTGTGAGCATTTAATTCCACTATCTTTTTTGGTGTGGTCCACTTGAGCTTTAAATCTGCCTCATGTTTTGGCTCATGTCCTACAATGTGCGCAAGTAAACATAACACATACATTATAGTGACCCCCACTAAGCTTAAGACTACAAAAATCCTTTATAGCCATGGTGCTTGAGAGCGAATGTGGTTAGGCCAAGCTGAGGCTGAGGCTGAGTCTTCACCCAATACGAGAAGGCCTTTGACATGGTGAGATTTGATTGAGCTGGCCTCATGTGAAATGCTGACTTAACTTGTTTCAAACAGGCTTTGAATGGCTTTTTCAGCAGTACACAGTCGAATCAAATCTCACCACCTAAGGGCATAAGGTGTTGGGTGATGTTTGGCCTAACCTTGGCTAATCCACGGTCATGGGCACTTGTAGGTGTATGTGCCTTATGCAGGCTCATGGAGAGAAATAATAGATGGGAGGGATTAGGTGGGGATTTTTACTGCAATTGCCCTGAGGTGTGGCTATTTTTACTAAAAGTCCAAGTTCTTGTCTTGCTCATCTTTTTTTGACCTTTCGATGAGAAATTGAAATTTTTACAGTCAAGAATGCTCTTCTGACCACCATCTGATCAGGGGGGATCCACGATGCCCCAGGGGGAATCCATAGTGCCCAGGGGAATCGGTCGGAAGGGCATTTTCGACCATAAATTTTCACTTTCTTGTCAAAAGGCAAAAAAAAAAAAAGAACCAGATGAGAAATTGGACTTTTAGTATAAATAGTCACACATCAGGGCTATTGCAGTAGAAATCCCGGATTAGGTGAGCCCCCCCTCCCCTCTTTACCTGACATGGTGCGGCCCTAACTGTGGGCCTATCTTGATATACACCGTCCATCCATTTTTCCAGCTCATTTTATGACATGAGCCCAAAATGAAGTAGATACAAATCTCAGGTAGACCACCTTAGATAATCTGGAAAAACAGATGGACAGCAAGGATATACTTATACATACATCAAGGTGGGGCCGCACCTTGTTGGGTGAGGCTCGGTCGCACCTAATCCGCTGGCATAATAGACCCATTCTCCCTGGTCATAGGCGGGGCAGAAAAGCAGTAATTGAGTCATCCAAACCATCCATTCAGTGGCCTTAAATCCAACGGTAGAAACCAAAAATGGAAAAATGGTCAATGATAAACATTTATCGATGAGAAAAAGAAAATATTAATGGTCGTGATTGTCCATGATGCCATCCAAGAAGGTCCACTCGATGTATGGTCCATGTTTGTATCTCAACCTGCCACGTGGAAGGTGTAGAGCAAATTTCAGAAAATACCTGATCTCTGCCTGCACTAGCTAATTATTGATAAAATTCCAAAATAACATTCTCCCTTGACCCTGTCTTTTTCCCTTATCATTCGAGAAAGATAAGAAAATTTCCAAGTAGCAAACGGTCTAGAATGTCTCTTAGATTCAAACCCATGACTGATGATAGAATTAGAATAGATATATTTTTATTTCTTACTCACATGGGCCCATAAGTGCTCACATGATCAGAACCGTCCATTTCACTCACTGTATGTTGTACGGATCATTTGAAGAGAATGATGGTGAACAGATGATTCTTCATGTAATTCTATGGAGATGAATTTAGTTCAGTGGGCCATATCCTTCTTTTCTATCAATTTCTAATTTTGATCTTCCTCCCCAATTTAATATTATAGTGCGAGTATAGATAGAAATTTCATTGTGGTTCAATTTTAAACGGTAATAAATACTAGGGCTTTGTAATATTTGATTGATCACAATTCTATATATTCCATTTACTACAGAAGTTTCTGAATTGATTTTCATTTTGTTGCAATTCAGGATCCATCATTTATTGTGACCCACTTGATGAGTGTTCACATGATCAGAATTGTGCATAATTTTGCTCACTATATATTGTATGAGTCACTAGAAGAAAATTATGTTGAACATATGATTGTTATGTAACTCAATGTAGATGAATTTAGTACAGTGGGCCCATATTCTTGCTTTTTTATCCATCTCTAATTCTTATCTTTCTTTCCAATTTGATATTATGTGACGCTGGGAGGGCATGACAAGGGCGATCATTGTCTGGCTTATCGGATAAATACCTTGAGTCTACAAGTCTTCTGAGAATCTTCAACCGAACTTACTCGAATCCACAAGGGAAAGAAGAAAAAACATAAAATAATTCTTAAAAAATTGATAATAATTGATTGAATTCAAATAACATGATTATAATGCTTTAAATAATAAACTAAACCCTAAAAATAAGTATTAGAATCCAACTGAAACTAAAACACCTAGAAAACCCGACTTACTATAAATAGCAAACTTACTATGTACAGAAGTCTCTCATTCTTGTTAGAACTCGTGGTTTTTGACAAAAAATAGAAAGTATGTAATGTGACTCTAAGCATTATTTTAAGTCATTTCCATGTCTGCCACGACTTCTAATATCTTATGGATCTAAAGATATGATATTAAAAAAACTTATTATAAATAGTAAAATCAAAATAAAACTAGGCTAACAACCGGCATGGGCAACCCGGCTTAGTCAGGTTGATTGGCTTAAGTAGCTTGAGCTACCTCAAAATCATATATTATTTGTGCGGAAACTCATTCTGGATTGTGACATGAGACCATTTTAAGGTCTTAATGGTCCAAATCACTTTCGACTTCAATCGATCTTCTTTTGGTCCATTTGAGCCATGAAATAGTCAACAACCCACTCTACATAATTATGGTGCCAATATAGAAGAAAAAAAATAGTTATGATCCAATTCTAAAAGGTAATAAATACCAAAGCTTTGTAATATTTGATTGACCACAATTATGTATATTCCATTCACAATGAAAGTTTACCAGTTTGTTTTCATTTTGTCGCGATTTAGGATCTATCATGGCCCACTTGATGATTGTTTATATGATCAAAACCGTCCATTTCGCTCACCGCATGTTGTAGGGGTCACTAGAAGAAAATTATATTGAATAGATGATTATTTCTGTAACTTTATGTACATGAATTTGGTAAGTGAAAAGAACATTTTTATGGTTACTATTCCACTCTTACAATCAAAGGTTAGGATCATAGGTGAAGCATGTATGTGGGGTAGCTTATCTATAGATGCAGATTGCGTATGGTCAGATCTTTAAGTGTCCCATGTATGAGAGCTAACCGTGTAGGGACCCACCATTCATCCCCTTTTCTAAGATCATGTTAAGGTACGTGCCAAAACATAAGGCAGATCCAAGGCTCTGGCTCATACTAGAGATGACTTTTGCATTCCCTGCAACCTGCATTTAATGCTTTGTGCATTTGCTGTGCATTTAATGCAGCCAAGCTTACAACCGGTTTAACACCTTAGATCTGGTGATGGATGGGAGTATTTCAAATTCATATAACTGCCCTTTTGTGTTTGGCAGTTTAAATTGGAGGTATTTCAAATCTCTCTTTTTTATTTGTTTTGAAATTTAACAATACACCAAGATTTGGATGGAATTAAGAGGCAATATATATTTTCACCTCCCTTTTAAAGGAAGGAGAGGCATACATGTAAAAAAGATGTCTCTAAGCTACTAATCCATTAGACACATGACACATTTATGATACTCCAAAACAATTCAATTATCAACTGCAATACAAAAATAATATCAATAGAATGATCTAAACTATCCACATGTTGGACATTTAAATGGATAGTTAAAAAAGGTTGGTGAATGACCTTGCATTTGTGGCCTACACAAGGCTCAAAATTTCTTTCTTCTTCTTCTTTTTTTTTTTTCAAAGTATATATTTTAATAGGCTTATTACCGCCATTCTATCAAATATCATGTATATATACTAATTTAGAGTGAGAAAGCTAATTTAGTTAACCAAATCTAAGTCATGTGAATATATAAAAAAAATTTCATCGCCTTCTAAATACAAGCTCTCAGATAGAAAATTTGGATTCTAGTGCATTTCACCAAACACAAATGAGAATTTGGAATCACCTTGAGTCTAATGTAAATGTGAGTTGGATTCTAATGCATTCCAAATCCAAGCTCCTAAAATGGCCATTACTAGTTGGTGTGGTCCATTGGAATATGCGTCATTTTTTTTTGCGCATTCCTTAACATGATCTTAGAAGAGGGATAGACGGCGTGGATAAACAGATACATCACGGTAGGACTCCCACACGGATCTGGTCGGACGCAATCCGCGTCCCTTATGTATGTAAGTAATAAGAATATGGACAGTTCAAATCTTCCAATCATCACTGAATGTGGACCAGTGACATATGCAAAACTAACTCTTATTTCCCTGCAGGACCCTTGCTTCCAGTGATCCAAACCGTTTATCTGATGGGCAAAACTAACTCTTAGATGCGCTGTTGCCTAATGTTCGATGGCCAGGATAGAAAATTCAACGACCCGTATTCAACAATTAATAAGGATAGAATATCAAGGGTCAGGATTTTATAATATGCAGTTTTTTTCCCATCCTTCATCCACGCCAGGGCCCATCAGATGAACCGTTTGGAGCAGCGGACAAGGAATTGCCTGCGACCCCCAGTTCCTGCGGTCGGAATCTAGGTGGATCCCACGATGTTTGTGAGAATCTGTGCGTCAGGTCCTTAGGCCACACCACATGATCTCAGCCATAGGATATATGCGGAGGTTCCCTGCTGATTTGCGGCCAGGATCACCCAACGTGGCAGAATTTGACTTGAGATGCAAGGCTTAGGTTGCTGAGCCACAGTCAACCAGTAGCTACATAGGCATGCAGTTCTCCAATATTTTACAATTGGTGGTGACTCACCACGTGCATATTGTATATTTTTACAGCAATCAAGACCGTCCAAATCGCTGACACGTGTGTATAGAAGTTTCCATGAGAAGACGATACTAACCGTCCAAATTTGAATAGTGAATTTGGACTACTCACGTTTGGCTTTTGAACACCCATTTGATATCCTCCGAATGGATGGTCAGGATTACTCTATCACCCTAAATTACGAGGCATGATCTATCCATAATGTGTCCCACAATTTGACGGTCGTCATGGACGTAAACATGTGCCGCAGGTAAAAAGGACCAGTCACCACCACTCAGAAACTGGAGCCGAACTCATACCGGAACCTCGGCGGAGAACATAAAGCGGATTGCGTCATCCCCACCTGAATGGACTCGGTCCAGGCAGAGTCTCTGTGGACCCACCGTGAAGTATGGGTTCTATCCACACCGTCCATAAAATTTAGAAAATCATTTTAAAATATGAAACAGAAAATTAGATAGATACAACTCTCAAGTGGACCACACAATAGGTATTAATTTTCACCATTAAAAATTTCTTGGGAGCCGAAGAAATTTTGATCAAGCTGAGATTTGTGTTTTCCCTTCATCCTGGTCTATGTGACCTTATTAACAGTTTGGATGGAAATAAAACTTCATGGTGGGCCCTAAGAAGGTTTCAACGGTGGTCGTCATTATGGCTGCTGCTTCCTGTTGTATGGTCCAATTGTGACTTTGATGTGTTTCATTTTTGGTTTCACGGTCTAAAATGATCTGAAAAAATGGATGGACGGAGTGGATGAGTCTCACACATCACGGTGATCCTCAACTGAGCCCCTGCTTGGACCGAGTCCGTCCATGCACGGGTAAAACACAATTCGCTTCGAACATATCCACCTGTTGACTTATCTGTTGAAAATAGTGGTGGACCATCCTCGTGGCACTGATTTAGAGCGATCCAGACCATTCAAATTGTGGATCCTAAAGTGGATGGAGCGTATCTCTAAAATTGTACTGGTAAAAAGATCGTAACCGTAAATTTAGTGGAAATCAAATGGACGGTTAAAAGTACAACATCGAATATTCAACATGTACGGTTGACGAGCCACCACCATCCTTTCAACCCTTCTAGACGAACGTAAGAGTTAAGACTCAAACCCATATCCTCGGGCACAGGATCATATCATATAGTTGATAGTTCCTCGTAACAGCGCCGCCGGATACTGTCTCATATGATCCACGACGGAGGATATGGTTGCTATCCTCGGGTTTTAGTTTGAGCAAGTGGCGTCTACTGCCTACTGATCTAGACCAGTTAGACAGGAGCAATTATTCTATATGAGATGCCCCACAAATATCTCAGTCTAGAAGATCTCATCCATCTAAATTTCTATCAGGTTGCAGAATCCCAGGTTGGACGATCCTAATCGCTCACGTGGCCTTTTCTTCTTTTGAATGGAAGATGGTATAATTCCCTTCTCAAACTTCCATTTTTATGTCACAAAAAGAAAGTGGAACCTGGAACCAAGCATATCAATGGTCTGGATCACTGGAACGTGGCATCATTTGCTCGAACTTAAAACCTGCATTATCCCATACGTATACTCGGGTCGAGGATCATATACATTGCTCTGTCAAACCAGAACAATGGCATTACTGTTATTTTACTTCATTAGAAGGTCATTATAATTTTACACCACAATCCTCTCACCCATCCCCTGCCAAAACGGACTCGTCCAGTCCTCCACGCCATCGTCGTGTTTTTCCACCGTCGCTCGCGGAAGCGGATTGCATACTGAGTAAACTCTGTGGGGCCCACTGTGATGTATGTGTATTATCCAATCCGTCAATAATTTTTAAAAGATAATTTTATATAATTTTAAAAAATTTAAGTATATCTAAATATCGATTGAACCACACCAAAGGAAAAAGTGTGAATTGAACACTTACCGTTGAAATGGGGGCCACAAAAGTTTTGGATCAAGATAATATTTTTGTTTTCCCTTCATCCATATCGGTGTGAACTTATGAACAGGTTGGATGAGAAATAAATATCAATGTGGGCGCAAAGAAGGCTTCAACGGTGGACGTCATTATACCCACTGTTTCCGGTAGTGTGGTCCACTTGAGCTTTAGATAGGCTTCTATTTTGGGTTTATGCTTTAAAATGATCTTGAAAATAGGATTAACGGAGTGGATAAGACAAATGCATCCACGTTGGGCAGAGTTAGCGTACTGAGTTACTCGGTACGCCAATCCGCTTCCACGACTCGCCTCTTTTGTCCCCCACGCGCGATGATCCAGAAAGTGTAGCAGGATATGGCCCACTTACAAAACATTACTGGTGCTACTTCCTCGCCACCAATGAGTGAGATTACTTCCATCCACTCCGGAAACATCCACATGAACGGTTTGGATCATCACTTGGTGGGCCAAACGACGTTCAGATCGAGCGAGCCTTCCTCGCATACCTCCTCCATAGAAATCAACATACTCTGTACCCACAGTTTATCATTTCAATGACTTGTACCGTTGACTCATAATCCAGACCATTGTTTCTTCTTCTTTTTTTTTCTTCCATTTTTTAATTCCACCGTGGATTCAGCCACAAAAAGAAATCCTGAATGTCCATCGGCCTGTAGAGAAAAGCTATGGTCTGGATTACCAAAATGTTGGCCCCACTTTTCAAAGAAGAAGACATGGGCACACTGCGGAAAGATGTGCACGCACGTATCATATATTTCCCCTCCTGTAGTTGCGTCCAATCACCACTTTTCCCCAGAGTGTGGTCTACCTGATATCAGGATCACGCCTTTGAAAAAACGGATGGACGGCGTGGATATACAAAAAATACATCAAGGTGGGCCCCACCACGGTCACGGCCTTACCGAAGTCAGTTTTAAGCCGACCTGATGGAATCCGCTTCCCTTTCTCTATTATTGCGTGTCAAAGCATCACAACCAGAAATTCTACGGGGAGTTAATTGATACTCTGGCAGCTTGTGACGCTTGATATGCAGGCACTCAGATATGGTACACGTGCCACATACTCACCCTGGACATTCCTAACCGCTGATTCGAGACACTTGTTTGCTGAAATGAAGATCATTTGATATTATTTCATTTTCAACCGTTCAGTAAATGTACACCAATCCTATGGTCAGATAATTTAAAAAGCCTGACACCACATGTTACATCGTATCAAAGTATTGTACACTTTTAATTTGAATTACGTCGAAGTAATTTTTAAGTGCCTGCGTATCATCCATCACACTCTGCCAGAGTATCTTTTCCTGAAATTCTATATAATACAGCAGAAGCTCGGACGGTCATTCCTCTGTCTCTCTCTCTCTCTCTCTCTCTCTCATGGAGCTCGAGAAAAACCCTAGTAATGGCGGAAACCAGACTCCTCCATCTTCCGACGTCCAAAACCCTATACATGGCGACGAGCTGGACAGTTCCTGCTCTACTCCGTACGTCTCTGCACCTTCCAGCCCAGGCCGTGGGGCTCCCTCCTTCTTCTTCAGCGCTCCAGCAAGCCCCATGCATTACATCCTCTCATCCCCCGCCTCTCTCTCTCCTCCTCCGCCACCTTCTTCCTCCGGAGATCTCACCGTTCATTCCTCCTCTGAATTTGAATTCTCCTCCAGATTGCCTCCCTCAACTGCACCCCCCGTCGGATCCATGATCTCCGCCGACGAGCTCTTCCTGAACGGTCAGATCCGGCCGATGAAGCTCTCTTCTCACCTCCAGCGCCCCCAGATCCTTGCCCCACTTCTGGACCTTGAAGAAGAAGACGAGGAGAGCAAGGGGTCCGAGCGGTCGGTTGAGAGAGGGCGAGATCTGCGGCTGCGGAGCAGGTCCGTACACAGACGGGCTAGATCTATGTCGCCGATGCGGGAAGCGCCGTTTCAATGGCAGGAAGAGGAGGAAGACGGAGAAGATCGAGAGATTGACCGTCCGGATCGAAAGCAGGCGGAGGAGATGGAGGCGTCAACGGCATCTACGCCGTCCGTTTCCGCATCGACTTCTCGATCTTCGTCCGGAAGGGGTTCCAAGAGGTGGATTTCATTGAAGGATTTTTTGTATAGAAGCAAAAGCGAAGGAAGAGGGAATGGGAAGGAGAAGTTCTGGCACACGCTATCGTTTTCTCCTTCTTTGAGGGA
The DNA here is from genome assembly GCA_003013855.2 of Liriodendron chinense. NCBI lineage: Eukaryota > Viridiplantae > Streptophyta > Magnoliopsida > Magnoliales > Magnoliaceae > Liriodendron > Liriodendron chinense. The sequence continues at coordinate 5,693,260 of ML058484.1, read as the reverse complement.
GAAGAAATCTCCACAGTCAGAAGCGACGGCAGGAGGGGAGAAGGAGAAAGGAAAGGGTCAGATGCCGCCGAAGAAGGCGGTGGCCGGAAAGGCGACAAATGGGATGAGGAAGAGGCGGGGCCCAGCACCATCCCCACATGAGATGTTTTATACTGCAAACAGAGCGCAAGCAGAGGAGATGAAGAAGAAGACGTTCTTGCCATACAGGCAGGGGCTTTTGGGGTGTTTGGGATTCAATTCCAAGAGCTATGGAGCCTTGAATGGCTTCACCAAAACCCTAAATCCAGTCTCTTCCAGGTAATTTGAATTGGGACTTTGCTGTTATCTTGTATAGTGTTTTTTTTTTTTTTTTTCCCTTTTATTGGAAGTATTTATTTTGTTGGATTTTATTGTTATGCAATTGATTAGAAATTACGGGTTTTGTTTTTGCCCCCAAGAAATATAATTGTGTTTAATTAAGAGTAATTACCTTTAATTAGTATGCTGGACCAGACATTTACATCAATCTAGACAGTTGAAGTTGCGGGCCTTGCTGTGGATGGAGCATGGCCTGAAAATTGGACTGGTAGAACCATAGGAACCATCTGATTATGGTCACTGGCAATGGGAATGGGAAATTGGTGGTTATTCAGATGGACGAGATCGCCATCCGACCAGTGAAATTTTAGCTATTGGGCCCCATGTTTGGAAGTTCTAGATTGAATTTGATGTAATTCCTCAGTGTGCACCCAAGCTGCTTGCCTCTCCAGTCCCACCATCTGATTCTATAAATCCATATAACATCCCAACATAGATGTGTAGATCCAGAAAAACCTAACATTTTCGATCAGAGTTTCTTGGAAAAATTCATTTCGAATAAAAAAAAGAAAGAAAGAAAGAAAGAAAGAAAGAAATAGATCAGTGGTCCTGATCATCGCCTTTGCAAGGATAGGACATGGGTAAGATATCTGACAACTCAGAATTTTTCTCAGATTTTTCCATGTGGTCCATATACAGTGAGATCTATCTTCATGTGCTTGGCAGAAGGGATGAGCAGCTTGGGCCCGCCCTCCCTAGGCAGGGAGCCTTCTTGAGGGACATTCCTCATGCTTAGTTATGGAATGATCACAAAAATTGTAATTACCATTCATCCGATCTGTGTGGGGCCCACCAGATCATGCAATTGGTGAGCCTTCTCATTTCACCATACATCCCAAGAATCATCCTGATCAATAACTAAGGGGGAGCAATGTACAATCATGCCTAGAACTCCCATTTTCAAGTGGTTTGATCCACCTGAGTGTTGCTGTGGTCCCTTCACTTGGGTGGGGTTCAGCTAGTGATTGGTTTGGATGGCTTGCATGCAACATGGTAGACCCCATGTTCCAACCTGAAGTTTCTATGGTGAACGTTATGGATCAGGCTGGATTTCGGGTTCGAGGCCTAACACATGTTGGCCCATCTAACGGACGGGTCGGAAAGAACTTACACATCATGCATTGTGATCATTCCCCTGATTGGTTTAGGGTAGTTGGAAATTGAAGGGAATGCATCCAATTAATATGGGATTGATAGATTCGATATCCATATTTATGTTTTTTGGAAGTTGGTTTTTGTTCATGTAAGAACGGCCTTTATGAAATATGAATGCTCTTTTGCAGTATCTGTATTTTTTCCTTCTTTCCTTAGGTCAGCTCTGTTTGTTACCATTCTTTGATTTGTGTATGTTTGGGAGGTAGCTGTTTGTTCTTATATCTTTCCACATGTGAGCTTTGGGCTGCTAATTACACCTGATGGGGACCTTTGTTATAATATTTGGAAGGTCCTGGTCCAAAAGCTGTTTGGTAGTTGTGTGTATTTATGTGAATTGGGAAGGCGTACATAGGTGAAATTCATTATTTCTGATGCTGGGTTGGGCAGTTTGGTAATAAACTATATAAATAGGGCTGTGAAGTAGGGGTGCAACTTGGACGGTTTGGGTCTGGTTGGGGGTTCAACCTAAGCCCAATCTGACCTCAGGAGGACCCAACCCAAATTCCAACCTAAAGTGCCCAACCTGAACTCAACCTGAATTCCTCTATTCTCGACCCAACCCTTTGCAGCTGACCTAATCTAATCCAAATTTACTCTACCCCGAACCCAACTGGATTTGAGATTGGGTTGGCTTTTTCCAACCCAAGGACCCTGACAACCTGACACGAACTCGGGTGTGAGGTCAATCGGCTTTGGGCCGAACCTGAACCCAACTTGCAGCCCTATTGGGAAATTGTGATCTCAACGTCCATTCCGAGGAGAATGGTAAAAGTTAGGTTTGAGTTTGCAATTCAATCGTTGTGGATACATCTGGGATACCTGGGAAAAATCCGCGGTAGGTTAGGGTGTCTTTGGGTGCCACTGATAATGAGTTTTAATGTGTTTCTTCTCCTGACAGGCATTGACACCTATCGAAAGCAAACCAACGGCTGGATTGAGTTTAGGATTGTGGCCCAATTAGGCCTCTAATTATGTATTAGAGGTCATATATCTTTTTGCTTGTAATAATCTGTGGCCATTATGGGGCTTTTAGCACCTCCATAGGATGCCAATATCCGACCTACATAATCAAGAGAGGAGGGACTTCTTTGGTGGAGGATACTTAATCTGACCCACACTTGGTGCCAGTATGGCACCTGACCGACCCATATCTGACCCACTATCTTACCCACATTATCATCAAGGGACCTTTGCTGACCCACACTGTAAGGAACTTGTAAGGCTATGGATTCACAATCTGACCCACATTCTTCGGTGGGGTGGAACCACATTGGCGGTAACCTTTACATTATAGGTTCTTTTAGTGGGCCACTGATCTGCCAAATTTGCAGATGAAATGGAGTATCCTTTTTGGGAGTTTCTACTTTCAGCACCTTGTGGTCGTTATTGCTAGAGAGGGAGGTCCCAGCTCTAATTTATTTTGTTGCTTTCCTTTAGGTGGACCAGGTGATGTTGCTTTCATTGCCTTTGCATTGGGACTGTGAGAAGCTGCATTCCCTTGTTTTCTTATCTTTTTGTATCTGTGGATGGTTGGACCCACACGCATGTACAAATCAGCTAATGCACACACACCACCAGAAATGCTAGTTTACTAGACGGGTGAAGTATCTAAGCCATCCATCAGGTGGACCTCACCGTGTAGATATGACTCCGCAAAGATAAAGGTGGTCCATTCAGTACTATAAAACTTCCAGCTGCTTTTTTCACAACCGTACATTTGTTCAGTTAATTGTAGCCCACGTGACTAGTGGACCCATCTGATGCTTGGGACAGGGAGTTTTCAATACGATTGATGGATGGTTTGGATGTTGCACGTGTACACCGTGCTAGCATATGTGGTGGCAGGTGTGTTAGCTGACTTGTACACGCGTGTGGTCTTGGCAAAGCTTTGGATGGAGATATCTTTTCGTTGAGGCGTGCAAGGGGCCTTTGAGATATGTAGGCCATGAAAGAGCATGACGACATGATAATGTTGTTTGTTGTTATGATAATGCTCTAGTTGTTGGACCTGAATCCTGTGTACAACAGCTGTTTTACTCATAGCCTGAAGCACCTATGCTCCCTTTGGGCCCCACCCTCCGTGTCATAAACGTGTAATCCACCCTGTCATCAGGTGTGCTTCGCAATGCTAGGTCCGGGACCAAAAGCCAGACAGATGTAACAACTCAGGTGGGCCAAACCAGAGGGATGAATGGGGATGGGACGCCAACCGTAGGCTTGTATTTGTGGCCACCATGGTCTGTATCTTTAATCAAACCCGTTCACCAGGTGTGAATCACTAGGATGAAGGGAAGGCACAAAAATCAGCCTGACCCAAAGCTCAGGCAGGCCACAACGCATGAAGGTAGAGGTTTTGAGTGCAATTTGGCTTTGTTCCCATTGGTGTGGCCATCTAACTTTTGTATCGTTCTGATCCTTCATGTGTATGATGAAAGTAAGTGTTATCATCTGATGGATGGAGTGGATTTCACTTATACGAAGAGTTTCATAGTCTCGAGGAGATCCGGTCTCAAGTTGAGGATCCATTGACCAGAACCGCTTTCGTTTCCCATCTCTTTGTTATAACCGCTTGTTTTTAGGAGTCATAGATAACATCGATTGCATGGTTAGAATCATCAAACCTAAATGCTACTTTGGAATCATAAGCAATAGAAAATGAGATATATGAGATGGACGGTTTGAGATTATAATTGGACCAAATTTTTTTCTATCTGCTTCATATTGATCGTCCGTTTTCCATTCTATGTATCGGATACTTTTATGGCCCGTCTGGCACCATGGATTTGAGGAAAAGTGGATTCCATTATATGAATTCTCATCAATTCTAATTTGGCAGCCAAGATTTGGAGAGAAATCAAACATGAAGGAATGAATGGTGTAAATTTTAATCCCATGTCCCTCGTATTAGCCTTGATTTTTAAATTCATGCCATTTATCCATTTTTATGGATCATTTTATGCCAAGATCCAAAAAATAAAGCAAATCCGCATCTAAAGTGGACCATAAAACAAGAAAAAGTGGAGAGTGAGACCTTTATGATGCACAAAAGTTTTGGATTAAACTGAAATTTGTGTGGTCCCTTCATCCAGGTCTTTGTGACCTTATCAACAAGTTGGATGGAAAACATACATCATGTGGGTCCCATAGTTAGAGACACATTACGGTGGGTCTCACGTTGGGAAGGATTTCTACTCAAATAACACCTTTGAGGATTTGAAAAATGGCTAAAGGTGCCTTTTTTGGGTTTTCCTGGATTCCTATCAAATCCACTCCTCAACAAATCATGGTGACAGGAAGAATAAAGCAACCAGTTTCTCCTCCTCTCTCCTCAAATCCACGGTGCCAAACGGGGGTCAGCCAATTAGCTTGATTTTTGAACTGTGTCTTCGCCCTAGTTGTCTGAAGGAATGGACGGTTCAGATTCATGATTGGACGTTGCCGCCGCTGACGTACCATGAAGATGTGGACGTTAGCAAGCCCCTTATCCGTTTATTTATTTTAATGATATCTGAGGATACCACGCTACTAATCAGGTTGACTTTGTGTCCTTTTCTAATCCCTTTTCATCTAAATCCTGTTGAGGCGGCTGTCAGTTTCAGCAGCGTTGACCTCTGCGGGCCCCACTGCGATCCGTTCTGAAAAATCTAATCCACCCATCAGGTGCGCCCAGTAATTTCAGGCGTAGGGCCAAAATTTTGGTTAGATCCATAGCTCAAGTGGGCCACACCATAGGAAGCAGCTGAAAAGGGATGCTATTGTTAGTCTCCGTGTGGGGCCACTGTTTATAGCCATCCAGCCTGTTCGTTGTACGAGGTCCATGGAGGGGTGAAGGGACAGGCCGAAAGCTAGGTTATTACAAAACTCAGGAGAGCCATAGCAGGAGATATAGTGGTTTTGTCCATGATTTTACATTGTTCCTGATACTGTGGCCCACCTTAGTTTTGTATACATCTGATTCTTGGAGCATCCCTTTGGACAGGGCGCGGATTACCATCCAACCATTTTGAAAGCTCATTGTAGGGCATGATCCCAAGAATGAAGTTAACTGAAATCATAGGTGGATCACACCACAGGAAACAGTCGTGATTGAATCCCCACCCTCTGGACAGGGATGTCCTGCAATGCACGGTTTAGACGGCCAGCAAACATCACCATGGGATTCAGGAAACGGATTAGGTGCGGCCCGACCTCACGTGCGGCTCTTACCATGGGCCCACCTTGATTCATGTATTCCATCCGCTTTGCTAGATCATTTTAGGGAATGAGCCCAAAAAATAGAACTGATCTAAATCTCAGGTGGACCATATCTTAGGAAACAGTGGTGATTGACCGTTGAAAACTTTGGGCCACCAAAGTTTTGGATGAAGCTGATAAAGTTTTGTCCGTTCATCCAGGTTTATGTGACCTTATCAACAGATTGGATGGCAACTAAACATTATGGAAACATTACATTACGGTGGGCCTTAAGAAGTTTTTAATGGTGGTGTGTTCAATCACCGCTGGTTCCTAATGGTCCACCTGAGACTTGGATCTGCTTTATTTTTGGGCTCATGTCGTAAAATGACCTAAAAAAACAGATGGACGGCATGGATGTAGAATTAATACATCAAGGTTACATCAAGGTGGACCCCATAGTAAATCTTTGGTGAGGCCAAGGCCGCATCTGATCCGCTCCCTGGCTTCACCAGAGCCGCATGTACGGTGGATTCGACACTACCCTAGTTATGTAGACTTCTCAGCAGTTCATGATCTACGAAGATACGCTTTATTTGCAGAGAGACAGAACCGTACGCATGGTAGATTCGATGGTATAGTATCAAAACGCTAGTTACATGCACTTTTCTGCAGTTAATGACCCCTTGACTGGAGACAACCGTTCATTTCTTAGATGGCTGAGATTTCTCTCTCTTTCACTTTCTAGAATAAATCAAGGCTTTTGAAAAATGGTTGTCCATTGGCCCTTTGTAACACAACTAGGGTTGGCATGGGTCCGGTTAGCCAATGTGTCAGCTGGCCCGACCCTCTTCTGATGCAGGTTTGGGCCAAGCCAATGAGTCGGGCTCCCGTTGAGGCCTGAGGGAGTGGATATATTACCGTGGGGTCCATATTGATGTATTTATTGGATATCCATGTCGTCCATTCGTTTTTACTGCTTAATTTATGGCATGCATGTAAAAATGAAGCAGATCCAAATCTCAGGTGGACCACACCATAGGAAACAGTTGTGAATGATCATTAAAAACTTCCTAAGGCCACAAAATTTTGGATCAAGCAGATCCAAATCTCAGGTAGACCACATTCGTTTTTACCCTTCATCCAGCTCTATGTGACCTTATCCACAGGTTGGATGGAAATAAACCTAACGGTTGGCACTACGGTGGGCTTAGAAAGTTTTTAATGGTAAACGTTCAATCCCTGCTGGTTCCTATAGTGTGGTCAACCTGATATTTGGATGTGCTTCATTTTTTGACTTATGCCTTGAAATTAGCTGTAAAACAGATCTGTTGGGCTAGGCCGGGCCGCACATAATCCACTCCCTCCTGTTGGTCGGTACCCAACCTGACCTGCCTGCCTGCCCACAGTCAAGGATCCACCCACCTGGGTGGAGCGGGGATCCACTGAAGGGCGCCCGTCAAATCTGACCCACTAATAATAATCATGCCGAAATTTGAAAATTCAACTCTACTTAATGCCCTGGGTGAGGTTGACTCTGCAACTTGCCCCAACTCACTATTTATTTATTATTAAAAAAATTGAGTGGATAATAGATAGACCTGTACATGACTTGAGTTGGCTTGGTCAACTCCCTCAAATCGACTCCAAAAAAACTTTGGCTGGGCTGGGCTCGAAATTGGTTTCCAGCTGAGTTGAGTTAATTTTGGAGCTTGAATTTTTTTTGAGTCGAGTCTAAGCTGACCCAAGCTTGACTCGATTCGGATCGGTCCATGACTTGAACTCAGCATAGATCGGTCCAACTCGACTTGAAAAAAAAAAAAACCTAAGTCCCACATAAAGGTGCTATGATAGAAGTAAATTACAAAAATGTCATCTTCCAAGGTTTTCTATAAAAATTAGTGAAAGTTGGAGGCTTGTGAGATCCATGTAGCACGTGTATGACAACTCAGCTATCCAGCATATGCATCCTACCATGGTGATTGCACAAATGAAAAATTAGGTCAATCAAATTATCAAATGAGCTACACTTAAATTTGGATGTTTTGATTGGTATGTCTTATTTTTTTTTATGGGTTGTTCCACCTTATAATTAGATTTCCATATGTTTTGTTGGCAAAAAATTATGTTGGTGTGCGCCTGTTGGATTGATTGGATGTCGGACATCTACAATATGGGCCTGACAGTTTGGGATTCACCGCTGTGCATGGGAATAAAAAAGAGGACAGTAATGTAATTTCTCTTTTGAAAAAGCACACACTAGGGTTATCAGCTCATGGAGGCATAATTTTGGTAAAATCGAGTTATGGAGGCTTTTTGTCAAAAAAATCCCAAATACAAAGTCAATCAACTCATTGTAAGTAGAGCTGTACATCCAGCTAAGCCAAGCCAAGCGCTCATTCCCATGTCCAGCTCGGCTTGAACTTCGTGCTCAAAACACAGCTCAGCCCTACTTGATTGTTCAAGCCGAGACGAGTGAGCTGTGTCAAGCCGAGCACCCCAACCCATCCCAGCCCCAACTCAACCCCACCCAGACCCCTACCCATCCTAGCCTCGACCTGACCCCACTCGGCCACCCCGGCCCAACCCCCACCCCACCCCACCCCACCCCACCTAATCTAGCCCCTAAACACGGCTCCAAACCAGCCCCAAGCCTCCAAGTTTTGGAGTTCCTCTATCTTCACACAATGTACATGATAACATATATATATATATATATATATATATATATATATATATATATATATATATAATCCAAGACTCAAGTGCCTCACTAAAGAAAAAGGTAGGTAGGTAAATTATTTCCGTTGAAACCTCCCTAGGGTCCATAGTGATGTTTATATAACATCCACACCATTCATAACGTCATTACTACTGGGATGAATTGGAAACACAAATATTATCCTGATTTGAAGCTCCTGTGGCTCCACAAATATTTCAACTATGGACGTTCAATCCTCACGTTTTTAGCCCACTTGAGTCTTGGATCTGGTTCATTTTTGTTCTCATGTCCTAAAATGAGCTCCCAAAACGGATGGACGGGGTGGATTTATAAAATAACATCACTATGGGCCCCACCTTGGTTCCCAGCGCAGGAACTTTGGGCGCAAGGCTCTCACAGGAAATCCGCGCCCGAATCACATCGAGTTAGCTAATTAGGACGCGGATCATTCCCATTGGGACTAACATAAGGGGTGGTTTCAAATCTCTGTGGGCCCCACCATGATGTATGTGTTTTATCCACGCACTCCATCCATTTTTTCATCTTATTTTTAGGGACTAGCTCAAAAATGAGATAGATCCAAATCTCAGGTGGACCACACCACAGGGAAACAGTGGGGATTGACGCTTACCGTTGAAAACTTTTTTGGGGGCCACAGAAGTTTTGTATCAAGCCGATATATTTTTTTTTACCTTCATCTAGATCTATGTGGCCTTATCAATAGGTTGGATGGAATATAAATATTACAGTGGGCCCTAGGAAGATTTTAATGGTGGACGTTCAATTCCCACTGTTTTCACGTGGTGTGGTCCACCTGAGATTTGGATCTGTCTCATTTTTGGGATTGTGCCTTAAAATAAGATGAAAAAATGGATGGACTGCGTGGATAAAACACATACATCATGGTGGGGCCCATGGAGATTTGAAACCCCCCCCTTATGCTTAGTCCCACTGGGACTAGCAGATCCGCTCAAGTTTTGAGTTCACTCAGTAAGTATTGAAACCATGTGTACAATCAAATGGGCTTGGTTAGGTTAGTTCCCCTTAATATACTTTTTTTTTAGTGGGTCGGGTTGGGCTGGGCCATAGGGTAATGGATCGTGGGTCAGGTTCAGGCAATCCATGACTTGTTGAACAAATGGGTCGAGCTTGGGTTGGCCTCACCCAATCCCAGCTTGACCCATCGTCTTCCCTAATAGGAATGGCAATGGGTTGGGTCTGAACTGCGTTGGAGTCAGCCCAAGCTTGACCCCATTTCTTAAACTGGCCAAGAATTTTGCCCAAACTTGACCTACAACCTATCATCCTCTGACCCGACCTGAATCATTTAATTGTAAATGAATCAAGCGCAACCAACCAACCCAACCCAACCCACTACGAACCACTCATATTTAACAGTGGAATACGACACTAAGGCTATGCATAACCTAGCCCAAGGCAGCGGATACCTACGTGCATAAAAAAAAAAAATCATCTTTACTTTTCTTTATTTGTTTCAGTTTTTGGGTCAGGCCGAGTTGGGTTGGGTTGTAACCCACTTCAAAAGCAGGCCAGTTGAACCAGTCCACCGGTGGGAAGCTCGGTTTGCCCATGAATGGGGCCCTTGTTTCCGTTCTTGCCATGGCTAAGGGCCATTTTGGTGGACGACTAAAATTGGATTCCTCTCATTAAAGTTAGTAGGAAGGTGTAGCATGCCATTAGCTACTGGGGCCCATACACTGCATAGATCAATAATCAGAACCGTCCATGTTCTTTTGTTTTTGGCAGTACGTCCAGCAAAGAAAACTCTTCTAAGAAGATTATAATGCATCAATCTATTTAAATGAATTCATAAGACTTAAAAGATTTTTTTTTCTTTTTATTTTTTGGTACCAATAAGGTTTTACAAAGTAAGATAACAGGAATGGAACATTTGGATAATACACACACATACCCACACACTTCTCTAAAAGTCAAAGGTTAGGATCATCATTAGAAACTGACTGTGGGACAGCAAATTAATTCTTGTAGGCCCCAACCAATGGATGGCCTGGATTTCAAATATTCTGTCAGGTTTGAACATGGACGAGTGAGTTTATGGTCCTAATTGTGTGAATGAATGAACGGCTCATATCATTGATTGTACACACCATGTGTCACTTAAAAGCATTGTGGATGTTGCTAATGTCCCATGAAGGTGGGGATGTTACCCTTTATTATAAATTAAATAAAAATTAAAATTTTAAGATATTAATATAGATGAATTAGTTTAAACTTTTGAAATGTTCATTTATTTTATTAAAATTTTAATAATTTCACAATAAAATTGCGGCAAATTAAAAACAAGTGAGATTTAAAACTTTTGTGATATTCTTGTGATAATATAGTTCGATGAAGTTTCTGCAATGATATCGTCAGATTTTTAAAATCTATGTGATATTGTTCACAATGGTAAGGTGCAAGCTTGGCGTGGGCCTTGGCCTAGCATAGCAAACCAAAGCCCTACCGTATAAAAAATAGTTCTGGCTTCACCCAGCCTTACACTAAAGGCTCAAGGTCCAACCTCACCATGGGCCTAGCACAGCAGGCCAAAGCCCAAGCTTGAAAAATTGGTCTTTGCCGGGTTGAACTGACACTAAAGGCCACAGGCCCAAGCCTGGCCTGAGCCTATGTGTTCCTACACAGTGATTGCGAGCCTGAGCTCAAAAAATTGGTTGGACCTGAGCTGACTTTGGTCCGTTTGAAAAATTAACATAAAACCTATTTTCCATGGTGGATATCCCTAACCAATCCCTTTGCTAGGCGTAGTTCACTTTCACTATTTTAGGAGAAACCTTTATGTGTTATAGGGTTGAAACTGGCCATTACAAAAAAACTAACTATAGCTGCTCTATAACAGTCAGTAATGAACCATAATGGCCTCACAACGATCCAGAAATATGTAATAGTTGTTACTGTTGGAGGCGTTAGTAAACCCCAATATACATTGTTCTATTGTTCCCTTAACAACTCAAGCTCTTAGCGCAATTGGTCTCTAACATAATATTAGAGTAGGACATCTGGTGTTTAAGTCCTGGGATTTACAAATTCAATATTATAGGCATCTGCCACACAGCAAATCCATCAATGTGACTTGTTGTTCGTGTCACTTTTGTAGGAAAAACTTTTTTGCAATAGTAGCTTCCAAACTTTCTTTATTATTATTATTATTTTTTAATTTAGAATTCGAATTGATTAATCAACAAATGTTTTCTTTCGCATTTTAGTTAATTGTGTTAGGTGTGAATCGCGTTCCATTGAGCTTGAGTAGGGTTTATTTTCAGTGGTCCAGATCTTAATCATTTTAAGTTTTTAAAGTCGGGTCTTGTTATCTTAAGAGGAGCTTGATTAGAATTTTGTGCCCAAGCATGGCCCATTGGTCCAATTCTAGGTTCCTTTACAGGCCGTTTGGCAGCCTGTATTTGAGTGGATTTGAGAGTATTTGAAATCTAACATGCACCTTTTTATGTTAGGCAGTGAAATTGGAGAGAAGGATTTGGAATCCAATGCATTCCGAATCTCCCCAAATCCATAATTTGAAATTCTAGCAAATTACTGAGATTTGAGGCTAATCGTCTCCAATGAGCATCTTTCTCACTAGTGGGAGAATCGCACGATAGGGCCTCTATAACGTCCTAAAAATTCACTTATTGGTGGTAACGTTGTAAGCGCCGTACATATAATTGTACTTTGTTTGAACCCCTTCGTTACCAGACTCCGCGGTCCCATGGTGGGACCCTAAATATTTCAATCGTTCGTAGGACTGGTGATGAGTCACCAAATTACTCAAGAATCGATGTGGCACTTCGTCTTAGTGGGCTTGTCAACCCACGCGAACATTAAGCCAAACAGAGGGGTTGGACCCCTTTGACTTGGGGTCCGAATGGGGGGGCATATGAGTTGTGAAAGTTACCTAAAATAGGTGACTTATGTATATCCTTTTGAACATCATCCACGTGGTCGACTCTGAACAGTTGAAACGCCATGAGATCTTGGCCCTCTAATGTAATTAAATCTATAAGCTAATCCCCAGGACCGTATCTTCAATCGTGACACAATGACCGTTGGATCGTATATCATATTGTGGCGGGTGATCGCCACGCCTGATCTGCAAGATAGGTCGACCCATGATAGATCTCAACTTGACCGAACTTATGACCGGTTGGGCTTGGTCGGTGTGGGACCCAGTGGTCCCTAATAAACGAATCAACCACCTTGTTGGCTACAGTTTAAAACATGCCAAAAGCTAGGGCCATCCAGGTCATGTTGGATCCATAAATAGAATGTGTTGGGGCATTTGCCTTCAACACACATTCTCTTTGTTGCTTGGAGAGAAGAACTCAAGGATTAGGGCATCTTGAGGATTCGAAATCCAGAGTGTTTGGGTTGAGCTAGGGTTTGGGACTCGGGATCCTACTTGCTACTCATCTTCGCTATTGTGTTGAGCCGCCAACGATTACTTCAAACCACGGTCGAGTGTCAGTAAGTAACAATCTTCGTCTCTCATGTCCCAATAATTGTAAATGGTGGCTATCAACCCTAAACTTGTCATATTCGTGCTCACAAGATCGTATTCCGTCGGCCCTAACCTAGTGTTGCAAAGTCATATGAAAACCCTAAACCCTAAGGTGCGGGATTATGTTTCTAAGTTTACGTTTATCAAATGTTGTTAGTTTAGGATTGATGTGGCTGTTAGGGTTAGGACGAATCGTCGTTGATCGATTTGAGATATGATTTATTGCAATTATACTGTTTACAAATTTCTGCGGCTCATGTGTTTAACAAAATGCTTGAGTGAATTAAACTGCTTTCTAGTTGTTTTTCATGAATTCCTGTCATGGATTATGCTCACACATGATTAGAAATAAACTGATTCTGCATTTTCAAATGGTTAGGATTTTTCCTAAGTTACATCGTGGTGAGATTTCAATCAAGTGTCAGATGAGACGTGATATGAAATCTTGGGCAGTACCTTCTAAGACGGGTAACCCAAGTAATTGGTCACCCGAGGTGTACCTGATTGGATTGGGAAACCTGAAGGTTGACGGTAGTTCGCTATGCGGGTCTTGACTGCCCACGTCAAGCCAAACGGAAGCCCAAGTACCAATCGGTTCCGCCTAAATATGGCAACGTGGATGACTGATGATTGTTGTATCATAGTCCTTTGAAGTCAGAGTACCCAGGGCCCTCAAATGTATTGAGTCCACCAATAACCGAATGTGCGATACGATCCCGTCAAGCCTCTTGGGCCGGTCATGGCAGTATGGGACACCGTGATCGAGTCGTCGGCCTATGCTGAGGTAGTTCACCTCCCCATAGTGTCCTTGGAGCAAACTGAAAATTTTTCCACCATATCGGTATGATCGACACAGGTGAGGGAATTCCATTCTTAACAGTGTGAAGGGAACTGTAATATGTTTGTAGAAGAAAAAGGGAATCCTTGAGTCACTGGCGATGATCAATGATGCACCATCGGAGCCAAGTGACTCAGATTTGGACCTGTAATTGGACCCGGTACTTTGAATTCCACAAAATGCTGTTTGAAATGGAAATAATAATACAAGGCCTAATCACACATCCATGTCATGGATTTTCTAGGTAACTGTCCTACCATTAAAGGCCAGGATACCGACGGATAATCCAAGTTCATTTCCATTTTTCGAGGTTTTGGGGTGCCTGGTTGCTTGATGTGGTGCCAGTGCTATCTCGTGTTCCTTATCATATCCGGAACATTCAAGTTATGCGAACTCATATCATTCATGCATTAATTCACTATACTAGAAATCTTTGTTTTGCTTGTGTTCAATGCCTAAGTCTACTTCGTTTGATAACATGTTAAACTTCGAACTGTAGTCCTCACTGAATTGATCACTCACACCCGCACCTGGGCCGGTGTTATAACACACCCCCAGATGAGATTATAATGGATGCAGGTCAAGTAGAGGAGGAGGCGTTGCAGGCCGAATTCGAGGACTTTGTCGAGTCCTCTTACTTCCAGCTAGTTGACGATCAGATCTAGATGAGGGATCTAGCCTTGTCGGCCTCATTTTGGGAGTCGTGGCTCCGGATTATAAAAGAAAATTATTATACATTTTAACTTTTCCTTTTGGGCTGGGTGAGGCCACCCATGGTGTGGGTGCCTCACATTTTGGATAATGATGTTTTATAGTTGGAATAGCACCCTCTTATTATTTGTTTATATGCATTTCCTATGGTTGGTTCTACATTAGCACATGGATGCCAAGAGCGTTTGTACGAACATCACGCTTCCGCAAAGTAACCGTAATACCCGAAATACCGAGGCCTGACGTCGTAATCAGGTCTCGAGATTTGGGGCGTTACCGCCTCTCTTCCTACCGTGTCGCCCAGTATGATGTAACTAAGAGAGGGAGTAGGGTTAGTAGGTGGGCCCACCGTGGTGTTTATGTACAATCCACTATGACTACCAGATGCTTCACCCCATGTCAGGCTCAGCAACAGAAAAATCAACCCCATTCTTGATTTAGGTGGACCACGATTGGAATTAGTGTATAGTAAAACGAGGACCTTCCAAATTGTTTTCCCTGGTATGGCCCACCTCAATCACGAAGAAGCTTGATTTTTGGCACCCAAGCTTAAAATTTTGCATAGCATCTGATGATTGGAGTGGATTTCACATAATCATCACGATAGGCCTTGTAATCATCACGGTGGGTCCCAGGAAGTTTTTAATGGTGGCTTTTCAATCACTACTATTTGAAAGATGTGGTCTACTTGAGATTTGAAATATGCTTAATTTTTATACCATGACTTAAAACAAGCTTGAAAAATTGATGGATGGCGTGGGTATACAACACATACATTAAGGTGGGCATTGTAAAAATCAAGAGTGGACATTTCTCTTCCAACTGCTTTCTTTAGTGGGGCCCACCTGAATTTTTGACCCTAGGTATAACGTTGGATGACCCATTTAATGGTTGGAGTAGATAGATTTCAGGTATACATCACTGGCCCCCCTATATGATTGTCTTTTGACCTAAAACTTATCAAAACTATTGAAAAGTAAAATTTTGTATGTTTGTGGCCCACGCAAGGCTTGAAATTATCTCAAGTTTTTCCCCAAAGTGTATGTCTTGATGGACTTATTCCAATGACTATCTACAATGTCATAATGTACACCATTTTCGGATATTGTAAATTATTTAGTTAATCAAATTC
The DNA here is from genome assembly GCA_003013855.2 of Liriodendron chinense. Lineage (NCBI taxonomy): Eukaryota > Viridiplantae > Streptophyta > Magnoliopsida > Magnoliales > Magnoliaceae > Liriodendron > Liriodendron chinense. The sequence continues at coordinate 5,677,638 of ML058484.1, read as the reverse complement.
AACTTCCACGAATATAATATAAGATTTCAATTCTTTTAAAATCCATGCTGCCAAACAAAAACTTTATAGATTTTAATGGATTCTAATTATAGAATGCCAAACATAATTAAGTATTTCAAATACATCGGATTTCAATGTATTTAGGATTTGGAATCCAATTCATTCCAAATACAAGCAACCAAACGAGCCCTTAGTATTATGGGTCAAGTCTAAGTACAGACCCTGTGGACCTGGACCCATTCGGATCCTTAGCTGTTTGATACCTGGCAGAGCGGGAGGGTTCATATCCAGATTCAGATGAAGTAGGGCTGTCAATGGGTATTCTGATCCGTTGGTATCCTCCTAATGGACCCGACTCGATTTTAACTGATTTGGGTCAAAATTTTGGACCCATCAAGCAATATGGTCGGGTCCAGGTCTTGCCTTTTCTCACCTGGTTAAATTCGGGTCTGTGGGTTTGGGTGGGGTCCAACAACTTGGATCCGGTTAAAATAAAGTGGGGTACGGGCGAGGTCTAGTTACTTTTAATAAATTCCTATGCCACACATGTAAGAGGGACCATTTATACCTCGCAAGTGTCACACGTGTCAAAGTGGCATGTGTGGGTACAATCTAATCCATCTATTAAGTGGGCCCGGACCCGGCAAGACACAAACGGACCCGTGGACCCATCAAGTACACAACGGCATATTGCAACATGATACCTTGGGACTCTATAGCCGGAATCTGGGCCATCTTCCAATAATCCAAACCGTTTATATGATGGGTATTATATAATCTAACATCTAAAATATTCAAATTGAGATCGTTCATCCACTGTCCAAGAGAAGTCCTATCAAATAAACGGTTTGGATTAAAGAAAATAAAAAAAAACAAATTCAACAGTTAAGAGTCTTCATGGATCTTACTATCTTATTGCAAACCGACTCAGCCATTTTATAATTTTAACTTGTAGTGTCCATCAGATGTCCACCAACCAGAAAAATAAGACACTTTTTAACTCTAATTTCTCTTTTTATTTACGAACCATCCAATATTTGTCCCAAAATTTGAACGGCTTAATTTGATTGCATATGCCCCACATGACATTTTACAAGCACATTCGCATGAACCATCGAACTGCCTGAGTATCAAAATTTTTTAACTAGTGGGTGTTTCCTAGACTGCGGGGTCCACCTTGATATATGTGTTGTATATCTATGCCGTTCATCAGTTTTTTTTTTTATATCATTTTATGACATGGTCCTGAAAATGGTGCAGATTCAAATCTCAAGTGGGCCACACAGTAATGGATTGAATTACCACCATAATAATTTTTCGGGAGCCATAAAGTTTTGGTTCTAGCTGATGTTCGTGTTTTCCCTTCATCTAGGGGATTGTGAACTTATAAAAAGGTTGGATCTTAAATAAGGGGCACATATTTTTTTGGGAAAGAGGAAGTTCCTACACTGGAAACCTAGGTGGGGCCCATTATAATGTTTGTGAGAAATCTACCCCGTCCATCCATTTTTTAAGATCATTTTAAACATGTATTAGGACATGTGACAAAAAAATTAGCTGGATCTACGATCAAGGGGGGGCCTAAGATGTGGCATAATGTTTGTAAGAAATCTACCCCGTCCATCTGTTTTTTGAGATCATTTTAAGACATGACAAAAAAATGAGCTGGATCTAAGATCGTGGGGGGGGGGGGGGGGGGGGGGGGCGAAGACGTGGGGATTGAACGTCAACACTTGAAATATTCGTGAGGCCATAGAAGTTTTAAATCAGGCTAATATTTGTGTTGTCAGTTCATCCCAGTAGGAATGACGTTATGAACGGTATGGATAGCATATAAACATCACTGTGGACCCAGGGAAGTTTCAACGGTATTGAATTACCACCATAATAACTATTCAGGAGCCATAAAGTTTTGGTTCTAGTTGATGTTCGTGTTTTCCCTTCATCTAGGGGATTGTGAACTTATAAAAAGGTTGGATCTTAAATAAGGGACACAGATTTTTTTGTGGAAGAGGAAGTTCCTGCACTGGGAACCTAGGTGGGGCCCACCATAATGTTTGTGAGAAATCTACCTCGTCAATCCATTTTTTGAAATCATTTTAGGACATGTATTGGACATGTGACAAAAAAATGAGCTGGATCTACAATCAAGGGGGGCCTAAGACGTGGCATAATGTTTGTGAGAAATCTACCCTGTCTATCTGTTTTTTGAGATTATTTTAGGACATGTGACAAAAAAATGAGCTGGATCTAAGATCAAGGGGGGCCGAAGACGTGGGGATTGAACGTCAACACTTGAAATATTCGTGAGGCCATAGAAGTTTTAAATCAGGCTAATATTTGTGTTGTCGGTTCATCCCAATAGGAATGACGTTATGAACGGTATGGATAGCATATAAACATCACTGTGGACCCAAGGAAATTTCAACGGTTTTGAATTACCACCATAATAACTTTTCGGGAGCCATAAAGTTTTGGTTCTAGCTGATGTTCGTGTTTTCCCTTCATCTAGGGGATTGTGAACTTATAAAAAGGTTGGATATTAAATAAGGGACATATTTTTTTGGGAAAGAGGAAGTTCCTGCACTGGGAACCTAGGTGGGGCCCACCATAATGTTTGTGAGAAATCTACCCCGTCCATCCGTTTTTTGAGATCATTTTAGGATATGTATTAGGAAGGTGACAAAAAAATGAGCTGGATCTACGATCAAGGGGGGCCTAAGACGTGGCATAATGTTTGTGAGAAATCTACCCCGTCCATCTGTTTTTTGAGATCATTTTAAGACATGTGACAAAAAAATGAGCTGGATCTAAGATCAAGGGGGCCCGAAGACGTGGGGATTGAACGTCAACGCTTGAAATATTCGTGAGGCCATAGAAGTTTTAAATCAGGCTAATATTTGTGTCGTAGTTCATCCCAGTAAGAATGACGTTATGAACGGTATGGATAGCATATAAACATTACTATGGACCTATGGAAGTTTCAACGATATTGAATTACTACCATAATAACTTTTCAGGAGCCATAAAGTTTTGGTTCTAGCTGATGTTCGTGTTTTCCCTTCATTCAGGGGATTGTGAACTTATAAAAAGGTTGGATCTTAAATAAGGGACACAAAATTTTTTAGGAAAGAGGAAGTTCCTGCACTGGGAACCTAGGTGGGGCCCACCATAATGTTTGTGAGAAATCTATCCTGTACATTCGTTTTTTGAGATAATTTTAGGACATGTATTAAGACATGTGACAAAAAAATGAGTTGGATCTACAATCAAGGGGGGCCTAAGACATGGCATAATGTTTGTGAGAAATCTACCTGGTCCATCTGTTTTTTGAGATCATTTTAGTATAAGTGATAAAAAAATGAGCTAGATCTAAGATCAAGGGTGGCGAAGACGTGGGGATTTAACGTGCACTTGAAATATTCATAAGGCCATAGAAGTTTTAAAACAGGCTAATATTTGTGTTGTCAGTTCATCCCAGTAAGAATGACGTTAAGAATGGTACGGATAGCATATAAACATCACTGTGGACCCAAGGAAGTCTGAACGGTATGAATTTCCCTACCCACCTTTTCCTTCAGTGCGGCCCACTTGAATCTTGGATTAGGCTCATTTTTGTTAGTATAGCCTAAAATGAGCTCACAAAACGGATGTACGTGGTGGATTTCTTACAAACATCCACCTAGGTTCTCAACCGTCTCATCTATGGATTGGAAAAGGGATGGATATGAAAATAAAGCCAAAATAAAGGACGGATTGGATCATCCGATCAGTATAACATGATTGATAGTCCATGAGAAGGGTTGTGAACTTAATAGACAGTTCAGATTGATCGATTGAAGTGTCCATGTGAACAGAAACAACTAGGAGCACCATAACTTATAATGCTCCGAGAGCACGGGAGCATTTCTCATTATCGTACTACCAAAAGTAGGAAAAAAGGACGTATGTATAAAAAAGAGAGGGTATAAATATCACCACCCTTTTACGGAAGACGGAGGAGCGTCTCTCCTCCCTCAGTCCATACAAAACCTTTTTTTTTTATATTTTTTCTTGTTCTTTTTTTAAATTTTTGAAAAGGAGAGAGAAATGGGATCTGAATCGAGCTCATCTCCATCAGGAAAACGAAGCAGAGATCCGGAAGATGAAATCTATGTCGACAATCTTCACTCCCACAAACGGTATCTGAGCGAGGTATTTTTCTCTCATTTTCATCTCTCAGTGGATTTTTTTTTGGGGGGTTTTTGGTTTTATTTTTAAATACTTTTGGGTTTTTGTTTTTTTGGGAATTTTGATTCTTGGGTTTCTATTTTCTTGCGTTGAAGTGATGGATTTTGATGGGGTTTCTTCAAAAAATGTGGATTTGGGGTTGTTGGTTTTTTTTAGAAGATGTATTTTTGTGGGATTTTTGTTTTGTTTTTTTTGTTTTTTTAATTGGGTTGTGGTTTTTTAGGGATTTTGATTTTTTTTTTTTTTGGGTGATGAATTTAATATTAAATTTAATTATTTATTGTTTGTTTTGCAAATAGGTAGAAATTATAAGGTTCCGATGCGTCAGGATGGGAAAATAATTCCATGTGTGCTGAATATTACAAGTCGGACCTTGGGTTAGCTGATCCAGGCCTTTGAATTGATTGTCCCAATTGTGGATGGCGGACTCCCCTGAACTCTTCCAGATTGAAAGATCCTAGCCATCAAATGTCTAGCTTTTTTCTGGACCATTGCTATTATAGACCATTGATTGAAGGGTTATGTTTCATCCCCATCCACATTGTGGCCCATCAGTTCAACTGCTTTGATCGCTTAATGACGCAGGGAAGGACGTGATGAGGTCGATCACCGTCTTCCTCAAAGGGATAACTACCTTGAATCCACAAGAAATCTTGAATCCATGAGATAAAATTCGATAAAAAATTAGAATTGATTGAAATAATATGAAGATTGAATAATTAAAAACGAGTTTAAGAGACATTATATAACCTAAACAAACACTAGAAACACATTAAAAGAGTCCTAATCAAATAAGGAAACTAAATCATGCAAGTTAGGAAATTTCCGCAATTTTCCACAGATACGTCTGTCTGAGCATCGACCTGTCGACCCAATATTTTGACCTGTCGAAATGGTCGAAGCTCAATTTCGACCTGTCTAAAGTGGCAGAATCTGTCCAGCAACCAAACTGTAAATTCTGCAGGAATTTTGATCGGTCGATTCAACTGGTCGAAATATGCTGAGTTTTGCCGACCTTTCTTTGGGCTTCTTCCGGTCCATTTGTGATAGGAATGTGCTTGATCCACGTCCTACATCACCTAATAGTGGCTTCCACTTGCATGAACTGTAGTTGCCTTGGAATTTTGTAGTTCTTCTTTATTTTGGGCTGATGAGATTTTTTGGGTTTTTCCAATTTCAGATAATGGCGTCGAGTTTGAATGGATTGACGGTTGGAGATTCAATGTCTGAAAATCTCATGGAGTCTCCAGCAAGATCAGAAGGCATGAGTTATTACCCAAGGTTTGATCTTTCCCCCTTTATAAGACTATATATATATATATATATATATATATATATATATATATATTAATTTCCATTTTTCACTGATTGGGAATTTGAATCTGATGTTAATAAGATTAGGGAATTGTTTTAGTTGAAGCAATGGTGATTGAGTTTCAGATGAGTTATCATCGGTCCCCTCTTTATCTTTGCGATGTTGCTCATAGAAATGAGAAATGATCACAACAATCCATTGCATGTGAATTCACATGCAATCCATCCCATATGTTAATGTATGACGTGTGGGACACCAATTGATGCATAAGGTGGGCCCTGCCGTGAAGATTGCTTGTTGTGAAATTTGGGTTGGTAGTTGGTACGCTTGTTCAGGTTGGCCATATCAGATGGAAACAATGCATGGTTTTAGATTAGATTGACTATGATCCAACTTACATATGTGGCCTGCCTGATTAGAAAAATTGGACATGTTGGTTTGGGTTGCATTTGTAAGGCACGTGTGATGGGGTTGCATGTGAAAGGCACGCGCGATGGGTTGTAGGGCCTGTATGGATGCATCCTCAAAAGAGGTGTTTGACACCTCAATGTTGTTTTGAGCCAAACCTCTTTTCGTATTGTGCATTTGGATGCATTTTCGCAAACCCCCTTGTATATGATCCCCACTCGTAGAAATAGGTGATAAATAGGCTAGTTGCCGAAAATTGTTTTCGGGAAATTAACTGACAAAGTCGATATGCACTTGCTTTTGCAGAAGTTGTTTCCAAACGGGCCCCAAGGGAGCCCATTGATTCTCTTTCTCTTTCATTTTCATTCACCATCTATCTGAAGATTTACTTGGATTCATTAACTTCTAAGCAAAACTAAGCTGATTGAAGATGATGTAGAAGAGATTTTTTGTTGAGCATTGCCATGCTCATGTACATGCCAGGATATGTGACAGCATAGCATGTAAGTACAAGATCCCGCTCTATATAAATGCCCTGATCCAATAATCAGTTCTATTGATTAATAAGGTGGTTTACATTTCATGACACAATTGTAGGTAGGGTTTTCTAATCTGATCTCATATTTCTAACATTGTGGCCCACCTGATGAGTGGAACAGCCTGATTTTTTTCTACATCACCATCAAGGTTGGACCCACGTGGTAGCCAGCTTGGATATTTTACCTTTCACCATGCATGTGGTGGTGTGGACTTTTTTTTTTTTTTTTTTAAAGAAAACTAATCAAGAGAAAGGAATTGATATTTGGAGCCGTAAAATTCTTAGTAAAAATTTTCATAATGGTGAAGAGAACTCTCCCCTTAACACTTTTTTTTTTAAATTTAAATTTATTTTTATTTTTGGCTGTCGTTTTTGTTGTTTTGCCCTTCTCATGTCATGTCCCATTTTACATAGTAAGTTGAGTACACTCATGCATCTCATACATATTACCTACTTGTAAAGGAAGCTAGTGAATGTATTATACGTAATTCTGGGCACTTCCCTGATGGTGATGTGGAAGATGCGCAACCGCTGATATGTGGCCCACTAAGGCCAGTTGATCACATGCGTTAGCGAGGGATTAAAGCTTGTCAAGGTGAGAAGCCTTCTCACTTATCTTCAGCTGCAAGCAAGGTCTGAGGCCTCAAGCTCGGCCTTAGCCATCAGATGACTTCCTCAGAGAACCATAGAGAAGAGCAAACGCCTTTCTTGCCATCACCAGATTCCAAATTCTACAGAGCAGAGGCCAAGGCCTCAGCTTCAGTCCCTCGACCTCAGTCAGAGCCTTGGCCTCGGCTATGAACGTCCACCATGTAGCCGATTGAAGACACGTCCTCGGATCAAGATCCATATAGTCACTCATCCCAATGATTCCACGGTTTGCAGACCACATGGCCTCGATCCTAGTAAGGTTGAGGCCTCAACCCTTAATTCCAACGCTTGTCATAAGACAATCACTCCATCCTAGCAACTCAGACTGCTGACGCTGAGTGCTCGGCATACTAGACGTCCTCGGATCTAAGCACACTACGCACCGCCATATAGAGATATCAATCAATCTCGAGATACGCGGAATCCGGACGTATAAGGGACAATCTCTCCCAATCGGAAATATATCCTAGATGGTATCTCATTCGGATACGTCCCAAAAAACAGGATCAACAGATCCATTGCTGAGAATTATGGATCTTTACCATCTATAAAAGGACCCTTCCGCATCATCTCCAGGTACGCCATTGATCCACCAGTGAATACACCTAAAGCTTTCATGTTCAATCAGGTTTACTGACTTAAGCATCAGAGGGTCCTCTGCCGACACGACTGGCACCCTCTCACGATTTCTCTCTCTTTGTGATCACAGGTTCTATCATCTTCACCATTCATCCGTGTCCACACCAAGCGACGAAGATCCATCGTTGATCTTTGATCAACATCTGTTAACCAATTTTGGACGTTAACAGATTGGTGCCGTCTGTGAGAACGACTAGATCGTTCTTGTGTTACTCTTCTTTCACTATCTCTTCGTCGCTCGGTTCGCTTTCCTTGATGCCTCCTAAGAACAAACGCCCAGTCGGAGCATCCGTGGCGACCCGCACGTTTGCTCCTGGAGGCTCTCAAAATCTGTTGAAGGAGGTATCTCCCTTTCAGGGGGTTCAAACCCAAGCTCTTCTATCGCCTGCGCCACAACGTCTGGGGCCGGTCAATGACACCACCAGAATTAATGTAGTTGAAGACGATCTACAGGGCAATACGAGCTGAGGTTGCTCAATTTGCAGGTGTCGCCAGATGATTAGAACAAATGTTCGCCACCACCCCTATTGCGCAACCCAATTTGCCGCAACATTTCGTTCACTCTTCTTCATAGCAGGAGCGACATATACCAAATCCGCCTGCACTAAGTCGAGCAGGACCATCCGTCCAACCACCTGTTCAAGTTTCCATTCGCCAGGCGAGAAGTAACCTTCCAGTCGGTGATTTGCGTCACTCGCTTGATGCCAGACGACAAAATCAGGGTAATAATGATAGGCATCAGAATCAAGACGAAGGTGCTGAAGCCATTGAAGTCTCTAGCAGTAATCACACGCCAGCGTAGGAGAAAGACCTAGAGAAGCTAAAGGAGAGATTTGCGACCATGGAGCAGCGCTACCAATCTAATGAGCCATTGTCAATCCAAGCAATGGTGTAGACCAAGCTGATCCACCATTCACCGAGGATATCATGAAGGCGCACATCGAGACCTTCAGGTCTTATATGGAGCTTGAGGCCGCGACTCCAGTGATTATGTGTAGGGCGTTCTCTCTCTCTCTCTCAAAGATGAGGCACGAACCTGGTATAACAATCTAAAACCACGTTCTATTAGCTCTTTTTCTGAATTGTGCACATCGTTCGCGTCACAATTCCTCGGAAGCAGAAAAATAAAGAAACTAGCGGCTCATCGGGCCACGATAAAACAAAAACCGGACGAGTCTTTAAACAATTTTATGGTCCGCTTTATCTGTGAGTCAGTGTAGATTGAAGGATATACCGATGAGGTCGGCCTAACTGCACTTCTCAGAGGGGTCGGGAATAAAGAATTTCGTTTCGCCCTCGATAAATCCACCTCGAGGACGATGTCCGAGTTGCTGGCCTAAGGCTCAAAAGTATATTAATGTCGAGGGGGCGAAGGCCAGACGTGGAATTGAGGCTGGGCCCATCGATAAAAAGAAGAAATATGAGGAATCTTCATCCTCCGACAAGAAGAAGCGAAATGAGGATTGACGAGACCGATCCCCTGGAAAGGGCCCTCCAGAAGGCCGATATTCAGAGCATACTCCCTTCAATACCACAAAAGAAAGGATTTTTATGCACATTAAGGATTAAAAGTACACGAAGTGGCCTCCTAGGATGTGGACAGACCCCGACAAGAGGGACAAGCGGAAGTATTGCGAATTCCATCGGGACCATGGGCACAACACAGGAGATTGCGTGGCCCTCAAAGACGAGATTGAAGCACTAATCCGCCGAGGCCACCTCCGAGCATATGTCGATCAGAAAGATCGATCCCCTAGGAGACGCGACAGATCTCCCTGTTGGCCAGACCACAACGGGAGATATCTTAGCAGTAGTAGGACCGCCAAACAGAAGCATAATCCGAACCTTCTGAGCCTGCAGGAGAAATTCGTACCATTTTTGGCGGGCCAATAGGAGGCGGGGATTTGAACAAAGCTCGAAAGGCCCACACCAAGAAGGCTCAAGAACCTACTCAGTCAGTACTTCCAATGGCAAGGCCGAGTAAACAGCCTAGACTGGAGCACCTAGGTCATTACATTCTTCGAGGAGGATGCAAATGAGATCCACTTCCCTCATGACGATGCTATTGTGGTAACACTAAGAGTGTCGAATTACAAGACTCACATGATTATGCTGGATATTGAGAGTTCAACAGACATCCTGTACACCTCTGCATACGACAATATGAATCTGTTAAGAAGCCTCCTCAAGCCAGTCAAGACTCCATTAGTGGGATTCGGCGGAGAAGTTGTCGAGCTAGAAGGAAGCATCGACCTTCTCGTCATCTTCGGTGAGGCCCCCAACAAGATCAACGTGATGGTTAATTTTTTGGTAGTAGACCGCAAGTTAACCTACAATGCCATTTTAGGCCGACCGTCCATGACCAAGCTCACGGCCACGCTCGCGCCATGTTACCTTTGCGTCAAGCTTCCCCACGCCTACTGGGGTTGGAGTGGTAAGAGGAAGCCAATCTGAGGCCCTGCATGTGTTATGAAATGATGTTGCGGGAAGATAAGGCAAAACAAGTCACCCCCATCATGGCTCTAACTGCTGCTCCCCAGAATTTCCATCCAAAAGAAAGCTCTCCCCTAGATCCTAGGGGTGATGACATCCCAAGAAGCTCCCTGGCCAAGGACTTAGTTTCAGTCCAGATATTCGTCGAGGACCCTTCAAGACGTGTACAAATTGGCTTAGCCCTGGAACTAGGTGTCAGAATTCAGTTCACAGAATTTCTCACCGAGCATCAAGATGTCTTCGCATGGTCCCATGAAGATATGCCTGACATTGATCCTAACATCATTGTCCACCGGTTGAAAGTGGACCTCGATGTCAAACCCGTACAGCAAAAACAACGGGCATTTAACCAAGAGAGGCAAGTAGTCATTAAAGAAGAAGTTGACAAGCTACTCCAAGCAGATTTCATCCAGGAAGCTGACTATCCAGAGTGGGTGGCAAATGTAGTCCTGGTGAAGAAGGCAAACGGCAAATGGCGCATGTGTGTTGATTATACGGATCTTAACAAAGCCTGCCCTAAGGATAGTTTCCCAACGCCAATAATTTATTAACTAGTTGATGCTACCGCTGGGTACGCGCTCCTCAGCTTTATGGACGCATACTTCAGGCTACATTCAAATTTTCATGCATCAGCCGGACGGATAGAAAACATCCTTCATCATAGACAGGGGGCTTTACTGTTGTAAATTTATGCCGTTTGGTTTGAAAAATGCTGGTGCCATGTACCAACACCTCGTGAACAAAATGTTTTCCGATCAGATTGGTAAAACGATGGAGGTCTACGTCGATGATATGCTCGTGAAGAGCATCAAAACGGAGGACTATCTCTCGGATCTTCACGAAATGTTCCAGATTCTATGGCGGCATAGGATGAAGCTGAATCTTGTGAAATGCGCCTTTGGTGTAGCCTCCGAGAAAATTCTCGGTTTTATGGTTGGCCAGCGAGGAATAGAAGCGAATCTAGAAAAGATCCGAGCCCTCATAGAGATGAGCTCCCCAAGGACCGTGAAGGACATATAGTGATTGGTGGGATGAATTGCCTCCCTCAGCAGATTCATTTCCAGGCATCCGATAAATGCCAACTTTTCTTCAAGCTTTTGAAGGGATCTCAGAAAATGGTATAATGGACAGATGACTTTTCTCCAGCTCAAGGTTTACATAGGAGCTCCCTCGGTACTTTCAAAGCCTATCCTCGGTGAAGAATTAATTCTGTACTTTGTAGTTTCTGCCACGACAGTTAGTGCCGTATTAATAAGAAATGATAACGGCGTGCAAAAGCCCGTTTATTATGTTAGCCGTGCAATGGTAGATGAAACTAGATATCCAGAACTAGAGAAGTTGGCCTTGGCTCTGGTCCACCTCGGCCAGGAAGCTTCTACCATATTTTCAAGCGCATACGATAGTGGTCCCTATGAACTAAGCACATTTAAATAATTTTAAAGCTTACCATTAGAATGAAGGAAAGTTTTAAGGGTGTAAACCTTACCTTTCAAAAGAGATACACACCAAGGAACTATAAGAAGAAAAACAGGGAAAAAGCAGTCAAGCTCCTATAAGAAACATTAACTTGATTAATCAATCTTTTTTGTCTAGAATAACTTACAAATGGATGAACCAAGAGGTATGTTCACCTCAAATTTGAAGTAATTCAGATTCAAGCCACACACTTGATTTTAACCACCGAACAAGCAATCGATGCCTAAAACTATAACAACCACATCTAAGTAATGGATTACAACTAATCCAATAACTACAAGGGACATTACTCAAGAGGTTCAACTCACCAAGAATCACAACTAGGGAGTTATAACTTGCTTCAAATAAGAAGAATCTGGATTTTAGGGAATATATACTACAATCAAATCATCCCCAAATCCAAACCCTTATTGAATTTGAATGCCATAAACTTAAAAGAAGTATTACCTAAAGGAAGAATCAGTCAACTCAGTGTTAGAAGTTGAATTTACACCTCAAGCTTGGCAAAACCCAACTCTAAACTGATTCCACAACCAGCGATACTTGCCCCACAATACACTTACAATCTGAAATACAACAAATGCAAATCAGGCCCCCATTTCAACCCAAACCCAGTGAGTTTCGATTGAACTAACTTAGCCATGACTATTACAATCTCAACTCGGATTGGAAATTGATTGAGGAACTCAAATAACAATAACTTACATGAACTTGATTAACTCAGGACCAAACCGAGTCAACGCTAATCTAACAAATCGCATTGAGTTTAGCTGAAACTAACTCACCTGAATCACAGCAACCGAAATACTCTCCTGTTGCAGACCGATGCCCCCGACTGAGATAAGAACTAGACGAACTCGACAGCTGATCCGAACGAGCGACGGCCAACTATCTAACTCGAAATAAGGTGCAGCAATGGCCAGCCTTCTACAGATCACTCCACTTTTGCTCGACTAGAACTAACCAGAAGAACTGATCCGAGATGGACCAGAGCTAGACCCGAGCCTCTGCAGCACAGCTCCAACCAAGGAATAAACCACGGACGATAATGGCAGATTGTTCTTCGATGTGGTTTTCTCCGAGCTGGAACTTCTGGACAGCTCTTAGCAGTGCTACAGAGTTTGGAGAAGGAAGAAATTGAAGGTTGGAGTCGATTTTTCCTGGTGGATTTGACTTTGCAAGGAATCAGCACGATTTCGACGAACCACCACCGGAGACGGAAGAAGACTCATTCCGACGATTGGGATGTTGCTTTAGGACCTTCTGGGATGAGAGAAGAGATGAAATGGAGAGTATGGATTGATTACATCCAGGGTTCGAATTGATGGGTTGCAAGACAAAAGAAAGCGAAATACCTAATTTCTTTTATACCCAGCAACAATCTGTGTGGAGGTATAAATGGTTGAGATGCCTTTAGAAAGAGATCTCCTTTGGTGCTATGAACGGTCCAGATAACTTGAAGTGGAATAGACGCGGATTGCCAGCTCAACAGTACTTAATTTGGGAAACCTAAGTTTACATGACCTGTTTTTGGCACGCATCCTAACACACACCCGTACTTCAAAGCTTGAGAGAATCTTCATGGCTATGCATAGCACTTCGAACCCTACCAATTGAACGTTTCAGATCACCCAACGATGGACCACGCTGATCACAATCGATTGATTTCGAAGCCGCTAGAAACACAAAACTGGTTTTAACAGCCGATAAAACTGACTATTGTACACACCCTTGCGCACGGCAACATCAAGCAACTCCTAGGGTTTGGTTGGCCCCTTCGCACGAACCAGATGGACGGTTTGGATCTCTCATCCGGACATCAGAGGTTGGCCACAGCTAAACGCAAACGGACGTTGTCTGTTCGAATTCCATTAGGCGGGAAAACGAAGGGAGAGAGAGAAACCTCTCATTTTCAAAATTTCTTCGGGTCAACGTCCACTGACTGGTCTCATAGGATCAGTGCACATCAGGGTGCACTGCTCACAATATACACACGCAATGTATGGGGTCCACCATGATGTATATCAAACATCTACTCCTGTTCATTAGCTCAAATTGGTCCTATTTAGGGACCCTTAACCATAATTAAGTCACATCTAACTTTTGATGACCCTCTAAAATAATTTAAGTGTCTTATTTGTTAGTTTCTATCAAACCAGTGGTTGGATTGATTGGAATTCGAATTGCATTGAATCGAGTCAGCAAGGTTATTTATTGAAACAGATGTATTAGGGAGAACTTATTATTTCAGATTTTTAATTTTTCACCGTTCATTAAGTAATATCAAACTAAACGCTATTTAAATCATTATGGTAACACCCGTGTACTGAAAAGTACGGAGTGTTACATTAAGTCCATTGACAATGCAATGGCTAGACACTGTTATCTATGCAAGTAGAAAGTAGGAAAATTACACTTGTATTAATTGGAGAAGACGTGATGACCTATGGTCTGACTGAAGCTATGGCCCTTGATAGAGAGGAATGTTGGAAAATGATTTGTGCAGTCAGACCCAGTTAGTTGGGATAAGGAATTAGATGATGATGATGATTAACTGACTGTTCAAAAAAAGATGGTGATGATTAACTGAAAATGAAGGCCCGAGACCTTGGGATGTCCTGATATCTAGAATGGTTGAAGAGTCTAATAGGAGGGCCTCAAGATGCTTGAGGCAGAGCCGTTTCTCCCAATCTTTGTTCAAGCAAATGGTCAAAGGTTGCTAGTTGCTCATTCTTTTGTTCTCCTAACTGTAGTTCAAAAACTTGAAGAAACTAGACTCCAATCAACCAGGTTTCAGCAAGACTTGAAAAACTTGATCTAGTCACAACTCGGTCAGAACTTGAGAGAAACTCTATTCGACTTGAAACTCAGCAAAATTCGAAAAAAACTCAATAAAACTCAACTCAATTAGGCACAATTTTACAATATTTTATATATTATTTATATTTTTAAAACATTAAACAGTGTTTTAAATAGTGAATAGTGTGTAGCATAGCGTTTACCTCTCTGAAGCATGAGGCATGAGCTACAGTGTTTAGCGTTGGCCACATGCTACTTCTGAATTTTTAATTAAGGTTGAGCTTGTTGCATCAAATATCATAATATTTCATGATATTTTCACCAAATTAGATTGACTAATAATGAAATTTCATGATATCTAGTGCAACCAAACACAATATAAAATAATAGGAAAAATAGGGCAGAGATTAACTATAAAGATAAAGAAAGAGCAACAAAACAGGTTTAATACTGTTACTTTTATTTATTTTACTAAAATCACTGAAAAGATTAACTGATTTTTATTGAAAAATAGAAAAATGTAACATGCCATTGAAAATGTAAATTGACTTTTGTTTTAGTGAAAAGAACATGTAGTGTAAGCTATGTAGCGTGTAGCAAATATAAATTAACATATAGCATAGGCTACATGCGATTTAAGCTATTTTCATGAGATACTTAGTGTTAAGGTTGAGCTATGCTACAAAGCGTAAACTACATGCTACATAGCGTAGCTATTTGAAACACTGATATTAAATAATACTAAAAAAAACTCAAAAAGAAAAACAAAAACTCTGAGAAATTTTGAGTTGATTCAACTGGGTTTCAAGTCGGATTGAGTTTTCATGTTTTTAAACTATGCCCCTAACCCCGAATGCAAAACCCGTTCGAGTAGTATTGGAGGGGATAAATGATTAAAAGAGTGGAAAAGACAAACAAAATAGATTTTTGGAGCATCGCCATTGAAGCATTTAGATGAAGGCCAACACATTTTTCACACCCCAACTTGATGAGCCATATGCCTTCACTCTTCCTCATGGTCTGCAATCCGCGGAGTGCAGAGCTATGTAAGGGTTTTGGCATGAAAAGGGTACTGACTAAAATCTTGAAATCTAGATGCATCAAAACCTAGATTTGAAGATGGTTTTCTGCAACAAAATGACATGATTTGAAGACTGTTCATTTATCGGGAATATTTGTGCTGACATCCTCCATCATTTCAATATTTCTTGGACTTTTCCAAGATCGTAGGGTGAGCTCTTACAGGCATGGCATGGAGTGGGATTAGGAAAAGATAAGAAAACTATTTGGAGAATCTCTTTGCTTGCAATTTGGTGGGCCATTTGGGAAGAAAGAATTGCTCGATGCTTTAGGAATGAGAACAAAAATGTGGAGAATGTTTCTCAAAAGGGCCAGATTGTTAGTAGCAGAATGGGCAGTGAATGCTTCTAAGCTTAAGGATTGTAATCTATTCTTTCTTGGGCTGTAGTCGAGTCGCTACCTCAGTGGCTTTGATTTTTCTTTTTTTTGGTAGCTTCTCTTTTCCCTTTTAATAAAATAGATCATTATCTCCCCCCCCCCCCCCACCTAAAAAAAAAACAATGACATGGCTTTTCTAAATACGGTTATGAAATCATTCGTTTCAGTATTGTCTAGGGAAGGCCTTTTTACGGTCTCTCTTTTACAACCCAACTCTTTATTAGGAATGATGGGAACATAAAATGGTTAGTAGCCTACCAGGACCGTAGTCCTCATCCCTGCCATTGGTGGCAGGCATGGGATCCGCTTGAGAAGTGATGGCACCCTTGTTTTTTGGAGTATTTTGCCCAAAGATGCAAAATATACTTTGGTTAGGAAGTTTATATCCAGTTGGTTCAAGGCGGTCACTTCAACTGACTCTCTCTCTCTCTCTCTCTCTCTCTCGCTCTCTCTCATGGAATTAGCTGATTGAACAGACGAGATCTCATCACAATACTCACCCATCCTCTTTTTTTTTTTTTGGATTGAAGGGACGAGATCTCATCACAGTACTCACCAATGTCAGAAGATTCAGATGATTCTCGATACTGTGACAACCCTCTAAACACTTCCATGGCCCAACATGACAGCCTTGTTACTTTCATCGGTCCAGTTTCACCTCACAGGCATCAGAGACTGCTTGCTGGGTACTCTTCACCGCCGCCTACTCATTCATACACTTCACTTGGCTGCACTCCAACTTCAATGTCTTGCTCTCAGCCTCGCCAACGCGGTTCAGACTCAGAAGGCCGTTTCCCATCATCACCCAGCGACATATGCCACTCGGCTGACCTGAGGCGAGCTGCACTCCTGCGTTCAGTGCAGATGAGAGTGCAGCCGCACGGCCCGCCAGCCTATGAATTGCCGTACAGCTCGGAGCAAGAGACCATGCAGAATATAGAGCATGCTGAAGATCCTCCCTGCCCGTATGCAAAACCTTTAGTTGATGAGAGGGACTACCAGAGCTCAGGGCGGGTTCCAAGCATGCTCCTTGATGAGTGTTCTTCGATGGGTCCTGTCAGAATCTGGGGCCCGCCGTGAAAAATGTTACAGGATGATGAATTTTAATCTGAAAGGAGAGGAATCTGGGGAAGATGTGTTTGGAGGAAATGGGCCGGAAAGAACGACTCTAGTGTCGTCTAGGAGATCGGTGCTGCGAGGGAGTGCTTCAAAATAACTGAGCAAAATGCTTCCTCAAAGATGGCGACCATTCTTCGCAGGACTGATGTATGTCAACCAATGCCTAATTCCAAAAAATGGTTTATAGCCAGAAGAGGAATGCTAATCTCAAATACCCATTGTCAAGCGCCAAATGTAAATGGAACACATGCTGGCATGGCCCATTTGCGGGCGCCTTCCAGGATTTTAGTGAATGTTCCGAATTTGAAGTACAATGTGCATCGTGGGGACCACTTTTTGAATGGCCTGGATCTCATTTAGGATGCGTTGTCTCTGGGCGCTGGAAGATGGGTTTAGCATTCCTCTCGTCTTGTGTTTTGTAAAGGGTCTGCAGACCGCGAGCATTCATGTTCATTCCTAATGTGTAAAGGTTGTGTGATTTAGTAGAATTTGGAGTGAAAATAGTGATGATCTTTGTGAAAGCCGTTTGTTGAACCATTTTGAGGACCCCAGTGATCAGGTGGGCCTAGCTGGGTGAAAATGGAAAAGGCCCACTTTTCCAGTCGATCGATTAAATGGCTATGTTGCTGTCATTGGCTAAACGTTTTCTACAACATTCGGTGGGTGTGCTGGTAGGCTAAATGGGCTGGGATGGGCCAGGTCAGATACTGTGCAATCTGAGCCGATGAGCTAAATACCTAGGCCGAGGATGGGCCTCGCTGGGCCGCATGGGCATTTAGATTCGATGAGGTGGGCCAGCCCAGGAAATCGCATTGGACCAGCCCTTAGGCCTGGATGCCATTTTCCTGTCGGCTATGGAGACCGTTGATGTCCGCGTGACATCCACGCCATCCATCGGTTTTGCCAGGTCAAGTTAAGGACATGAGGCCAAAAGTGGGCCATTCTACGGGGTCCATTGAAGTTTTGTAGCTGGCTGATATTTGTGTTTTCTGCTGCATTATTTTGGGCCTTACTTTCATGACGTGACGATTGATCTTGACGTGCCTGTGTGCTTGTTGGATCATTAAAGACCACATCGTTGAGTGTTTTGGTTAGAAGACTTTGATGACTGCATTCAATCATATCATTGTATTTTGATTTAATAATAATAATAATAAAAAATTGAAAACCTGTGAATTGATTGTCAAGATGGTGGGTGTGCTTGTTGGGTCATTAAAGACCACATCATGAAGTGTTTTGGTTAGCAGAAGACTGCATTCCATCATGTCTTTGTATTTTGATTTAAATGTTTTAAAAAGCTATGAATTGATTGTCAAGAGAGCAACAGGATACCTTTCTCTGTCTTTTGGCATAAAAGAATCTTTTAAGAATCTTTGACAGGCATAATGGATTGTAGGGCGGTGCACGGTTCGGTTTTGAGGGAAAATATCCAACTGAACCGACTTAGTCGGTTTTAAATATTTAACAACCGAACCGAACTGATGAATCATCACCCAACCGAACCGAACCGGATAAATTCGGGTTGGTTCGGTTTTGTCGGTTGTATCGGTTTGGGACTTAATCTAACACTTTTGTGGCCCATCAAATACTTCTAATAGTTATTCATCATTGTTTCCAATGGTATTGTTTACTTGAGATTTGGATCTTCTCGAGGTTTAGAATCATGTCCTAAAATGATAGATGAAAACAGAAGAATGGAATGGATATACAAAACATACATCAAGGTGGGTCCACACAGTTAGGATAACACCCACTGCACTGTTACCCTAATTCGCACCCTCACTGTGCTGCAGAGTCGGTGTCTACGTAAAATTCTTTTACTTGACATGAGGTAATTGGTAATGTAGTTTAAATGGGCCCCACTATCATGCATTTTAAAAATCCACTCCAACTAGCAGGTGACTAACCCAATTTTAGGCCTAAATATGAAAAACCAGCGTCGTCTTTGATACAAGCGGACCACACAATTGGAAATAGTGTACAGGCCACATTACCCTCCAAACTCTTTTTCTTGCTGTGGCCCACTTGAATTACAAATAAAGATGATATTTCAGTCTTGGGCCTAACTTGGGGTGGCACCCTTATTGGTTAGAGTGGATTTCATGTAAATATTGAAGTGGGGCCAACCTCAACTTGTCACACACACACACACACACACACACACACACACACACACCGGTTCGGTTCGGTTGAAAACGGTTTATAATTTTTACAAACCGACAACCGAACCGACACTCTCGATTTTTTATATTAAAAAACCGACCCGACCTGAAATAGATTGGAAAACCGACCGAAATCGATCGGTTCGGTCTGGTTCGGTCGGTTTTTTGAACAGCCCTAATGGATTGGAAGAAATCCTAGTTTCTGGGGATTGATGGACCACATTGACACTAAGTGGTGGGGATTGATGATGTGCATTGGTTCTTAGAATTGAAGAGCAGGGCATATTAAGAATTAATAAGGTGCATGTGTTGTGTATTAACGATCAATAAGGTGGTGTTTGTCTTCGGTGGACAGTGTTGGATCTAAAGGAGTTTGTCATCTAATGACTGTTGAACATGATGGGAGTGGATAGTGTCAATAGTGTGAGATCAAATGGTCTATTTTTGTCACGAAGTGTCGAACCATTTGGGCTTTGAGTTATTAGTATTTAACCAGCCTCATGTTATAGGAACTACTCAGTATATTGCGCTCTCAACCTAGAGGAAGGATTACAATGATGCATTAGGTTTTATGCTCAAATTTGATGTTTTAAGCCCATCATATTGGATCACTTAGTTTACCACCTCGTTAATTGGATAAAGTTAAGCATGTTTTTTTATGCTAAGTGATGGAATCTTTGCTAATGTGAGCTTTGAATCTTTCTTGTTATAATTATTTTTGCAATCCCCTAAAATTAATCTTAATCTTTCATTCCATTAAGGTCATGGTGCAATTTGTTGGAGTTGGTGCTCTTGAAAACCAATGAGCACCTTGATCCACTAGCCATGTAGAAGTTATAAGGTCAACCATACCTTGCACAGTATATTTGAAGACAATTCTCCAAGTAGGAGTAGCATTGGGAGTACAACATAGCAGGTTGTCCCTAAATGTGGAGATATTTTAGTAGAGATGATGTTGGGTCCCAAATGTACAAATGTAACAGAATATAATACAATACAATTTGATCATGGCACCCATCCCAAGAATTCTCGTTTACATCAAAGTTCTATAAGATAATAATATATAAAAACAGTGGAGATCATACCTACACGCGATGTGCACGAAAGAGATGTTTGTGATGCCGATCTCCTAAACCAAGGAGTCTCTCCTTCATCTATCCCAATACCAAATAATCGAGATAGCCCAACGTCTAATTTTCTAGTAGGTACCGAGGAAGATGTATAATATTCATACAAGTGGACCAAATGTGAGGATAATAGAAGAGGGTTGAGTGGATCTCCGCTCTCTCAGACTTTCTCACACTCACATGTCCCATGGGGTGGGGACGTCCAAGGTTAGCTCTACCTCTCCTCTAGGATATGATTATATAAATAAGGAGGGTTAGGGTTTCAAAGGAACGCCCAGTATAGTACTTTGCCACCCTACGGACTTCAATGTAACCTATTGTAAAGGAAGATTGTCAATCTGCCCCATTCATGCATATACTTATGATTCAATCCCTCCACTACTATGGCATATCCATTAATGATCATATCACATGACAATCAAAAGTAGACCATCAGATTTGGGTCATCAAGTTATCATCAAATGCGTTCAAAATAGTTTTAATAGTTAAAACAAAACTTCAATGGTTAAAAACATTTTAAAATACGATTAAGCATTTAAAGTGTTAGTTCCAGCGGAGAACCACTTGATGAGTTCTTGATATATCTAAATCAAAGCTATAAATATGTTCTTAGGAAAACCAATGGATCTCTTGTTAGCCCGTGTAAGAATCAACGACTCTTGATAGAAGTACCCAGCTACATCTATTTTGTTGAGCACGAATCTTGTAAGAAGAGCCAAAGCCAACCAATAAAAATTGTGTCCCTTACACGTCCTCAGGTCTAAGGATCAAACTATCTTTTATATATCATTAAGTCCTAATCTTATGATCACAGTCTAAGCTAATGGTTCCTCAAATTATTGACTTGATCTCGATTCACTAATGTGAGTGACTAAGGTCTCCTGATGGTGGAGACTGTTCATCCTAACCCAAGCCAGTGTCCTCATATAAAATGACCATGCATGTCATGAACTCATGTCCACAGGTGTGTCCCACGCATCTGTGACAGTAATGGTCTAATAAGGTACTAAGATCTATGGATTACAACTCACCTACATCAATGATAATCATGTCTAATTTCAAGTTCCCAAGGACTAATAGAGGAATCACTCCTCAATAAATCCAATGAATGAGAGTAATACTAAATATATCTAAGACATATTACATGTCTAATTTAGGACCATGATCACCACGATCAATGGTTGAGATCCACCCAATCACATCTATGTGGCTAGTGGATTAGGGCATGGATGATTTTTTAGGGCACTAACTCCAACAGATGATAGGATTGCTAGGAAATTTATATACATGATCACACTTAACCTTTGATTTTCATACCAAACATGAAACATCTTACCTATCAAAATCCATGTTATTGAGAGTGCTCATATATGTGATTGTGCTTGGTCGTATTCGATAAATGTTGTGACAACTACTATGGTCCCATATTAGTAGTCTAAATGGATAGGATTCTCTAGGATAATGCCCATAATCCATTAAAGATATCGGGTAACATTTCAAGCTTGTAAAGTATACTAGATATATATAATTCATTACATATGTTATAAGTGATCTAAATGGAAGATTGTTAGAATCAAATGGGCACACACGACATTAGCTAACCAAGCAGTGAATTGTACGGATATGCTCATTCAAATGAATATAAGATGGGGCTCAAAATTGTGTGGCATGCATAGAGCCCCAATCCATAAAATCATTTTTTTTTTTTTCACTCCTAGGCATAGAGTCAGATAGAATCGGCAGCGGGCCAGTTGATGGGTCGGACTCCCCACGACAATCAAACACCATATAAAGAACGCTCAGTCCCCATAATGGGGTCCTCATTAGAGATGTGTGAAGAAAGGGGGGAAGATCCGATTGTATGTCTTCTTCTCCAACAATGCTCGGACTATGACATCAATGGCCGACACTCTTATGTACCTTTTTTGTACTGAGAATCAAATCTTTGATTCGATGCATGTGATCCTGACAAGGTAGCCAAGGGATAGTAATTTACCCTCATGTTTTTTCCTTTTTAAAAGAAAAGTGCATTTACCTTTGGTACTGCAATTTTTTAATTTCTATTTTATGTTTTTTTACTGAAAACCTTTTGATAGAAAAAGGTTAAACTTCTTTAGATATTGTAATCCTTTCGACATCAAAAGTATTTTAATCTTTTTTCAAATATCATTAACACTTTTTTTTAGTGATGGATTAATAAGTTATTGAAATGGATATATTAGAAGTGTGAGGCAATTCACAAAATCCATTGAAATTTTTTTATTTTTTTATTTTTTTTTTGTGACCGGGGTATCCAAGCCTCTTCAAGCACCTGACTAGGTCGTTAGCTAGGTCTCCAAACGGAGAACCCTTCAAGGTCCCCGGGCACTTGCAAACAATCATGCCCACAAGTGCTGGGTAATTCCCGAGGAGGTGGCCAACCAGGGGACTCGAGCTCAAGACCTCTCGCTTCTTGAGGCAGATGGTCTTGGCCAACTGAGATTCCGCTGGTTGGTTTTTTGTGGTAAATTTGAAATCCATTAATGATCAATTTGAGAAATATTGAAATGATTCACGCTAGTTTGAAGAGGCAATTGGTGGTACACATAAAGTACATAAAGAATGCATGTATCTTAATTAATCCATCTCAATATATTAATAATCCATCACTAAAAATGGATGTTATTTTTTATTTGATCGCCTCTTTTACAAAAGATAACTTTTGAAACCGAATGGTTGGAAAAGATAAAAAATAAAACCTCACTTTGCAGTAAGGTTGTCGGTTGGTAGAAGCTTTTATACTGAAAAGCAAATTCATTTTTATAAAAAGTTATTATAGAACAGATCTGTCATTTGTCCTCCCATGTGTGCAATACGAGAACCTTTTTCATGAATTTTAAAAAGTGAGGATTTCCCCAAAGTTCCATCATTTTTAGGGCTTTTCATAAAAATCCCATTTCTCCTTTGTATTGCATAATTTTAGCATTGGATGTAGTTTATTTAAAAAGGGATAGCCAAAAATAAGAACATCTTATATTAGAACAGGGAAATGCTCAACTGCTTTAGGACACTATAAGTTATAATGCTACTTGTTACACCGGGACACTTGGACAGTCCAATCCATTGATCTAAACCGTTCATTATTTTCAATGCAAATTTTATGGTTTACCATGCAAAGATCACACCAACCTAACGAATAATAACCATTTAATCAACAGCCTCTAATAAATATGAAATTCTTAGTTCATAAATGTAATTAGGTAGTCAATAGGTATGTAAGAGTAATTATGTTTTGTCACACCCAAAAAGTTAACCTGTTAGTTAGAGTAACCCCATGATACATGAAGACAAACTCCGCTCTCCTCTCAACTAATGTGGGACAAACCAACAATCCCCCTCCCCAGAGGGGAACTTGGGGCGTGCAACATGGGGGCCTCCCCCTCCTCCTCCTCCCACTCACATGGGCCTAGGGCATGGACCGGACGGATAACTTAGGCTTTGATAATACTGTTGTGTCACACCCAAAAGGCTAACTTATTAAGTGGAGTGTTCCCAGTATATATGAAGACAAACCCTACCCCCCTCCCAATTGATGTGGGACAAACCAACAAATTAGACCACGAGTACAAGTGTTTGACAGTAATTTTTCCAATATTTTAACCCTTTTAATTATTTGAAGCTTGTCACGAACTGTCTCCCATTTCCATAATAGGAGTGAGCCTTTTAAAAATGAGATTTTGTAAGTATGCCAAATTGATGGTGAGGCAAATCATATCCTATTTGGCATAGCCTTATATTGATAGACGTGGCCCTTTTTTTGTGGGGCCCACCCAAATGGTTGTTTAGTCGTTTTTGTTTCAATAAAAAGACCCTAAATCCAACGGCTAAAGTTACCATATATCTTACAATAAGTTGAGAGTTAGAAGAGTTGTCTAACAAACCTCCATGAGAGAGACCTGTCTGTAACAGCCAAAAGAGTTAAGAAGAGTTCGCAATATGCATGTTTTGCACTTTATGTACCAGTTATTATTCGTTAGGTTGGTGTTGCCTGTGGCATATTTATGTACCAGTTGGGTGCATTCATATATTGGACCCTAGCATGTATGATGAATGTACAGAGAATTTGCACTTATTAAACATCCACATCCGTTGATTGGTGGCCATCAAAATGACAACAGATGATGAAATAAATAATATTCAAAGAAAACAATAATGTATTATTTTTTTTCAAGAGTAAGTAATTCTTATTATGGCCCAATAGGTGCACTCGACTGATAATTTAACCTGTAATGTTACATAAACGCTACTGCCATTACCATTATGATATGGACCATTAAAAAAAATCAATATCGGCCGTAATGGCGTATTAACGGGCTTTTTTTTTTTTTTTTTTTTAACGGCTATTATGGTTCCACAACCGTTACGTAACAGCGCCCACCGCAACCATTATTTAACAGCCGCAACGTAATTGTTGTTGTTTGTGTAGACGACTTATTGCAACTCATACTCGGTTTTTTTTTTTTTTTTTTTTTTTATAATTTTCTGAGCTTTATTCTCTAATTCATGGAATCCGCCGCACATTTTGCTAGTGTGGAGTGAGATTTTTCAATGGACTGGATTTATTTTTGAACTAGCCATGCCTAGCCGGGGCCGAAAAATTAACAATTCATTTGTAATGCTGGGCAGGGCCTATACAATGGCAAATGATAATGTAAATTTAGGCTTTGGATGATCTGAATGGATGAGATGAAGTCAACCAAAAATCTGCAGTAATCCTGGGTGCAGCAGGCTGTTCAGCAGTAGCTTAGGCAGGCATGCGTGATCACTGAGGTAGGTGCATCCCAGCTTGTTGGCTTGGGGAGGCTTATTTATTTATTTTTATTTTAAAGTTTTTACTTGATTTATATGATAGGTGTTATAAGTAAATTATGAGCTGACCTCACCTCGGATAGAAACCGACCTAGGTGCAGGTGGGAATAGTCCGAATTGACAAAGGACTGGGCTCCTCAATCCAAAGCTTAGGTAGCAAGGAAGAAGCATTAATGAGCATCGAGCTAAGAATCTAAAGGCGACCTGACCTCAACATTAACCTTGGTTGTACTATTATAAATGCCGAAAATCAAGCGTTCCCACCAATTAAGTAGGTGAGAAATTAGGAATAACGTAGACAAGAACGGAGATATTCCCCACTCTTAAGCAACTGCCTGAAGATCACGCCGGCCCTTGAATCTCTCCTGAAATTATGGTCCTAAAAGGGGACACCATCCTCATCTTAAGTCTATAAATAAAGATATCATCTTCCATATTAAGGAATGCAAAACTTATCCTAAAGAAGAGATTCTTTGATAAAGATTGATCTTAATTGACTTAAATATCGGAGGACTAACGGTTAGTCCTTGGCCACCTCTTAGCCTTTATTACGTTTTTGTAGGGCTTTTTCTAAAGATACAGGCTCTTCATCATTCTTAAGATCAATTTGTGATCCTTTCTTGGGTAAACATTCATCCTACCTCATCTGTTACTAGAAATCGGTAACAACAATAGGTGTGGCCGGGTCTTGTTCATTTTGTCGGGCCCACCTGAATGGTTGTACAACCATTTTCTTCTATCAATAAAGTTTTAAGGTTGCTGATGTTAGGGTGTACATCATGTATAAGGGCAATGTTGTAATTTGCATCATTAGATTCATATAAATACATATCTATCCCTAAGAGAGGGATAGGGATTCCTATATTCCACATGGTATCAGAGAAAATAGAGGAAAAGTCTGTAGGAAATCCTCACCTGACTCTTACCAGGATTGGCCCCTCCCCCCCTTTTCCTTCTCCCTCCCTCTCATGGTTTTAGGACTCGATGACTCGGACAGGCTAATTGAGTCCTGAGTTGAGTCCAGCTGAGTCACACTCCATTTTCAATTCTGATTCACAGCGTTGAACCAAATGTGTGCCGAATGGAGCATGTGTGCAAGATCAGGGCCATTCATTAAGTAGGGTGCTTGTGAGCATGGCCTCAAAATCAAACTATATCAACTAAAAAGTAGAAAAGTATGTTTGGTTTCCAACATAATAAGCAATTATCCTTCAAGTTTGTTTGGTCCCCGTCACATCCACCATCCATAATGTGGGGCTAACCTTTGATGTGGACCATTCATCATGTGGGTCCCACCTTTGATGTGGGTCATTCTTCACTATGGCCCGACCTTTAATGTGCACCATTCATTATGTAGGGCCCACCTTTAATGTTGGTCATCCATCAAGTGGGGCCCACCATCAATGTTATTATCCAACATGTGGGGCCCACCTTCAGTATCCACCGCCCGTCATGTGGGCCTCACCTCTAATGTGGGTCGTCCATCATGTAGGGCCCACCTTGGATAGGGGCCACTCATAATTAGTGCCAACCTATGATGTCGACCATCCATCATGTGGGGCCCACCATTATTAATTGCCCATCATGTATACCTTTGATGTGGACTATCCATCATGTCAGCCCCACCTTCAATGTGGGTTGCCCATTATGCAAGGCTCACCTTGAATGTAGGTCATTCATCATTAAAGGCTGACCTTTAATGTGGATAGTCTATCATGAGTGGCCACCTCAATATGGGCCATCCATCATGTGGGGCCTAGCTTCAATGTCCATTGCCCATCATGTAGAGCACACTTTTGATGTGGACTGTCCATCATGTGGGTCCCACCTTTGAAGTGGGTCATCCATCATACCAACCCGCTTTGGATGTGGGCTTTTTATCATTATGGCTGACCTTTGACATGGACAATTCATATTTGGGCCCACATTAATATGAGGTAATCCATCATTTGGGGCTCACCTTTTATGTGGACCGTCCACCATGTGAACCCCACCTTCAATGTGGATAGTCCAACACACGAGGCCTCCTTTGACATAGACCATGAGAGAGCCTCTTATGCCGACAGATCATCAGAGCGAGGTAGAAAAGCCATAAGTTAAAAAGCTAAAAAAAAAAAATTATTTATTAAGTAGCTTTTGACACATAAGCTACTTTTACAATGGTCATACCGGACTTACTTATCTACTGCTGTGAGTAGAAAAAGTAACTTAATTGGTGGTATCCAAACGGGAGCATGGCTCATGAGAAGGAGAGGGACGGAGGAATAAGGGTGCGTTTGGACGCATCATTAGATTGAATTGCAATTGTTAGTGGAAGTACCCAAAATGTAATTTCATTTCATCTAGCATGATTCATGTATGTGTAAATGTAAAACATGGAAAAATGGAGGTAAAATCGATCTTTTGATACTGGAAGAAGTAACCATATATGGTTCAGAAGTAAGGGCCAATTAATAATCTGGTTGGATTCAGGTCCACTGATTCTGACTCAATAAATGAGTTGGGTACTCGACTTGGGTACCCTATTATATTTTTTAAATTAGTTTTATCCTTTATTTATTTACATTTATAATTTAAAACTAGACCGTTGATATCAACAGTATCTGTTCTTCTTTAATTGAATGGATCTGGATTTAGATCTCAAGCTTGATTAATGATCTAGATTGTCCACCGTGTGGTTCTCACCCATGATCCTACATCTTGTGTAAAAAAATTGCTTTTATTAGAAAATCCTAACCGCCCCTTCTGTGGATAGTGAAATGGACACCCATATTTATCACACCAAAAATGGTCCAATAATTGATCTAAACCGTCCATCAAACGGTTCCACCTTTTAATGCCGATCGTAATAAAAAAAAAAATTCACTTTTCCAAATGATCTTAACCGTTCATTTAATGGTTATGGAAATGGAAGGTCTATATTATCATAAAGTAAATGCTCTGTTTGTTGATATAGACTATCCATCATGTGGATCCCCCCCTCCCCCCCTAATCACGCATCTCCCTCTAAAAACCATTTCTGCTGGATGATTCTATTATAACAGTTCATTCAATGACTAAGGAAATGGATCGCCCATGTTGATAATACTACAAATGGTTAGATCATTTCTAAACCAACCATCGTTTGGTCCCACCTTTGATTGTTGCACGACCTTCATAGAAAATCACTTTGGTTGGATGATCCAATTTTCTAATCAATACTAGGGAAATTGATGGTCCACATTGATCATATTACAAATGTTTCATTCATTGATCTCATGACATCCATCATGTGGGTCCAACCCTTGAATGGCAATCCCTCTAAAACATCACTTGATCTGTTGATCTTAATGTTCCAATCAATACCTAGGAAAATTGATGGTCCATATTGATCTCGTGTTTTTGATCTATGACATCTATCATGTGGGTCTTACTATTAATTGCCCATCCTTCTCGAAAAATCACTTTGGTTGGATGATCATAACCTCCAATCAATGTCTATAGAAATGAATGGCGCATATTAATCCTACTAAAATGGTCTAATCATTGATCTAGACCATCCACCATCGTTCTGCGGGTTCTACCCTTAATTGCCCGTCTCTCTCAAAAAATAAAATAAAATAAATAAATAAAAATTCAATAATAACAACTGTTACCATAGCCTCACCATTCAATCTCAATGTTGGCAATACAGTAGAATTTACTATATCATATGTTTAGTATTTAATATTTTAGTATAAAATTTTGTTAGTAGAGTAAATTATGAAAATAACCGCAGATAATCAGGAACTTATGATTTTCTATATTTATTGTTTGGGTAACCTAATCAAATTTGCAATTATGGATTGGTTTCAAGTCCTTTAAAATCACTTAGGATTGGACAACTCAACCAATCCCAAAATTAATAGTTGAA
This sequence comes from Liriodendron chinense, assembly GCA_003013855.2. Lineage (NCBI taxonomy): Eukaryota > Viridiplantae > Streptophyta > Magnoliopsida > Magnoliales > Magnoliaceae > Liriodendron > Liriodendron chinense. Next base: position 5,648,483 of record ML058484.1, on the reverse strand, counting down.
ATCAAATATAGTATGAAAATGGTTCAAGCATGAATCCTAACCATCCATCATGCATCCCACCTTTGATGGGATGATTCTAAACATTCAATGAGTTGTTAGGAAAACGAAAGGTCCATATTGATTGTAATGGAGAAACGTTCGATCATTGATCTAGACGGCCGTCATGTGGTCTCACGGTGACCTGGCAAAATTCGACCCAACCCGCTAACTTGACCTGACCTGACCTGGATTTTTCTAGTTTAGGGTTGGAAATTTTGACCCGAATTCAATTTTTGGGTTGACCCACCTCGACTCGAATTTTTATGGGTCGGGTTAGGGTTAAAGGTGACGCGACCCGACCCAACCCGAATCATATAAGGGTTAAGTAGACTATTATATATTGATTTTCTTATTAGTTAAATAATATATAGCTTTTTTTTTTTTCTCTCACACCCAGCTTGAAACGGTCCGCATGTCTGTCAATTTAATAAACATTACGGTAGTCCTTAAGACTATTATATACTGATTTTCTTATTCGTTAAATAATACATAGTTTTTTTTTCTCTCACATACCTTGTTAGAACGGTCCACATGTCTGTTAATTCAATAAACTTAATTAATGTGTCTGAAGCATCATCCCATTACTCTAACTATGTTGATGCTTAAAGAGGTATGCTTTAAATCTGCACTCCATTCTATCCATTTATTTTTCTTTTCAGTATTTACGTAATAGAAATACTCTATAAAAAAAACTCAGTTTATATATATATATATATATATATATATATATATATATATATATATATAGGGAAGTGGTATTATTAGGTCTACCTCATGGGAAGAGCTGTGTGGGCCCCACATGTGAGACATCAATACCGTCAATTTGATGGGTCCCCTTTAGGTCATGGGATATCCCAAAATTCATCCGTATACAGAACTCATGTGGGCCATATCATATAAAACCATGCGAAGACATGCCTAAAACATCTTAAAGCACTTGGTAGGGCCCACTTGAGTTTTGGATGCGGCTGAAACTTGGTCTAACCCCTCATCCAAGTGGGACACATACAATGGATGGGCTGGATTTGTGAACCACATCTTAGTAGGCCAAAAAATCGATCATGAAGGTTTTAATGGGCGGATTACCCCTCTCAACTTTTGTCTATGGTGTGGCCCATCTAAGTCATGGATTGACGTGATTTTTAAGCCCGTGGCCCACCATGAAATGGTGCATCTGACTAATGGGGTAGATGTTTGACACACATCATGGTGGGGCCCACACAATTCAATCTCATGAAAATTCCCATGAGGTCAACATCATAGTACCATTTCCTATATATATATATATATATATATATATATATATATATATATATATATATATATATTAAACATAGATGGTTTGGTTTTCAATTGAATGCTAGTGTAATATGCATTTAGTTTAATCTACAAATTAGGTAGTTGATCATTAAAATGTGGGTCAACCCGACCCGACCCGATTTAATTTGGGTTGGGTAAGGGTTAGGAAAATCCAACCCGAAGTCAATTTGGGTCGGGTTAGGGTTGAGGTGGAAATGACCCGACCCGAACCCGACCTGACCCGACCCGACCCGACCCATTGCCACCTCTAGTCTCACCTCTGTTTGCCAGTCTAAAACCATTTCAATGCGATGATCCTAATCATCCAATTAATGGATAGGAAATGAACCGTCCATATTTACTATATTATAACAGGTCTATTGATTTGACCCGTCCATCAAGTGGGCCTGCTTCTATTGTCGATTCCTCCTGATAATCACTGTGTTTAGATGATTTAAACAATCTTATCATTGGCTAAGAAATAATCAATGATCTATGTTTATTATACCAAAGAAGTATATAACCATTGGCTATCATGTGGGGCCTACCTCTAAATCATCTATCCTTATCATACATGATTTGGACCGTTCATCATGACCATTGATTACTCATCCCTCTTAAAAGTGCTTTGATCGGTTAAAATTAACTACTTAATCAATGACCAAGGAGACATAATCCATATCAATAATAATAGAGAAATTGTTACCATTGCTTTAGGCCATCCATCATGGTGGCCTGCTTTGATTATTCCATCATCTTAAAGTCACTTTGATTGGATAATCTTAACCATCCAATAAATGGCTTAGAAGATTGGATGATCTTGTAAACACCCCATCCAATGTGGGATGATCAAATGCAACAAGATCCGGACTGTGTGTGTGTGACTTGTACTTTCCCTTCAAATGAACAACAAGATCCAGACTTTGTGTGACTTTTACTTTCCTTCAAATGAATAACAAATTCCAAACTGTGCGTGTGACTTGTACTTTCCCGAAGTCCAAATTCAATCCTTTCAAACTCAAACTCAAGCCTAAAATCCCTAGAAAAATTCTATAGGAACCGGTCCAACCCAAACTCAAAGCTAGGCTTATAGCCTGTTTTACTTGTTACTTAGTCTTTTCAAGATTGTATGACAGATTAAACGGTCTTAGACAAAAGTGATTTATGATTTATTAAAAATTTCATTAAATTATCTTTTCAAAAAGCCAAGATCTCTCAAATTTGATGAATATCAAGAGTACATGGCTAATTTACTAAAGTGGTGTAGCTGAAATTTGCAAACAAAGATGGTCACACCATCAAGTGATTTTGGCTCCACTTTCCAAAGCTTAAATTGACTATAAATGAGGTAATTACAGCCCTATTGGAAAGTGCATTGAATTATCTTTTCAATGAGTATAAGAACAAAAAATTAAAAAAAAAGTTATAATGAACGAGATATGAGCATTATGGCGAAAGGTGTGCAGAGCCAAACGGCACATAGTGAGCCACCCACCCTCCAATGCATCATCCAAGTCACCCAAAGAAGGCTTGGCCCATGCCATGTGGTGGGCGGCACATCAAGTGCCACCCTATAGCCGGCACAACTCAGATTTCAAGGGAGGTGGGTGAGGGAGAGAGATGAATATTGAATGGAGAAGGGCCCAAAGTGACCATTGGTATCTTCAAAGGCACACTTGAGTATAATATGATGCTTTTTGGTGTACCAAGGGCTATACCAATCTCTCCTCCCGTAAAAAGAACTTGTCCTCACTTTTGGCTTGGTATTTTTTTCTCCATATTCTTCCATTGAGATCCTATAGCTCTACATCGTTGATCCAAGAATCTCCTTATTGAGGCTTGTTCTTCCTTCGGATAAGGTATTTAATATAGGTACTTTGCTTTGTACTCATGGACCGTTAATAAAATATTACTAGGCCATGGAAGCATCGCATTTTGGTAACTAATTTTAGGGCTAGCCACCCCATGATCTTCTCTTCATCTACTTTGATGTATTGGGATGAGGAGCCTAAAACAACTACATTGTCAACAATGAATTATTATTTCTTTAAGTTAACATATAACTTTTCTTCATGCAAAAAACATTATCATTGGTCTTCAGGTGTTCGAAGAGAAGCCAAAACTTTATGAATAATAAGACTTTCGCCTTCATTCGTTCGATCATTTCATTAAGCACTTCATGAGCATCTTTATTATAAATCGTCTTGTCATCATTATATTTCATGTAATCTCTGTTCACTTCACATGCCCTTGGTCCGGTCGTTTCATCAAACACTTCTTAGGTATCTTCGTCATAAATAAACTCATCATCCTTAAATTCCATGTGGTGTTTGTTCACTTCACCTTTATTTAGTTTGATCATTTCATGAAACAATTCATGGGCACCAATCATTTCATTAAGCAGTTCATGGGCATCATCATCATAATGAGATACTTGTGGAGGCTTGTGTAGAAAAGCTTCGTAAAACCTCATCCATCATGCATTATAGATTATTGTTGACATGCCTCAATTCTTTATTATCTTCTCAAAGGTGGATGTATTGAATCGAAGTTGTCTGTTTGACCCAATTTTCTTTTTGTCTTGCCATAAGAAATCAAGCCTAATTCAAGAACCAAACTTACTTTGATACCAAATGATGTCAATCTATCACACGAGGAAGATGAATGCTAGGGTTTGTGGGTGTATCATGTTATGTAGATTTGAGACCACCATTCTTAATTTTCCAGTTTATTATAAATAAATAAGGAAGAGAAAAACCTTAATCTCTTTTTCCAACTTTCACAACAACATGGTATCAGAGCATACCTAACCCTAACACTCCAAGTTTCACAACAACAGCAAAAAAAGGACATGAAGAACTAGAGAAAAAAGAAAGATTACTTTGATTGGAAAAATGAGATGAAATATACTATAGATGACATGGGGATTCACTCACCCAAGGTTGGAGATTTGCTTATTCAAATACATGCAAGAGGACGCACTCATTCTAGCTAAGAGAAAAAACAAACTCATAAAAAGGAAAAAAAAAATTCACTAATGCATTTTTTCACTTACAAAACTATATTTGTAGAAAGAGGGAGGGAGATTAAATGAGGTGAATGGGAGAGAGAGGAGCAATGAATGGGGAAGGACCCAAAGTGACTGTTGGTGTCTTTAAAGCCATACTTGAGTATGATATACTGCTTCTTAGTGTACCAAGGGCTGCATCATTCCCTCTGCCACATCTTCATTTGTCGGTAATCTCATGAGGCATATTTATTGCTTTTTTTCACTTACTCATAATTAGTCGCGACACTTAATCTCTTCTATCTCCTTGCTTCTTTAGCTTGTTCAAGCGTATGCTTTGTGGCTTGCTGGTTCTATTGGATATTACCACACCAGAAATTTGAATTAAATGGCCATTTTTATTCTTCTTTTTCATCTCTCTTAGGTAAATGGGTGCTAGTGGATCACCTTGGCGATCTCTCACTCCCAATCCTAAGTTAGACACTCATCATTTTCATCATTTCGCGTTATGCATTTGCATCATTGCATCCCTTTCAACACCCCTACTTATCTAGTCTATTCAAGTGTATACTCTATGGCTTGCCAGTTTCTTCAGATCTTCTTACACTAGAAACTCGAATTAGCTAAACCATTTGTGTTCTTCTTTTCATCTCTTAGATAAACGGGTGCTAGAGGATTGCCTTGACGATCTCTCACTCCTAATACTAAGTTAGACACCCATTATTTTCATCATTCTGCATCCTTGCATTTGCATCATTGCATTCGCATCATTACATTCTTTCTAACCCTCATACTTCTCTAGTCTGTTCAAAAGTATGCTTTAGGGCTTGTCGATTTCTCTCTCATGTAAATGGGTGTTAGTGGAACGCTATAACGATCTCTCACTCCCAATCTTGAGTTGGACACCCATCATTCATTTTTTTTTTTTCTATTTATCTCTGTTAGGTAAAAGAGTGTTGTAGATTGCCTTCGCCGATCTCTCACTCATAATTCTAAGTTTGGCACCATTCATATAAATATATATAAACGCTAGGCTAATCAATCCCTTGAAATTTTTTAAATCCCACAAAGTATAGACCACACTCACGTGTGGGCTAAGAGGGTGCCTAACACCTTCTCCATCATTGAGGTCCCTTAGAATCTTAAGTTGTTAATAAGGAGTCATTATAAAATAGGGGATCGTCGAAAGTTTTTATTTCTAAAGATTCTATAATGTCTAACCGACTACGAAAATCTGAATTACTAGATAGTAGTAACTCCAAGTCAAACATTTCATATTCTAAGTTACACAACAAAATGCATAAAGGTTTAGTTACCTTTTATCACATGGGCCAACCTCTGCTTGCCCATCACTCTCAAAATACTTCGATGATGCTAACCGGTAATCATCAAAATCTTAATGGCCCAAGTTGATCATACTATAAAGGATTATCAATTGGACCTTTCGTCGTGTAAGGTCCACCTTTGTCTGCTTATACCTCTCAAACATCATTTTATTCAAATGGCCGTAACGATCAAATGAATGATTACGAAATTGACGTTTTATCGATAGTATATTATGATTCCCAAGCTTAACCTTCAAGTACCCTTGCTTTCTCAACCTCTCAAATTGAGGATTTTTTAATTTATAAATTCATGATTTATAGCCCTTTTGGCAAGACTTAGATTCGATATTGACCCCTCTAATAATGATGGGGGTACTTGTTAGTGCTCTATGGGCCCCAACATGATAGATGTCTTTTATCCACACCATCCATCCATTTCACCTGCTCATTTTAAGGCGTGATCTAAAAAATGAGGTAGATCCAAATATTAGGTGGACCACACCACATGAAATAGTGGTGATTAAACACCCACCATTAAAAACTTCCTAGGGCCCACTATAATGTTTAGTTGCTATCCTAATCTATTGACTAGCTAGGTCACACAGACCTAGATGAAGTGAAAACAAATATCAGATTAATCTAAAACTTTCGTGGCCTCAAGAAAGTTTTATGGTAGGCATTCAACCATCCTACCTCAATTTTTAGGCTCATGCATTAAAATGAGTTAGGACTAAAAGATGTTGGTAGAATAGATAGATGGCATGAATAAAACACATGTAGATCATGGTGGGGCCATAGAGCTTTTCAAGCACCAACGAGCATCGATGTCGATACCGAAGGGGTCACTATCGAATCCAAGTCCCTTTTGCTAAAGGGCACTTATTCAATTTATCAATCAAGGTCAATCCAAATACATGAATCACGCAAATAAATTTTTATCAAATTCAGTGAATTTAATACGCATCCTAACATGACTTAAATTGTTTAGGTGATTTTAAATTGTTAAAGCCATACACCATACCTATTCAAAGTTTTCATTTTGTCAAGCTCAATCGCTAATAGATCAAATTCAAGACCCAATTCAGATCTAAACCTTATAAAAAAAAAAATTCAAATTCATGCTTGAAATTAGACATGACCGGGCTCGACGGAGTCATTGATCCAATCAAATTTGTACAAATACCATATATATGTATCTTTTAATATGTATTTGATTCCGAATCCAGCACGATCTATATTTGATTCCTTTAGTCACCACCTGACCCACATTCATTAGTGAACAACCTATCATTAGAGCACAATTTCCTTCACAATATAATAATATGAAAAAAAGAATTAAAAATCTTATTTTTACTGATGCATGATCTATCAATTTTTAATAAAAATTCGCAAAAGCTACGGTCCATAAAGTTTATATATAAGAAAAGTCAAAAAGATTCGACGAAGTCTTCCTGCCTTGCATGAGTGACAAGACATAAATCATGTGTCGTACGAAGCTGCACGTGATAATTTCATCAATATCAATACAAAGGAAGATTCTCCAGAGAGGAATCTTTTATACTTAGATCCATCTAGAAAGAAAGAGAGAGGAGAGAGACAGAGAGACGAAGAGGGAGATTTTTAGAAGTAGTTACATAGTCTAAAAGGCAAAAAAAACACACCCATCTCCTTGTGTGACTCATCTAAGAGCCTGCTTGGGTTAGTTTTTCTCCTGGTCAAATGACTTAATGTGCATGAAATCCACCTGATTAGATAAACCGTCGCGTGTTGGCGGTTTATTCCAAAAATGAAGCTGATTCAACATTCAAGTGAGCCACCTTATAAACTCATACCTAAAAGCTCGTTGTATAGAAGATTTTTGATAAGACACATCAAATGAATTGATTGAACGGCATTAACACCACGTTGGGTCCTACACGTGGCGTTCCCGCGATGAAAGTAACCCAAGTGGGTACCTAAGTGAGGGGCTCGAATCGGGTACTACCCTCACCAAGACGCAGTTAGAGATGGATGGGTACCTGTCACCTCTGCATTGGTGGAGAGTAGGCGGGACCGCACCTTGATAATAGTGGAGAGTTGACAGACCTGTCATATCAACCGGGTCCCACCTACTCTCCACCAATGCTGGGGTGATGCATACCCATCCGTCTCTAGCTGCATCCTGGTAGGGATAGTACCCAATTCGAGCCCCTAAGTGAGACACTTGAGCACTGCGTCTTGGTGGGGGTAGTACCCAATCCGAGCCCTTAAGTGAGAAACTCGAGCACGGTTCTTACACCACATTGGGAAGATTGCCCAGCACACTAATGAGGTGCTTATCCTCATGAGATGGGCTAATGTTGGAATCAATGGACAATCTATGGTTTAACTCAACACATAGGTGGAAAGTATGGCCAACCTAGTGAGTGGATCGGCCGATTATCGTCGTGAGGTGGGCCACAATGATGGAATCAATGGACAATGGACAGTTTGATTCAGCATATAGGTGGGGAAAGTATAGCGCACCTAGTGAGTGGATGAGGCAGTACTCATGAGATGGGCCACAATGGTGGAAAGTAAGGCCCACCTAGTGTGTGGGTCGGGCAATTATATATCCTCATGATGTGGGCAACAATGCTGGAATCAATGGACAATTGACGGTATGAGTACTCAACATATAGGTGAAAACTATGGCCAACCAAGTGAGTGGACCAGGCGGTTCTCCACGTGAGATGGACCACAATGCTGGAATCAATGGACAATTAACAGTTTGGCTCAACATATACGTGGAAAGTATGGCCTACCTAGCAAATGGATCAGACGGCTGTCCCTATGAGTTGGGTCACAATCATGTTGGAATCAATGGAAAATCAGACTCAACATATAGGTGGGAAGTATGGCCCACCTGCCCACCTAGTGAGTGGGTTAGCCTGATTTTTGAGAGAGAGAGAGAGAGTGACTGGACGAATCTCACACCAAACAATCACAAATCTTTATTTATACCATGTTATACATATTATGTGCCAATTGGTACACAAGAAGTACACAAGAGACTGTGTACCAAACATCTCTCGCCGTTGATCAGAATCCATATATGTGCCCCCTACAAATGGATGGATGATGTTGGGTACACGTTTCATGTGTAGAGCAGCTGGACCCACATGAAGTCATGCTTTATGCTTTCATTACAATCCCTTCACAAAACATTTGTATCAGAAGACATAAGCCAAGCAGCAAACTTCTCATGCTGCAGCTCTTCCATATTACTATCCCACGGCCATTGCCATGTCTCCCCTCCATCATCCCTCATCCCACCATCCAGTCCATCCCACTCCAAATCCAACCATTCATCTTGCAAACACCCCACATCATCAAAACCATGGACCATGGAAGAAGACCATCCATCACTCTCACCCCCATCCTCATTTGCACCCATAGCCCCACTTTCTCTCTCCTCCTTACCAACCATTGCCTCACTTTCTCTCTCCTCACTTGAACCCAAAACCCCACATCCTCTATCCTCATCAGTGTCCACCATCCAACTCTCTATCCCACCATCAGGGCATAAGAAACCATTTTCCAGCCATTGGTTAGGATCCAATTCCCCACTTTCTGTCTCCTCATTGGGATCCACCATCCCACTTCCCATCCCTTCATCAGAACAAATGGGCCCATTACCAAGCCCTTCATGTGGGTCCGGAACCCCACCTTCTTTCTCCTCAGATGAGCTCACACTGCCTAAAACCATACTTTCTCCCTCCTTATTTTGATCTAAGGTGGGACTTGAGGCCTCTTTCTCTGGGTGGGCCATGGTTTCTTCTCTCTCTTTCCTTGTTTCTACATTGGTTGAGTTGTTCTTTGTAGCTGGCCCACTTGATTTACCACCCTTTTTCTTTGGTCGACCGTTGATCTTTCCTATGTCCATGACCACAGGAACCCCATCATTGGTGGGCCTCTTAAAGATATGAATTCTCCTACTCAAGTGGGAATTCCAATAATTCTTTATCTCATTGTCAGTCCTGCCTGGCAAATGGCCGGCTATCAATGACCACCTGCAAAAAAGACGAGTACCACATGATTATCATCATCCTTTCTTGGTGGGCCATGAACATCACCATCACTTTCTAGTATTTGCTATCTTTTCCGCACATCAATAAAGAGTGTGAAAAGATAGAACCCCCTTGCATGGAAAAGACAATAGTGGAGCATCTGGGCTCCAGTCCAGTGCATGAATGTTTTTGTTTTGGCCCACATGTGGCCTTCAATGAATGATTCTACCATTGATATGTCTAGTTCAATGTGGACCATTGAAAGGAAATTTTTAATAGCTCACACTCAACTAGATAATTGTTTCAGTACGATTTTGGTTGATAGGCCGTACATAATGGCCCCCCACAGGATGGATGCTTCCGATTATCCCAATATCTTTGCATGTGGGCCCCACTGGGGGTGGGGAGCACGGGAAAATTTATCTCGCGGTGCATTTATTGTAAAGTTGTCAATGTGGAAACCAATCTTGGCCACCCAAATTACGAGCCCCGTAATGGACGGTGGATAGCCCAAAAATCAAACGAATATGACAATCAACTGGTGAAATGTCAATGGAATCGTGCAATCAGATGGCTAAGATCCTCCCACTAGTGTCGTTTCCCAATTTCCAGGCCAAGCTACTAAAAATAAAAATAAGAAAAGTCATGTAGTGGGGCCCACAAGTCCCGTCTGGAATGACGTGGACGTCCATGTACGCTACTTAATAAACGGTGGATGATTGACACCATTTAATACAGGGCACCGAACGCGTGTCGCGGTCTGGCTTCGGAACTTTGTTAAGCACACTCGCGTATAAAGCACTCAGGTACACGCCACCGTATGTACCAGCGTGGATGAAAAGTACCAAATCCAAGCCGTCCATCAGGTGGTCCGACTATTTATATGTCCCCCCAGAAATAAATCCGGTCCATTCATGAGTGTGCCACAATATTAGAAAATCTGGATGTATAAGAAAAATTCAGCCAATTTTCTCAGCCGTCCAATTTTGTCGTAAACTGTGGCGTATCCGAGTAGTAGACCGAACTGATTTTTGGGCCAGGACATCTACGTACTGGTAACCCTCTGATGAACGGAGTGGATCTTATACCGTTGTGAGCTTAGCAAAGCTACCACACTAAAAATACACATAATCGTACCAAAACAAAGAGTAAAAAGGGCCAATGGCACATGGTCCATGGACCGTTCATCTCACCTATTTCCCAAAGAAGCATGAAGCTTGATGATAATTTCCTCTTCTTCAGGACAGATGTTCCCTCTCTTCAAATCAGCTCTTAGGTAATTAATCCACCTCAATCTGCAGCTCTTCCCACACCTCAACAACCCTTCAAAATTCCAAATAAATATAAATAAAAATTATTAAATAAATATAAAAAATAAATAAAATTACACTTTACATGAAACGTGGAACACGTGTGTGAGATCAGATCTTTTCACCAGGTAGGCTGTACCGTTTAGATCTTCTGGCCGAAAAATAAGTCCATATCGCACTTCAAGTAGGCCATAGAATAATACAAAATAAACGGACGGCTAGAAAAAAAAAAAAAAAAAAAAAGATTGTTTTAACCATCATTTTACTTTGTGCATTTTGGCCCATATGGGCATGTGTTAAGAATTACAATGGGCCTCCTGGTTGGTGCAAATCTCTCCAGAAGGGGCCCACAGGAACCCATGTACGGGTGATCAGAACCGTTCAACTGCTGGTTCCTACTAAGGATGGCTTATGACTCAAAGAACATGGTAAACGGATGATCAGAACCGTTAAACTGCTGGCTCCTAGGTAAGGAAAGCTCATGACTGAAAGAACATGGTAAATGGATGATCCTGACCACAGTTCTTCCCACTCGTTCGTGGGCAAGGTGATAGTCAACACCATCCGTCCAATGCGACATTTGGGTCATATCTAACTAAAGTTAGCACCCATTAGATGGGCTGTTCTCCATCATCCATCCGTCAACGAATGTGGGCCACACCCAGCAAAACCCATCCAGAAAGAACTTACAAACACACGAATGCCTACCTGCATTCTTGGGTAGAGATCTCCATGACCCTTCTCCATTAGCTTGGATGTATTTCATCAAGATCTCATCTTCCTCAGCCGTCCATCTCCCTCTCTTCAACCCCACTTTCTCACAACAAGGTGCTCTCCCCATGAGAGAGAGACAGAGAGGTGCCTAGCTTTGAGAGTGTTGCGGGCTTGCAGGAAGACCTGAGGAATAATAATCAATGAATGGACGGTGGGAGGTGGGCCTCTTATATAGGGTAGATGTAAGGTGGCAAGAGCAGCCACGTGCTATGAAGAGGACTACGTTGTCGTGGCTCGTCTCACGTCGAGAAGTTCATCACGGGCTTTAATCTCCCACGTTGATACCTCACGTACGGTCCGCTTAGTTTCATCAACCGGCCCTCATTAAATCACTTCAGATTCCACGGCGATTCGCGGAGGTGAGAATGGATGGGGCGGTTCTTGCCGCCTGTGCTTTATCTGGGTTTATTCCTCAAGGTGGGGCTCGCTATGATCGGGCATTGACCCGATAGTCAGGCTTTCACACTCATAGGATGGGCCACGCGTTGGATAACCGTTAAAACTTCACCTGTTCCTTGTGGACTGAATAATAAGTAAAACAGTCTGATTATTTATTTTTAGAACTTTATTTGTAAGATTCACCTGAGGAATGGATCAGATCTCTCAGTAATTTGCTATATTGACATTTACGCCGTTCAATTTTCTGTTCTATCACTCGCGCGAATCGCCTTAATGATGTCACTTTTTTTACTCCCGCAGCACGGCAGCAGCCTTCAGTATTGAGAAAAGCCTTGATACTCAGGTAGAGCGTGCTTGATGATACACAGGCACTTAGAACTTACTTAGAAATTGCATATTTCCCATACATTTAATTTAAATTAAACCTTAAAAATTATATGTAACATTTTTTATGCATCATAAACTAAAAACTACCACTATTATGGTAGATTACTTTCAGATTGGTCGACATATATTGGACGGTTTAAAAGAAACCAGCCAACGGTCTTATTTCAACAAATAAGTGTCCATGTATCAGGGGTTATTACTTCTCATGAAACATTATTTGTGCATTTTTGTATAGATATAGTGGTTTAAATAATTTAGACGGTTCATGTTTAGTTAATATAAGACATGTATACAATTTCTGAGTGCATGCGTATGAGATTTCTTACACTAACAGAGTATCAAATAACTCCCCATTAATATTGCATCTGCCATTCTCTGGAGTTTCTCTATCTCGCAGCTTCCAACGAAAAATAAAGAAATGAAAAATAGGCTACTCTTTACATACACGCGTGTATAAGGCCACCACGTGTGCCATCTCTGGCAAACGTGGATTAGATCCAAGCCATCCGTACATGTGTCACACCATGTAGATCAGATGACCTTAAAATCCAGGTCGTTAACTCGTTTGGCCGGAAAAAGTGATGGAAATACAAGAAAGGCTAAGAAAGTTTTTCCATCCGTTCATTCCTTTTGTGGCCCACTGAGGAGCTGGAAATCGGTCGTGACTTTAGCTGCGACCCGGGAACCAGTCGATGTGGGTGGGACCCTGACTGTGGGTCCCAGTTCGACATATGTATTGTATATCCAAGCCGTCCATCGGTTTTTACTCCTTAATTCAGAGCATGGTCCTAAAAATAAAGCAGACATAAATTACTGGTGAACCACGACAAAGGAAACATGGGTCATTGAACGCCCACCGTTAAAAACTTCCTAAGGTCTAATGTTTATTTTCCATCCAACCTGTTGATAGGGAAAACACAAATATCAACTTGATCCAAATCTTTTGAGGCAAACAAAAAGTTTTTAACCGACAATGACCACTTTTTTCCTATGGTGTGGTCCATCTGAAATTTGTATGTAATTCATTTTTTGGACTACGCCCTAAAATAAGCTGGAAAAGAAGATGGACGGATTGGATATACTATTCATATATCGAAGTGGACTATTCACATAGCTGGTTCGCGTCGAATTGAAATTCGGTAGTGATGGTCGGTGCTCTGCGGTCCGCACCATCAATGCATGTGTCATATCCTCACTGTCCAACCATTTTTCCAGCTCATCAGGGGATGGTACCTAAAATAAGGCAGATCTAATTCTCTTGTGGACCACACCATTGGAAATAGTAGTGATTGAATGCCCAAATAACTTATTGGTGTACAGAATCAAGCTGATATTTGTGTTTTCCCTTAAACTAGGTCGATGCGACCTACTCAATAGGTTGGAGGTAAACTAAACACCAAAAATGGGCCCTATGAAGTTTTCAATGGTGACCGTTCAATCACTGATATTTCCTGTGGCGTGGTCCACTTGAGATTTGGATCTTTTGTGATAGGGTGGCAGGCATGGATGCTGTTCTACAATGATGGGCATAGCACCAATGGGCAAGGACGCCGTGCGACGGAGATGGGCGTGGGCACTATACTTGGGCGGCGGGCAGGGACACTGTGATGAGTATGGTGGCGGGCAGAGACACCGCGCTAGGTAGGTAGGGCTTGGGTTGTAGGCATCTTTCAATCACCACTATTTCACGTGGTGTGGTCCACCTGAGAATTGGATCTGCCCCATTATTGAATTCATGACCTAAAATGAGTTGATAAAATGAATACAGGGGGTAGATATAGCGCATGCGTAATTGTGGGTCCACATAGTACCGAGTACTGGAGGTACCCTTTTTTTTCCTCTAAGATGAATAATGAATGCCGCTAATTAAGGTGTACAGATCCAATACGAAGCATTGTCCGTGCAACGAGGGGGCAAAAATATCCAACTAAAGTCTACCGTTACTTGCTCTTGGATCTAATATGCCATTTCACACTCGGACGCTGATAGGACGATCCTGTCAGAGGCTCTGTTGAGCCCAACGTGATCTATGTATTTCATCAAATCCGTCCATCAATCTTAAAAGATCATTTCAGGGTAATACCCAAAAAATAAGGCAGATAGAAAGCTCGAGTGGACCACACCATATGAAGCAATGGTGACAATGACCCACCGTTGAAACCTTCCTAAGGCCCACCTTGATGTTTATCTGAAATCCAACCTGTTCACAAGGTCACATAGACCTTATATGAAGGGAAAACATAAATATCAGATTGATCCTTTATGAAGGGAAAACATAAATATCAGATTGATCCAAAATTTTTGTGGCATCTAAGAGGCTTTCAGCAGTAAGAGTTCATTCCTCACTATTTTCTCTAGTAGTGGTCCACTTGATTATTTTATATTTTTAAATTCTTTTCGATATTAACTTAGAATGAATTTTCAAAATGAATGAATGGAGTGGATAAAACAAATACATTAAGGTGGACCCTACTGAGGGGGTAGTACCCAATCCACGCACTTCACACTCTACACTGGATTTGTTATTATTCAATTTACAATGCTAAAGCATTGTAAACGAGCCATCATTATTTGAAATTGTAATCAATGCATGCAATTCCAAGGCTTGGATTGACAGCTATCGTGCTTTGGCAGTATCCGTCGGGCGCGGCTTCCGTGGATTCCCGGAACCCCGGATCTACCGAGGTAAGTGGATCTCTGACAGTAAGGCCATCTAGATGTATTTTCCTTCCATCCACGCCGTCCATACGTTTTCACATGCTCACTGTTGGGAATCATCCCAAAACTGAAGAAGATACAAATCTCAGGTGAAACAAGCCACAGGAAACAGTGGTGAATGACCATTGAAAACTTCTTGTGGGCCACGAAAGATTTGTAACAGGATGATTTTTATATGGTCCCTTCATCCAGGTCTTTGTGAGCTTATTAACGGGTTGGATGAAAAATAGACATTCCGGTGCAACCTTTGAAAATTTTAATGGTGGGTGTTCAATCACCTATGTTTCCAGTGGTGTGTTCCACTGAGATTTGAATCTGCTTCATTTTCGTAATCATGCCTTAAATTGAGATGTCAAAATAGATGTACGGTGAGGATGTAAGGCACATGCATCATGATGGACCCCACATCAGGATCCTCCCACAAATCCAAAGTAAACAAAGTGGTAAGATTGTGACACGGTTTTTATTAGAGTATAAGCAAGTGGAATTGGGAGAGGAAAAAAAATGCAGGCATCCATGATTGTGTTTCCTCTCTCAAGCAAAATAAGTAAATAAATAAATATAATGATGGGCCACCTAAAGACATCTATTGTGTAATTAATTAAGAAAATCAAATAGCAAGGGTTCATGTACTAAAAAGTACACATGACTTAATTGGTTAATTATTAATATCAACTGGATGATAAATTTAGGATTTCTTTGTGCGTGGTTAGCTCACACACCCCATTGTTAGTACACCTACCCACCCCTATTAGTCACATCACAATGTTAGCCACCACCATTATGGGAATCGATACCATGACCGTCAGTGTTGAAATTAACAAGGCTTTATTAGTCATCTATTTATCTTTAATGTTAGTGGAATTAGACCATTTACTGTTAATACCTTACGTATTTGATTTTCTTCTTCAATTTTGGCATGATCGGGCCATTCATACTCGATATTAACCTAATTGGCTGCACTTAGACTTTCACGTGCATTGACAAACTTGGATGCACATAAGTATACCTATTTTCCAATAATGCATGTCTGTGTGTCTTGAGTATGTTGAGCCCCATTGAAAAACAAAGAAGACCATGTTAGAGCATGGGCACAAAGAGGAGGCAAATTTAAAATTCAGGTGAGCCACACGACTTCAAAAGTGGTTAGGGGAGATGGCTTCCATTGAAGCCTTGGGGTCCACAAATAAATGTTCGGAGGATTAGTAACGGGTAAAAAACATTAAATGATCAATGATTCGTTTACAACTATTGTAATTGAATTTTAATGGTAGGATATGATTATGCAAGAGTAAGGAATAGGGTTGATACTTTAGGTTTACGATGAACAAGTGTATATATATATTGGGGCAAGTTCACTATGATGGAATGGTCTAATGATGATGAGGACAATTAGATTGCTAGATGTAAGTTTAATTAGGTATCTCTATGGTTAGTTTAGTGAATGATCATGTATACAAGCAGATGAAAAGATTGATGAATGCATAGCCTAAAATTAGAGATTTTACACATGTCAGTTAAGGTTGAGAATTGAGGGATTGGTCCATACTCTCGATAGAATTATTTTGGATAGTTTATGCACATTATCACATGTGCCAGAGTGCTGATCAAAGTTATGGGTTAGTGATTATTAATTATACAAGTCTATGGTGGAGATCATATGTTCAATAAAAGGCAGATTGATATCTAACTTTACAAGTTGGCTGTGGGTCAACGTAACTCGATATTGTACGGTTAGAATGTGCAAATTGGGTGTACAAGTGAGTAATCTATGTAGGTAAATTTTAATGTAATTGTGAGGCCTTTATTGAGTAGTTTTGATACATGAGTCGTGGATCATGATCAGGTAGGTTTAAGGAATACTCAACGGCTAGAGTTAAGCAAGTTTATGGACAAACGAGTGGGCTTGTGAGTGTAAATGGCAAAAGTACAAGTGTATACACACACACACACACACACACACACACACACACACACACACACACAAAATCATATAATTTATAATTACATAAGTCAATGGTTCATACTAAACGAATTGATTACGCATATTAATGATCACAACTTACACAGATTGATGGATGGATGCATGCATGCCATGAATGCGTGGATGAATAGATGAATATATGCATGTATGCTTAGATAAATAAAAGTTCACATGCATGCACGAGTATGCATGCGTACCAAAAATTCCAGGTCATTAGAGATCCCCAATCTATAAGCGATTTTACAGTGTCCAACCGACTATAAATTCAGAGCTTTATTAGCTAGTAGGGACTCCAAGACAAACCGATCATCATACTCGAGTCAGTACCATTCACCTTCTATCCACACCCTAAAACATGAAGGTCGAGGATGCGAGCATGTTGCTCTCGTGGAGCATTTGCAGATTTGCATCCTTTAATAGGCCGTTGATCTTCATTACTATCCATTTAAATAATCATATTTAATGCTAATGAAATTGAAGCATTCGCCTTTAATATTTTCCTGATCTTATCATTTCTCTTTAAGATTGACCTAATTAAATCGTCTTCCATATTAGATTAATTAGACCATTCATATTTAATATCAACCTAATCGGATAGATAAATATGGATTTCAGAACACTTCAATAGACTTTAATAAACTTTGTGGCACTTCAACGAACTTTGACAGACTTCAACGCACTTCGACAGTCTTCAACATGCTTTAATAGACTTCAATGAACTCCAACAAACTTTAATAGACTTTAATGGGTTTTAACACACTTCGACAGGTATTGAGGACTATGGTGTATTTTTATATACTTCTAGAGAGCTCGAAAAACTTTAAAAGTTTTGACACATTAAACATCATGGAAGTTTTTAAAGCTTGTCAAGGTTTGTCAAGTCCATCTAAGTGCGCATAATTATTTTTATGTTTTTCTAATTAGAGTAAAATTAAAGATTAAGGACTCTGATTAAGCTGATATTGAAGTTGAATGGTTATATTCAACCAATATTCAAGACAAACTGTTAATTTGGTGGATATAGAAGATCAAAGGTTTAGTTTCACTTATATTAAAGGTAATTAATCCAAATTGACACAATGGAGATTTACTATCTTATTAATTAATGTTGAAGATAAATATATCGAATGTGCTAATATTGAAGATGAGATAAAGCCATCTATCAGGGACACCCAGTACTAGATGCATTACATTAAATAAAATATGTTATGTTGTCTTAACGTGTAACATTGACCAACTACTTTTCAAGTCATTCAGGCCATCGTAATGTATGGATACCATTTTAAAAAGTCCATTAAAAGTACCCCTCCCTCTCCCAATTATACGCCTTGATCCTAAAACTAAGCCTGGTCCATAACCTAAGTGGGCCATGAAATTGTGTCAGATCGTCTAACACGACATCTTATGCTATACGTAAAAATTTGAAGAGTGGAGCTATTAGAACTATGGCTAAGTCCTAGAAGGATGAGTGATTAAGACTTTTTAAAGATCATGCCTTAATTAAAACTAATTAGCAATCAAACTAATTAAAGTATTAACACTTAATTAGCTTCCAACCTTAAGTCGACCTAATCGCATAGACTACAAATGATAAAGCATTAAAGCAACTAATCTACTCCATGAAAATATATATTGTGTGTAAATCTATATGTAATAGTCAGCCTTCTGGATTGACTGTCAAGCTATAATTTAATGGGTAAAGGTGATGTGGCATACATGTACTTACTGAATCCTTTTTAGATTTTAGAAGTTGTCGATTCGTAAAAGTCTTCTGAATTATGTAAAGGCTCTAGAACTTAGCCCAGACATAACCCTATGTGAAAAATAAACTGGTAGATTAGTTGGGGATCAGTTGTGGATCACAATGATGGTCTTCTTTTTATTTTCTAGTGTGTCATCCAGTGGATATGACGAGAATTTTGGTGCACAGTTGATCTTTTGAATTAGAGATCAAGATTGAAGATGTACGGTTCAATTGGTTTAGACAATCATTGATTAAATTTTTGTTATGATCATACACACACAAATAAACGTTCCGTGGATTAGTAACGGGTAGAAAATATTAAATGATTAATGGTGTGTTTACAACTATTGCAATTGAATTTTAATGGTAGGATATGATTATCACTACAAGAAAACGGATTTTTACCGACGAAAGTATTACCGACGAAATAATTTTCGTTGGGAAAAACCATTTTTCCCAACGAAATGAAAAAATCGTCGGTAAAATTTTTTCGCTACCACTAAATTCATTCCCGCCATACACTTTTACCGACGAAATAAAAAATTTGTCGGTAAAAAGCTTATTGCCGACGAAGTAACCCGTCGCTAAAAAAGATAACAGAAAACTTCACTTTTACAGACGAAACATTTCGTCGGTAAAAGTCTTATTGCCGACTGTTCTTGGTCGTCGGTAATAAAAGTCCTTATTCCCACCAAGAGTGAGAAGGACTTTTACCGACGAAAAATTTCGTCGGTAAAAGTTTTTGTACTTACTTTTACCGACGAAATTTTTTGTCGGTAAAAGTCTTTTAAGTTCTTAACCCACGCGACCGTCCCTCATTTCTTCCCCTCTCTCTCTCTCTCTCTCTCTCTCTCTCTCTCTCACGGCCCTCACCGTCCGTGGCCGTCTCTCTCATCGCTGACCACCGTCGTCCAGCATTCGGTCACCTGCGTCATACCATCTCTGCCGACCACCCATCTCAGCCGACCATCTTACCGGCGTCCCACCGCCGCTTGCCAAAAACCTCCGCCGGCCTCCGTACGCCGCCGCCACCTCGGTAACCCTCTCCCCCTTCCTTCTTCCTCCATTTCCCCTCTCTCCCTCTCTCCTCGTTGTTCATTGTGGGGCCCACTTCCAAAATCCAATGCATGTGGGTCCCACCGTCGCTGTCCAATGCATGTGGCCGGGTGGGTCCCACCGTCGCTTTCCATCGTCCATTGCATGTGGGTCCCACCGTTGCTTTCCATCGTCCATTGCATGTGGGGTCCGCCTTAGCTGTCCATTATTTGGTGGGGCCCACTGATTTAGTAAATTCCTAATTAGGGATTTCGAAATTAAAATCTCCTAATTAGGGATTTCGAAATTAAAATCCCTAATTAAGGATTTTAAATTTTAAAATCCAAATTGTGATTTACAAATTAAAGAAAACATGAAATTGTGGGGCCCACCGTCGCTGTCCACTGCCTGTGGGTCCCACGTCGATGTCCACTGGCTGTGGGGCCCACCGTCGCTGTCCACTAGCTGTGGGGCGCACCGTCTCTGTCCACTGCCTGTGGGACCCACGTCGCTGTCCACTGGTTGTGGGGCCCACCGTCGCTGTCCACTGTTTTGGATGAAGCATATATTTGTGTGGAGTAAACTATGTGGGGCCCACAGTGATTTATGTATTTTATCCACTCCATCCATCCATCTTAGCAGGAAATTTTAGGTATGGTGCCAAAAAATGAAGCATATCAAAACCTAAAGTGGACCACACCACAAGTGTGAACTGAATGTCTATCATTGAAAAATTCTAAGACGACACAGAAGTTTTGGATCAAGCTGATATTTGTGTTTTCCCTTCATCCATATCCATGTGATCTTATGGACAGGTTGGATGACAAATAAAGATCATAGGGGAGCCTGGGAATGGTGGAAATCATTATTCCCACTGTTTACCATGGCATGGTCCACTTGAGATTTGGATATGCTTAAATTTTGGGCTCAACCACTAAAATGAGCTAAAAAAACATAAGGACGAAATAGATAAATCACATACATTCTAAGTGGGCCCAACTGAGTTTACTCTACATGATAAGAGATAAGAGCGTGCAGAGTTACTCCGCACGCAATCCGATTCCCATGGTGGGCCCCATACATACTTATTTGTTCAGAAAATAGCAGTCATTAGGTATTTGATTAGACTTGATTCATGGTGTTGATGATTCTATCATTTTTATGTGCTTGTGTATCTTGAATTGATGGAGCAAACCCGGATGTGCGTCGGAGCTACCCGTGGTTGATTTATGTGGATGTATGTTGTGGATGTATTTGGCTTATTATTAATAGTTATTTTTTGTCCACAAATGGTAGTATAATAGAATCAGTTAGCCCATTTGGAGATTTCTATATTGCCGAGCATAGATAAAGTGTGTTTTGGAGGTATATAAATTTGTCAAATTGTCCTGTTGGACAGTCTAAGGTTGGATAGATTGGAATGTTATCATTGTTTGTCATTTACATGCTCTGTCATTAGTTTCGTGCGGTAACTCTCCTATTCTCTCTGGATATGTTTCTTATGTTTAATTCCATTGTCAATTTAATCCACACAATGTATGGATAGTTGACGTGGAAATGAAATGTAAGATAAATATATCTGGAGAGATAGGAGGAGATGCTATCGAAATTTAGGCTTGAGCATTTAAATGGAAATAATGATAGCATTTCAATCTATCCATCCTTGGATGGGCGACTGATTTTATTATATTATCATTTAGTGGCAAATTAGATGACGAACATGATACTTGTGATTAAGAGTAGTTGATTGATGTTGATGTTGAGCGGGGGTCCCTGGAAGGTGGGAAGTGCAGTTTAGACCATGATGATGAAGCTGTCCTGTTCCTATGGACAGCAATATGGGTGGCCTGGCCATTTGGACAGGCCCGTGTTTATGTATTAGCTCGAAATTAATGGAGCAGACCCGGATGTGCGTCGGAGCTATCCGGGTGTTGAACGGGGGTCCCTGGAAGGTGGGAACCGCTGTTATGACCATGATGAAGTTGTCCATTTCCTATGGACAGTAATATGGGTGGCCTGGCCATTTGGACAGGCCCGCTTTGTGTGGAGCAGACCCGGATGTGCGTTGGAGCTATCCTTGAGTTGCTTGAGTCTCCAAGACCTACACCCTAAACCCGAAACCATAAACCTAAAACTAAAACCTATAAGCTACGGCTAAACCGAAACCTAAACTCAATTCATCTAACTCTAAACCTAGACCCAAACTCGAAAACCTAACCTTAAACCCGATCCCGAACTCGAAACTATAAACCAATGCGTAAACCTAATCCTAATCTCAAATCACCTAACCTAAACCTACATCAATTCCTAAATACATTCACCTAACCTAAACTTAGACCCAAACTCGATAACCTAACCTTAAGCCCGATCCCGAAGCCGAAATGCTAAACCTAGGCCTAAACCTAATCCGAAAGTCATGTCACCTAACCTAAACCTACACCTATTCCTAAATCCACGACTCTCACCTAAACCTAGACCCAAACTCGAAAACATAACCTTAAGCCCGATCCCGAACCCGAAATCCTACACGTAGGCCTAAACCTAATCCTAAACTCATGTCAACTAACCTAAACCTACACCTATTCCTAAATCCACAACTCTCACCTAAACCTAGACCCAAACTCGAAAATATAACCTTAAACCCGATCCCGAACCCGAAATCCTACACGTAGGCCTAAACCTAATCTTAAACTCAAATCACCTAAACTAAACCTACACCTATTCCTAAATCCATTCACCTAACCTAAACTTAGACCAATACACGAAAATGTGACCCTAAACCCGATCCTGAACCTGAAAATGTAAACCTATGCCCTAAACCTAATCCTAAACTCAAATCACCTAAACTAAACCTACACATATTCCTAAATCAATTCACCTAACCTAAACCTAGACCCAAACTCGAAAACCAAACCCGAAACCCTGATCCCGAACCTGAAAATCTAAACCTATGCCCTAAACTTAATCCTAAACTCATGTCACCTAAACTAAACCTACACCTATTCCTAAATCCATTCACCTAACCTAAACCTAGACCCAAACACGAAAACCAAACCCGAAACCCGATCCCGAACCCGAAAATCTCAACCTATGAAGAAACCTAATCCTAATCTCAAATCACCTAAACTAAACCTACACCTATTCCTAAATACATTCACCTAACCTAAACCTTGACCCAAACACGAAAACCTAACCCGAAACTCAATCCCGAACCCGAAAATCTCAACCTATGCCTAAACCTAATCCTAATCTCAAATCACCTAAACTAAACCTACACCTATGCCTAAATCAATTCACCTAACCTAAACCTAGACCCAAACACGAAAATGCGACCCAAAACCCGATCCCGAACCCGAAACTCTCAACCTATGCCCTAAACCTAATCCTAAACCCATGTCACCTAACCTAAACCTACACCTATTCCTAAATCCATTCACCTAACCTAAACCTTGACCCAAACAAGAAAATGTGACCCTAAACCCGATCCCGAACCCGAAAATCTCAACCTATGCCCTAAACCTAATCCTAAACTCATGTCACCTAACCTAAACCTACACCTATTCCTAAATCCATTCACCTAACCTATACCTTAACCCAAACAGGAAAATGCGACCCAAAACCCGATCTCGAACCCGAAACTCTCAACATATGCCCTAAACCTAATCCTAAACTCATGTCACCTAACTTAAACCTACACCTATTCCTAAATCCATTCACCTAACCTAAACCTTGACCTAAACAAGAAAATACGACCCAAAACTCGATCCCGAACCCGAAAATCTCAACCTATGCCCTAAACCTAATCCTAAACTCATGTCACCTAACCTAAACCTACACCTATTCCTAAATCCATTCACCTAACCTAAACCTTGACCCAAACACGAAAATGCGACCCTAAACCCGATCCCGAACCCGAAACTCTCAACCTATGCCCTAAACCTAATCCTAAACTCATGTCACCTAACCTAAACCTACACCTATTCCTAAATCCATTCACCTAACCTAAACCTTGACCCAAACAAGAAAATGCCACCATAAACCCGATCCCGAACCTAAAAATCTCAACCTATGCCCTAAACCTAATCCTAAACTCATGTCACCTAACCTAAACCTACACTTATTCCTAAATCCATTCACCTAACCTAAACCTTGACCCAAACACGAAAATGCGACCCTAAACCCGATCCCGAACCCGAAAATCTCAACCTATGCCCTAAACCTAATCCTAAACTCATGTCACCTAACCTAAACCTACACCTATTCCTAAATCCATTCACCTAACCTAAACCTTGACCCAAACAAGAAAATGCGACTCTAAACCCGATCCCGAACCCGAAAATCTCAACCTATGCCCTAAACCTAATCCTAAACTCATGTCACCTAACCTAAACCTACACCTATTCCTAAATCCATTCACCTAACTTAAACCTTGACCCAAACACGAAAATGCGACCCAAAACCCGATCCCGAACCCGAAACTGTCAACATATGCCCTAAACCTAATCCTAAACTCATGTAACCTAACCTAAACCTACACCTATTCCTAAATCCATTCACCTAACCTAAATCCTTGACTCAAACAAGAAAATGCGACCCTAAACCCGATGCCGAACCCAAAAATCTCAACCTATGCCCTAAACCTAATCCTAAACTCATGTCACCTAACCTAAACCTACAACTATTCTTAAATCCATTCACCTAACCTAAACCTTGACCCAAACACGAAAATGTGACCCAAAACCCTGATCCCGAACCCGAAACTCTCAATCTATGCCTTAAACCTAATCCTAAACTCATGTCACCTAACCTAAACCTACACCTATTCCTAAATCCATTCACCTAACCTAAACCTTGACCCAAACAAGAAAATGCGACCCTAAACCCGATCCCGAGCCCAAAAATCTCAAGCCTATGCCCTAAACCTAATCCTAAACTCATGTCACCTAACCTAAACCTACACTTATTCCTAAATCCATTCACCTAACCTAAACCTTGACCCAAACACGAAAATGCGACCCAAAACCCGATCCCAAACCCGAAAATCTCAACCTATGCCCTAAACCTAATCCTAAACTCATGTCACCTAACCTAAACCTACACCTATTCTAAATCAATTCACCTAACCTAAACCTTGATCCAAACACGAAAATGCGACCATAAACCCGATCCCGAACCCGAAACTCTCAACCTATGCCCTAAACCTAATCCTAAACTCATGTCACCTAACCTAAACCTACACCTATTCCTAAATCCATTCACCTAACCTAAACCTTGACCCAAACAAGAAAATGCGACCCTAAACCCGATCTCGAACCCAAAAATCTCAACCTATGCCCTAAACCTAATCCTAAACTCATGTCACCTAACCTAAACCTACACCTATTCCTAAATCCATTCACCTAACTTAAACCTTGACCCAAACACGAAAATGCGACCTAAAACCCGATCCCGAACCCGAAACTGTCAACCTATGCCCTAAACCTAATCCTAAACTCATGTCACCTAACCTAAACCTACACCTATTCCTAAATCCATTCACCTAACCTAAACCTTGACTCAAACAAGAAAATGCGACCCTAAACCCGATCCCGAACCCGAAAATCTCAACCTATGCCCTAAACCTAATCCTAAACTCATGTCACCTAACCTAAACCTACACTTATTCCTAAATCCATTCACCTAACCTAAACCTTGACCCAAACACGAAAATGAGACCCAAAACCCGATCCTGAACCCGAAACTCTCAACCTATGCCCTAAACCTAATCCTAAACTCATGTCACCTTACCTAAGCCTACACCTATTCCTAAATCCATTCACCTAACTAAACCTTGACCCAAACAAGAAAATGCGACCCTAAACCCGATCCCGAACCCGAAAATCTCAACCTATGCCCTAAACCTAATCCTAAACTCATGTTACCTAACCTAAGCCTACACCTATTCCTAAATTCATTCACCTAACCTAAACCTTGACCCAAACACGAAAGTGCGACCCTAAACCCGATCCCGAACCCGAAAATCTCAACCTATGCCCTAAACCTAATCCTAATCTCATGTCACCTAACCTAAACCTACACTTCTTCCTAAATCCATTCACCTAACCTAAACCTTGACCCAAACATGAAAATGCGACCCTAAACCCGATCCCGAACCCGAAAATCTCAACCTATGCCCTAAACCTAATCCTAAACTCAAATCACCTAAACTAAACCTACACCTATTCCTAAATCAATTCACCTAACCTAAACCTAGACCCAAACTCGAAAACCTAACCTTAAACCCGATCCCGAATCCAAAAATCTAAACCTATGTCTAAACTTAATCTTAAACTCAAATACCATAAACTAAACCTACACTTATTCCTAAATCCATTCACCTAACCTAAACTTAGACCCAAACTCGAAAGCCTAACCCAAAACCCGATCCCGAACCCGAAAATCTCAACCTATGACTAAACCTAATCCTAAACTCATATCACCTAAACTAAACCTGACTCTAATCTTTGCATTGTAAATATGGATAAGAGTTGGATACAAGCTAAGAATCGGTTTGGCCCAGAGTATAAAGAAGGTGTTAAGGAGTTCATGGAATTTGCGAGATATCGGGCAGATTCAGGTAATAGAATTAGGTGTCCATGCCGAAAATGCAAGAACATGATTCACAAGACATTGGACAAAGTGGAAGATGATTTGTTCATAGTTGGGATTGACCAGGGTTACACTTGGTGGATTCATCATGGTGAAGACTTCCACCAAAGAGTTGAGGCCACTGAAGTCCTTGCTGACCCAATTGTGCCTAATGACGAGGATGAAGATGTTGACGATATGCAAGATATCATTGGGGATGTGTTAAGGAGAACAATTGCGGATACTGATTTTGCAGCGACAAGTACTAGCCAGGATATTCCTCCTATGGGTGATGCCGAATCAGAAAAGTTTAGTAGGTTGTTGAGGGATGCGCAACGTCCACTCTATCCGGGGTGTCGGAACTTCTCTAAGTTGAATTTCCTTACAAGGTTACTTCATTTAAAGACAATAAATCGTTGGAGTAACAAATCGTTCGACATGTTACTTGGCTTGTTGAAAGAAGTATTACCTGAAGGTGAGACATTGCCTAAGTCTCATTACGAGGCAAAATCCTTAATGCGAGACTTGGGCCTTGGTTACATCCTCATACATGCATGTATAAATGATTATGTATTGTATTGAAAAGAACATGAAAATGTTGAGGAGTGTCCACAATGTGGAGAGTCTAGGTGAAAATATGACGAAGCTAAGCGTAAGAAAATTCCACAAAAGGTGTTAAGGTCCTTTCCATTGAAACCCAGATTACAAAGATTGTTTACATCGAGCAAGACAGCTGAAGATATGAGGTGGCATAAGGAGAAACGCATTCATGATGATAATACATTGAGGCATCCCGCTGACTCTGAAGCCTGGTAACATTTTGATAAGCAATATGACTGGTTTGCAGAGGATTCTCGCAATGTTCGGCTGGGTCTTGCAATTGATGGTTTTAATCCATTTGGTAATATGAGTAGCTCGTACAGTATGTGGCCAGTGATACTTATGCCCTACAATTTACCTCATTGGTTGTGTATGAAGGAATCATTTTTTATGATGTCGTTGCTTATTCCTGGACCCAAGTCACCGGGGAATGACATTGATGTGTATCTCCGACCGTTAGTAGATGAGTTAAACGAGTTGTGGAGTCAAGGTGTCCAGACGTATGACACTTTTGCAGAACAGACGTTTCGATTGCATGCAGCGGTCTTGTGGACAATAAATGACTTCCCTGCATATGGGAATTTGTCTGGGTGGAGCACGAAAGGAAAGTTAGCTTGTCCTACATGTAGTACTGAGACTTGTTCATTGTCATTGAAGCATGGTAAAAAAAGTGTTATATGGGCCATCGTCGCTTCCTTTCGAGGGATCATAGTTGGCGCATGAAGACGGTAATCTTTGATGGCAAACAAGATCATAGGCTACCACCGAAAGAACTATCTGCAGAAGATGTGTTACAACAACTGAGTAACATTGAAGAAGTTAGATTTGGTAAGGCACCGCACTTGAAGAAGGGAAAACGTACAGTATTGGAGTACAACTGGAGGAAGAAGAGCATTTTTTTTAGTTGCCTTATTGGAGTCATCTGAAATTACGACACAACTTGGATGTCATGCATATTGAGAAGAATATATGTGACAATGTCTTTGGAACATTGATGAACATAGAGAAGAAAACAAAAGACATTTTTAAGGCTCGATTGGATCTACAAGCAATGGATTTAAGGAAAGAGTTGCACTTGCAACCACATGAAAATTCATATACTATACCAGCAGCCTGCTACACATTGACAAAACTAGAGAAAAAACGTGTATGTGAATGGTTGAACAAGGTGAAATTTTTCGATGGGTATGCATCGAATATCTCTCGGTGCGTAAACATTACGGACTGTAAGGTAACAGGAATGAAAAGTCATGACTGTCACGTCCTTCTGCAACGTCTACTACCGGTTGCGATTCGTGGATTCCTTAACAAGGATGTCAGTGCTACGCTGATTGAGTTGGGGATATTCTTTAAGGATTTGTGTTCGAAATCTTTAAATGTAGAGGTTATTAAACGACTGGAGAAGGATATTATCGTAATCCTTTGCAAACTTGAAAGAACATTTCCACCTGCGTTTTTCGATATCATGGTACACCTAGCAATTCACTTACCGCACGAAGTGAAGCTTGCAGGCCCAGTACAATATCGTTGGATGTATCCGATCGAAAGGTGATAGAACAATGATCATAAATTTTTATTAATTCCATAAACTACGTATATCCATGTTTTCATGTCCTAAACATATTGATTTTGTGTACAGATACCTTCACACATTAAAACAATATGTGAGGAATAAGGCATGTCCAGAGGGATCCATTGCTGAGGCGTACATTGATAATGAGTGCCTGACATTTTGCTCCATGTATCTTCGTGGCATAGAGACTAGATTCAACCGAGAAGATCAGAATGCCGATGAAGGGCAGGAGTATGAACAAGGACTCATATCTGTATTCGCACATAACGTCCGTCCTTTAGGATCGCCGACGTTTCAGGATATGGACCTTCGGGATCAAGCGAAGGCGCGGTGGTATGTGTTGCATAACTGTGAAGAAATAGAGTCGTACTTGGAGTAAGTCTTCGCACATAATTGTATATCTACAGATAGTTTTAATCTCAAAATTTCTTGCTTACAACGTACCAATTGTGTATAGCGAACACATCGAGGAGATGAAGTCCCAATACCCTACAAATTATGATCGAATGCATCAGGATTTGTTTCCAGAATGGTTTGCAAAATGTGTAAGATTAATTTACCTTCTATCTCACCACACTTACAATATTGTTGTATTGTACAATATTTACACGTAAGTTTAAATGCCTAAACGTACATTTATATTCTGTACGTGATGATAGATGAAAATGTTGCGCGCTAGTAACTCTGTGGATGCGTCTGATGCGCTCTACTCACTGACGTGTGGCCCTGATAGACGTGTATCTAGATATACAGGTTGTATTGTAAACGGGATTCGGTTCCACACTGAGGAGCGTGAGAAATATAGGACCACAGAAAATAGTGGTGTGATTGTGAAATGAACACATGAGGAGGTCGAAATTGATTTTTATGGCGTCTTGACGGATATTATTAAGCTGAGTTATTGTATGAGAAAGCGGGTGTACTTATTTAAATACGATTGGTGGGACATTGGAAATAAAAAGTTGGGAATACAGACTGATAACTACTTCACGAGCGTAAATTTATCTCGGAAGTGATTTAAAGATGACTCATTTATCATAGCCGGCCAAGCCGAACAAGTATTCTACCTCGCTGACACCAAGTTAGGCGGCTCTTGGCACGTGGTGCAGAAAATAAAGCTCAGGAACATATTTGACGTTCCCGAAGTAGACGTTGAAGATAACGATGAAGGGAGTAATAGATCGACGTCAGTTGAACAAGCATATCAAGAAGACATGCCATCTTGGGATAGAGGGAATGATCCAAATGTTGATATTGATGTGGTGCAATTGAATGGAGATGATGTGCCACCTGATCATGTTGATGCCTCAATCATAAATGACAATGTTAGAGATGATAGCGCTTTCATCGATGACAACGTTGCAGAAGATGAAGAGGAAATTCTGATCAGCGATAGTGATGGTGAAGAAGAAAGAGTCCTAAGCGATAATGATTCAGACGACGATTATTAAATGTATACAAGATGTACATGTAATTTTCAATTCGATTAATTTGATTATTACATGTATATATATTTTACAAGTCATGATTTTTTTTTCTGAATTGACTTGTTTATAATCTACATTTACAGTTAAGTCACTTTCTGATCATGTCCTCCACAAACTGGAGCATAGCGGAAGCACGCAGCATACTTCATCAGCTGTTGCGGATGGACTTTTCGGCCCTATATTCTTCTGGTAGGGCCAGAGAGATACTCGGTCTGGTCGAGAAATGTAAGGAGGAAGACGATGACTCGGATGAAAGATTATACAATCTCAAAGAAATTCCGGACCTGATTGAGGAATATAACCGCTGAAAAACTTCATATGGAAGATGCGACATTATCACTTGCACATCTGAATGGAGTCTCGAGAGATCAGATTTCTCCTATTGTGACTGGCATGTTGGCTGTAACAATGTCGAGTGCTTCATACAGCTTGACATATACATCTGCAGCGTACGATAACTTACGCAGGGAGTATTTCGGATAGTTGATCCGAAGTTGATTTGTATTACAATGAAATATATGTATTTAATATAGAATGACAATGTGTAATGGATTTTTCAACTTTTATAGTCTGTTTACGATTTTATTATATTCTGCTTGCATTATAGTGTAATGGTCTAATCATACTTTTATCATCTCTCTAAGCATAAGCACAAATTCACTCTACAATGATGTTCATAAACTTGCATTGACATTGTTTAAATTTATAAGTTTGTATTTCAGATATATTCAGTCATGACACCAGGTGGGAGATCAGGTCGTTCACGCACTGGATCTACCCCTTCCACCCGTGATGCGACGCAGACAGCATCGACGTCGCACGGTGCATCACAGTCATCTGATCCTTCGGTTCAACATACATCGGGCACTGCATGTAAGTCTAGACATTTATTTAGTGATTTCTGTTTATATGTTACTTACATATATCTTTTTGCAACAGCATCTTCTACCAACCGACGAGGACGTGGACCCACGCATGAGTTAGTTTTAAAGCGACTTACGCGTGAGGGTAGGGTGGCGGTAGAGTTCCCACAGGACTGCCTTAGACCTGTTGGGGACAGTGCCAGACTGTTTACGTCTGAGGTCGGTGTCCTATGCCGATCTCTGATCCCTGCCACCACCCCCCGTTGGACTGACGTGACAGATGATGTGCGACAGCTCATCCGTCAGTGCCTTCAGGTAAAGTTTAGTAAATTAAAATTTTCTTTTGTGAAAGTTCATTTACGGTTAAGTCCTATTGTTAATAAGTTTATTGCCTTAATTTATTATTTACAAAACTGCAGGATAAATTTGACTTTGATTTGAATGTTCCCTACATTTCTCATGCCGTCGACGACATGATTAGAGAGCGGTTCAAGGAGTACCGCGGAGAGTTGCACCAGCGGTACAAGCAGTGCAGGACACATGATGAGGCCGTACTGTCCG
Source organism: Liriodendron chinense (assembly GCA_003013855.2). Classification (NCBI taxonomy): domain Eukaryota; kingdom Viridiplantae; phylum Streptophyta; class Magnoliopsida; order Magnoliales; family Magnoliaceae; genus Liriodendron; species Liriodendron chinense. The sequence continues at coordinate 5,616,723 of ML058484.1, read as the reverse complement.
CACCGCCACACGTTACTACAGACGACTGGCGGATACTCTGCGAGAGATTTTCGTCGGAGGCTTTTCAGGTAATATTTACATGTACGATATCTTAAGGTAATAATTAAATTCGCAATTAATAGAAATGTATTTTGTATAATGTGTTCAGAAGAAGAGTAGAATAAATTCTGCGAACAGGGAAAAGTTACAAGTGAACCACACGTAGCTGGTTCAAAGTCATTTGTACGACATCATTACGACATGGTAAGAAATTATTGATGATTATTAAGTTAATATATTATTTTGATTGGCATTTATTATAAGTCTTTTTTCTTTTCGATTGCACAGCGAGATTCCGTCACCGGCCAGGAGCCTGGACCAGTAGACCTTTACAGAGGGACTCACTGTCGGCATACGATGGGATCTTGGGTTCATCCTAGAGCCAGTGAGCATTGGGTAAAAATCTTTACTTTGTAAAATTTAATTGCGCATTGATTGATAATAATGTCATTCATGTCATTTTTTATGAAATTTCATATCTTTTCATTACAGGCGGCGATGGACACCATACGCAGTCAGCTCACTCCCGATGGTAGTCAGCGGAGTGAGCCAGAAATCCTAAGCGAGGTTCTTGGCACCCGTTCTGGATATGTGCGTGGGCTTGGCCATGGTGCCAAGCTCATGGCACAAATTAGAGGTGGCTCCAGCCGATCCGTAGCTGGTGAGAGCGCTCAACGCCGAGCTGATATCGCAGAGAGAGAGGTTCAGCAGCTACAGGTCATCGTCGATGAGATTCGAGAGCAGCTGGAGAGGCAGAGAGAGGAGGAGCAGAGGCGTAGGGAGGAGGAGGGGCAGAGGCGTAGGGAGGAGGAGGAGAGGCGACGGGAAGAGCAGGAGAGGAGGATTGAGGAGTTGCGGCAGGAGCGGCAGGAGCATGAGCGACGGATGCAGGAGATGTTTCAGGCTCTCGCTGCACGCCTTGGCGCCGATGCCCCGCCACCTCCGTCTTCATCTTCCTGATTATTTCTTTTAATATACGACTTTTAACTTATATGTATTTGTGTGTGGATGAATATTGTTTGTTTGTGGATGTGGAATGGATTATTTGTGTATGGATGGTGTAGTTTCTATTTATTCGTATGTATGTGGATGTGAATAGGAGAAAAATGTATATGTTTCTTTACAGGTGTATATCAGGAATTTTCCTAAATTTTGAAAACAAATGGAACCGGGACAGGAAATACTATTACCGACGAAATTGTTCGTAGGTAAAAAATGAAAAAGTTTTTTACCGACGAAATTTTTCGTCGGTAATAAAACTGAAAAACTTTTACCGACGAAATTTTTCGTCGGTAATAAACCTGGAAAGATATTATCGACGAAATATTTCGTCGGTAAAACTTTTACCGATGAAATATTTCGTCGGTAAAAGTTTTTTCACCGACGTATCATTTTTATTTCCGACAAAAATTCATATATTTTCCCGACGAATTTTTTTGTCGGTAATGGTTTTATTATTACCTACGAAAATTTTTTTCGTCGGTAAAAACCTTTACCGACGGCCTTTCTGCGACGATGTTAGCCGCGAAAAATTTCGTCGGGAAAAAGATTTCCCGACAAAATTTTACTGATTACCGACGAAATCATTCGTCGGTAAAAATGAAATTTCTTGTAGTGTATGCAAGAGTAAGAAATATGGTTGATACTTTATGTTCACAGATGTAACAAGTTTATGTACATATTGGGGCAAGTTCACTATGATGGAATGGTTTAATGATGATGAGGACAATTAGATTGCTACATGTAACTTTAATTAGGTATCTCTATAGTTGGTTTAGTGAATGATCACATATACAAGCGGATGAAAAGGTTGATGAATGAATAGCCTAAAATTAGTGGTAAAATTAGAGATTTTGTACACGTTAGTTAAGGTTGAGAATTGATGGATTGGTGCATATTCTCGGTAGAATTATTTTGGATAATTTATACACATTATCACATGTGCCAGAGTGCTAATCTAAGTTATGGGTTCAGTGATTATTAATTATACAAGTCTATGGTGGAGATCATAGGTTCAATAGAAGGCAGATTGATATCTAATGATACAGGTTGGCTGTGGGTCAATGTAATTCGATATTGTATGGTTAGAATGTGCAAATTGGGTGTACAAGTGAGTAATATATTTAGGTAAATTTTAATGTAATTATAAGGCCTTTATTGAGTAGTTTTGATACATGGGTCGTGAGTCATGATCAGGTAGTTTTAAGGAATACTCAACGGTTAGATTTAAGCAAGTTTATGGACAAACGGGTGGGCTTGTGAGTGTAAATGGTAGAATTAACAATTTAACTAATAATGCTAGAATAACAATGTGCTCAATTCAATCACAAACACAAGCATGTATAATGGTTCAACTGCGTGTCTACTCCACTCTTGATTGTCGTACTCATCCCTTGAATACACCAGATTTCACTAAACAGAGATTTTAAATCATGTTCACCTGTCGACCTTTGAACGAAGGTTTTACAATAGGTTCAACTCTCAACCTAGGTGTTTCAACCAGTTCCACCCAGCTGAGGTGTTTGTGAGTTCCACCTAAGTGTTTGTGTGTTCCACCTAACCCAAGAGTTTTTACAAGTTCCTCTCAACCTCGTCTTAATCCAAGGACACACATACACTTTTTTCAGAAGCTCCCTACTTGCAGACTTGTTTGAATTTGGGTCACAAACTCTCACACTTAATCCTATTTAGGAAAGAGTGTAACTGGACTTTTACAATTGACGACTTATCGGATTGAGTCCATTTTGTAGCATCGTTCTGAATCGCTTCTTCTAGCTCTCTAATGATTGAATCAACTCCTCATGCTCCTCCAATCTTGGTTTTTAATGCCTCAGCTTCAACGATCTGGGATGACCAAGGTGATAGGAGGTTGGTTGAATCCTCTAAAACTAATAGGAAGTTGATTGCTTAGAGTGATTCACCTAAATGATCTCTAAAAGAGGTTTAGACTAAGGTTTTACCTATAGATTTAGTGTCTAAATATCTAAAGATCACAAGGGAATAAGTTTATTTTCATTTGAGCCTTGAATGCTTCAACATGTGATCAATCACAATGAAGATGACTTGATTGGGTTAAAATTAGAGCATAATGATAGTTATAATATGAGTTGGTTATAATGCATTAAAATCCTTCTCTTAAGCCTAAAAATCGAGTCTCGTATATATAAATTAACAGCTCCAATGATCGAAAAATGGGCAACAACAACTAGCTGTCAGTCAATTAACCCAATCTGTCGGCCAGCCGATGAATTTGGACGTCGGCCAATCGATTCCCTTGAGTGGCTTACTGTCTTATTTAAGCCACATATTGGCTTGTCGATCCGACCTATTGGCCCGTTGACATGGCTCATCGGCCGGTCGAATTAAGCCCAGGACTAATGTTCAGTTGTTGTCCTGTGTTGACCCTTATCAACCTGTCGACCTAATTGGCCGGTTGATCCTGCGGTCGACAACACAATGAATTTTACTATTTGGGGTGTATTTTTACAACAACTCAAGAACCTCTTACGCCTTACCGAGGGTAGTCTTTTGGGACTTCCAAGGCAAATCAATGATTTTTAAAAGTTTACCTATTAGTTCCAAGTCATCTAGATTGTATGGTTGTTTTGGTTCTAAAGGTTTAAGGTCACCAAGGCATCACCGATTTACCTATATCTTCTTTCTTGATGCTTCTTGTCCACTTGAATCTCCATTCTTTAGCTTTCTAAGGCTCAACTGACATTACAACACATGGACGCACGTGATTGACAAATAATGTGCACTAGTATGGCACAAATAAGTGCACTAACATGTCATACCAAAGGGAATGATAGTGGCGTTAGGGTGGCGACGCTCACTATATGTTATTAAATGTAGGGTCCACAGTGTTATTTATATGTTATTAAATCTAACAATAAGGCGTGAACTCAAGATTTAGGAACAAATTTAAATATAGTATCCAATTTTACATGAATCATAAGAGGTAAATGTAAAGGCTTACCATTAAGATATAGTATCCAATCAACAGTGGGGATTGAACGCTTACCATTAAAAACTTCTTAGGGGCCACAGAAGTTTTCGATCAATTTGAATCGCTGATATTTTTGTTTTCCCTTCTTCCATGTCTATGTTAATTTATGAACATGTTGGATCTCAAAAAAACGTCATGGTGGGCCCTAGGAAGGTTTCAACGGTGGATGTCACTGTCCTCACTATTTTTTGTGATGGGGTCCACTTAAGCTTTGGATCTGCCTCATTCTTTGGCTCATGCCCTAAAATGATCTATCCAAATGGATGGACAGTGTGGATACAACACATATATCATGGAAGGCCCCACAGAATTTGGTGACGTCACTTTAGTAGCCCAATCTTGCTACTCACGTTGTAGTAACTAATCCGTGGGCGTCCCAAATCTGGGCAGGATTGCACACTACCCCCACCCGATCTAGCTAGGGACGGACGGTCTTATCAAAGGGCTCTGTGGGGCCTACTGTACTGTATATATTTTTTATCCACACTATCTGTCTATTTTTTCATATCATTTTAAGGAATAAGACAAAAAAAAAGGCAGATCTAAGGCTCAAGTGGGCCACACTACAAGAAATAGTTGGAATTGGGTGTCTGCCATTGAAAATTTCTTGGGGCCACAGAAGGCTCTAATTAAGCTGATTTTTGTGTTTTCCCTTCATTTAAGTTTGTGTGACCTAATGAAGAGGTTAGATGGCAAATGAACTTCATAGTGGACCCTAGGAAGGTATTAATGATAGTCGTTCCATTCCCATTGCTTTCTGTGGTGTGGTGTGATTGATTTGAGATTTCTATGTGCCTTATATTTTGTGATTATGCTCTAGAAAAATAAAGAAAAATAGATGGACGATGTGGATCTAATACATAAATCATGTTGGGCCTAAGGAAGTGGAACACGTTAAAAGTTGGGTTATCTACTACACGAACGGAGAAAATCTCTCCAACACAGGACAATTTTGAATTTTTTTAAAAGAGTTGTGGAGCGCATTCTAAATGCACCATTAAGCTAGACCTCCGTTGTAAAAAAAATCTGCAAAAAATTATGGAGCGCTTTCCACGTTCGGCGTTAACAAACAACACTAAACGTCAAATGAGTCTCATCCGATGAGTTTTACTCTGCATCATGTGAAGGGTGGTCCCCATACAGCTCAAACGCATGGTAATTACAATGTGTTCTAGTGCATGTAATATTGCCCATTTAAAGAACTGATTAAGACTAGACAAGGAGCTGGTTTGCTCATGTCATGAATCAAAATCCAGTCTATGACAGCCACTATTAGGGACCACACGTTCAGATGGTCCAACCCAATAATTTGTACCATTGATGTTCAAGTTACAGCCACTATTATTTTCCCAGAATCATATAAACCGATGAAATTAACCTATAATATTTAGAGTTGAATGTAGGCCGTTGAAAATTTTCTCTTTTATTGTTCCAAATTCATCAACAGATGTTAATGTCACCATCATCCCTTTTTGGGGATCACTCTTATACCATATATATGATAAGAAGGATGATTACATCACAATCATCCCTTTTTTTCCAATGGCTCCTATAACATAAATATAATAATGTGGATGGTTCCAATCATCTGAGTATTCAATAAGCGCAGTTGGTGGACCAACAGTCCCAAGTCATGACAAACGGAGTAAACTCTTTCCGTCCATTGCCAATAAAAACACTCCTTGGTAGGGATAGTACGGGACTGGGTAGTGACCATTGCTCTATGATCAACACCATAGGAAACAGTGATGATTGAACACCCACCGTTGAAAACTTCTTGGGGGCCATAAAAGTTTTGGATCAAGCTGATATTTGTGTTTTCCAATCACCATTGTTTTCTACGGTGTGGTCTACTTGAGATTTGGGTCTGCCTCATTCTTAGGGGGATGCCCTAAAATGAGCTGGAAAAATTAATGAACGGCGTGGATAAAACACATATATATCATGGTGGAGCCCACTGAGCTTTTCCAGATCCAACCAGTTCTGAGTCACAACCAAATCGGAACTCGGTAGTGATTTTCCAACCCACAGGAAATTTTCTTTTAGTTGTTTACACATTCATATCAAAATTGACCCTTTTTTTATTTTGCGATGGCTCTTATAACATAATTAATATAATAATATGAACGATTCCAAGCATTTGACTATTCAACAAACACACCCCTACTGGTGGGCCCCACAATCCCGACTCAAGACAAGCGAAATAAACTCTTTTTGTACACTAGGGATGTACAAGAATCCTGTAGTGACCCCTCCAGTACCGAGGTCTGTGAACCACACCACAGGAAAAGGTGATGATTGTATACCCACCGTTAAAAACTTCTAGGCCCACTAAAGTTTCAGATCATCAAGCTGATATTCAACAGGTTGGATGGCAAATAAACATTACAGTGGGCTTTAAGAACCTTCTAACGGTGGGCTTTCATTAATCACCATTGTTTCGTGTGGTGGGGTCCACCTGAGATTTGATTTGGATCTGTGGCCCAAAAATGAGCTAAAAAAATAGATGGACGGCATGGATAAAACACATACATCATGATGTGATGGTAGAGTCCATGGAGCTTTTACCACACCGACCAGCACCGGGTCATACCGAATCCAAATCCATTAGGTACACACCTGACGCGCTCCCAGACAGATACTGTGACGTATGTGCTTAGCTAAGTTCTGATGTATCTCAGACTCCTGATGGACGGCTAAGATGAAATTTACAACAACTGTCCACATTCAACTTAAAAAAAGAGGCAACAAGATTGCTCGATGGGATGTTCCAAACAGGATATAATTGGGTCATGGCCCATCCGCGATGGGACACACTAGATTGATGATACGCTGCAAACTTTCAATGCTCCTGCGGTGCACCATTCTTTTTCCTGAATTGCTTGTGCGGGTGCACAGGAAGTTCCTGTAGTCCGAAGTTGTGTGGGGCCACAGAGATGCTCATCATAAATCCACTCCGTCCATCATTTTTTCAAGAAAACAATAGGACAGGAAGCTATAAATTAAGACGATTCAAAACTCATGTAGACCACACTACAAGAAATAGCATATATTGAACACTTACAATCCAAAACTCATGGTCGTCTCTAGAAAGGTTTTCAACGGTGGATGTTTTTGTTCCAACTGTTTCGTATGGTATGGCCGACTTGAGTTTTGGATCTCCCTATTTTTAGATTCTTAGTCCTATAGTGATCTTGCCAAACCGACGGATGAAGTGAATTTTTTAAGAGAAGTTATGTGGGCCCTACATAGCTTTAGATTACAAGAATTTTCAATTGAAGTTATTGCAGTCCGTACAATGTATTATTTCACCGTCACGTGGCTAGTTTTGCATAAAAAACGGTTCCGTCACTTTCGGAGGTGGACGGGAACGAGAGGAGTTGGGATGCTCTTGTTTGCTACAGGAAATGCCTGTTTGTGCTTCAATGTTACGTGGCTGCAACGAGGATCAGATGAGGTGTACTAATAAAAAAAACTGAAGGTAGTAAATTCTTGTTTGTAGCAAACATAGGATACAGATTTGAATAAAAGAACCTCCACTCAGGATGACCAGTCAAATCAAATCACCCTGTAACTGGAAGGAAGACCCGGGTATAGAGATAGTCCTATGCTAGGGGATTTGTGGGGCCACAAAGATGTCCATGACAAGTTCACTTCGTTCATCTCTTTTGTAAGACCACAATAAGATAGGAAACTAAAAATCAAGCAGATCCGAAACTCATGTGGGTCACACCACATGAATTAGTGGGGATTGAACGCTAGGTTGTGGAAGTTTTGTATTAGGATGATAATTATGCCTATAGTTTATCTGAGTGGTAATAATTCTATGAACGATTTGGATGGCACATATATATCATGGTTCTCTTAAGAAAGGTTTCAACAACGGACTTTTCTATTCCCCTTTCGAAACATATGGACAAAGTAGATTTGACATCTGTGTGGCCCCAATAGCCCCAGGCACAGGTATATCTCTGTGCTTAGGTCACTGGCAATCCACGGGGGCACAGGTATATATATCTTTGTGCCTGGGTCACTGGCAGTCCACTTCCGTTTCAAACGGATGGATTGGGTGGTGTGGCACCTTGGTGGTGTATTGACGTGGTGATATTTCAGTATGCATGTGTACAAATACAAGGTCATCATTTCTATAGTTTTAATAAAAGAATTCAATTCCTTTACCAAGGATCCACAACTTTTTTTATATATTGATGAAGATGCTCTAGGCTGGACATAGTTTATTTTGTGCCATAAATTTTTGATTCATTTATCAAAGGAAAGGATCCAGGTTTAGTGACAGTCTATAAATTAGTACAACTTCATAAGTATATTTAAACCATACAAATTGCAAATTCAAACAAGCTTCAAGAAGAAAGGAAGCAGAACCAAGTAAAGATGATACGGATCAACCCCTTCTTCTTGGGCCAAAGATTTGACCATTTCCTAAGGAATTGGAGCTACATCTCTTTTTAGTTTCATGAAGAGTTCTTCCGAGTTTCCACGCCCTTTCGTTACTACAAAAAGGATAATGGTCACCCCACCATTAATTCATTTATTTATGAGTAATAAAAATACATCTCCAACCATGATTGAATTTGTAACTTGTTATCCTCTCACCTGTGTGCCACCAGAAATCGAGCTTGAAGCTCTCGCCTTACCAACGACCCAACCGCCGATGGTTGTTGGTCACGACTATTACCAAAAAGCTCCAATGATGATTCATATTTCACATGGAGTGTGCATCTTTATGTTGGGTGTGTTGGAAACGGACGCCTCAACCTTTATGCAACAGAGGCCACCGATCGGTTATGGTGGAGCTAAAGCAGCAAAGCTACTGCACCGTTTTTGGGCATCCCCAATCGGTCGGTAGGGGTCCCTGATCGATCGGCAGTTTACTTGTTATAATAGGATTCTTTACACACGAAGTTTCTATTCTCGATTTTCTCCTATTTAAGGGGATGTATTACGAGATTAGAGCAATCCTAGACTGGAAAGGGGATTGAGATAAGTTCTAGGTGAGAAAAAGAGCTTGAGAAGAGGGTTTTCTTCTTGGGAAAGCTTGAGTTTTCTCTTGTGGGCTTGTGATCTTGGGTTTTGGGTTCCATCTCTTGTAACTTCTGATATTATAGTAGATTTGTGTCCCTTTGTGCCGTGGTTTTTTACTCGTGAGGGGTTTTTCCACGTTATCTTCGGATTGTGTATGTGTGGTTGGTTGCATGCATTGTGATTGCATTGTGTTGCTTGTTTGATTCAATTTGCTATTTGCGTTTGGCTTTGCTTCCACTGTCGACCCTCCTATCCCAACAATTGGTATCAAAGCGATCGTTGGTGTGTAGCAGAAATTCGGATCTGAGACAAGAGCATGGCATCAGGCATGAGGTTCGATATAGAGAAGTATTTGGAGAAAAATAATTTTAAACTTTAGAATGTGAAGATGAAAGGCCTTCTTGCTCAACAAGGATTGCAAAATGCGCTCTTTGGAAAGTGATCAAAAGCTACGAAATAAGAAGAGTAGAAGAAAATCGATGAAAATGCTAATGTCTCAATCCAATTGAGTGTAGCAAATGACATTCTGTATAACATCATGAATGAGAAAACTGCAGCTGAAACATGGGCGAAGTTGGAAAATATCTACGCGAATAAATCTTTGGAAAATCGCATATATTTGAAGCTTTAGTTGTATAATTTGAGGATGGCAGAGGGGGCCGATGCTAAGAGCCACATCAGCAATTTCAATAGGCTTATTTGCAAGTTGATGGATGTAGATGAACTGATGAAGGACGAGGATCAAGCGTTTATCCTATTGAATTCTCTTCCAGAATCATATGAGTCACTTAAGGACTCGTTGTGCGCAGGTAGGGAGATTATTGGCGTAGAAACCGTTATCTCAACCCTCCAGGTGAAAGTGATGAGAAGGAAAAGCGGCGGCATGGGTCCCTTTACAGATGAGGCACTGGTTATTAGGGGGAGGAATTCTAAGCAGGGTGGAGGATCTTCGTCATCGAGATCTAAATCAAATCGCAAGTGGAAGTACAAGATGAGATGCTGGAATTGTGGGGAAGAATGGCATGTGAAGAGGGATTATTTGAATCTCGAAAAAAGGCAGGAGAAATCTAGAGATTCTTCTAAGGAGGGGACTAATACCGTAGAAGACGGTGGTGATGTTTGTGATATATTAACTGTATTTGGCATAAAGTTTCTTGGTAGAGAGGGGCTCTTGGATTCGGGCGTATCATGTTACGTATGTCCTTATCTGAGTTCATTCATGTTACAAGGAGTATGATGATGGGTCGGTTGTTGTGGGTAATGGCTACGCTCGCAATATGGTGGAGATTGATTCGGTGCGCATTAGGATGTTCGATGGAGCCAAACAGATCCTTGAAAGTGTAAAGCATGTCCTTGAGATGAAAAGAAATGTGATATCTCTTGGTGCACTCGAGGTAAAAGGGTGCAGGTTCATCTACTGTGATCGGTATTGTAAAGTGGTGAAGTGAGAACTCGTAATTATAAAGGCACAGAGGTGCGATAATCTTTATAAGGTAATCGAAAGCAAAATTCATGGTGGAGCTGTGGGATTGACAGCGGGATCTACGGTTGCTCGTATGTGGCAAGAGAAAAAGGGTCATATGAGAAGAGCGACAAGGCGTGTGAAGATGCAAGGATAAAGTCGATGGGACGTGAAAAGCGACGAGACTATGATGATGACGAAGTAGAGGTGGAGGTTGTGCGTGGCAAGGTGGTGCGTAAAGAGTTAAGTCGTGGTGGAGTTTGTTGGAAACGGACGCTTCAACCTTCATGCAACAGAGGCCAGAGACCGGTGAGTCATGGTGGAGCCAAGGCAGCAAAGCTGCTGGACCATTTTTTAGCATCCCCGACCGGTAAACAGGGGTCCCCGACCAGTCGGCAGTTTACTTGTTGTAATAGGATTCTTTGCGCGAGGAGTTTCTATTCTCGGTTTTCTCCTATTTAAGGAGATGTATTATGAGATTAGAGCAATCTTAGATTGGAAAGGGGATTAAGAGAGGTTCTATGTGAGAGAAAGAGCTTGAAGGGGATTTTCTTCTTGGGAAAGCTTGAGTTTTCTCTTGTGGGCTTGTGATCTTGGGTTTTGGGCTTCATCTCTTGTAACTTCTAATATTATAGTGGATTGGTGTCGCTTTGTGCCGTGGTTTTTTACCCATGATGGGTTTTTCCACGTTAAATTCAGATTGTCTTTGTGTGGTTGGTTACATGCATTGTGATTGCATTGTGTTGCTTGTTTGATTCAATTTGCTGTTTATGTTCGGCTTTGCTTCCGCTGCCGACATTTTATCCCAACAGGGTGTTCTTTTATTCTGCAACTTGTGGCCCACGCCAAACTAACTTCAAAAAAAGGATACTTGTACCCAAAACCCACATAGGTGGGTAGGTAGAGAACACCTAGGGCGTAAGACAACTCTTTCTAAGGAACTTGGCAAAATAGCCCTGTAACATCGGTAGAAGGGGTGCCTCCTCACAAAGGGGGTTGTAATGACCAGGCTTGGGCGACTATTTACCAAAAACACGAGTCTCCGCAAAATTATAAGATCATGTATGGGGGTTGACGCCTACCAATGCCGTAAGGTTAAGAAAGTTGGTGACCTAATACAGGGGAGCCGGCGACCGAAGCCCCTGCGAATGGCGGCGAGTTGATAACTGGGTTGGGTACAATGATGGGCGAGAGAGGGAATGAAACCTTCGAGATGGATCGGGAAAAGTGACCTCCGACTCCGCCTATGACTTCACTTTGCGTAACTTAGGTGCCTCCATTTCCTTTTTTTCCAAGAATGAATTCACTGAACCACAACGAATTCAATCCACCTACCCTCCTCCGTACGGTTTAGGGGTAATCGGCGTACTTCTATCAGGGGGGTGTATTTGGCTATATTGAACATACAGGGAATTGGAGGTAGCATTCCACCGATGTCAAGTCATGGACCGGTTCCTCCAGCCCTTTTTCTATGTGTTGGTGTTCTATATGACCGACATAAGACTCGACTTGCTAGATATTATGGAGGTTCAGTGAGCGTCATGTCGAATCTCCGTAGGTCCAGTCCCCAGGACAAATCAATAGGAAATGTTAATTGCTCCGTAGGAATAATAATTCACTCCTATGAAATGAAAGAGTTTCATGAGAATTGTCTTTAACGTTGAATATCATTAATTGACAAATAGGACAAAATGTTCTCGAATCTATAACCCCACCATAATGTATGTGCTATAATCACACGGTTCATACATTCTGCGAGATCATTTTAGACATGAGCCGAAAAATGAGGTAAATCCAAAGCTCTAGTGGACCTCTCCATAGAAAGCTGAAACAATTACACCCACGGTTGAAACCCTCTTAGCCCTTACTATGATGTTTATTTTCCATCCAGTTTTTTTTTTTTTTTAATTTTATTACACACACTCACCCCTCCCCCACACACTCACACCCCCACACGCACACCCACCCCATAGAATCTTACGCACCCCCACCACATGGGTGCTCGAAAATGAAACCTTGTGTTGAAACTCAAGATAGTCTACCACTGAGGCACGGCAATAGGTTTGTCATCTAGCTTGTTCATAAGGTCACACGGACCTGGATGAAGTGAAAACACAAATATCAACTTGATAGTAAACATTTGTGGCCCCCAAGAAGTTTTCAATGGTTGGTGTTTAATCCCCACTGCTTTTTATGGTGTGGGCCACTTGAACTTTGGATTTACTCATTTTTGGGTTCATACCCAAAAATGATCTTGCAAAATGGATGGAGGTGTGGATATAACACATACATTATGGTGGGGCTCACAAAACTCTTCCACGTCAAGGCCCTGCGAGGTCGATGGCAATCTGCATCCCTTTCAAAGATGTTTTGCACATGGGGTACATGCTTTGAATCGGTAATAACCCCCGCGGCACAAGCAATGGTCAGTATCGGAAAAATCCTGTGAACCCCACCACGATGTTTGTATTCAATCCCCCACTATTTCATGTGGTGTAGTCCACTTGAGCTTTGCCTTATTTTTGGGCCCATGCCATAAAATAATCCAAAAATAATAGACTATGGATAAAAAAAAAGCATACATCATGGTGAGATCCATAGACCTTTGACTAGCACAAACCAATACCGCGCCCGGTATTCGATGGGTCTCCACCATATCCCCATCCACAGGCTACAACTCTGGGGAACCACAGACATCATGGTGAGATCCATAGAGCTTTGACTAGCACAAACCAATACCGAGCCCGTTATTCGATGGGTCACCACCATATCCCCCTCCACAAGCTACTACTCTGGGGAGCCGTTTAGGTGTTACTCAATGAGCACCTTAGAGGGTGTTGCCCTCACCATGGGGCCCACCTTGATGTATATGTTGTATATCCATGTTGTCCATCAAAATTTCCCTATCATTTTAGGGCATGGTCCTATGATTGTCGCCCATGCAGGTTTCCGCTCATGCACCCTTCCCTAGCATACTATTCTTTGATTAGGTTGGACTCACTTTTGTTTCCTTGGTTGTACAATATTTTAGAGGTATAAGTCAGATAGGGGGGGATGTGCTTGAGTTTTTTGAGTCGCCACTAGCCAATGAAACTATCCAATCTACGACCCGTATCCATCACCTTATACCCTATACCTTAATGGGTACGAGTATCGGTGGTCATTTCAGGACTGACATAGGCACATGGGCATGGGTATGAGTGCAGTACCCATTGATGGGGTATGGGTATTGATAATATAGTACCCAACATAAACCGACCCATTACCATCTCTATTAATAATGTTAGTAAGAAATCAAGAAATTTGAGAAAATAAAAAATGAAATTGAAAAAATGATTGAGTATTTTTTCTTGTATCTTTCATTGGATGTAATGTTGTATATATAGAGGAAATGGGGCCTAATTAGAGAAGAGTACAATCAATTACAACCAAATAATTTATATAGAAAAGGAAAAAATATAAGAGATTAGGTGAAATCAATTATTCCCCATTTGGCACCATGGATTTGATGAGAAGTCATGGGAAATCACTTGCTTTCCCTTTTTGGTGAAGCGGATTTAATGAGAAGTGGATTTCGTATCCATCACTTTATACCCTATACCTTAATGGGTACAAGTATCAGTGGTCATTTCAGGACTGACATAGGCACATGGGCGTGGGGATGAGTGCAGTACTAATTGATGGGGTATGGGTATTGATAATATAGTACCCGACACAAACTGACCCATTACCGTCTCTATTAATACTGTTAGTAAGAAATCAAGAAAATTTGAGAAAATAAAAAATGAAACTAAAAAAATGATTAATTATTTTTTCTTGTAATTGGATGTAATGTTGTATATATAGAGAAAATAGGGCCTAATTAAAGAAGAGTACAATCAATTACAACCAAATAATTTATATAGAAAAGGAAAAAATACAAAAGATAAGGTGAAATCAATTATTCCCCATTTGACACCATGGATTTGATGAGAAGTCATGGGAAATCACTTGCTTTCTCTGTTTGGTGAAGCGGATTTAATGAGAAGTGGATTTCAAAGGAATTCATGAGAAATCAAAAGTGCATTTCCCAAAACTTTTTCAATTCCTCTCAAAACGGTGATATTTGATGAGAAATCCTCCCCAATGTGGGACCCAATGTGATGTATTCCGAGTTGGGTGGGTCCCTGACCGTGGCATCCATAGTGTGATGTGTGTGTCTTACATCCATGCCGTCCATCCATTTTAAAAACTCATTTTAGAGCATGATCCAAAAAAATTAAGTACATCCAAATCTCAAGTGAACAATAATAACATAAACAGTGGTACTCAACCATTAAAAACTTCTTGTGGGCCACAAAGTTTTGGATCAAGCTTATGTTTGTGTGGTCTCTTCATCCAGCTCTTTGTGACCTTGTCAATAGGTTGGATGGAAAATAAACATTCCAGTGGCCCCCATGAAGTTTTTAATGGTGGGGATTCAATTACTATTGTTTCATGTGGTATGGTCCATCTAAAATTTGGATCTGCTTTATTTAGCCTCACCTTATATGGTGGAAAATCAACAAATGAAATCTCGTTATTTTGATTATTTTAACCTTTTGATTGTTTGGCTCCTTGAACACATGGTCGTTATAAACTTATTGTAATTAATGAATTGAAATATTTAATCCAAGACTGTTTTTAGGAATCCGCCACCTAAATGGAACCCTGTCAAATAAACAGTTTTGATAATTTAAAGAAGCCCCCAAATCTAGCGGCACAAGTCCACACACATCTTATTACAACGCCTTAAGATGCACGCAAGCAAACCTCACATAAATATTAGAATAACCTAAAAATCTGTTCCAATGCATTTAACACATTTTTCTCTCCACAGGTCAGCGCCCACATGAAGCATACCTTGAGTTAGAATTAATTATGAGACAGTGGCCCACTCAAGCAAAACCCAAATGTACTTTTTGGTGGTCCACTTGTTAGGTGGGCCTAGGACACGTGAGAAGAAAAATTGGACAGGAAAAAAGTCTAATGTTATATATTATATAAGCTTGCATGTCTGGCCCATTTAATGCATGTATTTGCCTAATCCTAGTCAGGCCATTCATGGTGGGACCCAATTGATGAATGTTTTTCACTGACTAAAGAAACAGGGATTTTAATAAGAACTTTTCTCTTTAAAAGAAGGAAAAGAAAATCCTTCGAATTTTGTAGCCGGAAGCTGGTGCCAACAAAATGCAGAGAAAATCACTTGCGAAATAGGTCGGGAAAAATCATCTGATCATCTTATTTAGACTCATGTTGAATTAAATTTCTAAAGTGTCCATTTGACTATGATTTTTTCCGTAATGAAGTTATAGAGGAAATTTTCATTAAATCTTCTACTTAATGAGATTCATTAATATGAAGGATTGAAAGTCGTTTCTAGTCTCATATAGGGCTATTTTAGGCCAATGTGGGCTTATTATAAAAAGATTGTATCATAGAAGCTATAACTTATTTATTTCATTGAGAATTGTAAAAATATATTGAAAAGTTGTTTCTAGTCTCGTTTCTAGTCTAATGTAGGGCTATGTTAGGCTGATGCGGGCTTATTATAAAAAGATTATATCATAGAAGCTATAACTTATTTATTTTACTAGGAATTGCAAAAATATATCGATGTAGAACCTATAAATATTTAGAAAAATCTCAGTAAATATACATCTTAATAAATGAGAAAATATCATAATTTGCTCTAAACATTGATTGATACGATGGATCTACCAGAGTAATTATTTTTTATTTGTTTGGAAGTTAGGGCTTTTTAGGGTGGATAGGTATAATTAGCACAAATCTCAACTGCAATAACAACAGTTGAGATTCATCATCATCATAGCCTTGTTTTGCTAATTTTGGTTGGCTACTAGACTAACTTCAGTTAAATCATAGGTCATAGGTCATTAAGGGCTCATTTGGACGCACTTTTTCAAAGGGGAGTTCCGAAGGTGTTTTAAGCATGCTCGTTTGCATTAAAAGTTAATTTCGGCATTAAAAAACACATGTTTGTAGGGTGTGTCCAAACAACCCCAAGCCTTTTTCTTACTAAGTTGAGAGAGAAAAGCAGGAAAGCTAGACATGGCCAAAAACTCAAACTTGGTATACTTTCAAACAGCCCTTTTAAGTTGGGACTTTTCTGTACCAACTCATGGATCAGTGGTAGACTTTGTGAGTTTCAATGCTGAAGTCATACGTCTGAGTGCCCATGCAGCGTGTGTGAATGTCTGTAAAGCAAAGACAACAAAATGCTGTGTGAATGTCTGTAAAGCAAAGACCATAAAATGGTAGAAAAAGCATTCATTGTCAAACCTACTTTTCTCGTGGACATGTGAAATTGTTTCCCATTTTATAACCCAAACAATTCATATATATATATATATATATATATAGAAATTGAACAATAAAATTCATTAGATTACGAAATCGCGCAGCATAATTTTTTTTTTTAAAGTTGGATCAATCCTTCCAATTGAATTAGTATAAGTAAATGATCCATGGATGAAGATACAGAAGTGTACGTGTGTGTATATATAATAGGGAAAATGTACTATGAACTCAACCTCATGGGTCGAGCTATGTGGGCCCCATTGTGATGTGTGATGGGCATCCACACCATCGGTCAGATGTAGCATTCTGTGGATGGAACATGAGCTTAAAACTCAGGCCAATCCATGACTTGAGTGGGCCACACCATAGGCAACAGTTAAGAGTAGATATCTACCCATTGAAACCTTTATGATCATTTATAGGATCGATTGAGATATGGTTGAGAAATCTAGCCCACTCATCGTGTGTGTCCGACTTTAAAAAAAAAGTCATACAAAATTTCAACACTGTTTCAATTGGTATGGCCGACTTGAGTTATGGATACAGCTCACTTTGGAGACATCCCATAATCAATATGAGAACTACCAAATGCACGATGTGTATGTCTGATGCAAATCACAGTGGGGCCCACACAGCTGGACTAGGTCGGGCGCATGCTAACTTCTCCAATATATATTGGTAATGCTCACCTGCATACCATGCATACCAGTTATCACAACAACTTGTGAGCACTTTTTAAGGACTCATTATACATTATGTGAGCCCAAAATCTGAACTGTCCACGTGATGCAGCACCTCAAAAAAACACCAAGGCCTAACTTTCAACCTAATCCAAATCTTTGGTGGGCCGTAGCAGAGACAAAGAGGCAAATCAAGGGAGGAGATTGTTTCCTTTATCTATGGCTGACCAAAGTTTTAGATCAAGGTAAAAGTTGGGCCTTTGGAGTTTTCTAGAATGATGCATCACATGAACAGTTCAGATTTTGAGCTCACATCACATGTGATGAGTTATCAAAAAGTTCTCACGAGTTACACGAGAACTGTTTCGCAGGTGCGCGTTTTCTGAATTTGGACTTTCTTCTTAGCAGCCTTCATTTTGTTGGCCTTTTTTATCAAAAGGTACAATCTTTCAATGCAGGAGAATCTGGAGACGGCCGCCATCAGCTATACATCTCATCAGATCAACGGCTAGGTGAGTTGGCCACATCTTATTGTGAATCCAGACCGTTGGTATCTTTACCTCCAACCGTCCATTCATATCTTTTCATACACATGCAGTTCATATGATGAGTGAACAATACAAAGTGTTTCTGACGGTAGAGATTTACCTTTCGTCCACATGGTTATCACACACGTGGCGATACGTGGACAATATCCAGACCGTTCACTCAATAGGTCCAGCAGTGAATGAAACCCTCCATCGGTGGGGTCCACAAATCAGAGTCTAAAATGACAAGTTGAATGATTTCAGTAACTAGATGGTTAGGATTGTCAGATCAAGGCAATTTTTGGTTGATTTCAAATCAGTGGTGGATATGAACGTTCTGGAACTGATCCATGTTTGCAATTTAAGAGTAAACGGTGTGGAGCATTAGATCGGCTCCCATTTTGTTATTTACGGCCCACCAAATGAATGGACGGTCGTAACAGCTTGCGATGATCCTCGTTCACCTCTGTAGACTGTAATCATTTCAGAAACACGTGGCAGAGTGTGATGCTTTATATACAGGCACTTTGAAATTTCACATGTGGCATGCATGTATCTTAACTCAAACCGTCCAAATAGTGGGGCCCACTTCAGATGGCTCATAAACAAAATTTACACGTGTTTGATTTCAGAACGGGCTGATTAGAAGACACTAGTGACGGTCACAATAAAATAGAAAAATCAACGGTCGAGATTGAGAAAATGAATGCCAATTAATCAAAGGTTTCGATAATTCAATAAATTATAATTTTGTAATAAAGATCCATCGATATTAGATCCCACTATTTGGACGGCTCGATTAACTTGTAAACTTCGTAAGTGCCAGTGCATCGTCTACCAATACTCTTGCAGTGTACCAAATAACTCCGGGTGGACTTTTCTGGACGAATCCGGATCCTATGTTTGGAGCTTTTTATTGGTCCACGGTCATCACATGGTATGCAACCTGATGATACCTCTGATCACAATTAGTGCAACATGTGGACCAATGAAAAGGCTCTGATTTTTCCTGTCCGGACCCTTTCGGAAGCGGACTGGGACGCAGAGCAAGTGTGCAGTCCTGGAACACCGTGATTGTACCAACGGTTCAAAGAAGATTAAGGCTCTGTAGACCCTACAATGATATATTTAGTATATCCAAACCGTCCATCCGTTTGGCGAGATCATTTTAGTGCATGATACCTAAAATGAGATATATCCAAAACTCAAGTGGACCACACCACTAAAGGCAGTGGGGACAATGATTCTCACCGTTAAAACATACCCAGGGTCCACCATGATGTTAATTTTCCATCCATACTGTTCATAAGGTCACACGGACCTGGATGAAGGGTAAAAATAAATATCATACTGATCCAAAACTTCTGGGACCTCCAAGAAGGTTTCAGTGGTATACATTCAATCTCCCACTGCTTTCTGCAGTGTGGTCCACTGGATTCCTTGGATCTTTCTTAGGTTTTGGCGCAAGCCTTAAAATGATCCCAAAACATGGACGGACGGTTTGGATATAACATGTACCTCATGATGGGACCCACAGAACTTGATAACGTAACTACACTACCAACGATCGCTGGTGTAGGGTGCACCAGCCAATCCGCTTCCGAGTCTTTCTAGTCACGCTTTGGCTGGGCACCCAACATCAACCAGCTAGCTGATGTCAAAGGTCTGTGGGCCCATCATGATGTATGTATTTTATCCACGCCGTTCATTCAATGTTCCCGCTTATTTTAGAGCATGATCCCTTAAATGAAGCAAATCCAAATCACAAGTGGACCACACTGCAGGAAAATAGTGTTGATTGAATTTCCATCATTAAAATGTTCCTAGGTCCCAGTGTAATGTCTATTTTTCATCAAACCTGTTGATAACCACCCCCCCCCCCCCCCCCCCCCCCCCCTTTGATTCCTGTGGTGTGGTCCACGTGAGAGTTGGATCTATCTCATTCAACTTTTCTGCTGTCGGCATCCATAGGCGTACCGCACGCCACCGTGGTGTAACAGCATAGTGAGCGAAGCCCGTACTGTGGGGCCCACCTTGATGTATGTGGTGTATATTCATGCCGCCCATCTGTTTTTCCAGATCATATTAGGGTATGGTTTTAAAAAATGAACCAGATCCAAATCTTACATGGATCACACATGCATGGATTGAATTCCCACTATTTAAAACGTCCCGAGGGCTGCAAAAGTTTTGTATCAAACTGATATTTATTCCCAAGTATGTGTGAACCTCATTTACAATGTTCCATAGGAAGTTTTTAAGGGTAGGGGTTCAATCACCACTGTTTTCCTGTAGTGTGGTCCACCTGAGATTTAGATCTGCCTCACTTGCCTCTAAAATGATATGGCAAAACGGTCAGAGCCTCACCCACTAAGCCGTAACCCCTGTCAGAATCACTACTATTTTCCTATGGTGTGATCCACTTAATATTTGGATCTACCTCATTTTCAGGACCAAGCCTAAAATGATTTGGTAAAATAGTAAGGGCCTCACCCATTAAGCTATTATGCATCGTCACTATTTTCCTATGGTGTGGTTCGCCTGATATTTGGATTTGCCTCAATTTTTTGGAGCAGGCCCTAAATTGACATGGCAAAACAAGCCAGGCCTTACCCATTAAGGTATTATTCATCATCACTGTTTTTTGTAATGTTTGGATCTGGCTCGTTTTTTGGGACCAGGCCTAAAATGATATGGCAAAACGATCTGGGTCTCACCCGCTAAGCCCTACCCCTGCCTCACATAATCTGCACGCCCAATTGTGTGACTTAAGACTCCATTCACTCATCAGTGGGGCCCACCGTGAACACATCTCAAAATTTCGGCAACATGTGAATGTTCATATAGCCTTTGAACAAGTCTTAAATTTGGAGCATTTTGTGTCTGCCCGTACATAACATGTGAGTAGAGCTAGCTTTAGAAGCTATGACAAAAAGCCGACGTCCTTTCCACTAAATGACATTTTTGCTCATGAAAGTGGACCGTTACTCATTCTATCATTTATTATATTATAAGTGATGGTTGTTTTACTAATTATGTCGGTAACATAAAATATATTATTATTATAATTTTACCACTGCTAACAGATCCTCCATGTGTTCAATCCTCCTTCGTGGAGACCTGACCTTAATTAAGAGAGTGACACGATAAGACTAATCGATCAAGACCGGCTGGCCCCACGATATAGATGCTCTCAACGTGTCCGGTGAATAAAATGCCAGAGAGGAACGGTGTCCCTTACTCAAATAGGAAGCATAGGTGGTGGCGGCCCGACACATTCGGCCTTCTAGAATCTTCTTCTAGAATCTCTATTTAGGTATAGCGCTTAATAGGGTGAGAAGGGGTACACTTTTTTTTTTTTTTTTTTTTTTTTTTTTTTTTTTTTTTTTTTTTTTTGGTTTATTTGTTTTTGTAGCCAATACAACCCCTACTCAAATAGAAAGCATAGGTGGTGGCGGCCTGACACATTCAGCCTTCTAGAATCCCTATTTAGGTATAGCACTTAATCGAGTGAGAATGGGTTACCCCTTTTTTTTTGTTTTTGTTTTTTTTTTTTTATTACACCCTACAAAACCCCACACTCACTCTCTAACTAGATTTTTCACCACTTATAGGTTTCGAACCCAAAAGCTCTTATTGAAATTCCCAACAAAGCAAGGACTCAAACCCAATAAGGAGGTCACACTTCTATTGGAATAATGGACCATTGCAAGATGATCAACGGTTCTTACTAAATCCGCAACTTACAAAATAAAGCAGCCTAATTATTATTCTAGAACATAAGCCCAATATATACACATGCAACCCGTGGGAATGATTCTGTCGAAGCGGATGTCCATCTCGTGCCATCATTGTCATGTCAGTCAGCATTTTTGTCATTTTATGAAAAAAAAAAAGCACATCTAATTAGGCAGTTCAGAAAGTACAGATGAAAGCTAAAATGATTGGGTTCGTTTCATTGATGATAAACAGCTGTAATAAGTGGTAAATGGATGTATACTGATCAAAATGGTCATTTGATTGATGGTAAACAGTGGCAACTTAAAATCAACGTGAAATACTAAGATTCAGATGCAAATGCTAGGAATGATAGGATTTTTAAAGTGGGCCTACACCTAAGATTCAAATTTTCTTTATTTTTGGACAAAGAATATATTTCAATAGGCTTATTACAATTATTTTGCAAGATGTCACATATATTAATTGGATGTATTAAAATTGATTTACATAATGTATTTTAATTACAAGCATTCAAACACAATATTTGAATTCGGTGTATTTTGATTATAGACATCTAAATCTAATTGAGGAATCCAATTCACATGGATTGTATTTTACTCCAATTACACGAATCTCAACTGTCAGCCTAGCTGGAAGATGCCTAGATGTTTCAAGAGCAGGTCTCAGGTTCAACTATTAGGGAGACATGCTAGACCCACGTGGGCGTGTGCATCATG
The DNA here is from genome assembly GCA_003013855.2 of Liriodendron chinense. Classification (NCBI taxonomy): domain Eukaryota; kingdom Viridiplantae; phylum Streptophyta; class Magnoliopsida; order Magnoliales; family Magnoliaceae; genus Liriodendron; species Liriodendron chinense. The sequence goes on along the minus strand of ML058484.1, from coordinate 5,594,164 downwards.
TTACTAATTGTGTGGGTGTGTTGCCCAGCTAATAGGCTGGGTTTGTTACGTGACTAACAAAAAAAAAAAAATCTACAAGAATCTCTAATGAGAAGTTAAATAAGCATGAAAATGTAAATATCATTTTAATGAGGTAGTATTTTATAAAATTCCTAAATTTTATTTCCTCCCCGGCTATCAATAAGATTTCTCCTTGCCTTAAAAAAAATGAATAAAAAAAAAATAAAAAAAAAGCCCAAGTGATAGCTATGGTTCGGTGATCTAGGCCATTCATTTGATATAGCCGATACTGGATGGGGTGTGCCCCAAAAATCTCCCAGTTTAGAAGATCTTAGACGCTTATCTGGGGCCTACAGTCAGTTGAACAAGATGGAGCGTCGTTATATGTATCTTCTTGACCATACCCAAAAAAATCTCATGGATTGGACAATCCAAACCTTCTAAATTGTGGCCTGCAAATAAACGAAGAGGCCCAACAGACCAACAGTCTGGATCACCGAACCATGGACCCCACTTGTGGATCAAGGATAATATAATTCCTCTTGAAAAAAAAAAAACAGTCTTGTCCTGCCATTGTTCCCCATCCCGCCTTCTTTCTCAGACCCGAGTCTTTTTCATGGTATGCTCGGGTTTTCATTTGTAGTAAGTGGGGCTAGTGGCTCAGTAATCCAAACCATTGGTTTGTTCTGTCCCTCTGCAGATGGACTATGCCTGAATACTCTCCTGGACTAGTAGATCCTGACCTTCCAATTAAAAAATATTATCCTGAATTGGCTATCCTAATCTTTTAATAAATGGACTTTTTCTCACTCAACGTGAGCCATTGCTTCCTTATGACTTTTGGTGTCCACTTGTGCGTCATCCGTCAATCAAAGGGTTAGGATTTTTCAAATAGTGTATTTTTTATTTTATCTTTTTAAATGTCACGGTTTGTAATTCTCTGCCCCCATTGGCACTAGATCGGGTCCCATGAAATGGGATCTGGTGCTATCCATTCAGGCCACGTGTTATTAATGGCCCAATTTCAGTTAAATATGTGCCTGTGTAGTAAGTATATAGCGTGTTAGAGTCGTATTCGACTTAAATTAAATTTAACGCTCTATAACCCCACACTGTCAAGATAGACCGATTAACAATCAAATATGTGAAAATCGGCTATCTATTCAACCACCCATTGGGAGGGGGGGTATTCATGAGATTGCAACAGTAGTTCAATGATAGAAGAAGAATATATAACCAGACGAAAGCTGAAAGTATTTTATTAATGACCTTATAATATAGACGCTCATAATTAGCCTGAGAATCGACGATCAATTCGTCGATGCTCGATGTGGATTGAGACAATCACAAAGCACGAGATGGTCATTTGTTTGTTGCTTGATCGAAAATTGAGCTTTGTGGCAAAATGGTCAATGGAGGGCAGATCTTCGATAATTTGTTTGTAGCTTAATAAAAAACTAGTCTTTGTGATAAGATGGCTAATGGGGTGGCAATTTGTTCATAAATTTAATGGGAACTAAGCACATAATGAGACAGTTGTGATTCAACTATCTACTCGTTGTTTGGTATGAACCAAATTTAATTTGTAGGTGAGATGACAAGCGGAATCACCTAGCATATAGCAAGAAAGTCCTACAACCTTCAGTTTGAAATTGAACCATCTTCCTTATGGTCCAATAGGATGTCATGGATGAAGGGTGAAGATATAAAATAAGAATTTAAAAACTACACTCCCATGCTATGAGCATCATTGTATTAATGAGCAATGGAGGGCTAGATTAGAATAAAGTAAAGAGATAAGCGTCTGTGAGGAATGAATAGATAGGTAGTGTTGAGCTAAAAAGGGTTGTGTGATTGTGTTGGCATGAGGCCCGTTTAGATTGATTGTTGTGGAGAGGGCCCGGAGCTCTTTTTTGTGTGTTGCTTTTATAAACTTGGGAAAGACGGTGGCCTTGTGTAATGTTCGATAGCATAAGAGTTCTCATGTAGCTCTCCTTGATTCTCCACATAAGTATAGCCTATCACGTTTAACCACGTGTACAAGAGTGATCACGTACATATTCTTTACTCTTGTTATTCCAGTCAACCAACGTACATATGAGCGTTATTGGAGTCTTCATGTTACTTAATTCTTACTTTTACAAAGACTTGCTTTTGTTGGTCTCTGGCATTTAATGTTTTTTAGAGAGTTGCTTTAGTAAAACTTTAACATTTAATGATTCTCATATATATACGTTTCTAACTCTTTCTCTTTAAAGTCCATCTACACCATGTGGCATATAACAATCACGTGGCAACTTCTAAGTGTTTGATATAATGTGACAAGCCAAGTGTAAGCAAGATTTACGAGCAAAATTGCATGCTAACTTACAAAATATATTCATCTACTACACACATGTGCCAAAAGGAAATGTGTATAGATATCCAGGCCATTCATCAAGTGGGGTCTATGGCCATTAAATCTTTTCCCACACTTGTGGGCCACTTGATGTGTGGGCCTCTTTGATCCATGACATGTTCATGGAGGGATCCACCAAATGAACTGCTAAGATCTTACACACACTTATCAGGTACTATACATTGTGAACATCCGACTCATGTACATTGAAGTTAGGACATTTTTTAACATTATTGCTTGAATATTGACTAAATGAACAAAAGCAAGTATTTTACAAAAAAATTGAGGCATTTTTTAATTATAAGAGTGTAAATTCTCACTTATTTGTTTCACATGGATGGATGTGTTAGAGATGAGGCCATTCCTCAAGTAGGATATATTAAAATCATGCCATGGCTCAATTCATGAGTGTACCACCCTTACTTTTTTTTTTTTTTTTTTTTACTCTTATTACATAGCATGATAATGTCAATCGGATGAATGTGGCAGATCTCTATAATGTCTACGGTGAAGGCCGATTGCATCCTACCTCTACCCAAAATATAATTTGTCCATGCAGGGCTCTATGAGGCCGACCTTGATGTCTAGGCTTTATCCACGCAATTCATTCAATTTTTAATTCATTTTAGGATATGAGCAAAAAATGAGGCAGATCCAAACCTCAAGTGGACCTCACCATGGGAAGCAGTAGTGGTAATGACACCCACCTTTGAAACTGAAATTGTACTTATTGCTCACACTTAGGTGCTTTACGTGTGAAAGCTTGACGGAGCTACTAGGAACAATAGTTGAGTCCTGGAAGGGAGGTGAATGGGACTACTTAAAAATTTGTGTCTAATTAAAATATTTACCCAAGCAAAGTGAATCTAATCACATCGACTAGAAATAATTCAACATTTAAGCAACTAGTCTATAAGAGATGTGAAATATAACTTGTATGTGAATTAACCAATCAAATGCCTAACATACAATCAATTCAAGCATTTATATAATTCACTAGTTAAACACACAATGCATAAATAGAAATGTGCTCAAATAATAATCACAAAGCGTGTATAGTGGTTCGGTTTTCCTATTCCACTCTCAGCTTCCGCATTCTTCCCTCAAGTGCACTAGATTTCACTATCTAAAGTTTCAATAGGTTCCTCCCAACCTATAAGTTTTAAGTAGGTTCCTCCCAACCTTTATAGTCCTACACAAGTACCTACAATGGTTTTCAAGGCTAACCAATGACTTCGATTATAATCCAAGGATCTACAGTTACTCCCGCCGGAGGCTCCCCATGGATACTAACATGTATACACCCATGTTCGATGGCTCCCCTTGGAGACTTTGATTTATATAAGAGTCAATGTCTTATACAAGAACTTAATCGAGTTTGGGTTACAAACTCTACACTCAATTCCCTATGAGAAACGAATGGATGGACTCTACAAATTGACAACCTTACTTGTTGGATTTAAGCTCATTTGTTGCATCATTCTTGAAATGCTTCTTCATGCTCTCCCGTACTTAAATCTGCAACTCAATTGCTCCCCAAACTTTGATATCTATCTTCTTCAACTTCAGCGATCAACTTGCCTTGTATGTGATGATCCGATAAAGTAACCAAGGCAAATGGAGGGTGGTGGAATCTTTTACAACTAATAGGAAGTTGATTTCTTAAAAGGATTCACCTAGATGGGTTTTCTAGAGGTTTTACCTATTAAGCTTTGTGTATAAACTCTAGGGAATGAGAGAGATCAAGTTCATTTTCATTTGAGCTTCGAATGGCTCGATATGTGATGAATCATAAGGAAGATTGCTTGAATCTCCTAAGATTAGGGCCTTTAATGATATGTAGTTGTAATGGCTTCTAATGCACTAAAAATTCATTATTTTGCCCAAAGTCTTAAAGCCCAATATGTTGGGAATCCTGACAGCGGAAGCGAATTAAAACGAGCAACCACATTGCCAATCACAAAAGCAAAACGACACACACAAGAAGGCAATCCGAATTTTACGTGAAAAAACCCTCAAGGGTAAAAAAAACATAGCACAAAGCGAATTCCACTATAATCTTAGAAATTACAAGAGAATGAAGAAATATACCCAGATCTCAGCTCACAAGAGAAGTATCAAAGCTAACCCAAAGTTTTTCTCACATGAGAAGGACAAGCACAACCCTTTCCCTCATCCCAGAGACTCCAAGCTTTCCTTAGCTTTTTCTCTTGCCCTAGACCTCTCTCAATCCCTCTAGGAAACTCAGGCCCCGATGACAATACTCTTAATCCCGCATTACACCCCTTAAACAGGCAACAAACTGAAATTAGAAACACCTTACGCAAAATCGCGTAAGAAACCAACTTGAATTAGGAAACCTGCCGACCAATTGAGGACCCATGCCGACCTGTCGCCGATCAGTCGTCAATGGCAGAGATCTGTCCAAAGAGTTCATTGTCTTGAAGTCCTCTATGTCCGACTAGTCGGTCGCCATCCATGACCTGTCGGTGGCCCCTGTTGCAGAAGATTTGAGGTGTCCGATTCCAACAATCTCTACCATGACTCCAATCTTCATGCAATACCTTGCTACCTATGATACCACTTGTTGGGAAAACACCAGCCCACGGCAAAAGCAAATTAAACACACAGATTATGGAATCAAACGAGCAACACAATGCAATCACACCGACAAGGAATCAACCACACGGAGACAATCCAATTTTAAATGAAAAAACTCCACAATGGGTAAAAAACCATGGCACAAAGCGATCCACTATGATAACAGAAGATTACAGAGATGAAAAGCTCACAAGCAAGGAAACCCAAGAGAAAACACAAGCTCTTTTTCTCTCAAAACACTCTCCCCTCGCCCTAATATAATTAGGAAACCTTGGACACCTTAGGATAACCCATAATCCCGGATTCATGCCATATATATAGCAAACAACCTAAAATTAGAAACATGTTACACAGATTTACGTAACCATACAAAACATTGCCTTTCCGTCGACCGGTCAGAGCCTCCCGCTGACCGGTCGGACTGGGTAGAAAATAGTCTAGAGAGGAAACTTCTAAATTCAACCTGTCCCGCCTTAGCAGCCGACTGGTCAGAGCACCTTGCAAACCAGTCACCGATCGGTCTGAAATGTCCAGAGACTTCCAGAGATAATCAATTTATTGAATCGAATCGAATCGAAAATCGAATAATTCTGTATCGTACTGAATTAATTAATCGAATCAAATTGCTATATATATATGGGCCACAAGAGTTTAGGATCAAGCTAATATTTGTGTTTTCCATTCATCCAGGTCCGTGTGACCTTATAAACAGGTTGGATGGTAAATAAAGATCATGGTAGACCCTAGGAAGTTTTTAATGGTGGGCATTCTATGACCACTATTTTCTATGGTGTGGTCAACCTGAGATTTGTATCTGCTTCATTTTCTAGACCATGCTATAAAATGATCTGGGAAAACGGATGGACGGCATAGATATACAACGCATGCATCGAGGTGGGCCCACGGTCAAGGTCCCATCCACAATGTGAGCCAAGAGGAAGCAAATTGCGTAGTGGGTAACTCAATATGTTAAGTGTAATGAGTAAACTCTGTGGGGCTCACCGTGATTTAAGTATTTTATCCACTTCATCCATCCATCTTAACAGATAATTTTAGGGCTGGAACCCAAAAATTAAGCATATTAAAAGCTAAGTGGACTACATCTGAAATTTCCACCAAGCATAAGGCATCTCTGTAACATAACGACAACTTGGATTAAAATTTTACTCCAAAATCATGTATAAACTAATTATTATGCATATGTTTTCAGAAGTTTTTCTACTAATATTATTGTTTGAGGCACTATAAAATCCAAACCTACAAAACCTATAGCCTAGATAATAAAAAATTATATATAACTTTGTTTACATAGACTGTTCTCTATTTTAAATAGAGATAATCTGATACATGGGCATGCAAAAGCTCGTAAATAGATTATCATCATCATTATCTTAGCCATTCTCCTGAGCATTGGCTACCCTTTTCTAGGCACTTTGCTTTTGAAAATATTTAATATTATTTTCATATGCAAAACTGGAAATTAAAATATTGGTATAAAAAGCTGGATTGTAGTATACAACTAATTGTAGGTGATCTGTCCTCTTAAAATTTAGCTGATGTTTACAACATATAAATGCCAATAAGATAAATGCATAAGTTTTAAACCATGTGTCCAATAGTATTTCATCTTTTTTAACACAATGTATCAGTCCAAGTCCTTTTATAACTGATCACAGCCATATAATCTCTCTCAGTTACTTGGACGAAGGCTTTAGTTATGATATTCAATTTGTGGTATGTGAAAAATCGAATCGAATCGAAAAATTCATCAATTCAATCTTGTATCAATTCAAAAAAAAGGGAGGGGGGGTCAATTCAAATTCAATTCAAAATTTCAAAATTAAAATTAATTCAATTTAAATTTCTATTTCAAAAATTGAGGATTAATTCAATTTCAATTTCATCTAAAATCGAATTGATTGAATCGATATGCAACACTAATGCTAGGCCACCACCATCTTTAGTGATGTATTAACGTGCATAATTTCTATAAGCTTTACCATGATGTATGTTAAAACTACACTATCAATACGTAGACAACAAATGAATGCATGAGTAAAAAGTAACTATGCATGTAGAGTACCACACATCCAAACGTGCACATTGCAATTTAAAATAAATTTAAAAAAATTTGACTAGAAACACAAGCTTTACACTAACATCATGTCAAGATAATGCAGCTGGAATTGACCATGCATTTACTCCCTTAGTCAAATAGCAAGTAATGATTATCTATATCTAGGTAAATGTTGTGGTAAATTGATGTCCAAACGCAACGTTAATATCTTAAATTTTGACTACTCGAATTAAAGGAAATCCATAGCTGGAGTGGCAGACTGAGTGAAGATAGCCTCCTTTCAATACTAAGGTCATGGTATCGATTCCCATAGTGGAGGTGGCTAACATCTTGATGTGACTAACAGGGTAGGGCGGGTGTACTAATAATGGGGTGTGTGAAACTAACCCATAAAAAAAAAGAAGAAGAAGAATTAAAGGAAGTCTGGCTTACATTTTAAAAATAAAACCCATTCGGCAATTCCATCCATTATTTTTTCTGTAATTTAGCCAATTGCATATTTGATCATTTATTGTTTTTATTAACACCGTTAATTCAGAATGGCCAGATATCAACTGGATAGAATTATGTAATGGGAGTGATTTTTTAGACAGACCCTCTAATTCTAGGGACCTACATATGAGTGGACCTGATTTGAACATTGCAAGAGCACTTCTCCTACATAGAGATGTCTACCCATATTAAAATTCTTCTACTTCACGTCATCCCAGGGTGAAGATTATCAATGGAAGCAATTATGGCGGGATGATCATGAAATCTTTATATGACTTGTTGCTATCTAAGTTGGACTAGGGCTTTAGCTGAATCTTTAAAGCATACATTAAAAAGGAGGAATGCTCGACATGTGAGATTGCCAATCTTCATTCTTGACCGTTCATTCACTTATACCACTGGCGGCAGGCCATGGTCACCCAAAAAGTAAAAAATTAAAAAGGAGTGTTGATGGTACTATTTATCTTATCTATGGCAAGGAAAAATGGACAGTCAATATCGAGCAGAGAGGCCCTCGCAATGGATTGCCTAGACTCCAAAGAAACACATTTGAGTCCAATTCTATGGCTCAGTGGTAGATAGATTGCATTTCAATACTGAGGTCATGGGTTTGAGTGCCCATGTGATATGTGTAAAAATAAATAAATAAATTAATAAAAATAAAAACTATTAGAGGAAGACCCCACATGTGAATAAAAATACTAGTAGATCTGGTACGTACAATGAACATGAGAGAGAGAGAGAGAGAGAGAGAGAGTGGTTATAGTTAAAACTCATCTAATTAAATGCAAAGTTTAGTTAATAGCTCATTCAAGAAGTGGTCCATGACTTGCGCCGCCCCCACAATAAAAAGATATATATATTTGTATAATCATTTCATTGAATGGTCCACTTCACGAATGAAGTTCAAGGTACATATAAAAGTGGAGTGATTGATGGTGATTGGTTAGATGTGTAGCTCCATTGAAATTTGAGGTTCACGCATTTGTATATGCAGCTCCTTGAAATTTAACTTCAAGGTACATCTAAAAGTGTGTCCGGTGAATCTCATTTCCAAGAAGAACAAAGCATAAATATGATTCTTTTGAAAGTGTCAAAAATGTCTCTTTCACATAATTATCTTCCATCGGAATCTCCAATGTTTAAGTTCCACTCATGAAAATCCTATTAGGTTAATCTAACCACTTTTGTGTTTAGATGCCTTTGTTAGGGTCCCTCATTGGAGGTGGGAGCTACATGTGTGGGGCTTAAGTAGCATTATAGTGCCACGTACATGTGTAGGGTATTTTGATCTTTTTGCTAAGCAAGCTAAAAGGAGAGAAAATGGACTTTTTGCCTAGAGGCTGTATCAATATTTGGGAGTTTTTTCTTTCTTAGAGAAAAAGAAGAAAAAGAAGAAATAAGGGATTTTGTAGAAGAGGAAGAACATACAAGAGCCTTCTACCACAAAAAAATTCACATCTGGATTCGTGAGGGTCCATTTACAACACCAGTTTCTTCAATTGTCTTCTTTAAGAGTTGTGTTAGGGATTTTCTACAATCCCTAGTTGGTGAGAAATTCATTTCTTTCATGTTGCTTGTCATCCACCTTTGGGTCTCTTGATAATTATACTTCCATTATTTCTATTATAGTGGATTTATGTCAAACTAGGTTCCGTGGTTTTTTCCTTCACATCAAAGGGTTTTCCATGTAAAAATATTGGTGTCTCTTACATCCTACATCAAAACTTTTTCTTATGTTCTACCCTAATCCTGTATTAACAAGGATGGTGGCCTTATGTGGTCTTTGATATCGTGAAAGATTTAAATGGTCAATCATGCAAATCTCCTTTATTTTTCACATAAGCATATCTATTGTGCTAGATCACATGTGCAAAAGAGATTATGTAAGCCTTTTATTATTTAAAAGGTTTTCTAGGGTTGTAGTGGAGTCATCTTTGTCTTGGCGCCTCACTTTCTTCATTTGTCATGTTATTTTTGTTACTTGTCATCTCTTCTCTCTTTTTAATAAAAATTTTAGTTGCCTTTTAAAAAAAAACCATATGAGGCTTTGCTACCTAGCTTCTGTAATTAAACTATTCATTTTACATAAACTTGTTATCACTAAATTTCTTATTTTGCATGGATTTGATTTTGTTGGACTCTGGGTAAAGAGTTATTTTTTGTAGGACTCTTATTATTTAGAGAGTTTCTTCCCAGCATAAACACATCACTGGCTCTCAATGTTCATCCTGACCACATGTAGTGTGGCTATCAGGTGGCAACTTTTGGACCGTTTGATCTAGCCTTAATTGGCCGGGTATAAATAAAATGTGTTCCATGGAGCTCAAGTGGGCTACAATACAAGATGTTAGTAATTATTGGATGCTTTGGATCAGACCGGAGGAAGGTGGGCCACACATACATATGATGTGAATTCAAGATAAGGTGCTCTTAATGCATGGGCCACATGTATGCCTCAAATGGGGGCAACCACTAGTAAGTTTAGTTTAATCATCCGTCATTTTGGGGCTCCTGTGGCCCACCTGATTATTGTACTGACCCATTTTGGGGCGTTGGATTGTAGATAACCAGGTCCTCCACACGCGTGGCACGTGTATGATAATGTGAAACAGATATCCTGCCCGCTCCGTTGTTTTTTCTCAGCCATTGATTAAAAAAAAAAAAAAAAATTGGTTTGATTGGACGATCCTAACTGTCTAATAAATGAACCGTTTCTCATTAAATGGCACACGTTAAAGGGCTCTAGGGACTATGACTGTCCAAATGTTATGATTTTTGGACCATGACCTACTCACTATTGGTAACACCAAATGAACGGTTATGATTTCAATTATGTATAACACTTGTCTAGAAATGACTTGGAAGCATGAAAATGTGATGTATGCAAGCATCCAATCCACTCCCATGTGTTTCACGTGGAATTTGTTTTGCACCTGGGGCGACTCAGGATCCGTCGTTTCTTACCGCCCACTGGGGCCCACATGCTGAGTTTTCGGATGATCGGAACGGCTCATTTTCTATAGCTCTCATTCATCTGTAAGAATCAAAAGATGTTATCATCACTGAGATGGTATGATTGGAAAATAGATTATTTGTGGTAATAATAGGAATATGGACGGTTCAATGGCGGGGCCATCTCAGCATGTGGGCTCTAATGGGTGTTGACCCATGATGGATCCTGAATGGATCTGCAGGTCCACTCAATTACTGGATGCCAATTGCATACTGACACTACCAATAAAGTCGCTACTGGTTGGTGCTCTGTGGGCCCCACCATGATGTATGCGTTTTTATCCACACCGTCCCATCCATTTTTCCAATTCATTTTAGGCCATGATCCAAATCTCAGGTGAACCACACCACAGGAAACAGTGGTGATTGAATGTCCACCACTAAAACTTCTTAGGGGCCCAGAAAGTTTTTAATGGTGGGCCCCAAAAATCCACCTTCCAATGTATCCAACCACATAATCACGGACGTGGTTTGGCTAGTGACGCTGCCACTAGCCAGGTGGCTAATGGTCGGTGATCTGTGGGCCCTACCATGGTATCTACACCGTCCTTCCATCTTTCGAGATCATTTTAGAGCTTGATAGTAAAAAAATCCAGATCTAAATCTCAGGTACACCACACCATAGGAAAAGAGTAGTGACTAAAATCCTCCTAAGGCCTACTGTAATGTTTATTTGACAACGAACCTTTTGATTAAGTCATACAGACCTGGATGATGGGAAAAAAACAAATATCATCTTGATCTAAAATTTTTGTGGTCCTCAAGAAGTTTTTAATGGTGAGCATTTAATCAACACCGTTTCCTGTGATGTGGTCCAAATGAGATTTGGATCTACCTTATTTTTGGACTTGTTTCATAAAATTATCTGGAAAAGATGGATGAAATACATACATCATGGTGAGGACCACAGAGCTCCGACTACTATCCATTGGCTAATGGCAGGATCACTGGCCAATCCCGTTCACCGGACACGGATTAGCTACTCACGGCTTCAGCAGCTATCTCGGTACTAAAGTAACGTCACCAAATTCTGTGGGACTCACTAAGATGTGTTAGGAAATGGACGCCTCAAATCATAGTTCTGCGCAGAGGCCACCGATCGGTCGGTGGGAGCGGCCGACCGGCCGGCCACACGCTGGAACCAGGCAGCGTTGCTGCTATGATGTTTTTAGCCCATCCGACCGGTCGGCCGACCGGCCGGTAGGGGTGTCCACCGGTCGACAGTGTCCTACTACAACGCGGTTTTGCGCGGTTTCCTTGCGCAAGAGGTTTCTAAATCCGTTTTTCTTCCTTTTTAAGGGGGATTACGAGTTTAGATGTTACCAAGGTTGTAAAGGGGATTGAGGGAGCTTCTAAGTGAAAGAAAGAGCTTGGAGAAGAGGGTTTCTTCTTAGGTAAGCTTGGGATTTCTCTTGTGGGCTTGGGTTTTTGGGTCTTGGGTTCCATCTCTTGTAACTTCTGATATTATAGTGAATTGTTGTCGCTTTGTGCCGTGGTTTTTACCCGTGAGGGGTTTTTCCATGTTAAAATCGGATTGTCTATGTGTGGGTGATTGCATTGTGTGGCTTGTTTGATTGAATTTGTTGCTTGTGTTCGGCTTTGCTTCCGCTATCGGCCCTCCTATCCCAACAAGATGTATGTGTTATATCCACACCGTTCATCCATTTGGCCAGATGTTTGTAGGGCATGAACTAAGGAATGAGGCAGATCCAAAGATCAAGTGGTCCCACCGCAGAAAAAATGTAGGGATTAAAAGCCTACCATTAAAAACTTCTTAGGGACCACAGTAGTTTTCAATCAAACTGACATTTGTGTTTTGACTTCTTCAATGTCTGTGTGGACTCATTTACAGGTTAGATCTCAAATAAATATCATGGTGAGCGCTATGAAGGTCTCAACGATGGATGTTATTGTCCCCACTATTTTCTGTAATGGGTCCACTTGAGCTTTGGTTCTTCTCCATTATTGGGGCTCATGCCGAAGATGATCTGAAAAAATGAATGGACGGGTGTGGATACAATACATACATCATGGTGGGTCCACAAGAATTTGGTGACGTCTCTTCAGATAGCTACTGAAGCCGACCGTAGCAAATTGGCGTCCCCGTTCGCCCCGGTACGATTACAAGCACACGATCTGGGGCTAGGCCCGAGCAGAGATGCCAAAGTGTGGAATTCACGTGCTTGAAATCGATTTAACACGGACATGCCCACGTGACAGAATCTTCCAAATCCGATGTGTACTTTAGATATGATTTGTTGCACATGTGCCAATACAAAACACGTCTGAATCTGGCCATTTGTCAGTAGGAGCCCTCCATGACGAGCGAACGTCCGCACGGACGCGCTTTGACAGGTGGAACAAACACCAGCCAGCTAGCTACTGGTGTCAAAGCTACGTAGGACTCTCCGTAATGTATGTGTTTTATCGACCCCTCCATCCATTTTTCTAGCTTATTTTAGGCAATGAACCCAAAATTGAATTATGTCCAAAGTTCAAGTGGACCACACCAGGGAAAAAAAGTGTGGATAATGACATTCACGGTTGAAACCTTCTTAAGGCCTACTGTGATGTTTATTTCTCATCTAACCTATTTGTAAGGTAACATACACATGGACGAAGGGAAAACACCAATATCAGCTTGATCCAAAACTTGTTTGGCACTTAAGTTCTCATTCAATCTTGATTATTTCCTATGGTGTGATCCTCCTAAGCTTTGGATTTGCCCACTTTTAGATTAATGCCCTAAAATTTGCTGAAAAATGGATGGACAACATGGATAAAACACATACATCATGGTGGGGCCCATAGAGATTTGACACCAGCTAGCTGGCTGGTGTTTAGGTCACTAGCCAAGCCACCTCTCCACTTTGCTGGGATTTTGATGTAGGGAGTGGACCTCGTGATTGTGAACATGGATCGACGGTTTTCATGAATGAGATGGACAGGAAGAAAAACAGGGAGGATGATGGGTTTCACCACCTGACGATCCTTCCTTGGACGAGTAGATTTATGCTTGGGCAGCACCCCAGTCGTTGGACAGTTTGGGACCCTGGCTGACCAGTTGGAGCCCCCTTGACGACCGGTCGGCACTACTCTGCAGGCTTGAGCGAAGTTGCGCAGATTTGTAATTTTTCATCCGATTTTTCTGATTTTCTTTCTTATTTCACCTAGGAGTCTTTTCTTAGCACACAAGTTAGGGTTTTTATTTAGTTTATTTCTATTTAAGTTGATTAAACTTGTTTTTGTAGATAGCCTTGATTTTTTTTTAATGAAATTAAGTTTCTACTCTATTCTTCTTCATGGATTCGAAGATAAGCACGTAGATTTGAGTTGTTCCATCGTAGATTCGAGTTATTTCATCATGGATTCGACGAAGACTGGTTTATGAGTCCCAGTAGATCCATGGATTCAGATCAGTTATCTGTGGGAGAGACGGTGCTCGATCTCACATCACGCCCCAGCCGCACTAGATTCGGATTGGGCACTGCCCCCACCTAGTACCCAGCACATACCAAAGCCACGTGATAGGATTTGATTGGACAATAGGCACATCTTAAACATAGCTGCCACTTGGGAACCTACAATATGGGTGGGACCTTGACGGGGAGGCCCACCTCAATGTATAAACTGTATATATACACCATCCATCTGTTTTTCCAGCTTATTTTAAGGCATGATACAAAAAATGAAGCACATAGAAATATCAGGTGGATCATGCCACAAGAAACAATGGTCATCGAATGCCCACCGTTAAAATCTTCATAGGGTTCACTATCATGTTTATTTGGTATCTAACTTATTGATAAGGTCACCAAGACCTAGATGAAGGGAAAACACTATTAGGTTGATCTAAAACTTTTGTTGACCACGAAAAGTTTTTAATGGTCAATGACCACTGTCACCTGAAAGTTATATCTTGTTTATTTTTTGGACCATGCCTTGAAATAAGCTAGCAACAAGGATAGACAATGTGGATATAATGTAGGACGTGGCACAAATACATTCTTAACATGATTCGACCATAAGAAAGCCAAATGAAAGCAATAGTAGCATGTCACATTCGAGCCCAATCTTACAAAGGGCATGACATAACTGTGTCCTAGGCATGTCCAATTTGAAGAAATTCATTCTTGATAGGGACAAATTGATGTTTAACTTGTGAAGTATAAATCGATCATAATTTTTTATCCGAGTATTGTTACAGGACACACAACCTATCAATTTTTATGTAACCATGGTTTTGGGGAAGGTCGCATATCCGTCCATTTCATAAGAAAATGCACGGATCCAGATCAAAATTGGAATTTTAATAAAATTTTGTTATTTTTCCTAGATTCCATTTTTGTTATATTTTCTTATTTTTAGAGTTTTAGATTTTCATCCTTTTTAAAGATTCATTGTAATTTACTGAAAATCCTTCAATAAAGTTAATTTAGGACTTTCTATTTTTAACAAAACTTATTATTTTTGATAAATTCTATTCTAGTTGAATCAGGACTTCTATTAGGGTTAGAATTTTGCTATTTTGAATAATTTGGAATTAGAGTTTTATTTTTATTTATTAGTGATATAATAAAAAAAAAAATCTTACACATTACACATTATTTAATAAAATATTCGAGTTTTCTCTTTTTTTTATTAGGGGCTGTTTGGATTCATGAAAAGGATAGGAAAGAAAATAATATTTCCCATGAAACTCACTTTCCATTATTTGTTAAGCCTTTCTTTATGAAAAATTGTAGAAAACTTCCTACTTTCTATTTTTGCTGAAAAATAACACTTTCACCCCTAAGAAATGCATTTTCCCATGGTGGAAGGAAAATATGTTTCTCAAGAGATAAAGCTCGAATGCACCCCTATTCATGTTCAATGGCCTCACATGTAGTAAACGCGACATTATCCATCTTCGGTCATGCCCCACATGTGCCACTATACCACATGAGCCACCATCCATCTTATCTTATGTCCCACATGCATAAAAAGCCCCCAATGTCTTAATGCGTGATCACATGTGTTATCATCCATCTTCTTTTGTGCCCCACTTATGCTATTGTGCCACATATACTACTATTCATCTTACTTGTACCCCCACATGCGCCAAAGTGTCACACATGCCATTGTCCATCTTCAATTCTCCAGATATGGTAGGTGCTAATGTGCACAAGTTTTATCATCTAGCTTTAGTGCCCACATGTCAAATGTGTCAATGTGTGTGTTGTGCCACATATCCCACATGTGCCGCAATTTAGCTTAAAGTGCCCACATATGCTATGTATGCCACATGTGTCATTGTTCATCTCCAAGCATCGCATATGTGTGACATGTGTCACATGTGCTAGTCTTTTTTTTTTTTTTTGGTCAATCATGCAACCCACCCACCCAGTCAATTGCATAACACACCCACACAATCAGTCATGCAAAGCAACCACCGGTGCTGTCAACAGCGGGAAGTTCACCCTGATGGGTTTCGAGACTAAGAACTCTTGTTGAAACTCTGCAGAGTCTACCAATGAGGCAAGGCCTCGAACGCTCACATGTGCTAGTCTAACACATGGTAGTGATCACTACTTATAAAAAATTTTAAGAATTTTTTTTTATTAACAAACTTGAAAATAGGTTCTAAATTTCTATGAAAATCTCTTATTTCTTAAAAAATACTAGATAACATTACGTGGTATGCTATAGCATTGGTTCATGTGCCAATTTCATCCGTGTTGAGAACAGACGCCTCAAATCAGAGACCACCGGCCGGTCGGTGGGGGTGTCTGACCGGTCGGCCACACATTGGAACAGGCAGCAGGATCGCTGGACCCTGTTTTAGCCCATCCGACCGGTCGGCCGACCGGCCGGTAAGGGTGTCCGACCGGTCTGTAGTGTCCTACTGCAACGGGGTTTCTTGCGCGATTTGCGCGCAAGAGGTTTCTAAATCCGTTTTTCCTTCCTATTAAAGGGGTATTACGAGTTTAAATGTTACCAAGGTTACAAAGGGGATTAAGGGAGCTTCTAGGTGAGAGAAAGAGCTTGGAGAAGAAGGTTTCTTCTTGGGTAAGCTTGGGATTTCTCTTGTGGGCTTGGGTTTTGAGTCTTGGGTTCCATCTCTTGTAACTTCTGAGTTTATAGTGGATTTGTGTCGCTTTGTGCCGTGGTTTTTTACCCGTGAGGGGTTTTCCACGTAAAAATCCTGATTGTCTATGTGTGGGTGATTGCATGCATTGTGATTGCATTGTGTGGCTTGTTTGATTGAATTTGTTGCTTGTGTTTGGCTTTGCTTCCGCTGCCGACCCTTCTATCCCAACAACTGGTATCAAAGCGATCGTTGGGGTGTAGCAGAAATTCGAATCTGAGACAAGAGCATGGCATCAGGCATGAGGTTCGACATAGAGAAGTATTCGGGGAAAAATAACTTTGAGCTTTGGAAGGTGAAGATGAAAGGCCTTCTAGTTCAGCAAGGATTGCAAGTCGCGCTCCTTGGAGAGCGACCAGAAGCTATGAAAGAAGAAGAGTGGAAAAAGATCGATGAAAAGGCCAATGTCTCAATCCAGCTGTGCCTGGCAGATGAGGTCCTGTATAACGTCATGAAAGAGAAAACTGCGGCTAAAACATGGGCGAAGTTGGAGAATATCTATGCGAAGAAATCTCTTGAAAATCGCATATACTTGAAGCTTCAGTTGTACAATCTGAGGATGACGGAGGGGGCCGATGTTGAGAGCCACATCAGCAATTTCGATAGGCTTATTTGCAAGTTGATGGATGTAGATGAGCCGATGAAGGACGAGGATCAAGCGTTTATCCTGTTGAATTCTCTTCCAAAATTATATGAGTCTCTCAAGGACTCTTTGTACGCAGGTAGGGAGACTATTGGCGTAGAAACCGTTATCTCAGCCCTTCAGGCGAAGGTGATGATAAGGAAAAGCGGCGGTGTGGGTCCCTCTACTGATGAGGCACTGGTTATGAGTGGGAGGAATTCTGAGCAGGGTGGAGGATCTCCTTCATCAAGATCTAAATCAAAAGGCAAGTAGAGGCACAAGGTGAGATGCTGGAATTGTGGGGAAGAAGGACATGTGAAAAGGGATTGTTCGAATACTGAAAAAAGGCAGGAGAAATCTGAAAATTCTTCTAGGGAGGAACCAATACCGTAGAGGACTGTGGTGACGGTTGTGATGTTTTGACTGTATCTGGCATAGAGCCTCTTGGTGGAGAGTGGCTCTTGGATTCAGGGGCATCATATCATGTATGTCCTGACCGAAGCTCATTCATGTCATACAAGGAGCATGATGGTGGATCGGTGTTTGTGGGCGATGGCTACGCTCGTAATATGGTAGGGATTGGTTCTGTGCGCATTAGGATGTTCAATGGAGTCGAACGGATCCTTGAAAGTATGAAGCATGTCCCTGAGATAAAGAGGAATGTGATATCTCTTAGTGCACTCGAGGCGAAAGGGTGCAGGTTCATCGGCTGCGATCGATATTTTAAAGTGGTGAAGGGAGCACGCGTGATGATCAAGGTACGGAGGTGCGATAATCTTTACAAGGTGATCGGGAGCACTGTTCATGGTGGAGCTGCGGATTGGCAGCGGGATCCACGGTTGTTCAAGTGTGGCAAGAAAAAAAGGGCTACATGGGAAGAGCAACAAGGCGTGTGAAGATGCAAGGATAGAGTCGATGGGGCATGAGAAGCGATGGGACCGTAATGATGACGAAGTAAAGGTGTAGATTGTACTTGGCCAGGAGGTGCATGGTGATTTGAGTCGTGGTGAAGTTTGTTGAGAACAGATGCCTCAAATCAGAGACCACCGGCCGGTCAGTGGGGGTGTCCGACCGGCCGGCCACACATTAGAACAGGCAGCAGGATCGCTGTACCGTTTTTTAACCCATTCGACCGGTCGTTCGACCGGCCGGTAGGGGTGTCCGACCGGTCGGACGACCGGTCGGCAGTGTCCTACCGCAACGCGGTTTCTTGCGCGGATTGCGCGCAAGAAGTTTCTAAATCCGTTTTTCCTTCCTATTAAAGGGGTATTACGAGTTTAGATGTTACTAAGGTTCCAAAGGGGATTGAGGGAGCTTCTAGGTGAGAGAAAGAGCTTGGCGAAGAGGGTTTCTTCTTGGGTAAGCTTGGGATTTCTCTTGTGGGCTTGGGTTTTGGGTCTTGGGTTCCATCTCTTGTAATTTCTGAATTTATAGTGGATTTGTGTCGCTTTGTGCCGTGGTTTTTTACCCGTGAGGGGTTTTTCCACGTAAAAATTCGATTGTCTATGTGTGGGTGATTGCATGCATTGTAATTGCATTGTGTGGCTTGTTTAATTGAATTTGTCGCTTGTGTTCGGCTTTGCTTCCGCTGCCGGCCCTTCTATCCAAACAATCCGATGTTTGATAATACAAGAAATGATTGAATTAATTCAATGTCACGTATTTCAATGCCAATGGTGAATTTTTTGTGGATCCCAGGATTCACTACAATTGTGGGCCTCACATTGATGTGTGTGTTTTTTCAACGCCGTCCATTCATATGTGTCTTTTACATGTTCCAATCAATGTGCACATGTCCACGGGTAACCAAAATTAGTTGTGAGATGTGATATGTTGATTACAATTTCATAGCCAATCAAAGGCAGAATTCACGTAACACACTATATTTGATAAGGAAAGCATTTTGACTCCAAACTTGAGAAAGAATGATGTTAATCCCATTTACTACCCTGTATTTACAGACACACCATAAATGATGTTGGTCCTTTTAATACCATTTCATCCCCTGAGTTACGGCTGCCCAAAGACGCCCCCTTAGGGTGTCTGGCGCATGGTATTAGAAGGATGGATGGAATGGTATTAGGTGGGATTAACATCATTTATTGCACAATGATTACATGTTAGGTAATTCTATGGTATTTTCATTTCCAATCTCATGTATGGGATCAAATACTTATCATGGGAAAACCATTGGATTAAGCAAAATCACGTTTGGTGGACCATGGAATTGCTATCAATGGACCAAATTCACAACAGATGTCCGTCACGTGAACATGTATATAACCATAGTGTCATGTATAGAGGACTTATATGGATGTACGGCATGGATAAAACACATGCATCAATGTAGGGGCCCACCTGTGTGGGATTTTGAAATCCAATGGAAATTCCACGTGAAATCCCACACGGATGAAGTGCAATTCCATCTCACCTAATCCCAAGCCTCCTATCATCACCAGACATCATATGTAATTTGGACGGAACCAAATACAATTCCATCCCACCAAATCCCATCCAAATAAAGTCTAACGAAATCAGAAAACTACCTCGTGTATTCGAGGTTTTGCCTACTTAAAAAGTACAGTCATCTTTCTCTTCAATATTTTACATTTTTTCCTCTACCAATGTACAATGATGTATCAAGGTGGGCCCCACGGTGAGAATCCCACCCACATCATTGGTTCCGGGTCATTGTTAAGTCACGTCACGTTCAAACAGTCGTGGATTGCGTCCAAACTTAGTATGGACGTAAAGCATTCAAATTGAGCTGTGGAGGGGCCCACGATGATGTATCTGTTTATCCACTCCGTCCATTCCCTATCTAAGATCAGCGGAACACGTAAGGCCAAGAATGAGGCAGATCCAACGCTGAGGTCGGCCACACCAAAACACTGACCTCGGCTGCATTAAATGCACTCAACATTAAATGCAAGGGTCATCTTTAGTGTGGCTGACCTGAGCGTTGGATCTTCCTCATTCTTGGAATTATGCCTTAAAATGATCTTAGAAAAGAAATGAACGGAGTAGATAAATAGATACATTACGGTGGGGCCCTCCACAGCTCAGTTTGGACACTTTGTGTTCATACTGAGTTGGACGCAATCCGCGTCCGTTCTTCAGTACCGAACCCTGACATATCGCTGATAGTGGCCTACAAGCCCATTTAATCCGCGCGCGGATTGCCTGCGAAAGCCTTTCTCAGGCATCTCCTGCGCAAGGAATCTGGGTGGGGCTCACCGTCAGGTTTGTGAGAAATCTACGCCGTCCAACCCTTTTGTGAGATCATTTTAGCCGTTGCAACCAAAATTGAACGGGATCCAAGACTTAAGTGGGCCGAAAACATGACGATTGAACTTGCATAGTTGAAATATTCGTGGGGCCACCGAAGTTTTGAATCAGGATAATATTTGTGTTTTCAGTTCATCTCAGTAGAAATGACATTATGAACGGTATGGATGGAATATAAACATCACTGTGGACCTCATAGAGGTTTCAACGGTAAGAATTCCCCTACACACCTTTTGCTTTAGTGCGGCCCACTTGAGTTTTGGATCCCGTTCATTTTTCGTCGCAACGCCTCAAATGATCTCACAAAACGGTTGGACGGCGTAGATTTCTCACAAACCTGACGTTGGGCCCCACCCTGATTCTTGCGCAGGAGATGCCTGCGAAAGGCTTTCGCAGGCAATGCGCGCCCATTAAATCCCGCCACAATGTGCAGCTTGGTACGGCTGGCGCCATACTGAATCCACCTTCCCGGGACCAGTCAAGTGAGTCACATGCCGGTGAGAAAAATGTACTGGAATTCGATAGTGACCCCTCAAGCACCAGAGTAAGATTGTGCAGTAACTTGTTACGTTGTGGGGGAGATGAGTAAATTCTGTGGGGCCCACCATAATAAATGTGCCATTGTATACGCTGTCCATCCGTTTTTCCATCTCATTTGATGGCATGAGCTCAATATTGAGGCAAATCCAAAGTGGACCACACGGTAGAAACATGTGCTATTGGCCATTATGGTGTTTATCTCTCATCCAACCTCTTCATATGGTCACACAAACATGGATGAACCAAAGACACAAATATCAGCTTGATTCATAATCTCTGTGGCCCTCACGAAATTTTCAAGGGTAGGCGTTCAATTCCCACTTTTTCTCGAGGTGGGGTCCACTTCAGCTTTGGACATTGGAAATGGATTGCTAGTGACCTCGGGCATGGAAATGGTCCACTTTAGCTTTGGACAAATTCACTCCATCTAATTTTTTTTTTGCAAGACCACAATAGGATAGGAGTCTACCAATTAGATCCAAAACTCATGGGGGCTATACTTGAATAAATAATGGAGCCTGAATGCCTGGGGTGACAAAAGTTTTGTATATGAATATGATATTTGTGCATATGGTTTATATTAGTGGTAATAACCCTATGAGCGTTTTGGATGGCATATAAACAGCATGTTCAGTTCTTGGAAGGTCCCACTATTTTGTTTGGTGTTCCTCACTTAAGTTTTGGATTTGTTTGATTTTTTTGTTTTATTCGTATTGTGCTCATGACCTCTGGTGAGCTACAAATGGATGGACAGTGTGGATAGAACACATACATCATAGTGGGTCCCATAGAGTTTACTCACCATAACATAGCAAGGTGAGTCACTACAAAATCCATGTTAGGGCTCTCAATGGGTCGGATTTGGGTCGGATCCTGGCTACAAGTTCAAAAATATATAGACGGATTTGGATCTAACTCAAATCCAAAAGGTGATATCCATATCCGATCTATTTATAAATAGTTAGATCCATTTTCAATCCAAAATCCATATAACCATCAGATTTGAGTCATATCTAGGTTCAAATCCACCCCATCACAAATCTAAAAAATATATAACATGATATATTTAATTTAGTAGCAAAATAATGCAAATCCCACTATTTACTATAATATGGTCGACTTGAAATTGGCATGTCTCAAAATTGAGACATGGCCTAAAATAATCAGGGAAAACAGATGAGCAGCATGGATATAACATATACAATAAGGTGAGAACGAGTCAAATCCAGATTGGATTCGGTTGGAACCGGCTCCCAATCTAAAATTCTATAAACGAATTCATATTGAATTTAGATCTATTTCCGTGAATTCAAATCCTATCCATTTAATTAATCAAACCTATTTTAAGATTCAAATCCGCGTTATATTAACTCGGAGCAAGTTGGATCTCGGATGTGACCCGCTCCATTGAGAGTCCTAATCCGTGTCCTTCAAGTGGGTGCTGGAAAAACCCCGTGAGCCCCTCAAGATATATGTGTTTCATCCACACTGTTCATTCATTTGTCCGCAGGCAGATCCAAGTATCAGGTGGACCACACCATAGCAAACGGTGGTGATTGAACGCTCATATTAAAAATTTCTGGGCCACAAAAGTTTTGGATCAAGGTGGGTCACTACTGAATCCAAGGACCATTAGGGAAGATCCCAACGCTCTACATTCAAAATACATATGTGGCCCACCTGATCAGTAAACTCGCCTTGGTTTTGTGGAAGGAGCCCGTTCATTGTTGCTGCCAACTAATGTGTGGCTCAGATCTGATCACGTGACACATTGTCACGGGTGCCTTTGTCTCAAGTCAGACAATTCCCAGGTAGTGGGAATCATTTTGCGACGATTTGTCAGGCAGAACCTTGTCAGCTTTCGACTGTACAAAAGATGGCCATTGGCTGTCAGAGGCTTTCAGCTCAATCAGGGGTGTGCGAAAGCGGATTGCCTGTGACCCGGACACAGAGATATTCCTGTACCCCGGGGCTTTGTGGGCCCACAGAGATGTCCTTGGCAAATCCATTACGTCCATATGGTTTGAAAGACTACAATAGGACTGCAATCTAAAAATCAAGCAGATCCAAGATTCAGGTGGGCCATACCAAACGAAACATCCACGTTGAAACCTTTCCTGAGCTGGCCATGATGTTTATATGCTATCTGAACGGTTGATAGACTTATTACCACTCAGATAAGATAAACTGAAGGAACCAATATCATCCTGATACAAAACTTCTGCCACCCTAGGCATTCATTTCCCACTTTTTTCATGTGGTATGGCCCCTTTTGGATCTGCCTGATTTGACTCATGTTTTATTGTAATCTTTCAAAACAGATGGACGGAGTGGATTTGCCACAGATATCTCTGTGGGCCCCACACAACCCCAGGTACATGAATTTCTCCATGGCCGGGGTCACAGGCAGTCTCCTTCCCATACCAAGGGTACATTGACAGAGGTGCATAGATCATAGACGCCACAAGAGGAAATCGGATTAGGTACTGAGTTACTAAGTATGCTTTTATCGCTTTTATCGTACTGAGTGAATCCTGTTGGGCCCACCGTGAATGTATGTGGTTTATCCATGCCGTCCATTCATTTTCTCAGCTCATTTTAGGGGTTGAACCCAAAATTGAAGCGTATCCAAATCTCAAGTGGACCATACCACAGGAAACAGTGGGAATAATGATTTCCACCATTAAAACCTTTGTAGGGTGGGCCGGTGATGTTTATTTGTCATCCAAACTGTTCATAAGATCACACGGAGATGGATGAAGGGAAAAAATAAATACCAGCTTGATCCAAACTTCGGTGGCCCCCAAGAATTTTTCAATAGTAGACGTTTGATTCACATTGTTTCCTGTAGTGTGGTCCAGTTGAGCTCTGGATACGCATAATTTTGGGGCTCAACCCCTAAAATTATCCGGTAAAATGAATGGACTGACTAGATAAAATACATAAATCTCAGTGGACCCCACAGAGTTTACTCAGTATGCTTCACTATGCAATCCCATGCATGCGCCCCAGTTGAGGAGGTCCGTCTGTTTTTAAAGACCACAATAGGAGAGAAATCTAAAACTTAGGCTCATCGAAAAAGTCATGTGGGCCATCACAAGTGAAACAGTGGGGATTGGTCCTACCGTTTATCTGTGTAGTGATAATCATAAGAACGGTTTGGATGGCATATAAACATCATGGTCAGCTCCTGGAAGGTTTCAATTGTGGACATTTATATTACCACTGTTTCATTTGCAGTGACCTACCTAAGTTTTGGATATTTTTAGAATCAGCACATGGACTCAGATTGCCTAGAGTAGCGCACGGCACTGTGTGCTTCCATTAGGGCTCTCAATGGGTCGGATCTGGATCGGATCCAGTTGGATCCTAGCTCCAAGTCCGTATATCTGTATACGGATTCGGACTTGTATTCGGATCCAACTCGGATCCAAAAGGTGATATCCATATCCAATCCATTTATAAATTGTTAAATCCATTTCCGATCCAAAATCCATATAACCATCGGATTCAGGGTCGGATCTAGGTTCGAATCCACCCTCATTACAAGTCTAAAAAAATATATGATATAATATATTTAATTTAGTAGAAAAATGATGCAAATCCCACTATTTACTATGGTATGGTCGACATAGCCTAAAATAATTTGTAAAACGGATGGCCAACATGAATATAACATGTACAGTAAGGTGATAATGAGTCGGATCTTAATCGGATTTCGGATCAAACTTGGATATGTTACTGTGAATCCATATCTGCTCCATTTAAGTAATCGGACCTATTTTAAGATCCAAATCCGGTTCATTTAACTAATCGGGCCTATTTTAAGATCCAAATACGCATTATACGGATTCGGAGCGAATCGGATCTCGGATCTAACCTGCTCCATTGAGAGCCCTAGCTTCCGTATGCGACTGGAAAAGCTTTATGGGCCCCAACATAATGTATGTATTTCATCCACGCCCTCCATCCATTAGTTCAACTCATTTTCAAGCTTAAAACCAAAAATTAAGCAGATCCAAATCTCAGGTGGACCACACCATAGGAAACTGTGGTGATTGGATGCTTACCATTAAAAGTTTCTTGTGGGCTACAAAAGATATGGATCAAGCTGGTATTTATATTTTCCCATGATCCATGTCTTTGTGACCTTATCAACAGGTTTGATGAAAAATAAACATTACAGCGGGCCATAGGAATATTTTAATGGTGGGTGTTCAATCACACTCTTGCAATGTGGTCCACCTGAGATTTGGATCTGCCTCATTTTTTGACTCATGCCTTAAAAAATGAGATGGTAAATTAGATGGACAGCCTGGATAAAACACATTCATTATGGTGGGTCACAGAGCTTTTCCAGTATCACTTACAGTACCACTAATAGCCGTCATGGCTGCTTAGGGAGGTCGGCCACCTCCTACCATTTTTTTATTAGAGTGGGCCTTCTCCCATCATTGCCAGTATTAATGATGGAGATTCGCCAATTTCAAAACACGTGCAGGAGTATGGGAATACGTGCGAATATGAAACAAGCATGCGTACTTAGCTTTCCATCAGGTGAGACCCCGGCCTCAGCCACTACGGTGCGATCCTTACCGTGGGGCCCACCTTGATGTATCTATTTTGTATCCATGCCATCCATTCGTTTTTCTAGGGCATGATAAAAAGATGAAGAAGATTCAAATCTCAGGTGGACCATACTCTAGGAAACAGTGGTGATTGAACACCCTGCCATTAAAAACTTCTTAGGGCCCACCTTAATGTTTCTGTAGTGTTTATTTTCCATCCAATCCATTGATAAGGTCACATTAGCCTGGACGAAGGAAAAAAATAAATAAATAACAAATAATAACTTAATCCAAAACTTCTGTGGCCCATTAATGATCATTGACCACTGTTTCTCATGATATGGTCCACCTGATAACTGGATATGCTTATTTTTTTAGTTCATGCACTAAAATGATCTGGAAAAATGGATGGACGGTGTGGATACAGAATAGATGCATCAGGGTGGGCCCTACGTTGAGGGTGTCGACTCACCTAATCCGCTCCGGTTTGTATCGAATATAAGGCCATTTTTTAAGCAGAAGATCTAAGCACTATTTAAACCTTTATTGGAAGTCTCAGATACCACACACGTGCTTCGACGTGCACTGTTTAACACACGTGTGGAGTTATGAACATCTACGTACTCTCCATGTGCATGCTCCCGTTCGTCAACCTCCTTTGCACGTCCCACCCACCACCACCCTCCAGACTGGAATGTGCATGCTCTCTCTTTTCTGACCTTTGACCATCTCACCCAACAACTCAAAGATCTGTGGAATTGATATTATATAAAATGAACTCAAAGATCTGTTGATTGATATTATATAAAATGAATGGCTCTCATTTGATAAAATCTAGTCCATTAGATCTAATTCATTAAATATGAGATCTTCAGTCCTGTTTTCGAAACGAGGAATCCTAGGTGTAGATTATTTATTCATTATTTCCATGTTGCGTTGGGAAAGGAAATTCATATTTTAGAGCTTCTTTTGTAGGGTTAAATTTCAAATCATTCAAAAACAGTTGCCTTTTAATAAATAAATAAAAATTCTGACTATAAATAAGGCTAATTACTTTGGAATCTTTCTTCTTTGTTTTTTTACAAGAAGTAAAAACAACTTTTTCTCATCTTAGATTCATTGCATTCTTCCTTTTCCACATAAGCTTGAGAATCTCTAACCAAAATAAATTCTCACGCACATTTGTATGGGCGTGATTAGGTTGATTGCTAAATGTGGGGCCGATTGTGATGTATGTGCCTTACACCACACTGTTCATCCATTTTGACGGCTCATTTTAGGGTATGATTCAAAAAATGAAGCAAAACTAAATATCAGGCTGACCAAACCACAGGAACGGTCGTGATTGAATTCAGCCACTCTTAAAAATTTCATAGGGACCACTGGAATGTTTATTTTCCTTCCAATATGTTAATAAGCCCGCGAAGACCTAAAAAAGTCCACACAAATATGGCTTGATCCAAAACTTTTGTGGCCCAAGTTTTTAATGGTTACCACTGTTTTCTACACTATGATCTGCATGAGAATGGAATCTGCTTCATTTTTAGACCATGCCCTAAAATGAATTCTCAAAATGGATGAATAGCCTGGATATCAGGCACATGCATCAAGGTGGGCCCCATGGCCAAAGATCCACCGAAGCCACGCCCCATTGATATGTGAAGAGGATGTTATTAGCAGTTGTTTGGATGCATGTAGAATTATATAGTACATTTGTCATTATGCATTGAAGTTTATCAGACAACCGTTTATATATAAAAAAATAAAACATGGGAAAATGAGGACATTACATGCTGTTATTTTAACCGTTAGTGACGGTAGTCTATTTTTGCTCGGAAGGTTTTTAGCCTGTACGCTCAGAATCTTGTATAGTACATGTGGAAGCATATTGTTTTGTGCATATGCATCGATATTTACCAAATATTCTGGATGTGTGTAGCTAGCTATCAACCTTTAAGCACTTGTAGATATGCAATTGTTAATCTTCAAACACCTCACTTGTGTCATTCATATTTATAGCTGTATTTATGCATTCTGATGCTAGGCAAGCAGATTCCTAGGCCCCTATTGTCAGAAGCTATGTAGGGCCATGGAGATTCTATGAAAAATCCACTTCGTCAATCATTTTTGCAAGACCACAATAAGATGGGATATTAAAAATCAAGCAGATATAAAACACATGTAGGCTGTACCACACGTAACGGCACGCGATTAAACACTCATCATTGGAAACATTGCCGGTGCCCACAAAAGTTTTGTGCCTATAATTTATCTGAGTGGTAGTAACCCTATGAATGGTTTCGATGGCATATAAACACCATGGTCAGCTCCAAGAAGGTTTCAACGTTGGTGGACGTTTCCGTTCCCATCGTCTCATTTGGTGTGGCCCACCTGGGCTTTGGATCTGCCTAATTCTTTGTGGGCCCACACAACTTTCAAAAACAATCCGCACATGAATATCTCTGTACCCCATGCATTCCACTCCATGATTGCATAGCACGTGCAAGACAGTATGTATCAAATGTATCACTTTCAAACAGCCCCCCTAGCTAATGATCCACGTGTCATCTCCAAGCATGCAATCTTTCACCATTGAAGAAAGGTATATCGACTAAAAGCAGTGCACGGAATAATTAGGTTTTCAATCATGACAATTGGAGCCCTTGTATAATAATTCAACCCATTTTCTTCTATGGCCTAACTTGGTTGGCCACCCCAAAAAAAAAATTATATCAAATGGAAAGTAGGGGGTTGGAAAAAGATGCAGCAACAACCCATGTTCTAGTACTGCAAATGAGTCCAAGATGTGTACAGGGATTTGGGGGCCACTAGCCCGTGATTTGGGACACGTACGTCTGCATGCAGTGCCTGTCTCAGTAATAGCCCTTGAACATAAAACAACGTGGCAAAACAACGTGGCCCCACCATTAAAAAGTCGTTGAAGGACTGACACGACAGGAAAAAATGGGAATTGAATACCTACCGTTAAAAAAAATTTGACGGCCACGGAAGTTTTGAATCAAGCTGATATGTGTCGTTTGCCCTTCATCCGGAGACGCGGATTGGCTAGTGACCACTACATCAGCCAGGGGGCTGGTGTCAAAGCTGTGTGGGCCCCACCATGATGTATGTGTTTTATCCATGCTGTCCATCCATTTTTACACTTCATTTTAGGGCATGGGCCTAAAAATGAGGCAGATCCAAATCTCAGGTGGACTACACCACATGAAACAGTGGGAATTGAACGTCCACCATTGAAAACTTCTTGGACGCCAAAGGAGCTTTTGATCAAGCTGATATTTGTGTTTTCACTTCATCCAGGTCTGTGTGACCTTATCAACAGGTTGGATGGCAAATAAACATCACTGTGGGCCCTGGAAAGTTTTTAATGGAGGACGTTCAGTCAACACTGTTTTCCTGTGGTGTGGTCCACCTGAGAATTGGATGTGACTCATTTTTGGGCCCATGCCCTAAAATGAGGTGGGAAAATGGATGGACAGCGTGGATAGAACACATACATCATGGTGGGGCCCACGCAGTTTTGACATCAGCCCCCTGGCTGGTGTTGGGGTCACTAGCCAATCCGCGTCCTTCATCCGGTATAAACATCATTGTGGGTCCTAGGAAGGTTTCAACGGTGGATCTCATTATCTTGGGCACAGATTGGAGGATTCGGATTCAGTAGTGGGTAGGGGAGTCCCACCATTATGTTTGTGTTTTATCCACACCATTATTCATTTTTCCAACTCATTTTAGATCAAATCCCACTATTTTAGTGCTCAAGTGGACCATACTATAGGAAGCAACAGGAATTGAATGCCTACGGTTGAAAACTTTCTGTGTGTGACATAGAAGTATTGCGTCAAGCTGGTTTTTTTTTATTCCCTTTATCTAGTTTTATATGACTTTATGAACGGATTGGATAGCAAATAAATATCACATTGGGCCTTAGGAAGGTTTTAGTGATGGTCTCGCTGTTTCTTGTGGTGGTCCATTTGAGTTTGAATCCGCTTATTTTTTGGCTCATACCCTAAAATGTGATTGCAAAATGAATTGACGGAGTGGATAAGACACAAAGATCATGGTGGGGCCCACAGAGCTTTTCGAGTGTCCGCGTTAGAGGGGTCACTACCGAATCCAAAGCCCTATCATCCTTGCTCTTTCCAGTGGTGTGGTTCACTTGAGCTTTGGATCTGTCTTATTTTTGGCTCCATGCCCTTAAAACAAGCTGGGAAAATGGATAGACGGCTTGGATGAAACACATATATCATGGTGGGCTCCACAAAGCTTGCCACGTCCTGTGGAGCGATATTCAACAGGCAACCATGGCCCCCATTGGCCACAGCTGAAAACCCCAAATCAATGTAAACCTCAGGATCGTGTGCCCTACGGTGACTAGGCACGTCACATCTACATAGTTGTCGTGGGACCCACTTCAAAAGTACTGGCACTTGAAACACACTCGGAGAGTATACCTGCCAGAAGGTTGGCACGTGAAACGCACTCGAAGACTACACCTAATTATACTAAAGTGGCACACGTACTGAACTCAACCTTTTATGACTCGGTGACTCGGGACTGACTCGGCCAGTCTCGAGTCAGGGCGTATTGGAATGAGTTGTTAGAATTGCTGAACATGGTCTATCTCCGGCAAACCATTACATGCCAATGGTCTGGATTGCCGAAGGTGGGCCCCAGTTGTCAGAATTGAAAACCCAACTACATTGTTCCAATTCTTGGCTGAATTAGTCACCTGGGGCCAGTTGACTTATCTGAGTTGGGCTGACTCGGCCCGAGCCAGCGCTTACTTTTAAGTCTAAGACTTGTGGTGTTGAACCGGATTGGATTTGGACCGAAGTCGAGACGAGCTGCATCTCAGACGACTTGTCAAAGCATCACCTTTAAATGAATCTGAACCGTTCATGTTCTGGACTCTATGCTACGTGGGCCATCTTTTGTTAAATGGGTGATTGTGTAAGAAGATGAATATTTAATGGCCCATATGCAAATCCAAGATTTAATGGTCATGATCATATCAAGGAAGCACGATTATAAGACCACAGGTGTATGGAAGTAACAGGAACATGAATCGTTCAACTCATGCTCAGGGTGCAACCGTGGGTCTGAAACCTGAGTGACCTTAGTCTTTTGGTTAGTGTGGAAACCAAGGGATGGGGAGGACGCGGATGCCCTGCAACGTTGGAAGCTAATTAATTGGGGGATGTTTATATGAAATCAACTTTGCCCATCATTTTTGCCGGCTCATGTTAAGGCAGATCCAAAATTCAATTGGGCCACACAGTAGGAAATAGTAGGAATTGAACTTCCACAGTTGAAACATTCTTGAGGCCATTGAAGTTTAGGATCGTGCTAATATTTTTAGTGTCTTCAGTTCATCTTAGTAGGAATGACCTTATGAACGGTTTGGATGGCATATAAACATTATGGTGGATGACAGGAAGGTTTCAACAGTAGGGATTTCCATTCCCATTCAATGTCACCTATTCTTTATCCAAACATATATTTAGAAGGGACGCCGTTTGGCTGTTGACCACCCGCCAGCTAGCTAGTGTCAAAGCTCCTTGAGCCCTACCATGATGTATGTGTTTTATCTACGCTGATCATTCATTTTGTCAGCTCATTTTAGGGCATGGACCAAGAAAATGATGCAAATCCAAACTGGAGGAGACAATGAGGAAACTTTTTAGGACCACAAAATTTTTGGATCAAGCTGATATTTGTGTTTTCCCTTCGTCCAGCCCGTGTGACCTTATCAACAAGTTGGATGCAAATAAACATTATAGTGGGCCTACAAAGCTTTTAATGGTAGACATCAATCCCCACTGCTTCCTGAAGTGTGGTCCACCTAATATTGGACCTGCTTAAAAAAATTTTGGGCTCATGCCCTAAAATGAGCTGAAAAAATGGATGGACAGTGTGGATAAAACACATACATCAAGGTGGGGCCCGTGGAGCTTTGACATCAGATAACTGGTTGGTGCTGGGGTCACTAACCAAATCGCATCCATCTAAAATGGCGTTCAAGAGTATCCTGAAAATTTTTACCCAAACTGTCAGGGTTGCATGTACGTAGAGATACTCAGCGAGGAGATGATCTAAACTGTTCACTTCAGTGGGCCTACCAAGTAAGACCTTTCCAATAATGAGAAATGGTTAAGTTGGGCAAACCTGATTAAAGCATTCTCACTTCTAAACTATGAGCCAAAGATACAAATCAACATCGGAGTCCAACGACTCATCGTGTGAGCTAAGATACGGGGTCACACAGGCGAGCCTACTTACAAATTCTCAGCCCACCAGTGTTAAATAAGCCAGGCTGGATCGGCCCACTTCTCGCCCCTTCACGCATATGCTTGCGTCTTAAAACATTGAATGCTCTAGAGGTCATGTACGTGGATACATATCGATCATACAGCTATTGAATGGTTGTAAAATAATCTCCTAAAAGATATCTCTGTGACTGTTAATGTCATTTATTACAATCAGATGAAAATGGGACAGGCCCAAGCTGGGTTTTAATACTCGGCCGGTGGGCCACCTACCCAACTCGGTATTAAATAGCTCAAGTCAGGTTTATTAGTGGGCCTTTATCAGACATTGCAAGTAAGCCCAAGACTATGGCTGTCAAGGGTGTGAGGCGGCCCACTTTGGGCTGAATTGTGGGCCCTATGCCAGTTTATTAGTCGAGCAAGATCGGACCGTCTATGACCCGTCGGTGCCCCCGCCAGTTTAGGGTTTTAAGGACATTTTATCTTGGTTGATGGAGCACATCTAATGAACGGTCTAGATCTTGCACAAAAGTGGGCCCCGGGGTCAGGCTGTGTATAATCATCAAGGGCTGTGCTCACGTCTGTTTGTTTTACGTGTCAAATTCTTGGGCTAAGATTGGGCCGGGCTTGGACACACATCAGCTTGGCCCAATGGCTTGATGACAGCCCTACCCAAGACCCACACCGGATTGCCTGCCACCTTCCCTGTGTTCGGAAGCTAAGTGGTCCCCACTGTGATGTTTGTGTGAAATCCACTCCATCCGTTCATTTTGCCAGCTCATGTTAAGACATGATACCAAAAATGAGGCAGATCTAAAACTCAAGCGTACCACACGTCAGGAATCAGTGGGGACTGAATGTCTGCCGTCAAAATATTTGGGGGGCCACAGAAGTTTTGGATCAGGCTAATTTTTTTGTGTTCCTAGCTCATCCCAGTGGTAATAACCTTACCAATGGTTTGAATGGCACATAAACATCAATTGAACCCATAGAGGTTTCAACAGTGGTCATTTCGTCCCCACTTTTTCCTTTCATGTGGCTCGCACTTGAGTTTCTGATCTACCTCATTTTTTAGGTTCATATGCTAACATGAGCTGGAAAAATGGATGGACAGGGTGGATTTCTCACTAACATCACGTTGGGCCTCATCTTCCATGATCTTTGGACCATGCAAAAACACATGAAAAAAAAAAATTAATGGCTCACATCTAACTTAAAAAAATCCGACGTCATTATCATTTTTGAGCTTGATTGGTTAGTCTTCCTACATCTTGAATTCGAGTCGGGATCGTCTGCCCAGCTCAGCACTGACGTTGTTAGCACCAATGCATTTAATGCAGTCAGTGCAGACGTATGTATGCTGAGCTGGACCAAACAAGAAAATAAGCAGACGATCCAGATTCCTTGGATTTAAGAGGCATCATTAGTACGGCCACCTGAAAAATCGCTTTTTGATATATTTCATGCTCCCGACATGTTTGGGTGTCCCACCCAAATGAATTTCAATTATTATGCACCTCTTTCAGGAAATACTTTATCTTACGTCAGTTGTCTTGTCTCTGCATTTCGTAGTTGAGCCTGCATTTCTTAGTTGAGCCTCGCTTTACTCACACAGGCTCGTATGCCTACCAAGGATTGAGTTGATGCCTTTTGCATTATAACTTTTTGTACTAACCCTAGTATCATAAAAAATAAATTATATTGACCACCTAATTATAAATTCTTGCAAATATCTAATTGTGCTTGCTATCCCTAGATTTGACCCTATAATAAACCTAAACTTGAGAATCGCTCAATTCAATGGATTCGACCCTATGATACATGCAAACTTAAGAATTGCTCAATTCAATGGATTCGACCCTATAATCAATGTTCTTTTTTTACAACAGCCTTGATCATAAAGGCTGCCCATGTCTTAATGTTTTCAATGAGCGTGTTTATCTCTCACAACATGTAGTCTTTAATGAAGATTATTTTTCTTTTGCTGATATATTGAAAGATGCATTTGCTTCTCCATCGTAGAACATTATTGTAATAACTCAAAATTTTAGCGAATGAATAGACACATGAGTGGCTATCCATGTGTGAATTTTAATATAAGTTATTTTTGAATTAGGGAAAATCATTCCATATATGTGCCTGAGGTTCACGTACCTATGCCCTCATATACCTCTCAATGATCATCAAGCCTTTATATATCATGAGATGCTCGATCGTGAATCAAATCAACCATTAGAATCATTACTTATCTCTAGATAAAAATATCAATTATACAATTCACCTTTTAGCTATCTGATTATAGAAAACTAATCTTGAGATCATCATATCCATTCATGTACGCACCTAACAAAAATTCTGATTTATTCATCTTTTCCATTATCCTAGGGTAAGCTTAAACTACCATTGGAATCTCACTCATAAGTACATATGTACATATTTGACCCATTAATACATCTAGAGCCTACATATCACAACATACTTGATCTGTAATTGATTTAAACTATTGGAAATATTCTTTATGGACGTATTAAGTTATCTAACCATCTGATATCTAGACCATTGCATCATCATAAAATTGATAAAGATTGCATCTAAGCCATTAAATCTGATCATCCTCAATTCTAAATCTTTCATCATGATCTTGGTACATCGACGAACATTTTACACCATTAAAATCCGACTTCAATAGATACAAATACATCTATCACCATATAAAGTTTTCTTCGGTATATATGTCCATCCTTGTCCCCCGATGCTAATTCCCAAATAATCTAAATGTGAAAATCCGATCAAATTTCCCTCTATAAACCTCAATTTTCGCTGACCAGTTAAAATAAACCTCCAAAAACTTTACTTTACTATTTTAAATTTCAGTTGTACGGATGTATTTTTTCGAACAGAAATACCCATGTGAATTCAATTAGTACAGTATTTTTGTCCAAAAAAACACTGAAGTATAATAGAAAAGTAATTTTTGGGAGGCCTATTTCAGCCGGTTAGTCAAAACTAAGGTTTATAGAGGGAATTTCTAAGCATACATACCCAAGATAAAGAGGAAAGCTTTTGGTTACCCGTGGAATCCGCGGGATGTGGAGGACGCGGAATATCAAAATCTAATTGGGGCCCACCATGATGTTTGTCTGAAATCCTCTTTGTCCATCTGTTTTGCCAACTCATGTTAGGACATGAGCCCAAAGAAGATGTAGATCCCAAACTCAATTGGGCCACACGATAGGAAACGGTTGGGCTTGAACTTCCACCATTGAAATGATCATGAGGCCTTCATGCTAATATTAGGACATGAGCCCAAAGAAGATGTAGATCCCAAACTCAATTGGGCCACACGATAGGAAACGGTTGGGCTTGAACTTCCACCATTGAAATGATCATGAGGCCTTCATGCTAATATTTGTAGTGTTTTCAGTTCATCTCCGGTGGGAATGACCATATGAACGGTTTGGATGGCATATAATCATCATGGTGGATCCCTGGAAGGTTTCAACCAATTTCCCTTCCCGGTGGCCCTTTTTATGGGAAAACATGCATCTAAAATGCCTTCAAGAGTTGCTAAAAATCTCATTGAGGAAAATGATCCAAATTGTTAACTTTAGTAGGCCCTACATGGAGGACTTTTTTCATCGTGGGAATGGTTAAGTTGAGCTAGGCCCAGTTAAAGCATTTTCACTTCTAAGCCATGAGCTAAAAATACAAATCAATGTTCTAGTCCAACTATAGTGTGCGCTATAAGTGGGCCCACTTCCAAATTATCAGCCCACCAATGTTAAATAAGCCGGGCTGGATTGGCCCACTTGTCGGGCCTTTATGCGTATACAAGTCCTAAAACATTGGATGGTTCAGAGCTCATGTACGTGGATACATATCGATCATACAGTAATAGAATGCTTGTAACATGATCTCCTAAAAGATCTCTCTTTGTGACCGTTAAATTCATTTATTTCAATCAAGTGAAAGTGGGCCTGCTTTGGATTGATTTTGGGCTAGAATTATGGGCCCTGTGACTGTTTATTAGTCGAGCCGGGCTCGGACTCTCTATAAACCGTCGGTGGCCCCGCCAGCTTAGGGTTTCGAGGACGTTTTATCATGATTGATGGGGCACACCTAATGAACGGCCTAGATCTTGCACAAAAGTGGGCCACAGGCTCAGGATGTGTATAATCATGATGGGCCATGCTCAGGTCTGTTTGTTTCACGAGTGCGCCTGCTCGGGCTGAGATTGGCCCTGGGATTTATTATGCGGGCCGGGCTTGAACAGACATCATCTTGGCTCATGACATCCCTACCCAACCCACATCGATTGCCTGCCTCCCGCCGTGATGTTTGTGTGAAATCTATGCCGTCCATCCATTTTTTCAGATCATGTCAAGACAAGATCCCAAAAATTAGGCAGATCTAAAACTCAAGTGAGCCATACAAGAGGAAGCAGTGGGGATTGAACATCCACCATTGAAATGTTTGTGGGGCCACTGAAGTTTTGAATCAGGCTAATATTTTTTTTCTTTTTCAGCTCATCCCAGGGAATGACCTTATGAACGGTTTGGACGGCATATCTACATCACGGTGGATCCCTAGAGAGGTTTCAACGGTAGACATTTTCCATCCACCACCTTTTCCCATCATGTGGCGCACTTGAATTTTGGATCTGCCTCATCTTTGGGCTCATGCTACATGAGCTGAAAAAACAGATGGACGGGCCGATTTCTCACAAACATCACGGTGGGCCCCACTTACCTTCTGACAGCGGTAGGTTGGCATGCATTCTGCTTCCCCTTTAGCCCACGACTAGAGCTGGCACGGGTTGAGTCAACTTAATTGACTCCACTCGTCCGAACCTGTTAGACTCGATTTGAATCGATCCGACAGGAACAATGGACCCTAATCGAATATTTTAGATAAGATCTGAATCTAGATCGAGTCAAGTTTAGATTCCACCTTAGTCGAATCGACTCAACTCGAAATCCGATTTTAAATGGATCTGATTCCATCCAAAATCCGGTCCAAACTGGGTTTAGGTATAAGTTAAAAAAAAAAAAATCTAACATTTTAGATTTTTTTGTCATTTTTCAGATTTTTTTTTTATTTAATTGAGAAATTCAATTCGACTCGGTTACGACTCAATCCGACTCAGGTCCCTATGACCAGGTCGGACTCGGATCGGATTAGACCTGGCTGACTCAGTTCGGATCAATTTAGGGTTGGCTGACCCGATACCGAATCCGCTCTGACTTGGTTGAAGCCCTGTCCTTGGCTGGATTGAACCGAGACAGCCCAAACTCAATCCGACTCGACACGAAGCCCACCTCTACCCACGACTGAAAGCAGGCCGGGCCTATGGTGGGCCCATTCGTCAGGGCCCACTTCGGCGGATCCTTTTTATGGCGACATTCCAGTATGCTTTTGCTACGAAGCTGTCCACTCATCCACGTATTCATGGCATATATGTGCTCTGATTCTGACTGTCCAAATGGTGGGCCCCACTTTAAATGGATCAGAAGTCAAAATCAAACTGGTTGAACTTTTGATCCTACCCATTTCCATCATGGCTTTGGAATGGACGATTGGATAGATAACCAACTTCAAATAGTTAAAATTGCCTGATGGTTGTGATTTTGGGCCATGATGGGGCCACGATTTTGAAGGTGAAAATTGATGTGCATGAATGCCATTGTGGACATTTAATGCCCATAGTTTAATAAAATGATAAAATCGAGATTGAAGAGGTCATGCCCAGGACGCATGCCAACGTGGCAGAAATGACATCGTTAGTTGAGTGGGGACCACCGTGAAGAAGCCTGGCTGGGAATAATCTGGTCCGCTCTTCAGAATGGGTCGGTCATTGGCCCACCTGCAGAGATGGTCTGATGTTTAGAACCATACATATTCTGGTTGCCACTAGGGCTGTAAATGGGTCAACCGACCCGATGGGGTACCCGGATCCAACCCATTTAGACCCGACCTATTTGTTAAATGGTACAGGTCTGGGTCCAAGAATAGACTCAGTTGCTAAACGGGTCTAGGTCTAGTTTCCTTTATATTA
Organism: Liriodendron chinense; assembly: GCA_003013855.2. Taxonomy (NCBI): domain Eukaryota; kingdom Viridiplantae; phylum Streptophyta; class Magnoliopsida; order Magnoliales; family Magnoliaceae; genus Liriodendron; species Liriodendron chinense. Next base: position 5,556,091 of record ML058484.1, on the reverse strand, counting down.
GGCCCGACCCGACTCGACCTGAACCCATTTAGTAAGTGGGACGGGTTTGGTCTGTTTCAAGGGACCCGTCCAGCCCAGACCCATCCAAACCCGTTTTAAGCCTTGTAAAATACTTGCATACTTGATCCAGACCCAGACCCATTAGACCCGATCCATTTATAAATGGGTCTGGGTGGATCTCCCTCTACTAGACCTAGACCCGTATATAAATGGGTATGATGAGTTGACTCGGACCTGACCCGGACCTGCTGATTTAGTAAAAGGGTCTGGATCTAAAATTTGGACCCATGCCCATTTAGTAAATGGGCGGGTCTAGTTTTGGCTAAACCCGTCCCGAACCCGACCATTTACAGCCCTAGTTGCCACAACAACTAACGCTCTAAGGAATGATTTTGGACCATTGAGAGCACTGAAAAAACATTTCAATGGCTCACACCCAACTTTCAAAATCAAAGGTCAGGATCATTTTAAAGCTTGACTGGTTAGTCTCTATGAATCTTGGCCTGCTGAGGGATCATCGGTAAGGCTTGATGAAAAATCAATATTAGATGTATTTAATGCTGGTGGCTTGTTTGGATGTACCATTGTATTAAATTTCTATTATCATTCACCTTGTGATAAATTTATAATACTTACATCTATTGCGCTGACTTATGCTCGGATGTCAATCCAGAGATAAAGTAGATTGCAGGCTTAGATAGGCTGCACCACAAAAAACATTAAGTACAGGACGCTGGTCGGTTAGTGAGCTTGGCCCAACTCTAGATGGGCTTGGACTTACTAGCTTAGACCATGGGTCATGCTTGGGCCCAGTCATTCTATCTTAACCCCACTTCATATTTACATGTTTTTTATACCATCATTAAGTTGTTCGAATCATGGTGTACCATAATGGCTGCTATGAAAGCTGTTATGTAAAGATGACGGTGGCAATTATTACATGTTATGGGGCTGCTGTGAAAGCTAAAGCTGTATGTAAAGATGACGGTGGCAATTATTACATGTTATGGGGTTGTAATAGGGTTGTTAAGGAAAAAATGACCCGTAATGACCATTACATTCTTGTAACAGCTCATTATGCTCTTGGTAAAGGCTGTAAGGCCTCCATAACAGTACATTACGAGGCGATTAGGAGTATCAACGGGCTGGGCCTGGGGTAGGTCTTGGCCTGGATTTTGAACTTCGGGCTGGGCCATCAGGTTGACCCTATTCAAAATTCTAATTTTTAGGCCCAAGACCGGCCCATTAACAACCCTAGAAGAGATATAGATTTTTCAAGTTTTTTTTCAATATAAGACAAGGTCATAATGGCTGTTACAGCCCATATGGTAAAGGTAATTGTGATGACCATTACGACCATTATTAGTGTTACAGAATACATTGGTTCATCCTGGATGTAAACGACTGATTTCACTTTTCTAAATGTCTATTCCATTATACATGTGAGGCCCACTTGATCAACAAATGATGGATTACCAATATTCACATGGGGGAATAGGGATTTGATTAATTTCCGAGGTGGGGAGGGCATGCCTGCACTTTGGTCATTATTTGTAGTCGGGCCTGGATAAGCCTAAGCCCGGCCCATTGCCACTCTTAATTCTCATTGTGAATTTGAAACTTGATTAGGGCCTGTTTGGTTGGCATCTGGAAACCGTTTCGAGCTTAAAATCTGAATTCCAGTGAAATCCAATTTTAATTGATGTGTTTGGCGGCAAGTTCGAGCCAAATAGGATTCTATCTAGAAACCTAAATTGACTGGAACTGGGATTAGTGGAAACAGTGTGGGGGAAGGGAAAAGAGGCAGAGGTGAGCGTCATAATATATCCATGCCTCCATGTATGTGTTGTACATCTATGATGTATGTGTTTTATATCCACTCAGTCCATCCATTTTGAGAGCTCAATTAAGGGCATTAGACAAAAAATGAGGCAAATCTAAATCTCCAATGGACCACACCATAGAAAAATAGTGTTGATTGAACGTCCATCATAAAAAACTTCCTAGGCCCCACTGTAATGTTTATTTATCATCCAACCTGGCCATCTGGTTTCGAATTCAGTTTATGCAATTTTGGATTCCAACACTAGAATTTGAATTTTCTCTATAATCTAGATTCTGGAACCAAACAGGCCCTTAGTCGATTTAGTGTTCCACATTAAATTGAATGTTTGAGCCATTGAATTCACTGGTGCATCCAAACGCAACCTTAGACAATTAGCAATTTGCACCTATCAAATACAATTAACTTGAATTGATCAGATGATCATAACCGTTGGTTGAACAATTTAGGACCAATCAAATAGCAATCAATAACCAAAGTTTCTTGATCAGAACCTGATTCTCTCCGAGCAGGCGCAGAATGTCCGTACCTGTCCGGGTTTGATCAGTACGCAGTTGGGCTCGGACCTAATCCAGCCCATCAACTGAGAAGCTGGGAACTGGGCCTTTATGGAATTCTAGGCCTTCTCCAAGCCCAGAACTTGTAATTTAGCCGGCCGAGCATCAACAGACGGGCTCCACTTACGGGCCTAAGCTTATAGCCCAGATGGGCCCACTCCATTTTTCATATGCCCAGGTGAAAAGAAATCATAGAATCTTGCCATGGTTGGTTTACAGACATATGATACTTAAGATTTGTGGGGTCCAAGATTTGGTGGTCCAAATCGAGGATCTGATGGCTTTCTTCAATATAAAAGATAAACGGGGCATTGACCCTTCACTGTAGGCCCATGTGGCCCATCAGATCAATGGTTTAGATCACACAACCGTGGGACCCACATGTATCTATATCCTTCCATGGATGCAAACTGTAGTGGGTTGGACATGGGCCTCGGTTTTAGGCCCAATAACTAATTGGGCTGGATCTGGGTTTGCATATGAATGAAGGCCGAGCTGGTAAAGCCCAACCCGTCTGATTTATGTACCGTTGGCGAACGCGGATTGCTGGGTGACACTGGCCATAGCGAGGTGGCTCCAGGACGGTGCTTTATGGGCCCCACCATGATGTATGAGTTTTATCCACGCCGTTCATCCATTTTGGATCATTAGTTTAGTATATTATCCCTCGAAAATGAGACAGATCTAAATCTCAGGTGGACCACACCTCAGGAAACAAATGATGATTGAACGGCTAACGTTAAAAAGTTTCTAAGGCCCACGGTAATGTTTATTTTCCATCCAAATTGTTGATCAGGCCACATAGACCTGGATGAAGGGAAATCACAAATATCAGGTTGATTTAAAAGTTTTTTGGTCACCCAAGAAATTGTTAATGGTGGGCATTCAATCACTACTTTTTCCTGTGGTGTGGTCCACCTGAAATTTCGATCCGCCTCATTTTTGGGATCATGCCCTAAAATGAGCTGGAAAAATGGGTGGACGGAATGGATAAAATACATACATCATGTCCTTAGCTGCAAGTCCAAACAAAAGGAAGGTTTCAACGGTAAGACAGTGCTTCTGGTGGGTTGGTCCACTTGAAACTTGGATCTGCTCATTTTTGGACTCCTACTCTAAAATTATCCGCAAAAATAGATGGACCGTGTGGATAAAACACATACATTACTGTGGACCCCACAGAGCCATGCCGCACCAAAGTTTGAAGTAGGGTGGTTCCGATTTAAAAAAAATCAGAGAACTGATAGTCCCGTTCAATTCTCAGTTTGGGGGTTTTAGAGAACTGGACCGTTAAACCAAACCGTGGAGCCGAGAGCCCCTCATAAATAAATATTGCAGTAAGCTTTAAAAGATTTTTGTGGTGGGTGTTCAACCCCCACTATTTCATGTTGAATAATTCACTTAAAATTTGGATTATTTGATTTTTTTTTTAACCCGGCTCACTTAATTATTGCCTAAATGAAGATGGATGGTGTAGATCTAACAAACATATCAAATTATGCCCAAAAGGTTCAGAACCAGTAGGACTAAACCAGAACTCAACCATTAAAAAGGGTCCGGTTCCGGTTTGGTTCCAGGCTGTAAAGGTCCGATATCGGTTTTGATTTACCTGGAGCTGTTACAAACGGTTAGGTTCTGATTTCACTTCAGGAATCGAATCCGAACCGAACCGAACCGAACCGTGTGCACGCCTCTGAAGTGGCAGGGACAGGACGCAATCTGCGTCCGGCCATTGACCCAATTTAATTTCACTATTCTATTTCTCCCTCTCGGGAGCGAATTAGGTGTTACCCCGCGTTACACGTTGTGGGTGTAACCCTCACCGTAAGGCCCACCTAGATATATAGGTCATCCATCAGTTTTCCCAACTCATTTCAGGGCATAATCTCAAGTGGACCACACAATAGGGATTTGATATTTATGTTTTCCCTTCATCTGGTCCGTCGGTGCGACCTTATCAACAGGTTGGATGGCATAGAAACATTACGGTGGGCCTTAGGAAGTTTTTAATGGTGGGTGTTCTCTTACCACTGTTTCCTGCGGTGTGGTCCACTTGAGATTTGGATCTGCTTCATTTTTGGGACCACGCCCTAAAATGAGCTGGAAAAACTGATGGACGGTGTGGATATACAACACATACATCAAGGTGGGCCCCAACGATAAGCACAACACAGACTAACATGTTATCCCGTCGATATCATGGACGGTTCAAACCAGTGGACCATCTCAGAATGTGGGCCCAATGGGTGGCGACAGACGCTGGATCCTACATCACGACAGAGGCAAGACCAACTCCTGCGTGACCGTCAACCCCTTAAAGAATAAGAAAAATAACAGCCGGGAGCAAGGCAACGTAATTTAGACACGTGGAATCTTCTCATTGGTCCAAAAACTCCATTCCTCTTCCCCCATTGGCCAGTTTTGACAGAAACACGTATAAAGCCCGAGGAAATTATATATGATCTCGACCCCATGATATCTACAAAAGATACTGGACCCCAGTTTTCCTTAAGCCAGGACTCGTTTTTGGAAATCCAGACCGTTAATTTGATGGGCATAACCTTAGATGACCCACTGCCTCAAAAATCACCCAATTAGAAGATTTAAATCTTTCGATGTTTTTCCTACAAACAGACGGTTAGGAAAATAATAAAAACAGTTGTCTACAATCAACAGAAAAAAGCCAGAGATCGAATGGATGGATAATATCATTCAATCTGGCCCATCCTATCCACTGATTAAATGGACCCCACTTGTGCTAACTGAAGGCTCGAGAAAACTAGACACTCCTCGGCCGAGGATCACATAATCCCTTTCCACCCAAAGTCCGGTAGCCCAGCCCCGTTGACGCTACTGCAGGCTTCGGTGGGAAATGCAACGTTCAACAGCTTGTGAGTGTACATTCAAGTGCATTGGCCCACACGCCGAAACGGGGAAACGTGTAGAAGATCGGAGCCGTTCATTGAGTTCCTACTTGGTACATGTTACTTATCAAAATGAGTCTGAATCATCATCAAATGGGCCAAAACAAAAGGCGTATTTATACTTCAAGAGAAATTAATCAACGTTCGGAATGAAATTACAAGTAATTCTCATGTAATGGTCGGATCGATTTTATTATTTAGGAAACGCATATCTACATCTGGGGCCACTTGATGAACGTATCAGATATTTCGCACGTGTGCATCGACTTCAGTTACAAGACGAATGCTCTTTCAAAAAGATGAAGTGTGCGAATGTACTTGTAGCATTTCTTAGTGAGAGTTCGTTTTGCCTCTGTCGCGACGGAGATTCCAGTGTGTATCGCAGATTAATGGGTCCACATGATGAGTTCTCTGATTATCCGAACCATCCATATGTTGGAAGCCATACGATAAGGGCCACCTTTAGAAAATTTAGCTGAACTGAGGATTGTGACCATCATTTATGTAGAGGAATTTAAAAGGAGGAAAAGAAAAAATTTCAATGGTTATTACGCAACTTTAAAAATCAACGGTTAAGATCATTAATAAAGAATTTTCATGAGATCGTATATTATTAATTGTACTAAGTAAAATAACGGACTGTCCAAATCATTGGAAAATCTGATATGTGGGTCCCAGTGGGTGACGAACACATGCTAGATTCTCAGTCGCGACAGAGGCAAAACGAACTCCAGTTCATTACATATAAGTCGGGATCCAGAGACAGAGAGAGAGAGAGAGCGAGAGAGAGAGAGAATTGCAACGAAGAGACGATCAGTCGAAAAAGCCCCCACTCTTTCCTCAAAATCCCGAACTCTATCCCCTCCCGCATTCATCCCAAAAATCTCACAAAACCCTAACCCTAGATCCAAAAAACAAACCCTAGAAAACTCCAGCGCCTTGCAATGGTGCATCCAAGAGCGGCGTTCCTGCTAAGTGTCTTCCTTCTATTCCTCACCCTTCCTGCCATCTCAGGGTAAGATCAGATCTCTTCTCAGAAAATCTCAATCGGACATTTCTCTTTAATTTTCTTAATGTTTTCGATTTTTTTGAATTTTGTAGGAAGAGCTATTACGATGTCTTGCAAGTTCCGAGAGGCGCATCCGACGAGCAGATCAAAAGGGCTTATCGCAAACTGGCACTGAAATATCATCCGGACAAGAATCCCGGAAATGAGGAGGCCAATAAGAAATTCGCTGATATCAATAATGGTATGTCGTTTGGCTTTTTGCCCTCATTGAAATTATATTCGTCGATCATCAATGTGTTTTTTAAATCTTTTATTTCTTAATTTTTTTCAAAATTTTAAAAATTTGTTACAATCAGCATACGAGGTGCTTTCGGATCGGGAGAAGAGGAATATCTACGATCGGCATGGCGAAGAGGGACTGAAGCAGCATGCTGCTGGTGGGGGCCGCGGCGGTGGGATGAACATCCAAGACATCTTTAGCAGGTAATTACATGCCTGCCCCATTTTCCTGATTTATTTGCTTACTTTAGGCCTCGTTTGGATGCATGTAACTTTCTTTAAGATGTAAGAAAGTTACATGTGACCAAGTTACAGGTGATACTTGGTTACATGCAATCCTGTTTGGATGCAAGATGTAACTTGGTTACATGTTACTTGTAACATGTGTTTGGGTAACATGTAACTTTTGTTACGTATTAATGACTTTATATTCACATCTACTATATGTGGCGATAACTGATACATCTCAACACTCAATTCAGATGGAATTAGGCTTGACTCAATGGATATCATTTTACCAAGCCCATCAAATTGAGTATCATAGGCCAATTTTTAGGCTAATTTCATCATCCAATGGGCCATAAAAAGTGGAATATTAGAATTTGAAAGTCATAAGAACTAATTGCAATCAAATTACACCATTGAAAAACACATAAGTTGGCTAAAAGTCCCAAAATTGGGCCTTATTAGAACTCTGCCTATATGATCTGAATGCCACTAATGAGCCCACTCAAGGCCGGTCTTTAATATTCATAAGATGGATGGTTCAAATGATATGTTCAGTACTTCAGATGGACGGTTAGATCCTTACGTTGCGGTCTGACCAGGATCTGGATACTTAGGGCCCATATTGCACATAAGGATGGATCGGGTTTGTTCATAGAACATTACATGCGTGCTACAAACAGGCCTTAAGTAAATGGCCTGTGTGCAAAACCAGTGGGCAGGTGGACCGCTGAATATGCCCTCACCAGTGGCCCACTAGGCACATGCTATGAACAGGGTTTGCTAATAGTGAAAAGTAGGCCCACCAGTCATCCGGATGAATGCTATGGGTGCTGGCCCATCAACGAATAGGGCCCACCACACAAGACTTGCAGATTACATAGCCTCGCTGGAGGTCCCGAAAGGGTCACTGCCCCATATCTCTTTCTTTCCAGCAACAAAATCCAAAAGGGGGCAAAAGGGGCTTTTTTCTTCAAAACCCTAATCCTCTCTGCAGCTCCCGCTGCCATCAGCTCCTTCCAACGAAGTCCGACCGGCACCAAAATATCCGGCCGGAAATTGATGAAATCCGGCAATAGCAACGTCTCGATTTGGGAACAGTAGCCATGGTTTTCGACTTGCCTTCCCATTTAGATTCAAACCATCAACCCACCTCCCATCCGGCGGTAGCAGCAGGCGCCTCTGCTTCACTTCTCCGTTTCTGGCAGCAGCAATGGCGGATGGTAGATTCAACCATTAATGGCAGCTTAGATTCAACCAGCCACAAAGAAATGGAAGGAGGAAGGGAGGGAGAAAGGCTGCGAATCTCCCTTGCAAACTTTTGTTTGGAAAATCTGAACGTTTGATGCTATCAAGTAGCATGTTACTTGAAACTCACCATTTTGGGATGTTGGATTTTGGGGAAAGTAGCATGTTACTTGGACTCATGATGCTATGAAGTCGCATGTGACTTTAAGCATCCAAACATCATATGTTATGAAGTCGCATGTGACTTAGACTCATCTTAACCAAGTTACATGCTATCCAAACGGCCCCTTAATCTTTCAATTGTTGAAGATGGTAGGATTTTTTACTTCTTGAACGGGTGTATTTAAATTCCTGGAGAAGCAGTTGCGAACAATTGTCTGTGCATTTATCATTTTGAGGAAATTTACAATGTTGGGTGGAGTTGCATGGGTTTTTTTTTTTTTTTTTTTTAATTTGCTCTAGACTGTATAGGTGGGCCCCGTCTTCCTTTGGCGATCCATGGTGGACCTTGTTGGGTATGGTCGTGCCCCCAATTGTTTACCACACTGGAAAATATTAGTCGTGTTATTTAATGGATCCTTTTCTTGCTGAATGGGAGTTGTTGCCTAACCAGTCCATTTATGGGCCACCCATTTGACAGTTGAGATTGTTTGCTGGGGAAGTTTCTGTGGCATCAGTCATACATTATGGGCCTATTAGATGAACAGTCCACTGAAAGGTGGCCTTGCACTCATTTGGTTGTTGGGCCAAGCAAAAGATGCCTTTTTGTTCCGACAAGCATCAAACAGTGCTTTGTATTTTCTCAATGAAATTGAACACAAGATTTTGTTGGTGGATATTGATTTGATCAGCCTTTTTTTATTTTCTTTTTTAGATTTATTTCTTTCACTTCTATCAGTTAGTCAAGCATGGTTTAACTAGGTGAATCCTTCTTTTAGCTTCTTTGGCGGGGGTGGTGCAGAAGAGGAAGAAGAGAGGATCGTGAAGGGAGACGACGTTATGGTTGAATTGAGTGCTTCATTGGAAGATTTGTATATGGGAGGTACATTGAAGGTATGAATGATGTTTTTACTGGCCTTTATCCACTTGCATCTTTTATAGCATTCCGCATTCATGAATGTAGAGTTATGGACTGTCCTGGTTTTGGAAGCTAGAGCATAAGTTTTTGCAAATCTTTTGCATTGTACTTTTGCAAATGAGTTGAATGTCCTTGGCAAATGTTCATTGCAAGTTCCAGCTCTAGAAGTAATATGACATCTAGATCTTGCTACAATCTTAGGTGCAGTGGCTTACTTTAGCGACTAGGAGCTATTCAATAACAGTAACGGTGGCCATAACAGCTAGCCTTATGGCTGTTACAGTATGTGCTGTAACGGCCCCTTTTTTTTAACGAAGGAAAGGTATTGGTCCTGTATCAGCCTGTTACCAGCCCATACCAGTCGTTACAGTCCTGTTACAGGCCTTTTCTTTTTTTTCAGAATGGGCCTTGCAGCCCTGCATCACGTGACAGGTCCCACCATTACTGTTACAGCTATTGCATAACTGTTTTTGAATACCTCAGTCTTCGTGTCAATGTGTTGCACCTATCTTTTGTCTGTTGTAACAGCCTGAAACCAATGCCTGATTGATGACTTTCCAGCTGCTCCAACCCCCACCAAAACAAAAAAAAAAACTAGAATGGGCCGTTGTCACAGGTATAGAGAAAGTGGGCTGAGGGCTTGCGTCTAACAAGGGAAGGGTCTGACCACCAGTTGAGCATCTTCGATACTTTATAACGTAACGATAGGTTGAAAGGTCTAAGAAAGGGAATTTCCGTACTGTTATTTATTCCCTCATCCCATTTGTCTTCACTCACTCGAACAAGTATGAAAGTCACACTTCTTGATGCAGGACGCCCTAATTATGATGCATGCTTATGAATGCATATATTCCAGCAGAAATAAAAAACAATGATACTCTAAAAATTCAACATCAACCATCATAAACTAACAAAACCACAAAGAGACGTGCAATGGAGCGGGCTATTATCACAACCACGAAGTGAGGAGTTCAAATAATGCATAGGTTGGATCCGGCAAGGGATGGAACCTCCCGATCTTGCATGGTTATAGCCCAAGCACACAATGAGAATCACTAGTCCGAGGGATCAAAGGATTTCTCGGATTAGGGATTTGAAAATCTGAGGAGGAAGTGGGGTTTTGGATCAATTCTCAGATTTAGGGTTCGAAAATTGTGAGAGAATAAAAATAGAGAAAGAAGGAAAAATAAGTTTACCTTTAGAAGAAGGTTGGAGGGGCACAAGAAGAAAAGAGAAGAAGAAGATCGGAGAAGAAGATGAAGTTCCAAGAGAGAGAGAGAGAGGAAGAAGGCAACTAAGAGGTTTGCTTTTCAATAATCAATAACTAATAAAAAAGGTATAGGGCAACACTCTTATAAAATTCGGAATTAGCATAATTACCAAAATACCCCTATTAACAAAATTTCAAAAGAAAAAGACATTCACACGAAAAAACGTGCACATAAACCCAAAACTCAAATAAGTAATAGTGCATATAATAAATGCAAATCTAAGATGCCCGATGGCCTTCAATGATGGCACAATGAAAATAGGCCACGACGAACTAACGGTCCAATTACATCATCATCACGATCCAACGGTCTGATCATCTCCTCCAAGCAACTTACACATGTCTTCCCAAGGTGGGGTATTCTCAAATATCTCGGACTATATGTGTAAGGTCTTCAATGCTCCTCAAGTCGTTACGAACGATCCAGGCCCGTCATCATCGAGCCATAAAGATATAGGTGTCACTTGCCTCCTACGCTGATAAACCCTAAAGGGCCTGATGTCCGCATCACTTCTTCTGTGTATAGTGGCTGGCATTTTAAAGATACCAGCATGGTGGTACTATTCCAGTTGGAAGGATGGGATTCTCTGTTTGTGCATTTTACATTTTCCACTTTATCTTTCTGCACAAAGTTCCAATGCTTGAGGCTTGAGCACTCCCAGATGCTGAAGCTGACTGACACTGTCTGACATGTTTGTAACTTGTTATGTGAAAAACTCTTATTGTCCATTTCGATGCCAAAACGCGTGCTTTAATTTCCCTAGTTGGGAATTGTGTCCTCTCTATGTGCGTTTCACATTTTCTACATACTCTTTCTGCACTGAGTTCCAACCACTGAACCCTTTTGCTTGAAAATTGGGCACTGCATCACTCTCAGATGCCCAATATGAAGCAGATTCTAACCTGTCTGCATTGATCCATGAAGCATGCTCTTTACTGTACGATTTAACTCTGGCCATTGCATCCTTACATGGTCTGATTCTTCTTTCTGGGCATTTAGGTTATCTTGGACCTCTAGTAAAGTGTTCTTGAGCCCTTTTTTCTTAGTAACTAAAATCAGCAAAGGTATGATGGACCTATCTTTGGAGAAGGAAAGCAGTTCTGATGTAATGCTCATCTTCATCATCATCGTCATCATCTAAGCCTTATCCCAATTAATTGGGGTTGGCTACATGAATCCTGTTCCGCCATTCCACTCTATCAAGGGCCAGATTCTTGTTATTTTGGAATGACTAAAATTATATGGATGCCACATAACATGTGAAGTTCTCGGTTGCTAATCACTCGTTTCATATGACTAATCAGTAGTCAAACTAATGCCCATTTGCCAGTCAACCTTCATTTAGGTTCAACAAAATCAAAAGATCATTGCTTTATTGTATCGTAATATTGAAGTTCTTGTAGAAGTAAAATCTATGGTGGATGTGCTATGTATCGTCACCTCTCTCTCTCTCTCTCTCTCTCTCTCTCTCTCTCTCTCTCTCTCTCTCTCTCTCCCCCCCCTGCAAACATGTGGCGCAATTACCAGGTAATATTAATAGATAGAGAAAACATTATATTAAACAAGAGAGGTTGATTTTCATGGTTGTGACGGACATGGAACCTGTTGTTCACCAAGTTTCTACATGTGGGGCCATGTTTGGTTTATACCATGTTCAAAATATCGTTGATATTATCGATAATATTGCATGTCAGTGATACAGATACTGAGGGTAATAACACAGATTACAAATAAAAGTTGATATTATTGATAATACCTCCAATATCTTGTAATATTTTCCATATTGTGAGATATTGTTGACAACCCTTTGAAGTAAATACATTATATTGACGAAAAGTGCCATAATGATGATATCAACAACACAAGTGTTAATACCAGCGGAAGTGCAGAAAATAAGAAATAATAAAAAAAAAAAAAAAAAAACCAATTTTTTTGAAATTTTTTGTTGGGGACCTCTTCCTATTTTGCATGATTTTTTTTTTTTGGTAAGTCCTAAGTGTGAAATCATGTGCCTTTTTACATCTCCTGAAATTTTGTTGAAAATTCTACCATTTTCCTAAATTTTCTCAATATTTCCTTCGGAAGCTTCTTGGTTTCACTGGGTTATTACGTTCTTGTGTTACCATTTCGTGCTTATTTGTTACATAATTTAAAGTCTTCTTATCTCTCGGATGAGAGAAAAAAACAAGAAGAAAACTTCTATCATGCAATTTATTATATGGTATTATGCCTTGGAAAAGAAGATGGTTTCACAATTTTTGTTTTTCTTTTTTTTCTTTTCTTTTTTGTTTTTCTTTTTAATGTGTTGTGTTACAAAAAGTAGTTGATTTTACAATCAGTTATATGGATACTTTGCATTTTCGAGTGATCATTTTGCGAATTTTTTTTCCTCAGATTTGGAGGGAGAAAAACGTTTTAAAGCCAGCCCCTGGTAAAAGGCGTTGCAACTGCAGAAACGAGGTCTATCATAAGCAAATTGCTCCTGGAATGTTTCAGCAGATGACAGAGCAGGTACTTTGATTTTCAGTTAGCTTATGATAGACACCATAATCAAGATCTGTTTCATTAGGGAACCTATGTGCTACATGCTGCTTGTGCAATTAGCCTACTTAAATGGTATTATGTGACACTTCTAGTCGTGGGCCACATAGCTGCTTCTATCCCATGTTCTCCCCTTATACATTTTGCAATCATGTCCTCCCTACTAACTGGCATTGAAAAGTTGCTTTTTCTTTGGTATAATATCCTGTTATTATATTCTGCCCTTTCAGGTTTGTGAGCAATGCCCAAATGTGAAATATGAGCGGGAAGGTTATTTCGTAACTGTTGATATTGAGAAGGGGATGCAAGATGGACAAGTAAGTTTTTTTACCAATCACTTCATATGCCTGCATTACCACTGATGATGTTATCCAATAACTGAGTTTCTCAAAATTCAGCACGTGTATATATCAAGTCTACACTTACTAGATATTTACTGTAAGCCCTAAATTTTAACAATTTCCTTTCACTGAAGTGTAGCGTCATGTTCCTGTGACCGGAATGCATGATTTTTATGTAGAGTACACATTTCCATTGGCTCTTTTGTCTAACTTCAAAATCAGTGTAGCTCTATGTCATTGACCATTTGTCTTACTTGTATTGTTATATTCATGAATGTTTTCATTAGAGACTGTGTTACAGAAAATTCTACTGTAATAGAAACTGTTACTTAAATAGAAGGCACCATGATATGAGCATAATACTCTATTTCTGCAGCCCTGCCCTGATCCCTGGCAGTTTATATCCTAGATTCTTGGTGTGCATTGCAAGTTCTAGAACATCAGTTCTGTTAAGAGTATTATCTTTGACAATTGGAGGATGTGGTACCAGTACACAATATAATCTTCATTATAACGATGAGAAATCTCCATTTTTCGCAGATGATCATGATCATTCATCTTTCTAATCTACCCATTATTTGTTACTGTTATTTTCAAAGTTAGCAGATGAAATAACGTATTTGAAATAACATATCTTTTCAAGTATTAGGTCATTATTAAGTGAGTAATAGTTCGACCACGTGCTTCTAACTTTGATGGTCGAAGGGTAACCAGCGAGCTCCTGGGAACACCCTTGGAGGCTTGCAGGTTGGATAGAAGAAATTAGGGATGTGTGCTTTATTCAGAGTTTCACCTTTTTCCTCCATATCCATCAGAAAGGGAATTCTGTAGGCAATCCAGTGGATAAAAGTAGAAAGCGTGTTGTATCAAAGTTTCTTCATCATCATCATCTCCTTCTTCTGGGTAGTATTTGTTCCATTTTGAGCTGTCAACAGGTAGGATTTGGGCCATGTCCTATATTACCCATGCCAGGCTAACCAAGTTCTGGTCTTGCCAGATCCGGATCCTTTCAGGTCCAGGTCTAGTTCTTGAAGTCTTGGATCCGAATATGAGCAGGTTCAGGTACTCATCGGATCTTTGGATCTAGGTTTTGAGTTGGGTTCAGGACAACTAAAAGCATGTAAATGGCTGTGGCCACTTGATGGATGGATTAGATCACACCATGGTTATGAATATCAGTATCGGGAGGTGTATTGGCCAGGCCAAAAAGCTATACGACACAGGCTCGCATATCAATATCGGTCCATATCTGGCTCATATGAAAAAAATTGTAAGCTAAAGAATTAAGGAAAATATCAAGAAAAAAAAGAGAATAATAAGATATTCAAGAATCTATCATCTTCTTCTTCTTCTTTGTTTTTTTTTTTTTTTTTTTGAAGAATCTATTATCTTTTTGTATTTTGGACATGCGTATAATGGTGTATCGGACCATTCTTTGATGAGAATGTTATCTATCAGTTTGACTTGTTGAAGGTCAACTAAATGGGCCCTAATTGAACACAAATCAAGCATGATTTGGTGAAATAGGGCCCATTGCATTGAAATATAACAAAAAGAAGAAAATATAAAAAAGAAAAGCGAAGGTTTACCCTTCTTTCCGATTTTTCCCATAATGGTCCACTTTGCTTCGATTTGTCGAATCTCATTCAAATGTTTTTATCCCAAAATAGCTCTAGATCTAGCCTAAAATAAGTTCTTAAGCTTCCTAAGTTTAAAATTTTAAAAAAAATAAAAATTTCAAAGAGAATTTTTTTTTTCAAAATTGGGCTTTTATGCGCGTATTGGCCTGTATCGGCGACATATCATTGTCAATACACCCTTTATCGGCCGATGTGGGTTAGTTTTTTCATATCAGGCCGATGTGGCTCCATACCGTGTATCGTCTCGCATTGATACGGATACGATATGGCCGTCTCGGCCAATACGATACTAATATTCAAATCTATGGATCACACCCACATGTGCCGCTTTGACATGTGCATGGTGTATGAATGTCTCTCTTACATGTGTGTGGCTCAGGAGGCTTGCAGGTTGGATAGAAGTTAGGGATACATGATTTGTTCAGAGTTTTACCTTTTTTCCGATATCCATCAGAAAGGAAGTTCTATACCAGGTTCCTTGAAACACCCCCCCCTTTTTTCCTGAAATTAGCACAAACCAATTCTGTGGATAAAAGTAAAAGGTTTGTTGTATCAAAGTTCAGCATCATCATCAAGTGGTGTCTATTCTGTTTAGGGCTGTCAACGGGTAGGGTTCGGGTAAGGTCTTACATTACACATACCTGGGCTAACTGGGTTTTGGTCTTGCCGGGTCCTGGTCCTTTCAGGTCCAAGTCTAGTTCTTGAAGTCCTTGACCTAGATCCAATCTGGTTTGGGTGCTCATCGAATATTTGATTCTAGGTTTTGAGTTGGGTTCCGGACAACTAAGAGCATTTAAGTGGTTGGGCCCACTTGATGGATGGATTAGATCGCTTTGACATATGCCGCTTTGACATGTGCTTGGTGTATAAGTGGCTCTCCTGCATGTATGTGGCTCAGGAAACCTCATTTCTGTGTTAGACTAATAAATAAAAAAATTTAATATGTAACTTTACCATTAAAAACTAAGTGGACCCAACCTGGACCTGACTAGAACTGACCCAGCCTGATTTTAACTGGGTCTATCAAATGGATCTGATTCGAACCCAACTAGCCCTGATTTTAATTGGGTACAAAAGTTGAGACCCAAAACTACTCGATTCCTTAACGGGTCCAATAAATGGGACCTAGACCCATTAAAATTAGGTCGGGTCCAGTCCATTGGGTACCCTTGGGTCTGGGTGCCCATGGACAGCCCTAGTTTTGTTCCATCTTTTTGCATGTGTGACGCCAGCTTATTGAACCTTCTACTCACATGTCGCTCTGGCTTCCATCCAATGCTGACGCTCCTGCTTCCTAAGCATCTAAACTTGCTAATAGTTTGAAAAGATGCTACCCAGCTCTAATTTGTCGCTGGTAAAAAAAAGTCTGTTTCCCAGCTGTAATTCTTAAAGAATAAATAAAATAAAATCCTTGCAGACTATCAGAACCATTGGTGCTGCCCATCATGAATGAGAATAAATCCATTATGACCCATTGGCCTCCTGCATGCTGCTGCTCTACGAGATATGATTCTTTTAATCTCTGCTGATAATGTGGACAACGGGTTACTTGGCCTCACTGTTCACTTTCTACTGCAAAATGTCCACAATGGTTCCATTTGATGAGAGGGAGATGGATGGAGGGAGGGAGCACATTCTGGAATCGTTATGCTTGCATTTGAAATTTTGATGACTTGATCAGTTAGGAATCATGATGCAACACGTGCTTCATTAACATAATCTTGATGCAACATTGCATTAGAAACATTTTTTGCCCTTTAGAAGTGATGCCTCTTCGACATTAACCTAACCTAATCTTGGCCTCTGACAGGAGGTCGTGTTTTATGAAGATGGTGAGCCTGTAATAGATGGTGAGCCTGGAGATTTGAAGGTTGGTTCCTTTCATTTGGTTTAGAATGCAATCCACTGTTCAAATTGGCTATACCATCTAACAGCAATTATTATCTTATGAGCAGTTTAGAATAAAGACTGCCCCACATGACCGCTTCAGAAGGGAAGGCAATGACCTGCATACAACTGTTACAATTTCACTGGTAACTTTTCTTCTTCTTCTCTTATTTTTAATTTCTAATTTTTCATTATTTTCACTCAATGTTCTCTTTTGTTCTGTAGTTGTACCTTTATGGTTGGTATAAATCCTCTCTGCTAGCATGATACCATGCTTAAGTAGATGACATTCTTGCAAAGGAATTTTCAGCATTTCTTTTACCTTCGAATTCCAAAACTTTCTTATGTTTCATGCAAAGTAAGAATTTTCTTCTATCATCTATTGCTTGATGTTATATAGTGGTAGAATATGAGCTCATGGAGGAAAGCTGCAATTTTCTATGTAGCAAGAAAAGGAGGGAATGCCTCCGATTTACACAGCCTTGTAACATAATAAGCGACATAATCCCCTTCAAGCATATGAACGGTGAGAAACTAAAAAAGATAGGCACAATGCCTTCATGGATCAAATGGACATATCTAGACAATGTCTGTTGTCACCTGAGCTGATTTACTAGATCAGTTGAAGCCCTGATTTAGATCTACAAATGTAATTTATCTTTGTATGTAATTCATTTTCTTGGTTTTTTTTAGCAGCTCATATAAGTATAAAGCATTTTCTATGGAAATTGCCCCAGAATAGTGCGAAAGATGTGCACATGAGAAGTTATTTTGCTAGAGGTCGCCCATTTCTTGTTTCTTCTTATTTCATTGACCTAAGTTTGATATTTGTATCAGAGCATGTCTGGTCCATCTAGCAAACCAATCATCGTCACAGTCATCTAGGCCTTATCCCAACTAATTGGGGTTGGCTAAATCAATCTTGTTTGTGCCACGCCACTCTATCAAGGACCATTTCCTTAGCTAAACCATATTCTCCATCTAGCAAATCAATGCATATCAATGTACCCCATCGCTTGATCAGAAAACTGTTATAAACTGTTATGCATTGGGAGATGCAACCCGTATGAGGAGATGTGATATGTATTGGCCCATTTCTAGCCCATGCCTTTCACCTCACTCTTCAACCCCACAAATCCATATGATGTAGCTTTACTGTTCCAAGTAAATATATAAGCTGGTGTCGATATGCTTTAGAATCTAAAGATGGCGAGCTAGTGTATGTTGAAAGCTGCCATGTTTGTACTTTCAATTCAGTCATGCTCTTTTCCTCTCTTTTGTGAAAGCAGTAGCTTTTATGTTATGGCTGATTTCACGCTTCTTTTCTAGCTCCAAGCTCTTGTTGGTTTTGAAAAGACCCTCAAGCATCTCGATGAACATCTGGTGGACATCAGTTCAAAGGTTAGTAAAATATACATTCCGTTCTCTTTCTATTCATTATTTTTAGAGTTGTGCTACGGCTATGCATGAGAGTGGGATAATGAATTCAATTCATGAAACATGTGCCAGCATGCACACATGCAGGACTCGAGCCGCCCATGGCGTGGGTGGTGGGCCCCACCATGCATATGCCAGGTCAAAAAATAGGCTGCCCGTGAATGATGTGTACCATATGTGAATGTTGAATTCTAGTCGATATTCTTTTTACCATTCCTTATTCTTCATGCATGTGGGTCACCTGATGAGCGGTCCAGCCTCATTTTCTGGCCATTGCACATGCCAAAAGAGGCGCTAGGATATTGCACATCTGTGTCATATTGGCACACGCATGCAACTTGGGTTTTATATCCTTATCAGTTGAGGAGCTTCCCAATTCCAAGAAATGACTAACCTTGGTGAAAATCTCAGGGGATTACGAAACCAAAAGAGGTGAGGAGGTTTAAAGGGGAGGGGATGCCTCTGCTATTTCAGCTCGAAGAAGGGCAACTTGTATATTACATTCGAGGTTTTGTTCCCTAGTTCACTAACAGAAGATCAGAAGACCAAGATCAAGGCGGTTCTTTCCTAGGATCATCTCTTTGCGGGTTTGACTCTTTTCCCATTGTACCATGAATTGGATCATTCGGCAGGCCCAAGGATTTTTACAAGTTTGTCCTCTGTTGAAAGGATGTACTGGCTGTAATACGAGTCTGCGTCCAGCTCACCAAAGGGCGGATTTGCCTTTTTTTCCTAATACGGTTTTGTTTCGACTCTTGAGGTTCTAATCTAATGAAAAGATATATGAGAAATAGTGATTCTAAACTTTTATCTCGTGCATCTTCTCCCTGGATGTGAGTGGAAATGCTACTATCACGAGTAGGATTTGTTAATTGTTAGTATTGATTTTTTGTTTGAATAGGTTATATGGTGGAATAACTCTACAATTTCAACTAGCATTGGTTAGTTGAGTGATTTTTTTTTTTTAATTGGTTGAAAATGAAATCTATATTACTATGAAATCTAGAGTCTGGGACCACCTTCCTTCCTGCTTACAAAGGGATTGGGTCATGCCTAAGAAGGTGGAAGAGCTTCTTTGGATTTGGCATGGGGGTAGAGTTGGTAAAGCCAGGAAAGCTATTATGGCGGCTTCTTATGAATGGCAGGTCGGGTTTATCTCGGGTGCTAGGAATGAGCAGTGTTTTCGTAACGTTGATGTGGTGGTGATCGATGCAAATGTAAAGGTTAATCAGCTTGTGTCGGATTGGGTTGTTTATGTTAAGGCAGCCTCAGCTGCTATCTTGTTTTAGTTTTTGAGGTGTTTTGGGCTTGTATTTTTTCACACTTTTGGCGCCTTTTTAATAAAATCTTTGTTAGAACTAGTATTATTTTTAAGAATTTTTTACTCATGTTAATCTTCTAATTTTTTTCATGACATTTACTAAGCCTATATGCTTGCTATGTAAGGATTAAAACGGTAGCTTCCACAGACCAGATCTCTATAGAGCAGGGCTGTCAATGGCACGGATCTTGATCCGTATCCGATCTGATTTAACCGGATTTGGATCATTAATCGGATCAACGGATCGGATACGGATCAAAATCTGTGATCCGTTTATTAATCGGGTCGGATTCGGAGCGACCCCGCTCCGATCCGATAATGATCCGATTAGATTTAAAAAAAAAAAAAAAAAAAAAAACCCACCTACCTGTTGCACTGGGAGAACGAGAGAGAGAGAGAGAGAGAGAGAGAGAGAGGGGCGTCCACTTGCGACACCAGGTACGTCTTCTTCTTTGGTTTTTTTTTTCTGTTTTTTTTTTTTTTTAAACCACACCCAACTGTCGCACTGGGAGAACGAGAGAGAGAGAGAGAGAGAGAGAGAGAGAGAGGGGCGTCCAGCCGTCCACCAGGTGCGTCTTCTTCTTCTTCTTTTTTCTGTTTTTTTTTTTTTTTTTTTAAACCACAGACCCCATGATCCAAACCATCAGTTCAGTAGGGCCCATGGTGGATGGACGGATCGGGTCGGATCAGAGTCGGATAGGCTGAATCTCTATCGGGTCGGATTTCGGATAGAAGTTTAGAGATCCGTCGGATTTCGGGTCGGATACGGATCACAAATCGGATCGGATTCGGATCAGCTACTATCCGCTCTGAATCCGACCCGTTGACAGCCCTACTATAGAGCTTGTTTGCCCAATATCCGCAACATCTATGCTATTTGGGTCCTACCATGTCATTTGCATGAAATCCATTACGTTCCCATTAGAGCCAGCTTTGTGTGTGAGACCTTGACTGTAGGGCCCACCTTGATGTACCCATTGTATATCCACGCTGTCCGTCTGTTCGTCTAGCTTATTTTAGGGTATGGTCCAAAAATGAAGCAGTTGCAAATTTCAGGTGGACCACACCACAGGAAACAGGGATTATTGACCATTAAAATCCTTTTGGAGGCCACAAAAGTTTAGGATCTAGCTGATACTTGCTTTTTTCATTTCATTCATGTCTGTGTGACCTTATCAACAGGTTGGATGGTCAATAAACATTACGGTGGACCCTAGGAAGTTTTTAATGGTGGGCATTTAATGACTACCGTTTCCTGTTGTGTGGTCCACCTGAAACTAGTGTTTACTTCATTTTTGGATCCATGCCCTCAAATAAGCTGGAAAAACCAATAGACGGCGTGGATATACAATGCATACATCGAGGTGTGCCCTATGGTCAGGGTCCCACTCACATCACTGATTCCGTGTCGGAGCCTAGCACACATGTGGGATATCCAAGCCAGTGCTGATACCCTTCTATGCAGGTCCATAGGTGTAGATAAAACGCGGGCTCTACATCAAAGCTACCATTCGGGTAGGGACCCACCCACCACTAGGGTCAATGTCTGATGTAACTCAATGTGGATGGTCATCCTAGAAAATCTCACGTGTATTTCTCTTCCTAGCCGTCTATTTTATGGGCCAGAATCTGAATGGTTAAGTTTGTCCCATCTAGTTGGGGCATCGTCATCCAAGGTGGGGCCAACAAGCACATGGTCTGGATTACTCTTGGTAAACTGAAATCTAGAGGATGGTAGAGGATCATGCAATTCGTGGGAAATGGACGGTGGAAAACAGTAGGGATGTAAAAATTAGATAGGCACAAGGTCATTGAGAGGACGTTTAGAAAGATGGACCTCTGTGATACGTCACAATTAAGGTTCTTCTACAAATACAGGTGTGGGGCCCACCTTGACGTAGGGAACACATCCACACCGTCCGTCCATAAGATGTGCCCCTGCAAACTTACCCCGTATCCCAAAAATCAGAACGATCCAAAACGTAGGTGGGTCACACCACAGGGAACAGTTGGGATGGGGATTCCCACCATTGAAACCTTCAAGATTGTATGTGGGGCCCACCGTATTTGCATATTCCATCAAATCCATACAAAAAAATGTGCCCCAGTAGGATGAATCGGAACTTATGAAATCAAGCGATTCCAAAGAACAAAAGAGCGGTCCATCCTCCAACGATCTACACCATTGATCTGATGGGCCACAAAAACAAAAAACGGAAAAAATGGAGATGCGGGGTATCGATCCCCGTACCTCTCGCATGCTAAGCGAGCGCTCTACCATCTGAGCTACATCCCCTGACACGGCTTTCTTCTGTTTTCACCATATTTATTTGTAACCTTTATAAGATCCTGTTTGTATTTTCTAGGTGACTTCTATTGCCTAGGTCATCCTAAGAAGGGCCCAGCATGTCTTCGGTTGTGATGTTTCTAATTTTTAAATTATTTTGTAACTCACTTATGATCCAATGAAGTGCCTGTGTTTGATGATCATAGCCATCCAAGCTATGGCTCACAAAACGAATGGCTGCAAAAATAACATATAAAGAAAAAATTGCCCACATTAAAAAGTTTAGGATCATATGATTGGTGTAACTTTCTGCACATGGCTTGTTCTCAAATATGGTATGAATGGACAGTCCACATTTCCACATCTCAATTAAAAGCTTTGGCGACGTTGCTAACCTTCTCACAAAGGCGGCAATGGTAGCATATATGTATATTAATGTGGACGTTATAATGGTTAGGGCCCTTGGCCGTATAACCACACACACACACACACACACACACACACACACATATAATATATATATATATATATATATATATATATATATATATATATATATATATATATATATATATATATATATATATATATATATTTGCATTTATAGTCATCATTTCTATTAAAATCCTAACATGCTTGGTTTTGATTGGATGTGGAGTGGACTCGAATAATATGTTTGGAAGACCTGGATTCGTAACTAGTTGAAGGAAGCCTAGAATTTATGTTGGCTAGACCTATAAAATCTCTTGGGTTGAGGAATCGAAAACTCTCCACTTGAGATGGCTCCTGAAGAATGTTTTGTGACTAGGGCTGCACATTTGTTTGGTTAACTTGACCAACCCGCCCGATCCGACCCGGCATAAACCCGATCTACCCTGACCTGGTAGAGAAAATGGTCAGGTCTTGGGTCAATGTGGCTGGACTGGTTTTAATTAGGTACGGTTTAGGGTACACACTAAACCAGCCCGACTCGACCCGTACCTCGACCCGTGTATACCTGACCTGTTCCGCTTGACCCAAACCGCTCCAAAAATTGGAACTTTGGATGGTAACTTTCTCTCATGTGGGAATTGGGAAACCTCTTGACGTGTCTAAAATTCAGACCATCCATTAGTTACATCGTGATGTCTTTGAGAAATTCACCTCGTGTATCTGTTTTGTTAGATCATTTTAGGATGAGGCAAAAAATGAGCTGGATCCAAGACCTTAATGGTTAGAAAACGTGAGAATTGAACATCCACAATTGAAATGAGTCAAACACTTTTGTTTTTAATATACAAAGTTAAAAGAATACAAATAAGCAAAACTTAGTTTTAACTCGATCTGACCCGACCCGGTTTAGCATATAGGGTAGGATAGGGTTAGGGTTGACCCTTTTGCAAGTAGGGTAGGGTTAAGCTTGGGTCAACACAACTCGGTCACAACTCAGACTGAAACCTGAACCTTTAAAATATGTTTAGGTTCAGTCTAAGATTAGGCCCAACCCCACCCTAACCAGACTCATGTGCAGGCCTATTTGCGACGGGAGATTTTAGATGAGGACCTTGGTGACGGTAAGAAAATGGGTTGAGCACCCTCAATCGTCTATGCTTACGTGCGATTTCTATTAAAAAAAATTGAAATAAAATTTTTGAATACCAAAAAAAAAAAAAAAAAATTAAAATTAGGCTTAAGCACTTAAGCATGATTTGCCCCCTCCTATGTGATTTAAGATTGTTGGTGGGTTACTGGCGAATCGCTTCAAGGATATGACAAGCCTTGTTTGGCCCTGCGTGCAGCAATCATGAAATGACGACCTTGGGAACTCGGCTAACATACTCACTTTCTCTAGCAAACTCAGTGACTATTCGAACTTGGAACTCATTGAGTTTGAGTACTCAATTATTACTACTTTGTCTTAGTTAAAAGAAAAAGAAAAGGATTTTGTCTTCTCGTAGAGGAGATCATTTGCATTTTTCTAATGCTCTAGATCTGGAGGGATCCGATTTATATAGATAGAGCGATTTTTCTAATGTACATATCACATGTGCCACCCTCTCGGCTTTTAGTTGAGCGATTTGGTGTATAGACTTGACTCAACATCCCACGAGCGTCATCAACTCCACTAAGAGGAATGATTTTCCATAGTTTCGAATTTAGTAGTCCATTAACGAGCGGTCTAAAACTTGTTTCGGTAATTCATACATTTTTTTAAATGAATTAAGTAATGAGATTTATTAGGCATGATGATTAGGATTTATATTAGCTATGTTCACAACGTAATCTATTCGTAATTAGCGAAAATAGTGATTCAATCCGAATCGCCCTAATCAAGAGTCCTAATTCAACTAAATTATAAATTATTTGGAATAGTAAAATATATAAATAAATAAATAAAATATAAAATTCTAATTCAATTACCTATGATGATTTCTAACCTAATTAGAAGCGATTTTTAAGAAGACACCGAATATTAAAACTAAAAGATAAAAAAAGATATGCCCGGTCCAACGACAACTTACCATTGCAGAAATTTTCAGTTTCAACAGGCTAGTTATACATAATGTTTTCAGAATTTTTAGCAACTGAATTATTTTTATAATTTTTATAATAATTCTTTGTCAAATCTACTTTTATTTTACAAAATTTTAGATCAATTCAAGTTCTAAAAAATTTATTAAAATTTCATAAGTACACGCTACCTGAAACCAACGATTTTCTAGATAGTTTTCAAATCTTCCTAAAATCAATCTCATTATAATATTTATTTTATTTTTTATATACTTTTATATGAAACTAAACTCATCAAGATTCAATTTGAATTTTAAATAACCTCAATCCAAGTTATAATGGAAAAAATATGAATTTTTGAAGTTGGCTAAAAATGCAGGGCCAATAGTGCAGATCTGATTGATTGGTTCCTGGAATCTAGTTGACCGCCGTCGCATCCAATCCACTAGTTCCCGCTACCCCCTTTTTTTTCTTTATTTTTTTCCAGTGACAACCGATCGACCACTTTTTGCTGGATTCCGAATCTAAAGTCTTCTCTCTGTCCAGATAACTCTAAAGTAAATGTCATGTTTATTTTAAATTACTTTATTTTTTTAACATTTACTTCAACTTATTTATGTAAATAAAAAAGTACTCCTCATTTGGATTTAATAAAAAGACTACGAAAATTAAATTCTTAATAACGAAATTTTTTATTTTCTATTCCAAGTACAAATTGCGACTTTTTGATATTTTTCGAAAAGTAACGCCTTTTAATTATAGGGTATTTTGCAAATTCTATCTGTTTATAAATTTTGATAAATTAAAATTATGTTAAAACACCAAAATTCGATAAATGTACATAAGCCAGACAAATCGATAAAAAATATTATAATGTTCAAAATATTATAATGTTCAAAAAAATACCCTATAAAATTCGATAAAAAAAATATTTTGAATTTATGAAAAAATTATTCTGAAAAGGTGTTGTACATAAGCCAGACAAATCGATCAAAAAACTCTTTGGTTCACCAATTCATTCGACTAGAAACATTCGAGACCATAATTTTCCGAACTTCTATTCCAAAACACTCGAGACATTACATGCACTGGACTTCTACCACTAGCGCCTCTACAACCACATTGCCCATGCCCTCACCCGTGCGCCTGCAACTCAAGCTCTCTCTCCTTCTTTTCTCCTAATAAATAAGCTAATTACAAGAAAGTTTATAGACCCCAAAAGTTTTCATCTCTAAGCAATATGGGACTAAAAATAAATAATTTTTTTCATGAATTTTCAAAAGATTTTGAAAGAGAAAATAAATATTTTATTTTTCAAATTCAAATGCTTATTATTTGGTTTAACCAATAAAAAATGTATTTTCAACAAACTCTATTTTGCTGGATTTATTTATTTTTTCTCCGTGAGAGGTTTGAGAAGGGCTTATATTAATAAACTACATTGGGTTTTTCAACGGGATTAGAAACTACTGACTAATAAACTACTACTCCACCAAATCACTACTAAAAATATTACAATATATATTTCAACCCAGACTGAGTCAAAACTTTTGTGATCTCGTGAATGTTTCAACAGTAGACATTTAATATTCTTCACTTTTTCCTTCTACACAGCCAACTTGAGTTTTGGATCTGCCTCATTTTTAGGCCTATGTGTAAGTTTTCTATATAGTGGGCCGACTGATCAATGGTCCAGATTTGAATACAAATGTAGATTCATGTGTGGACTGATCAGTGGACCACACTACAGTTGTGATCCATAGAATTAAGAGGGGTTGCGCATCTACACTGCCTGTGGCAGTATTGTAATTGAACATGGATTCTTGTTAGTCAAATTTGTGTGGAGCAAGGGTGACAGTGTTTTGGTGGATTTCAAACACTGCCACACCCACTACAAACCCTATTTAAAGGTGTTGGGTCCCAATCCGGGATTACACTGAAAACGAGCCCCATCTAAGGTTTTCTCTACAACAATCCCAAGAGAGGAAGATCCAGATCTCAAATTCCAGATGACCCGCTAAACAAGTATGTCTTTGTTTCATATTATCTGATCTATATATTCGATGCACTGCTCAGTCCTATGAATTCTACAATGTTTAGATTCTTACACTATGTAGTAATAAGATCTGGCAAAATGGATGAACAAGGTGGATTTCTCACAAACATCATGGTGGGCCCCACCCAACTGTCTCAAGAAGTTAATTCGCGCCACAAGCTACAAGCAATCGGCATATCAGGTGTTTTATGCAGCAGGTAAAACGTCCGAGTTTTGTATACACCCCTCAATTGTAGCCCATGGGGGCAAAAAATCATCGTCATACACAGCTCAGATGGACCATCATAGGGAACAATGGAGAGCAGATCTCAACAATATGTCTATGTTTGTTTGGAGCCCACCATGATGTGTATATTGTATCCAGGCTGTTCATCAGGTGGGCCTCACTACAATTAAAGGATATTTCAAAGTTGGAATTATTCAAAACTTAGGCACGCACTTACGAATTATTTTAAAATTGCGGACGTCATGCAAGTCATTCAAAATAAACTGTTCAAGGCTAGGTATCTACTTCAAATCTATCATGAACCAAAATTTGAGATTATTTGATTATTTGGCTAATCCAATGGTGGATATTTATTGGTGGTTTTAAATGGAACTATCCAACAGTCTTATTAAATGTTCACATCACCAAGTTCTTTGGGCCCCGCAATGATGTATGTGTTAATCCACACCATCCATTCATTTTGCGAGAACATTATAGGGCATGGGTCCAAAAAATAAAAGAGATCCAAATCTCAAGTAGATCACACTACAGAAAGTGGTGGGGATTGAACGCTTACCATTGAAAACTTCTTGGGATCACAGAAGTTTTGGATCAAGCTTATATTTGTGTTTTCCCTTCATCCTTGTTTGTGTAACCTTATGAACAGGCTGGATGGCAAATAAACATTATGGTGGGCCCTAAGAAGGCTTCAACAGTGGACGTCATCGCCATTCAAAACTTCTTAGGGGCCACAGAAGTTTTGGATCAAGCTTATATTTGTGTTTTCCCTTCACCCAGGTTTGTGTAACCTTATTAACAGGTTGGATGGCAAATAAACATCATGGTGGCCCTAAGAAGGTTCAACAGTGGACGTCATTTTCCTGGTGTGGTCCACTTGAGCTTTGGATCTTCCTTGCTTTTGGGCCCATGCCCTAAAATGATCTGGCAAAATGGATGGACAGTGTGGATATACAATCCACTCCGGCTTAAACAAACAAGTGTTCACAAATCAAATGTTATGATTGGTCAAACATTATGATCTTGGGATGACTTGCAGATACTGGTTTTGCAATTTAGATAGTTTAGACGTCATGTACAATTTCTAATTGCTTGCGTCCAAACGCTTAACAAGCTACCAGAGTATCAAATAACTCTCCAGTGCTTTAAAAGCAATTACAAGTTATACTGCTGGTGGTTGCATTGCTTTGCTTTGACGGTGCAATTGGTCAATCTGAACCATCCAATAAGTTTGGAATACATTTTGCGGGCTGCCATGCAAAAATCAAATGATCATATAATTCAATCCCTACTTGATTTTGGCCTATTTTATATAGCCATTTCCTTTCAAAGCTATGGATGGAATGGCTACTATAGGTTAAAAAAAAAAAAAAAAAAAACCACCGCACCCACCTGGTAAGTCACATGATGCTCCCACCCACTGGTGGGCTTAGTGGGTTTAGGAAGAAGAGACCAGCAGTTGAAACGCCCAGGCGTCTACCAGTTAGGCTAGCAGGTGATCCCCTCGATGATGCCCAGCTTTATGAACGTGTGTGACCGATGTTGTCCATCTGTTTTGCCATTTTTAAGCCATGAGCTCAAAATTAGGCGGATTTAAATCATAGGTAAGTCCTAGGAAGTTTTCAACAGTGGACAATCTCTTAACCTTGAAATGTATCTAACTGGTGTGGTCCACTTGAGCATTGAATTTGCCTCATTTTTTTGTGTCATGCCATAAAATGATCTATCAAAACAAATGGACAGCGTGGATTTTCCATGAACACCATGGTGGGCCCCACCTAGTTTCTGACCCTCTATGCTGCAATTACAAAGTGACGTTTGAATGACTCAACGATCGCTGACCCCACTGCAGGTGGGGGCCACAATGATATTTGTGAGAAATCCACCCCTGTCCATCCATTTTTTCAGATTATGTTAAGATGTGAGACCAAAAGTCAGCCAAATCAAGCACTCACGTGGGCCACACAATTGGAAATAGTGGAAAGGGGCTACCTACCGTTCAACTTTTTTTAGCTCCACTGTGATGATTATATGCAATCCACACTATTCATAAATCATCCCAATTGTTCATAAGGTCATTCCCACTGGAATGAGCAAAATGAAAAAATATATATATATTTGGCTGGTCCAGCTCTTTTGTGGCCCACCAATGTTTCAACAATATACATTGGTTTCTATGGCATGACCCACTTGAGATTTGGATCTGCCTCATTTTCTAGGTCATGCCCTGAAATGACATGGAAAAACATATGAATAGCCTGTATTTTTAGTAAACACCATGGTGGGCCTACCTGGTTTCTGAGCCCGACCCATCTCATCTCAGCCTCGGGAGCGGATTAGGTGCCACCGGCCTCACCCAACATAGTCCAGCCCTTAAAGTGGGGCCTACCTAGATATATGTATTATATATCCATGTTGTCCATCTGTTTTTTCATATCATTTTAGAGCACGAGCTCAAAAAATAAGTATATTTATATCTCAAGAGGGCCACACCAATAGGAAATGGTGGTGATTGAGCGCCCACCGTTAAAAACTCCCCAGTGCTCATGTTAATATTTATTTTCAATCTAACCTGTTGATCAGGACACACAAACCTGGATGGAGGGGGAAAATAAATATCAAATTGACAAAAAAAAAAAAGAAAAAATTGTGGGTAGACGTTTTTAATAGTTAATCACCACTGTTTCATGTATTTTGGTCCATCTGAGAGTTGGATCTGCTTCATTTTTGGGACCATGCCCTAAAATGATCTACAAAATTGGATGGACGGCATGGATATACAAAATGTATAGCAAGGTGAGCCCCCGCGGTGAAGGCCATAGCTAATGAACTCCTCTTTACTGATAATTTCAGGCTGACGTGAAGTTTGAATGACCTAACCATTGCTGATCCTATCACACGTGGAGCCCACTATGATGTTTGTGAGAAATCCACCCCGTCCGTCCGTTTTAGCAGTTCATATTAACACATGAGACAAAATATCAGGTGGATCTAAAACTCAAATAGACCACATGACTTGAAATAGTGGAAAGGGATTGCTTAATGTTTAAATCAACAGTCTCCACATGATGTTTATATGTAATCCAAATCGTGCATAAAGTAGCCCAACCATTCATAAGGTCATTACCATTGGGATGAACCAAAGGAACAAAAATATTAGCCTAATACAAAGCTTCAATGGCCTCATGAATGTTTTAACATTGGGTGTACAATCTCCAATCTTTTCTATTGAGGGGCCCACTTGAGTTTTAGATTTGCCTAATCTTTTGCATACCCTAAATTGATTTGGCAAAATGTATGGACTGGGTGGATTTGTCACGCACAAAGTCTGGTACCCGGGTTGGCCAAGCCTAACTCTGAATAGCCTTGTGAATGTATATATACATCTTTATACATATATAAATATATACCTGCCACTCATATAATTAATAATTATGTAAACTAATGGTGCAGGCTAACAGATAAAATCATGTGTGTATATATATATATATATATATATATATAATGAGCACTTCTCTCACGGGAAACTCGTGAGCACTTTTTCATGGCTCATCTCACATGATGTGAGCTCAAAATTCGAGCCGTTCATATAATGTAGCACCTTGAAAAACCTATAAGACCCTTCTTTCAACCTGATCTAGAACTCTAGTGGGTCGCAACAGAAAGCAAGAGGCAAAGTAAGAGAGGAAACTGTTTCCTTCTTTCATGGCCCACCAAAATTCTGGAACAAGTTGAAAGATGGGCCCTGAGAGTTTTTTGGGGTGCTACATCACGTGGACGGTTCAAATTTTGAACTCACGTTATGTGCGATAAGCCATGAAAAAGTGCTCACGAGTTGACATGAGAGAAGTGCATAAGCCATGAAAAAGTGCTCCCGAGTTGCCATGAGAGAAGTGCATAGGTGAGCATTCATCTATATATCAGTAATCACAACATTACCCAGATTAATAGATGCATTGATGAATGGAAATATACTTAGATGAAGGCAAGTAAACATGTATTTACGCGTACACATGCACACCAAAATTCCAAATCATTACATTCTACTCCCACAAAAATTTCATCAGCAAAATCCAATTGCACGGTGAGGATACTCCTTTTTAATTTATGCTGTATCTAAGCATCCGCTATGTTCTACATGACATAGCTTTATGTAGGTACCAGCATATATTTGTAATCATCTATATAGATTTGGATTGTTACAAGATTTCTCACAAACACCATGATAGGTCCGGCCTAGCTTTCGACCCTTATACTAAAAAGCCCCTCCCTCTCCTATGGTTCCATTTTAAATGGAGGCCAATCATGGCTTTTTATTAATATGATTTAAGAGCTGCATAAAACCAAAACATATATCAGATCATGTGTTCGGGTGTCCAACGGCAGAAAACTTAAACAATTTGCTATGAATATTTTGAAATCAAATGTTTTTCAAAAAATAGCCTAAAAGATGGCGATATATAGAGAGAAGAAAAAAACTATTTATAAAAAAAAATAGTGGTCCACATGACCACCAAAGTAATTATACCACCTTGAAGTTGTTTTTCTTCTTGATATTTTTAGAAAGACAACAGCAAGTTGGGAATGATTTGTCTTTCTCATATTTTATCTAAATTGGGCTTTCAAAACATTGTCAATGTAATGAATTACTTTGATACTCATATGAAGTTGGAGGCGGAGGAAAGTGACTTGGCTGCGATGTGGGTGGGATCCTTACCATAAGGCCCACTTTGATATATGCATTGTATATCTACACTGTCCATCTGCTTTCCCCAGCTTAGCATAGGGCATGGTCCTAAAAATGAAGCAAATATGAATTTCAGGCCGACGACACCACTGGAAACAGTGATTATTAACCATTAAAATATTTTTGTGGGCCACAACAGTTCTGGATCAAGCTAATATTTTTGTTTCCATTTACAGACGTCTTGGTGACCTTATCAACAGGTTGGATGGTCAATAAACATTATGGTAGGCCTTAGGAAGTTTTAATGATAGGTGTTCAATGACCACTGTTTCCAGTCGTGTGGTCCACCTGAAATTTGTATCTGCCTCATTTTTGGTAACATGACCTAAAATAAGTTGGCAAACAGATGAACAGCGTGGATATAAAATGCATACACAGAGGTGGGCCCTACAGTTAGGGTCCCTGCATGCGTATGGATCTAGTACGTACTCTACGTGCGTATCAAATAACACCTAGCAAGGGCATATGATCATATGAACATCATCCAGCGAGCAAAAAAAGGATTGACCAAAGATAAGTCAAAGTTAAGCAACAACCCTCAAGTCAGTACACGTGGCACACACATACAAGATCCAGACCATTCACTAATCCGGCTCGACCTTAGATGTCCCGTACGCAAAAGATGCACCAGGATCTTCAATTGGATTACTGATTGAATGTTGACTGTTGTGGACCTTTCTGAATGGCGGTTTATCTGTTCTGGATCCTCTTGGAACCACCATAGAGAAAACTGTGTTGATCTGGATAGAGACTAGCATCGCATCAAAATACTGCAACCTCGGCTTTACCTGAATTTGTTATCTAAGAGTTCATGTCCAACTAAAACACTGAATCTTGAAAGTTTTAGAAGTACCACCGTCTGTATAGAATATTAAGTTCCACTCATCAGTCTATACAAATTCTGATATTTATATTAAATATGAGTCATTGATCAGTTAAGCCCGCTGCATAGAAAATCTGGTGAAAATTTTCTATGATTTTGAGAGTCTGTGGGGGCACCGTTTGTTTTTGTGATCCGCGTCATGCATACCGTACATAAAAAAAATCATGACAGCGAAAACTCAGGCGGGCCCAGACACAAAAACGATTTCTGTCATCCAACCCGTGCATCATGTGATCCGTGTCATGCATAGTGTACATAAAAAAAAATCATGACAGCCAAAACTCAGGTGGGCCAAGACACAAAAACGATGTAAAATCACACCTAAAACCTCTAAATTCACTTCGCCAGCCGCGGTTGGCTGTTTCTTCATCCTGGTGGGGCGAGTCTGTGAAGGGATAGGATGGCATATAGACAGAACGGTGAGCCCCTACTCGTTTATTAAATAAAAAGCTGATTTTTGGATTCTGAGCATAACATTAGATGGCTCACCCAATGGACGGTTTGGATGACACAGAAAATATCAGGGTGGGTCCCACACAACTCGAACATATGGGAACGCCCATAAGTTCGGAAGTATGGATCATTCCCCGTGATTTTTTTGGATTTGCCCCATCTATGATAGGCCCAACAAAATGAACGGTTCGGATATACCCAAATGTACGGAAGCTAAGTGAATGATGCTTTCTCGATCGAAGAAGCGGATTAAGGCACGTAACAAAGAGCTGTTTTTAGTTCAACTGCAAAACCATGACAAATGCGTCGTCTACGATATTTCCCGGTCCTTGAATGTGTCGTATTCCTTTCTGTCAATTCGCCTTCAGTATGTCGCGAATCACTATTTACACAATTCGTCGCCTCATGGTGCCAGATGGAGAGATGTCTGCACGATCCAAACCATATATAATCATATATGCATTAGTTGGGACACAGACTATGAGTAAATGATTTTGACCATTGATTCCTAAAGTTGAATAGTAACCGTTGAAAATTTTTCTTTTCAATGGTTCGTGTTTAAATCAGAAATATCAGTTCTTAGAAAAACTCTTATGGTGTATATATCTTAAAATATCAAAAGATGAACGGTTTGATTAAACATTTTATCCACGCATGTAGGCTTAACCTGTCGATGTATACTCAGTGAGTCTCATTCGCGATTTACAAAAAGGGAAACTCTTTAGTCCCAATTTCGGGAATTTCCATGCAATGCCCAAACACGCAATCGTACAGATACTGCACGTTACAGTTGCTTCCGACAGCATGTGCTGATGTGGCATACGTGCACGAGATCCAAACCGTTCATCAGTCCATCCTCCACGTGTTGATGCAACAAGATACAGTAATCAGGCCTGGTTTTCATCTGGTAGGTCACATGTATACCTTTACTTTCAACCGTCAATGAATATCAGGCCAAGTCCACCTGTTAAGAATATGATTTTTGGACCACATCATCTCAATATTTGTGCATGCCTCCTGAACGGCTTGGATCTAGTTCACGTGCGACATATTAACACGAGTGAGCAGCAAGCACCATGAGATGCAACTGTGCAAGTGCACATAGCAGGAGTAGATGAGTAGAAACAGAAAGAATAAGAAACGGTCGAGATTCAATGAAGTGCCCATCATGTGTGGAATGCAACACGTGTGTGGGATCCTGGCGGAAATCAAGCTTGGCAGAGATCTAGACCGTTCATCAGATAGGGGACACTGTGAACATGGACCACAACTAATAATGGTCCACTGATCAGACAGGTCAAAAAAAATTCCAACTGTCCAAATTCAAGGTGAGCCTGATTTGGACGCGGCAAGTTGGCTAGTGAACAGTGCTCCGTGGACCCACAATGATATATATGTGTGTGTGTGTGTGTGTGTGTTTTATCCACTCCGTCCATCTATTTTTCCAGATTAATTTAGGGCACGATTCCAAAAGTGAGACAGATCCAATTCTCAAGTGGACCACACCACAGGAAAACATTGGTGATTGAACATCCACCCTTAAAAAATTCTTAAGGCCCACTGTAATGTTTATTTTCCATCCAACATGTTGCTTAGATCACACAGAACTTGTTGATGGGAAAACATAAATATCAGCTTCATACAAAACTTTTGTGGCCCCAAGTAGTTTTTAGTGATGGGCGTTCTCCTATGGTGTGGTCCACATAAGGTTTCGATCTGCTCTATTTTTGGGTTCATATTCTAAACTGATCTGAAAATAAAGATGGACGGCATGGATCAAATACATACACATCATGGTGGGCCCCAAGAGCAACGTGGCTAATGGCTACTGAGAACGTGGCAGTCCCATTTTTTAGTACGCAAAACGTCCCTGGTCCGGCTGCGTGATTACTGCCCGACACGTGTCAATACGCCCTCCTCACCGACATGTGTTGCGCCCCCTCCCGCGCCAAGGACTAAAGAAGAGTCGCCCATGTGAGCCTCATACATCCACACACGCGGGCACACGTGGGAATATGAAATACGTCTGTGAGATCTGATCATGTATAAGTGATTAGGTGCAGCCTGCCCGTGGGGCCCACAAATAGTTTTTAATGTTCAATCATCACTATTTCCGGTAACCTGATCTTTTGATCTGCTCCGGTTTTTTAACTCATGCCCTCGAATGAGCTGGCAAAACGGATGGACGGTGTGGATATTAATTACATGCATCAAGGTGGGTCAACGGTCAGGGCCTCACCCTGTTGCGGGAGCCAGTGGCCACAGCCAATTCGCAATTTTTACTGCAATGGCCCTGAGGTGTGGCTATTTTTACTTAAAGTTTATTTTCTCATCTGGTTCATCTTTTTTAACCTTTTGATGAGAAATTGAAAATTTATGGCTGTAAATACTAGAGGTGGGCAACGATTCGGGCCGAGTCGAGTTAGCCCTAGTTTGGTTTGGTTTGTTTTTGTACCACCGCAGTTTGTGGATCGGTTTGGTTTGGGTTTTGGACCGACCCATGTGGCTCGAGTTTGGTTTACTCCAGAAAAATCTGGTTCGAGCCGGAATCGACTTGGTTGAAAATTTCGAATCAGGCCGGGCTGAGTTCAAACGGACAGTCGCTCTTCTTTTCCTTATTCATTTAAATAGAAAAGAATTTAAAAACTTATAAAAAAAAAAGGACAAACATATCTTACTATATTATGTTTAACATCCTTCAAAAGAGTGCAACTTCAAAATAGACATGTAAGAGTATTTTCCAAACAAAAGTACACAAGCATAATCTTACAAGTGCAAGGAAACAGTGTATATTCATGTAAATGTATTATATATTATCCATGTCATCATGTATATGTATTATCCATGTCATCCATATGTTTTACATATCATTTTAGGACATGATCCCAAAATGGAATCATATCCAAAGCTCAAGTGGATCACACCACAGGAAACAGTGTGCTTATAATCTACGAGCCGAATCAAACCGAGCTGAACCAAATCGAGCTTCGAGTCGAGCCGAGCCGGAACTGCCCTAGTTTGAGTTTGGTTTTTTTTTCAAACGAGCTTGACTCGGAGGCTTGGTTTGGTTTGAACTTCCATTCGAACCAATCCAAGCCGAGCTTTTTCGAACCAATCCGAGCCGAGCTTTCGAGCTGGCTTGGTTTGTGCCCACCTCTAGTAAATACCCCTCAGATCGATTCCCGCTTGTTCACTATGGACTCTCCCAGGGTGAATTCCCCCTTAGCACGTAGTTGTTAAGGGGATATTTTAGTTTGTAAAATTTTCAATTTCTCGTCAAAAGGCTAAAAGAGATGAACTAGACGAGAAATTAGACTTTTAGTAAAAATAGCCAACATCAAGGCTATCGCTGTAAATATCCCCTGTAATTCCTGGGTTACCCTGAAAAGATCTAGGAACTAGGTGGGGCCCGCCGTGATGTTTGTAAGAAATCCACACCGTCCATCAGTTTTCTGAGATCATTTAAGTATGTCATACGAAAAATGAGCTGGATCCAAGACTCAAGTGGGCCGAAAATGTGGGGATTGTACGTCCACAGTTGAAATATTCGTGGGGCCACATAAGTTTTGAAACTGAGTAATATTAGTGTTTTCGGTTCATCCCGTAGGGATGACGTTATGAACAGTATGGATGGCATATAAACATCACTGTGGACATCACTGTGGACCCCAGGGAGGTTTCAACGGTAGGAATTTCCCTACCTACCCTTTCTTTTAGTGAGGCCCACTTGAGTCTTGGATCTAACTCATTTTGGTTTCCATGTCCTTAAATGAGCCCAAAAAACGAATGGACGGTGTGGATTTCTCACAAACATCATGGTGGGCCCCACCTAGGTTCCCAGTGCAGGAAATCCGTGTCCCAAAAGATCGTGCCAATGAGATGATCATAGCCATCCAAAGTCGACCTTATCTTTTCAGCCGTACGTTTACCAATCCGCTGACTAAACGTTAGATTCTACGGATGGGATTGATACTTTAGATGGACCTACTGCATAGATGGCTTAAATAGTTGATCAGACCTATTTTTCCACCCACAATCTCCACCGTCCATTTTATGGGCTATTGAACGAACGGTTTGAGTCTTCTGATCAGCACAACTATTTCTTGGGGGCCTTAGGAAGAATGGGCCAGCTCTAATGGACAGTTGAGATCGTTTCCTGAACTGCCACGTGTCGATATGTACGATATTCCTATTTCTCTCATCTCCGGTTTCATGGCGAAGGTTGGTTACCAGTTTGGTTAGAAAACGCTAACCAGCGCATTCGGCGTTTTCAAGTAGAGAAAACCTTTCGTAATTGGTACTCTGTCAGTGTGTGATGAATGATACGCATGCACTTAGAAATTGCATACGTGGCATAAAAATTTTAAAAAATAAACCGTCCAAATTATGTTACAAAGTGTGGATGTATCATGAGCCAAAAATAAAAATTATTTAACCATCCGAATATCGGATTGGCAGATATTTATTGGACGATTGAAAATGAAAAATATTAATCCAACGGTCCTTCTCCCACGAACATGTGTCCACAAATCAGAGGTTAGGATTGTTAAATGAATCTGTTGCGACTTGGAGACTGGTCTGCGAATCTAGAAAGTTTTATTTTGAGTTTATACATGCCACGTGTACAATTTCTGACGACCTGCGTATCATACGCTGGCAGAGTATCAAATAATTCCCTCTTTTAATACCCGCCACCTCTCTTACTCCTCAGGAAGGAGAAGTTGCTCTCCCTCTCTTTCGAAAAAGGGTGCACGTTACCGTCGTACGCACCCAAGTGCAAGTTAGCGTTTCCGAGGCGCCACCAGTCAGCTCTTCCGTTGAAGCCGAGACAAGGAAAAGTATATATGGGCAGTCTCGGTTTAAAATCCGGCGGTGGTGCGCACGGCATCTCGTTGTCCACCGCCTTCGTCGGCGGTCCCGACATCCGTACGCACCCGGCGCAGGTTAGTGCGTTGGGGCGCGGGAGCACTGTTTCCGCGAGCTCCCGCGGGATTTCCGTGGAAAATGGCTCTTCTTCGACGGGAAGGCATTCCTTTACTTCCCCTCTAACGTCTCTGTGGTTCCGCAGCGAGAAGGGAAATGACGAAACTGCCCTTGAAGACTCTGTTGTTGCTGATGGAGGGGGAGGTGAGGGAGAAGAAGAGGGGATTGAAGGAGAAGAAGAAGAAGAGTTTTTGCTGCCAAAGCGGCGGCGGAGCGGGAATTGGGTGCTGAAGATTCTGCGGATTGGATCTCTTTGGGCGGCGGAGAAGGCAAGGAGATCGAATACTGTCGAGGAGAGGAAAGACGACGAGGCGATGAGCGATCGGAGCC
This sequence comes from Liriodendron chinense, assembly GCA_003013855.2. NCBI lineage: Eukaryota > Viridiplantae > Streptophyta > Magnoliopsida > Magnoliales > Magnoliaceae > Liriodendron > Liriodendron chinense. The sequence continues at coordinate 5,518,038 of ML058484.1, read as the reverse complement.
GTTTTGATAGCTGCTGTTGTTGCGATGAGGAGGGATCGGATGTTTGTGGAGTTGGGGATGGAGAAGAGGAGGTGGTGGGGTTTGATGGGGAGTCATTTTCAAAAATGCTGCAGCGGGTGTCGCTGGTGGAGGCGAGGGCGTATGCGCAAATGTCGTATCTTGGGAATCTTGCGTATCGGATACCGAAAATTAAGGTACCCATTTGATGGATTTTGGGATTTTGGTGTTGGGAGGTATTGGTTTGATGATTTAGAGATCCCCTTTTTTTGTGGAGGAATTCTTTGTGTTGGGAGGTTATTGTTTGATGATTTGAAGAGGTTATCTTGATGATTTTTGGATTTTCGGAATTAACTTTCATTTTGAGAAGTTTTGGTTTGATGTTTAGACAATAATGCTCGTTTGTGTGATTTTTTTTTTTTTTTTTTCTTTCTTGTGGGGGGTATTTTTGGGTTTGGGAGGTTTTGATTTGATGAGTTGCAAAGATACCCATTTGTTTTTTTTTTATTTTGGTAGAATTTATAATTTTGGGGGGGTTTTGGTTTGATGACTTAGAGAATGTCCTTTTGTTTTTTTAAAAAGGAAGTACCGAGTTGTGTTTTTATTTATTTCCTTACGTGAATTTTCATGTTGGGATGTATTGGTTTGAAGAGATGTGGATTTCGGACAATAATCAAAATACTAATCCACACCTCTTTTTTTCTAATTTTAAAGAGATTTTGTATGTAGGGGTGTTTTGGTTTGATGAGATTTCTTTTGCATAAAGATTTCTGAAATTCACATCCAAAAATCAAAATTTATTTAGCATAAAGATTTCTTTTGTATTTTCGTACCCGATTTCATGATACTGGTCCCCTAATTTTCGGTCTTGGAGAAATTCTCACACCGAGAAGGTTTTTCTTTGATGGGTGGATGTTACATAGCTTAAATTAGATTACCCATCTATAGATTGTTAGTTCAGAGAGGTTTTGGATTGATGGGGTTGTTTTTGCTTCAGCCAGGAAATCTCCTGAAATACCATGGATTGCATTTTGTCACATCTTCTTTGGAGAAGAAAGCTCAATCCCCAAATGCTGAGAAGGGGGAGACGCCTTTTAAGGAGAAGAAACCACAGTCCATCCATGACCAGAAGGAACACATATCTAATCGAATTCAAGAGCGGGAAAAAGAGGTGAAGAAAGTAGACGAAACTCAGGAAGTTGATAGGAGGAAGATTCGGCACCGTATAAGTGCATCAGCTGCTTTTCAGATCGCTGCTACTGCCGCTTCATATGTACATTCTCAGACAAGGAGCATTCTTCCCTTCAGTTCCACAAGGGCAGAGACAACAGAGGATTCTCCAGAAAGAACCGATGATTCAAACAGAAAGACGAAGGTGATGAGCTCAGAAGTGGCTTCTTTTGTGGTGACGACGAATTCAGTGACTGCAGTGGTCGCAGGGAAGGAGGAAATGAAGCAAGCTGTTGCCAAGGACTTGAGTTCGGCGAAGTCATCGCCTTGCGAGTGGTTTATATGCGACGGAGATAACAGCCCAACGAGATTCTTTGTGATTCAGGTGAAGGGTTGTTCCTTCATTTTTTTTGGGTCAGTTATTTCAGTTTATTTGGTTAACTCAGCAGTCCGCACATGGTTTTTAGGATCTGTTAATGTGCAGGGTTCGGAATCACTGGCTTCTTGGCAAGCGAATCTCCTCTTTGAGCCGATTCAGTTTGAGGTATATGAAATTTACATGCCCAAATTCTGTTTGCTTATTTTCTATAGGGGTATGAGGACTGAATGATATGTCATCAGGGAGTGATCGTCATACTGATGGGATCTGTTTGTGTAAAACACATCTTGAACAATCCGTATTTCCACTGGTTATTGTCTCCTCGATTCAACTAAGTTTGAAATCACTAAGGGCCTGGTTTGGTGCCACTTAAAAATGAGTTCTGCATTCAAAGGATCACGCCGTCGAATAGGCCAATCCAATGCAGTAACCAAAACCACCATTCACTCTAATCCACTGTTTGATTTTTTCTGCTAATGGGCTGAAGAGGGATGACCAATCCGTATTTCTGCTGGTTATTATCTCCTCGATTCAACTAAGTTTGAAATCACCAAGGGCCTGTTTGGGCGTCACATAAAAATGAGCTCTTCTCATTTTAGTTAATCATAATATTTTATGAGAGATCTCATTTTTTAAGTGGTACCCAAAGAAGCTCTAAAGGGTTTACAATTTATTTCTGATTGTCAGCCTAACCAGGTGTACTGTTGATGAATGTATGGTGTAACAATGTTGTGAAATTAGACCAAACAGTGGTCCACCCGGGTTCAATCTCTAGACACTTAGGCAGAAATGATTCCACACTGGCCCACCACTGAGATCAAAACATCTGAAACCAATGGAACTGATATCTGACCAGCGGGTTCATTCGCTTTTTCTAAAACCATGGAATTTGAACTTTTTTTTAGAACAGTAAGCATGGTCTTAAATATAAATGTTATTAACAAAATTTTCTCTTTCATTTTCAACTATTAAACCTAATACATTTTGTTGTATTTATGTATATTACTAAATAGTGAATATTTGATATATATTGCTTATATAAAATGTTTGGTTTTTTTCCTATTTCTATGAATTCTCTTTCCAGTATTCCCCTATATTGTTATTTTCATAAGTATGTTGCTTTGCTTCTGTATTTTTAAGTATTTTAATAGCCTACTGGGCCACTGATCCTACAAGCAGTTGAGAACTGTAAAAACCAAAACTGCTAAATTTCTGTTTCGATGGCTGGTTCAGTTTTCCATATTGGGTTAAAATCATCAAAAAGCAATATGAGGGGGAGGGACCACCCACAAATTCATGTTCATTACCCACAAGGTATTCCGTAACGGTAACAATGGCTGTAACAGCCACCACCGTTACCTTTACAATATGAGCCATAACGGCCATAATGGCCCCTACAACGACCGTTATAGTCTCTTTTTTTTTTATTGAAGGAAAAAAAATCCAAAAAATCTGTATCAGCCCCGTAATGGACCATCACGATGCTATTACGGGGGCCATAACAGCGGTTATGGGTTATTTGGTCCATAACGGCCGCTATAGCCGCTATGACCCCTAATGTATTGTCACCATTATCTTTACGTAAAGGCCTTTACAGCCTGTAATGACCATTATGGCACACCATGGTCACACAAAATGTTTGTCTCCAATGGGAGAGGCGGTCCATGCTCAAGTAGAAAATGTTGTGGCTATCTCATGCGGAAGTGCTCCTTTCTCGTGTAGAAATGCCGACGGTATCCAATGCAAAAAATGCTACATGTTCACATAGAAATTATGCAGATTGTGTGTTTATCACTAGTATTTGTTTGGGTATGTTTTTGTATTCAATTTTTTTATTTTTTCCTTTTTGTTTAATCACCTAGATACAATTATGGTGAAAACAGTTCAATGCAGCACATGCTATCTCAATCTTCTCATTCAGAGTTACACAAGATACAGAACAATTTCATTCTTTTTCTTTCTTGTAAATAAGGTTTGAAATGGTTCCGTTCCATAATGTTTCGTTCACCACCAATGCTGCTATGTTTATCGCTCCGTATCGGGTTTGTTTTGGGGCTGATACACCCATAACGTTCATGGGTGATACGTACCGGTTTCGTACTATACTTTAAACCTTGAATGTAAAGCCTAAAACCCTTAATTTCTTGCTGTGTAGGGACTAGATGTGCTTGTGCACAGAGGCATCTACGAGGCTGCCAAAGGGATCTATGAACAGATGTTACCAGAAGTCCAGGCCCACCTAAGATCCCACGGCAATTGCGCCACCCTACGTTTCACTGGCCACTCTCTCGGGGGAAGCCTGTCTTTGCTTGTAAATCTTATGTTGCTGATACGAGGCGAAGCACCACCCTCTTCTTTACTCCCTGTTGTAACATTTGGATCGCCATCCATCATGTGCGGGGGTGACCAATTGCTCCGTAAATTGGGCCTACCTCGGAGCCATGTTCAAGCCATAACAATGCATCGAGACATTGTGCCCCGAGCCTTCTCTTGCAGCTACCCTGATCACGTAGCCGATCTGCTCAAGGCTGTCAATGGGAACTTCCGTAATCATCCATGTCTCAAAAAACAGGTACTTTATCCATCCATCAAGAATTTTTGAATTCCAACTTTCAACAATGCGGGTAACCGCATGAATTCACTGCTGATTTCAATATATTTTGAATCCATCAAGTAGGGAATTTTGCATTTTGCAACTTGAATCACTGAAGATGCACCCAATGCGTATACAGTTTTTCGAAAGACTTCGAATCACACCGAATGCCATGATTTCCTCCATTTTGGGTATTGATTGAAGCTAGAAAGAGATATACTAGGGAGATTTTTGTGAGGGGGATTGAGGGTTTTCTTCCCTACTCATGTGCATCATGGCGCATTGTTGCACGTGTGTGACATCCAAGCCAGTCATCAGGTATGGCGCACACTGTCAACATGCTCCTACATCAAGTGGGACATGGGTGTATGTTTAGACAGGGAAAATAACCAATAGTCCATATTCAATATAGGTGTGGGGCCCAAGTAGTGAATGATCCAGATCAAGCACACGTGTGTCTGCCAAGAAAACCATCAATCCTCTTCATATGAATCTACTTTAGCTGAAAAAATGTCGACGGCGTTGCCGAGTTAAAGAGGATTGCATTGCATCTTTACAGACTATTAACCTCCCCCCAATCGGCTTTGTTTACAACAGAAATTGTTGTATGCTCCAATGGGAGAGCTTCTCATCCTACAGCCGGACGAGAAATTATCTCCCCACCACCACCTCCTCCCCTCTGGCAGTGGTCTTTACCTTTTGAGCTGCCCTGTATCAGATTCCAGCAACTCGGCAAGGCAACTCCAGGTTGCACAGGCCGTGTTCTTCAATTCTCCCCACCCACTTGAGATTCTCAGCGATCCATCTGCGTATGGCTTTGATGGTGCCATTTACCGAGACCACGATATGAACTCCTACTTGCAGTCCGTTCGTAGTGTGATCCATCAAGAGCTCAAGCACATCAGAAAGGCTAAGAGAGAGAGCCGCCGGCAAGCATGGTGGCCACTCGTGGGTCCCCCACAGGGGTTCCAAGCCAGTATTGTCATGGGTCCACCAGTGGAATTGGGCGATGTGGGTCAGCAGCAGCTTAGCTTTTCCAGTGTCTTTCACGACAGGCGGGAATCATGGAAGTGGTTCAGTAAGCTAGTTGCATCGCAGCCCGTCCGCATTCTCATTGTTCTCATCTTCCCCATACGGCTGCTACTCCAAGGGACATTCGCTGCCATCGGCTTCCGCTGAATACAGCCGGCTGGCTAGTTCTTGAAGTACGCATGGTTGGGATTTTGATTGGAGGATGGGTGCGTGATTCTTTTTTCTATGATTTAAGATGCATTTGGTTGCACCAAATATCATGAAATTGTTTGATTAATCAGCCTAATTGGTTGCAAATTTTCATTCTATTTCATGAAATTTGGTGCAACCAAACACACCCTTGAGTGTTTTTCAATGCAAAAGTTAAAAAAAAAGATGTAATGTAGAGAGAAAATTTGTTGTTAAATATGAAGTTGATAGTCTGCAGTATGGTTCCGAAAGCAGAATTGTCGAGCCTTACCCAAAACTCAGCATAACTCGGCCCAGTTACTGTGAAACTCACTTGGTAATTCTACATGAAACTCGCTATTGAGTGACTCATCGAATTGAGTTGACTCAATCACCATGAATTACCTTTTTTTTTTTTTTTTTTTTAAATTTATAGTTATCAAAATATCCAGTTGAAGGGTGGATGAGGAGGGTTTGCACGTGCCTAGGGAACCTTGAAGGGTGGATGAGGAGGCCACTTCCAACAATAAAAATATTACCCACCCGTGTGGATGAGGAGGGTTTGCACGTGCCTCGGGAACCTTGAAGGGTTCTCCGGTCAGGAGACTTAGCTGAGGATCTAGTCAGGTGCTCAAGTTGAGTAGATGACTCGGTCAGTCAACTTGATATTTCTTGATTTTTTTTTAATTATTTTATCTCCATACAACTAAGTAAATATTGTTATTAAATTAGTTATTAGGTATCGAGTCAAGTAAAGACTAGGCCAACCTAGCCCAGGTGCACATTGTCAGTAAGAGTTAGAGATTTCGAACCATGCTTGGAAGTCATGGCGAACAAGCTTCACATAATCCCTATTTCCCATTTGAATGTTCTTGATCCATCCATAGATCAAGTGGGCCACAAAATGAGTGAGCCGGTGAAGGTGTGCAATTCTTAATTTGAAGGATTGGGAGAAAGCTTAGATCTTTCCATCTTCTCTTCTTGAGTTAGAGGGGGCTTTTATTGGTTTTTTTTTTTTTTTTTATATGATGATGCTTTGGCTTTGGCCTTTTTAATATATCACAAATGTTAAAAAAAAAAAAAAAAAAAGTTGGGCCGCACATGCAAATGGAAATAAACACAGGAATGGCACCAACGGTCTACATTCAGGATGCTGTGTTGCACTGATGATTGGGATGGCATATTTTTAGCATATAATACATGAACGTGTGAAGTCAGGATGAGCCAGGCCAGATTGGGCTAAAATTACTTGAGCCCAAGTCCGGTCTGAAAATTGATCAGGCCATGCAAGCCAGGTCTACAGGCCAAGCTAGGTCAGGCTTGCCGGGCCAGGGCCCATTGCCTCCCTAGTGACTAGCAAGAGAGGCCCAGCCTATTGCCAGCGCTAGTTATCAAGCACGGCTAAACCAAGCACAAGCCAGATTAACTACACGTCGCATTCTTGTGCAAGATCTAAACCATCAATCTAGCAGTTGGCCCCTCTAAATTACAATTGTTACTTCGTGGTACAATGGCCGTTCTTTATCAAAATAAAGGTAGGTAATTAACAGGCATATTTTCGTGAGAACTTGTTACTCGGGCAGAGCGTGACAGATGATACACAGATGATAAGCAGACACTTAGAAATTGCACACACTGACATGCAAGTCAAATTAAACAGTCCAAATTATAGTCCCAGCTTTAGATGTATCATGAACCAAAAATTAAGCTTATTAGATCATCTGATTATCAATTTGGTGGGCATTTATTGGACAGTTAAGAATGAAAAATATCCAGTGGTCCTATTTCAACAAACAAGTGTCCACAAATAAAAGGTTAGGATCATTCAAACAATCTGATTTGGGGACTAAAATATCCAATGGTCCTATTTCAACAAAAAAGTGTCCACAAATCAAAGGTTATGATCATTCTAACAATCTAATTTTGGGACTGAGACTACAATAATGGTTCCACAAATTTAGATAGGTTTTGAGTCAGGTTTAATTTGTGTTAATGTATGCCAAGCACAGCCTAAGAAATGTGTAACTCCCCTTGTTTCCATTCATAACACAATATAGAGTTGCTGTGCTGTTAGGCCACTGCAATGGATGTTATGACAATTTTCTTTTAAACCTTGATTGATACCATCCAAGACAGGTGATAATATTCTTCCCAGAAACACCATACTTTAAAGAAAATCTCTACATACACACACCTCACTCCATTCCAACAGCATTTGATAGTGTTTGGTTGTACCACCAAATAGTATTTGGTGGGGATTCCCAAGTGTAGTTGATGTACTTGGTGTTTGGGGTGGCATGAAATTTTTTTAACCCACATAAGTACAGATCATGATCTTATATCAAACACAATTTAGCATTAGCAGTACACCCAAATGAAGGCTCCTATCAACCTTACTGTTACATATAAAGTTTGGCCAAAATTAATTATATTAAGGCCAGTTTGGAAGGCTTCAAATGTCGTTTAAATCTAATTTCAATGTGCCTAGATTATAAATATAATGAGCATGACCTTCAGGTTGTTTGCCCAGGAAAGCCAATATGGACTTTGTCCATTCACAATGTGTATCTTGACCATTGATGTTGATGATCCTGTCCGTAGATCATGATGACTATGGGTCCTGTGTGCATATGCTATTATTGCCATAGTTTACATGTGGGTTTTCCTTAAACATATTTGAGAACATGTGTTAAAAGAGAGGGTTTCCTCTATTGTCCTTGGAAACTTTTAAGTTTGGGCACAACGACCACTGGCAAAGGGAGAATCATGTTCCATAAATCTCAGTACCTTGTTATTTTATGACCAACTAACAGGTTTCAGGACAAACTTGTGGTTATTTTTATTTGGCCATCCTATGTGAGGCAACCGACGATGAGTCGGGATGGAAAGTCTCCACTGTCGGGTTTGATGACAAGTCAGTGCCTGTCTTACCCCATATGGTAGTGTGAGTCGGGATGGAAAGTCTCCACTGTCGGGTTTGATGACAAGTCAGTGCCTGTCTTACCCCATATGGGAGTGTGAGTGTCTGTGTATGTGAGATCTTGTTATTAGATCCTTTTGGATACTTCCATTGGAGTTCACTTCAAGTCTCTAGACCAGGAGTCCCATCATGCTTGGACTAGATTGACCCGCGTATTTACCAGCTTCAACTAGTCCTTAGTTCTGAAGACACACAGGTAGTTCAACTGCTAGTGTAATGTGCTTTGGCTCTCCTCGCAGAGTCAATTGCAGTAGTTCATATGTGAGTGTGGTTAGGTAGATGCATTAGGATATAGTTGAGGCCCATTTACTGAAGAACTCTTTTATAGCTTAGATTTGGCAGATTGGAACATGGGACTCCTGGTTTTCGCTAGGCTTGGCGGCTGGCGCTTAAAATGTTCTAAATTGTTTTACAAATTTTTCAACCATTGATCTTTTGTCTTCCCTATTAAAATGTTTTTAATCGAATTTGATGGTAATTCCAATGGTTGAAAATTTTGTGGTCCACCATTTGGTTTTCATGGGAATTGAATCAAGGGTGGATGGTCATTGACAGTGGAGGGATTTGGTCAAATTGGGCACACGGTTAAGGCATGATCATAGACTTTCAATGTAGTAGGGGATATGAAAGATTATAGGGTGGTGAGTAGAGAGAGAGAGAGAGAGAGAGAGAGAGAGAGAGAGTTAAAATGTTTTTAATTGAACTTGATGGTAATTCCAGTGGTTGAAAATTTTGTGGTCCACTATTTGGTTTTCATGGGAATTGGATCAAGGGTGGATGGCCATTGACAGTGGAGGGATTTGGTCAATTTGGGCACAAGGTTAATGCATGATCATAGACTTTCAATGTAGTAGGGGATATGAAAGATTATATGGTAGTGTGTAGAGAGAGAGAGAGAGAGAGAGAGAGAGAGAGAGAGAGAGAGAGAGAGTCCCTTCTCTTCTCCCTCCACACACACACACACACACACACACACACACACACACACACACAGAGAGAGAGAGAGAGAGAGAGAGAGAGTCCCTTCTCTTCTCCCTCCACACAGCCATACATCCATGTCTGCATCTGCTTTTGGACAGCTCTCATGCACCTGGCCCAGCTGCTCTGAGGGTTGGTGTATTGGCTCTCCTCGCCCATTTGGGATAAATCTAGGAGAGACCTACTCTGAAGGATTGGCATTGGTAATTCTTCAATTTCTCAGCAGCATCTTCAAATAGGTAATTCTAGTTCTAGAATTCTTTGATTTTGGTTTTCTAAAAACTTGATATATCTAGATGGGAATCCAGAGGGCCATATTCATTAAGATCAGGATTTTGAAGAGCTTTAAAATTCCGCTGCCTTTCAAAAATCCTAACACCAGTAAAATGCAAAGAACGTACTAGGTTAAAACAAAGAGGCCCTTGTTGCAAAGGAAGAGTTAAAAGAAAGAGGCCCTTCTTGCATAAATTGTTTACAGGACATGATAAAGCATTTACAGCCATATTGGTATTGGTGCGAACTGCACGACAGTCTGGCCATGGAGGGGTCCACTAGGGGATCATGTTCCATGCAGCAACAATGTGTTCAGTAGGATATTGGACAGAACGCAACTTAGGGATCTAAATTTCTTTTTCATGGGTGCAATATGCAAGAAAAATTAATTTTTTATTAAATAAAAGGAAAAAAAATAAAAAAAGAGGAGACTTTTATAAAATTGTTTCTTGAAAAGGAAGAATTCCATTTACATAGTTGAGAAGGAAAAGGAGAAAGCCTCCTCATCGACCTAATGTTTTTGGCCTCTACAACTAATTTACAGGGGAAAAAACAAAACAAAAACAGAATCTTCTCATGTGCTCAAAACGACAAGATTGTATAAAAAGGGAAAGGAAAATTACCCGCCAACCTTGAATCATCTGATCTTGAGATCTCTGAAGCTGACGACTCCCTATAACACACAGTCTCGTCTCCTATGATGTAGCACCCAAAAGGGTCGTTCCTGATGCACTCTCACCATCAGGGGTGCTGCTAGAACTAAGCTGCATGAACACAATCAACGTGTCTCAATACTGATTTTTTTCTTTTTTCTTTTTCTATAAATAGCTTGTTATTAATCTATGTGGCTAAACATTATTTAACATGGATTCGTGAGAGGTGACTCAATGACTCTTGATTCAGATTGAAATTATTGTGCGGTTGACTGTCTCATGTTAGATCCTTCATCTTTCTTATTTAGATACTAGAAATTATAGGATCCAGATTCACCATTTTGTGCAAATGGGGGCCAGAGTTCAGTGATCCAGACAGTCTGTACAATTTCACAGGCCCCAATGTGGACGGGGTAGGACCAAAACATTTCTCAGGTCAGAAGATCCTAACTGTCAGACAAGTGGCCAACAAGCAGAGAGATTGGATGGCTAGGATTTTCAATCTCAGAGAATTCTGGGGCATTCCCAGTCATGTTTGGCAGCATCACGCAATCACAACAGTGTTCATGTCCTGATGCATCAGGAACCTATAATTTCTCTTAAATGCATTGGTTCTCTTCATTAAAACAGACCACGACTTTTACAAGTATTAATCAAATACATGCCCATGTTGACTCCAACCATTTTCTTCACAGTATGTTTAGAGTCGAATTTTCCATCTGTTGGGTAATCGATAGAAATATTACCCAGCCAGCATGAAGGAAGAATGCATAATTTGCCAACGATGGAAATAGAGTGCCAGGGAACAATATCATATATGGTAGAAAAAGATAACTTCTTTCAAAATCAAGGTATTAGAAAACGGTTATGTCCGTAACAGTAACAGCGCAACCTGTTACATGACACAGGGCTGTAATGCCCAATCTGAAAAAAAAAAAAAAAAGGTCAGTAATAGGCCAATACAGGACCATAATGGGACAATACATTACTTGCTTTAAAAATTATTTCAACTATTACGGCCTGTATTGTAAGGGTCATATGGCTGGCCATTACGCCGGCCATTATTGTTCCCAAATGCCTTGTTCAAAATATTCCAGCTACAAAGGGACTTAACAGGTCTTTCATATCACCAATCATGAAATAATAGCATAATGAGAACTTTCAAAAAAAAAAAATGCATAATAAGATCAGAGACTTCGGAAGGCTTGGAAATGTTACCTCTTTACTATAATGTCTTGACAGAAAGAATGGCTCTTGTTCCCGAATCCCACCATTCACTTCGAGAATCTTAACCAAATCCTACAAAGAAAATAGAGATGGTAGGAACATACAATTTTTTAACATACGTACGCTTGAACAAAATATGTGATTGTTGTGTACCCAATTTATCGTGAGGTTCCCAGCAGGCTCTGAATATGGGCTCTCCTCCTGCTGCTGGTGGATTTTTTTTTTTTTTGAAAGATTCATAGTGATGGTGGATTGTTCCCTGCAAAACGAAGATATAGGGCTGGCATGGCAGGGTGAGGGCCCACGTTTAGAACCTGTTGGAAACCTCATGATATATTCTCCTGATAGTCCAAAATGGGCTCTTAAGACTACTGCCCCTCCCTCCCTCTTGTTTTTTATTTACCAAAAATGTATACCTTTCCAGTCAAATTTTCAAACTCAAGCAACTGCTCCACGATAATCTCAAGCACCACACGGTTTTTTTGTAGCATTTCTTTCGCCTTGTCATATGCTGAATTGTACATCTGTATAAAAGGAAGCTTATTTGAATGGATTTGCCTTACACGTGTATACCATATAATAATGGTTCAGAGAGAGAGAGAGAGAGAGAGAGAGAGAGAGAGAGAGAGAGAGACCACATGAAGGGAAAAAAAATACAGTACATACCTTTTCAACTTTGGCTGCCATCTCATACTCGTGGTTGTTTCCCATACTCAATGCTGTATACTGCCACAAGGAATATAACAAAACATTTTAAAAAGCATAAGAACAAATTCTTGAGACTCTGAATGCTTTCTGCTAGAGAGAAAAAAAAAAAAAAGACTTGAAATGTAGTTTTAAAAAAATAACATTTGAAAATCAAGGGCAACAAGAGTATATCAAAATGCAAATCAATGAAAATTGGCGCAGCAGTCCCAAGTGAAGGTTAACTTCTGTGTGAAGGGCATTGCATTTACAAGTTTTTTTTTTTTTTTTTTTGGGTTGAAGGATGACAATTTATTAATAGAACCGGCACAGCCGAAAGAATACAAAAGAAAGGGACACAGCCCACACATTCAGCCCATTAACTGTCAGCCTCTACATTGAAAGAGGCCATCGCCCGTTGAAGTACATATGATTTCGCCCTGAGAAAGAAACATCTTTGGATTGCCACTAGAATCCCGATAACACCTATTGTTTCTTTCCTTCCATAATGTTCACAGCCCAGCTGGAAGAGACACCTTCCACACCTTTCTGCCAGATTACCAAGACCACCTCCATGCCATTGCCTAAAGAAATCTGCAATAGAACAAAGAGCCCGAAAAAACTTTCCCATGCCTCTCTTGAGAAAGGACAGTGGATAAAAAGATGGCTCACTGACTCCTCATCCTTGCAACACAAGGGGCCCACATTGATTAAAGTAAGGCTCCTCAATGATGAACCCCTCTAAAACCCAATACCAGGGATTCAGTTTCTGCAGTTAGACTTCCACTTTCCGATAGTGACCATTCAAATTTTAGGAAGTTGCATGAGTTTATTATTATATGTCGAGAGATCTCTGCATGAAATGCAACATAAGAGAAAATTTTATAAGAGAGCTGAGGGTTGGTTGGTTGGTTAGGAAGCGACATATGATCAGAAGATGGATTGCATTGATGAGGATATTGAGATGGATGTGTGAGAAAAGTACGAAGGATAGAACTAAGAATGAGGTTATCTAAAGCAGCCCAAGAGTAGCCCATAGAAGATAAATGATGGAGAATTGATTGAGATGGTTCGGTGTGTACAATGAAAGCCAAAGTTGGCTCCAATAAGGAGGGGATATTTGATAAGGGTTGTAGGTCCTGAAAGGAGGGTGAGGGGAAGACCTAACGGGCTTGGGTCAAAGGTGAAGGGATATGAAGGCTTGTTCACAGACAGGGCCATAGATAGGAATTATTGGTGAAACAAGATTCCTAAAACAATCCCCAAGTAGCCGGGAAAAGGCTATTATGATGAGGGCTTGAGTTGATTATAACTCGAGATAAAATCAAGCATTCCCCTAATCTAAGAATCAATGTCCGTTGATGGGTTTCTAGAAACAATTCCTCCCTTATGAATGATGTCGCTAATTCTTTAGCTGAGGAACGTGGCTTCGATTGTTATTTGCATTGTGCATTATTTGCTGCTGGTGTGGAGCATTCTTATTATCTTTTCTCTTTGTTTCATTTTTCAACAAATAGTTACTTATTGGGGGGGGGGGGGGGGGGGGTGGCTTAAGCATAGAACTAAAACCTCGTTGAAAACGTTGAAAATGAAAAACAACATAAGGGGGCCAAAAAATGTAAATATTTGTAAAATAGCAAACAACAGAAAAACCATGCCTATTTTTGTACACTCAGTAAAAGTTTCAAGCATCCAAGAGAGAAAATACCGCATTACTAGAGAAGTAAATTGCAGGGCTATCATCAGGCCCCCAACCATATTGAATCACCATCCGTGTTGCTATCTGTGGCAAATGACAAACATGTTATTGTGGAAAGAAGAGCACCCTTTCAATGGCACTTGTTTAAATTGAAGAGCAAAACACACAGTATATCATCTACCTCTTGCGCTTGCTTGAGTTCAGATGATGATAGAAAATTTTCCTCCCCAAAAGGAAGAAGCAATTGAGCTGCAATATATGAACCAAAGCAAAATACAAGCTTCTTTTCGAGGTATGATCTTGTTTCTACATTCCCATACATGGAACCTTCATTCCGGGCCTTTGTAATTTTTGTACACCCAATTCCCTGCAAGTGTTGAAAATGACATCACTTGGCTCATGAACAAAATGATTCATCGTGAAAATAAAGACAATTTATCAACTATTATCATGCACCTCAGGCTTCTTGATGATGAATGCATGTGAAATTTTTGGATTGGAATGTGTTTCCTTCATTTATCATCCCCATGAATTTGACATTTGGATGCCTTGCCTGCTGGTGTTTGAAAACTAAGTTGTAGAAGAGGAATCTGAGTCCCCTTGCTGTATGAGGGCACTTCAGCAATGCAAGATACATGCTGATGCTATGCAAAGTTAATGATGGAAACTATGATGAAGCACATGCATCAGTAAACATGATACCCACTAATAGACTGAAGATGGTTCCCTGGGGCCTAAACATCAGGAGGAGGTTGAACAGTTACCTCCCCTAAGAGCAATTTTCAGCAAGTTTTCTTTTCTTCATTGCAAAAATGTTTCATACGACTGAGGAAGAGGATTTGTTATTGAATAATCAGGGAAATTATGCAGTAAAGGAGAAGGCAAATGTTGGGCAGACAATTGCTTGGTATCTTGATGTTTGGCCTGTTCTGCCACATTTTTCATTATGTTTCTACTTCCCTTTTATAAAGTCCTTTTGTCATTGGAAATTGATTCTTGTGCTTCAATTTCCACTTGTGCTTGCAATTGGCTAGGTTTTCCTCATTCTGAAGACCCATTTCCTTTCATAGTTTATTGATGATTGAACAGTGAATATCCAAGAATAGGCAATACTCCAACCCACTTCAGGTAAAGTGAATAGTCAATTGGAAAGAAAAAGAAAGTCCAAATTGATACAATCCAGCTACTATTTTCAAATAAAAAATACTGAATGGAGTTTATCGTAGAAGAAATAAGCCACAATAGAGTTATTAACTTTTTTATCAAAGCAGGAAATGGCATACCTCCCAAGAAGCCCGCTCAAGCCATATATTGTTGACTTCATCAAAATTTGGTAGAAGAAGGGCAATAAGACCACGACCAGCCGCCCAAACAGCATGTGGAAACTTTGTCTCCCTTGTCCACTAACCAAATCATCCAACTATCCAAGTCTTATTATTGACGGAAACAATCAAATACATGTGCACCATATACCAAAAAAAGGAGAGCTGTCTGTGCTAACATATGAAAAGAGATTAGGAAAACCTGCTTACAATTTTCAAGTATCAAACAAAACCATGATGTCAAAGAATAATTATAAGCCCTAAAGTTTTTTGGGTACCATATTTGCATTTTCCTTTCTTGATTTACCTTTCTTCCTTTTTGTAACTCAATATGGGGTCTCATTTGAACCCAAAAAAAAAGCAGCTTGGCAATCCAAGTTGCCCTTTCTTGAACAGTGGAAAATTATTTTCTAAAGAGTATTGTTAGTAGAAATTTTCATGCCAAAAAAAAAGTAGAAACTCTACTAATATGTTGAAGAGAGGATAATTAGTTATTCACATCAGGAGAATGATTGAGAACCATCAACTGATTGTAGAAGGTGATTCAAGGAGTGCAATTTCCTTGGCATGAAAGAAAAAAGAAGAACAGCCAAAGCAGATTAGAGAATTGTTATCTTTAGTAAGCACCAAGTTTAACCTCATTCCCTGGGAGGCTAATGATCAAGCAAATAGGGTCACGAAATAAGGTGAATCTCAACCTTGTTCATCTAGGCATTCTTATCCATTTACTTGATGGATTTTGTATGATATTTTTCTTCTCTTTCTTTAAATAAAATTCAAGCTGCCCATAGAAAAGAAAAAGAAATCACCATCATCATCATCCTCCCCCTCATCATCATAGCTTTCTCCCAACTAGTGATTTAATGTCAACCGAATCAATCGATACCATCGATATTGCATGCTGCCGATTGGTTTGGGGGAGGGGAATAAATTGTGATATTTTCATTTATCACACTTATAAAATGGAAGATATCGTCAATATATGTGATATGTATCGACTATATCAACAGCACATCAGGTTCTCTTGAAAAAACAAAAAAAAGATGATGAAGAAGAAAGATCACTAAAATTTAAACAAAAAAAAAAATTCTCTCATTTTTAGGGATTGCATTCCTAAGAGGATTTCTACCAGTCCTCTTGATTAAACAAAAAATTGTTAGGAATATATTGTGATATTTTCATTTATCACAGTTATAAAATGGAAGATATTGTCAATATATGTGATATGTATCGACAATATCAACAGCGCATCAGGCCCTCTTGCAAAAAAAAGAAGATGATGAAGAAGAAAACTCACTAAAATTTAAACAGAAAAATTTGTCTCTCATTTTTAGGGATTACATTCCTAAGAGGATTTCTACCAGTCCTCTCAATTTGTTGGGAAAATAAAGAGGATTTGGGTGGGGGAAATCAAAATCAGAAATGGTGTGGTCCCGAAACTCAATCAGGGAGATTCTGTTAATTTAAACTGGTTTTTTCATATTTAAATTGCTTAGAATTTATGAAACCAAGTTATCTATGATTTTGCATGTTCATGGATTTTTACCTCTGATTTTCGATTTTGGGTAAAGTGGGGAAATTTATGGAAAATCTGAAATTTTCTGGATTTCAATCATTTATCTTGTAGATTGTCAGAAGTTTTTGGAATTTTTGAAAAATTTTTTTTATTAAAAATATCAAAAATAAATAAAAAAATATTTTTAAAAAATTACACTGACCAACCAATATTTGTTCCTAATATTTGTGTATCGATGAGTGTATGCTGATCTTAATATCAATCACACTCATTTATTTTTTTTGAAAAATAAATTTAATTTTTTTAAAATAATAAAAACTAATCTATAAATATATTTTATAAATAAATGCACCATACGACAAATATAATGCGACTAATCAATACATTCAATGTGCTAATAAATTATATGAATTGTAGAAATATTAGTGATTTCTATATATTTTTCATTTAAATATTTATTTTAAAGATAATTAAAAATTGTGAAAATATTTGAAATGATATAATTTGTTGTTCCTAATATTCTTTTTTACTAATGTGGTCTTGCACGTAGAAAATGTCAGGAAAAGAGAGGCAACCCGACATTGGTTGGCAACATGTAGCCCAGTTCCCAACAGCCAATACAGGTCCAGTGCAACTATTGCAGGCATGTGTTGAAGAGCAATGAGGTGTCCCATTTGAAAGAACACTTGAAGGGAGGGGAGGGGAGGCATTGGAATGTTGTGCACTTCGCACATGTTTTGAAAGAGGAGAACACAGATGGAGCTATTGTAAAAAAGGGGTGAGAATGAGAGATGAGCACACTGAGCGTGAGAGGGAGTTCAGGGGGGGAGTTGGCATGTTTGGTGCGGGGTCTTAGGCCAGTAAAAGAGAATAACAAAGATGAAGACCCTGAGTATAGACGGGTTGTTGAGGAGTCCTCAAGGGAGGAGTGAGACCAAATGAGGCTGCCGAAAACAAGTAAGCCCACTATCGAGGGGTCTACGCTGAGGAGTGATGGTGTTAAGGGAAGTCATGGTGGCAGGAAGGGGGGTGGTCTACGCAAGTGCCATAGTAATAGTATGTGAGAAAGACGATAAAAAAATTTAGAACCAAGTTTTTCATATATGACCACATACCAACTAAGGCAATTGCAAGCCTGCACTTAAAGAATATGATTACCGAAGTATAACGGAGGGACGAGGGTGTGGTACCACCTATACCACATGAAGTTATTAGACGTTACCTAAACGATGAGATTTTAAGATGCATCGTTATATCGACAAATCGAGGCTGTCGTGAGAAATTTATGGGGTCATGTTGATGTGTGACAAAGGGACGAAGCTTACAAAATTGGCTATCATAAATTTTATGGTGTATGTGTGTATCTATATATAAACGGCCAAACCGAAAAGAATACAAAGAGCAAAAAATAAAAATAAATAAATAAAATACAAAGCGTTCCAATCCTAGACTGAAAGGTTACACGTACGTAGCTTGGCAACAACCAAAGCCCATTCTATTACATTAGATTTCGCTTTTAAAAAACTCCCCTAGAATTCCCATAAACATCCCTGTAACATCAATTCCCCCATGGTTCTGAATGACGGTATTGGCCGCCATATCGGCCCCATGGAAAAATGACACAGTACAGCAGTCACATATCGGAATTAAGGAAGTATCGGCCTGAATTGGTCAAAAAAAAAATTTTTTTTTTTTTTTTTTTTTTGAAGCCAAAAAAATGGGGGAAGAACATGAGATATTCACGAATCAATCGTTTTTTTTTTTTTTTTTTTTTTTTGCCATGTATTCAATGGTGTATCGGACCATTCTTTGATAAGAATATTGTCTGTCGATTTGACTTGTTGAAGGTCAACTAAATGGGCCCTAATTGAACACAAATCAAACATGATTTGGTCAACAATGGCTCTTTACATTGGAAATATAACAAAAAGAAGGTGAAAATATAAAAAAGAAAGTGAAGGTTTACCCTTCCCATAATGGTCAACTTCACTTCAATTTGTCGAATCCCATTCAAATCATTTGTTTTAATACCGAAATAGGTCTAGATCTAGCTTAAAATGAGTTTTTAAAATTCTTCCATGGTTTAAATGAAAAGAAGAAGAGGAGACATGAGTGAATTTTTGAAGGGAAAAAAAAAAAAAAAAATCAAATTTGGGGTTTTATGGGCGTATCAGCCCTCTATCAGCCGATACGGTCCAATCGATTTCAATATAGCTGATACAGCCCCATATCATGTATCGTATCGAGCCCGATACGGACACAATACGCTCGTATCGGCCGATATGATATTGATTTTCAGAACCATGGTTTCCCCCAACCCATAGAAACCAAAGACTTGCAAGAAAGGATAATCTCCACACTACTCAATCCGAATCTCCAATTCCTCCACCATGCTACTGCCTAAAGAACTCTTCAATAGATCCGGCCATTACCCATCCAACTCTAAAAATCCCAAAGAATCTTTCCTAGACATCCCTCGAAAACAAGCTATGTATGAAAAGGTGATCGGCCGACTCATTGAATTTATGATATATTGTAGAGGGAGGACCATATTTCTAAAGTTCATTGATGCTTCAAATGAAATTAAGAACCCAAATTTACATATATGGGCTTATGAAGGATATGATGAAGGAGGTGGAAAGGAAAAATGTAGTGCGGTTCATCATAGACAATGGGAGTGCATTCGTGAAGGTGGGAAATGAGTTGATTAAGAAGTACAACCTGTACTAGACCCCATGAGCAGTTCATTGCATTGATTTGATGCTTGAGGTGATAGGGAACAAGCTTGCAGTCAAGAGTGTGATTGTCAATGCTCGGGAATTACAAATTTCATCTACAATCACACCCAGCTATTAGCCAAGATTCGTGTAAGGTGTCATAGTGATATAGCGCGACCTGGGGTGACATAGTTCGCCACTAATTTCATCATCTTATAAAGTTTCATGAAACACAAACAGGGACTCAAAGAGCTCTTTACTTCTAGAAAGTATGCGAATTAGAATTAGAGCGACGGTAAACTAGGAACGACGATTACGGAGATTGTCATGAGTAACTGTTTCTGGAACCATGTACGTGGAGTGGTGGGTTATTCTGGAATCTATTTATAGAGTGCTAAGGATGGCGGATAACGAAACATATCCGTCGATGGGTTCCCTGTACGAGTCCATGCGGAACATGAAAGATGACATCGAGGCTAAAACCTCGAATGTGTATAAATGGGTGCACATAATCATTGGTGACTAATGGGATAGGACTCTCTAGGCTCTAGCACCCGCTTCACAAGACTAGTAAGTAATTAGATTTAATGCTTATACGTTTTATTCGCACGAACAAACAAAACAAGCAAGATCACGAGAAGCTCTAAAAGCTAGTATTTTGCCACTATAACATGAAGCTTTAGGACTGTCAACAGGTTGGGCCTGGGGTTGGTCTTGGCCCGAATTTTGAACTGTTTCAGACCGGGCCTATTCAAAACTCTGATTTTGGTAGAGGCCCGAGCCTGGCCCATTGACACCCCTACGAAGCTTTGAGAGAGGTTGCTTCAGGTAGAAGGTGTAAAAGGAAAATAAGAAGATCTGCTAGATCTCATGGAAAATGCATCTTACAAAGGGGATAAAAATGACCCATTTTACATGAGAGTTAAGTTAGTTGACCTGGATCAAGTAAATGGCCAACTAGATCCGAGGATAGTAGAGGAGGCAGCATCACAAGGCATTGACATTGATGTGGTAGTAGAAGAGGTAAGATCTCCCCCGTAAGCTTTTGACCCATTTTCAAAAGGGGTGTTGGAGGCAGTCAAACATTGAGATCTCATGGGACAAATGGTGGCTACACACTCTCCGACAGCAGCATCAATACGAAGAGCAACAGAGGTGGTGGCAATGATGATAATGACAGTGGCAACGGGGGTGACAACACAGTGATGTCCATAGTAGGAGTCAAAAGCCCTCTTAAACCGTTCACTGGAGAAAGAATTGGAGCATGCCACCTAGGATGAAGACCATGATTCTTGTCTTGTCCCAACATAGGCTTCTAAGCCAAAGAATAAGTACAATTGTTGTTACATAAGCAATTGAGTAGTGCTAAAGAGCCTTCAGCATGGAGCATGGGATCCATAGACGCTTGTGGTAGGCAGGACAACGCTAGTTCTATACCATAGTATGGGTATGACTTATATGGTGATGTACCTTACGAATATACGACGAGCAACTCTAGCAGTTACAATATACAAATGCAATTATTCAACTACGAATATGGGCAGGAATATGCTTGCCCATACAGGCAAGGTTATCCACAATATAACTATGGGCAGATGCATCCAGGAATTACATATATACCCAGCCTGTATCCAGCTCCAAATCCACATCAGCCACAGACGGTGATGATTACATAATACCCATCAAGGTATGCCGAAACTAGTTATCGCAACAACAACCCCTTGTTGCTAAGTCAGTCCCCAAATCAAATTGTTTGAACAATCCTAACCATTGATTTGCCAGACACTTCTTTCTTGAAATAGGGCCACTGGATATTTTTCATTCTTCACCATCCAATGTCCATCGATTTGATGGCCAGATGATGAAATAAGCATAATTTCGAGCCGACTAACATTAGTGGGATGGGTGTCCTAGATTGCATGAATTTGGGGCATCAAGTGGTCCCCAAATCAACGATGCTATTTATCCGAATTTAATTTCATTTTTTTTCCTTAAAATTTATTGGGAGGAATAATGCCAACCGCTTAAGGACATGCATTAGTGGGATGATTGCCACATATTGCATGAATTTTGGACCAATTTGAGGGCATTTGACTAGTTCCCAAAGTTGTGACACTATTCATCCGACTTTAATTTTAATTTTTTCTTATAATTACTTGGGGGGGGGGGGGATGATGTGAAATGCTTAGGGATATGCATTAATAAGATGAGTGTCATAGATTGCATGAATTTCAAACCGATTTAGGGCCCGTTTGGTTGCAGAATCCAGGTTCTAGATAAAAACGAGATTCCACTGTTGGAATCCAAAATTGCAGAAACTAGACAGGAAACCAAGTTCAATATGGAACTTGTTGTTTGGTTGAAAATTGTGTAATCTAGATTATGTTCCAACCATTGCTTATGGCATGGCTCGCTTGGGCTTCGAATCAGCCAGAGAACCTGACGCCTCGCTTATTGTAGTCCCGCAAGACAGATGGCCAGGTTGGATGGCAAATAAACATTATAGTGGGTCCTAGGAAGTTTTTTTATGGTGGACATTCAATCAACACTATTTTCCTATGGTGTGGTCCACTTGAGATTTAGATCTGCCTCATCTTTTTTCTAATGCCCTTAATTGAGCTTTCAAAACAGATGGACCGTGTGGATATAAAACACATATATCATAGATGCGCAATGCATATATGGAGGTGGGTGACACTAACTTCCGCCTCTTTTCCCTTCCGTAGAAACGGTGTAGGGAACCGTTTCCGCTAATCCCGGTTCAAGCCAAATTAAGTTTCTATGCGGAATCCTGTTTGGCTGGAACTTGTCACCAAATACACCAGTTAAAATCGGGAGATCATGCTAGAATCCTGATTTTAAGCTGGAAATGAGTTTCCAGGTGCCAACCAAACGGGCCCTTAGGGGCATTCAAGTGGTCTTACAAATCAGCAACATTACTCATTTGAATTTAATTTCAAATTTTTCTTAAAATTTCTTGGGAGGAACAATATCTAATGCTTAGAGATGTGCATTGGTGGAATGAGTCCATAGCATGCATGAATTTTGCGCAAATTTGGGATCAATCTAAGCCTGCCAAGTTAACAAAATCAGCAAATATGCCGAGATAGCCTTCTTAAGAAAGAATGGACTCTTACACCATCATAAACAATTAAACATGTTCAAAACCACAAAATAATACATATTTAGAATCCTCTCAATATTTTAGATTTTTCCAACATTTTTTTGGGATTTTTTTTCTAAAAAATAAAAGATTCGACTGTTATGGGGGGGCGCAATGGCTGTTACGCGTAAAGGTAACAACGGGAACCGTTGCGCCCACCTTTACCGTTACGGCATACCGTGGTACCCATGGATGGGCGTACCAATCTAGTTCGGAGAGGATGAGTACCTAAAAGAGTATCTTAATTGGTATCATTCAACTATGACCTAGTCACAATATTGTCGATTCATGGTAGAGTAATACTATGGCCACCCTTTTCAAGATGGAGATGGTGCTTTTGAGCCACCGCATAACTCTACGTGGGTTTGAGGCACAGCCACACAGATGTAATGAGGGCACAAGTATATTTTTTCACATCTTTTCTAACTTTTGAATGCATTGATTGTGTTTTCATGCATGTCTTCCATGATTAATAAATTATATAAACTGATTTTGGATATAATCATTGTTCCAAGTATTGACAATGTTATCGATAATATCGCCAACATTGGTAGTATCAGAAATTCTGGGTATCGACGATCGCAGATATATCGCTAAGTATCTCCAATGTATCGTGAAAAATTTCGACTATGTAATTCCAAGTGTCACTTGTCTCACCAATGTATCTACAATATTTTGATAATATCGCCAATGTATCGATTATATTTCAATAATAATACCAAAAATATGTTTATTAAAAAAATTCATTTCAAATGAAACCAGAATCAAAGATAGGCAGCGCATTACGGACGAGGTTATTCATTACTTCACAAACCTCCTTCAAGGCGAAGGTTGGAATAGGCCAAATATGGACAATCTGCAGTTTGAGAGGATCTCTACAGAGGAAGCTTTATCTCTTAAGGTGCCTTTCTCGTTAGAAGAGGAGAAATGTGCGGTGGACGCTTTAGGAGGGGAAAAAGCTCCTGGGCCAGATGGGTTCCTGATCGTGTTTTTCCAAACGTTTTGGGAAATAGTCAAGACGGATGTCATGGACTTTATGAACAAATTCTTCGAGAGAGGGCGTCTATAAGGACTTGGGGGCAACATTCGTGGCGCTAATCCCGAAGATTTCAGGAGCAGAATCACTAAAAGATTTTAAACTGATTAGTTTAGTTGGTACCCCGTACAAGATCTTGGCAAGAGTGTTGGCGTCTCGCCTAAAGGGGGTCCTAGGAAAAGTGATATCTGAAAATCAAAGTGCGATCATCCCCGGCAGACAAATAATTTATAGTGCTCTCATTGCACATGAATGCTTGGATTCAAGACATAGACTGAGGTCCAAGGGCTTAGTATGCAAACTTGATTTAGAAAAAGCATGCGATCACGTTGATTGAGGCTTTCTTCAATACATGCTCCAGCGGCTCGAGTTCGGAGAAAGATGGAGAAACTAGATATGGGAGTGTAGTGGGTTTGGCGCACTTTTCAATCTTACTTAATGGATCCCCAAAAGGATTTTTCAAAAGTTCCAAGGGGTTGCGGCAGGGAGACCCTTTGTCCCCTTTCCTTTTCGTGATAGTAGGGGAAGCTTTATCAAGAATGTTAAGTAAAGGTCAAGACGAAGGCCTTTTGATGCAGGATGACCTACTTATGATGCATGTTTATAAACACAATTATCCAGCGGCAATAAAAGGCAATAATAATCTAAAATTATAGCATTAATCATCATAACTGAGAAAATTATAAAGGAAACATGCAATGGAGCGAGCCATCATCACAACCATGGAGTATGGAATTCAATTATTACTTAGGTTGGATCCGGCGAGGGATGAGACCTCTCGATCTTACATGGTCATACCGAATCGATCAATGAAGATCACTAGTCCAAAGAATCAGGAAGTTTCTCGAATTAGGGATTTGAGAATTTGGGGTTTAGGGTTTAGATTAATTCTCAAAGTTTGATCGAAGAAGGATTAGCAAAACTGGAAAATAGAACAAAGAAGATGATTACCTTGAAGAATTTGGAGGGGCACAAGAAGAAGTTAGAAGAAGAAGATCAAGGAGAGAGAAGAAGCACTATGAGAGAGAGAGAAGAGAGAAGCCACCAAAGAGGTTTTCCTTTTCATTAATAATCAACTAATTCGTTTTTAGGGCTTAGCCACTTAAATAAGCAATAAGAAAACACAAAAAGTACCAAAATACCCCTAAAATTCAAGTAAAAACAAATATAAAAAAAACAGTTCGTACTGTTGGCCGGGCGCCCGGCTAAGACAAAAACTGTCCAGCAAGAAAACTGCAAAATTGCAGAATTTCGGGCGCCCGGTGACAAATTTGGCCGGGTGCCCGACCACCTTCAAAAATGCATTCTTCTATTCCTTCAGTCGGGTTTTCTTCCCTCCCACACACGTGGCTTTTATGTGCCAAATCACGTGCGTAGGGTCTTCAATGCTCCTCAATCATCGCCTAACCAAAAGGAAGATGCTTGTGGTGGGCGCTTTCTTCGCCGATTGACTTTGAAAGCTAGATGTCCGCATCATTCTCCTCATCTGAGAAGAACTCAACTCCGACGAGTTAAAACTCTTGTGGCGCTCTAGTAAATCTAGGTTAATGCTCTGTAACTCCACTTCTATCAAACATGTAGATTCTGACGGCGGCTTGTTCTTCCATTTGACAAGGTATCTTTGGAAACCTCCGTCTCTCGTAGATATTATCTCCTCATCCAAGATTTCCTCGATTTCTTCTTTATAGACAATAGGTGGAGGAAGGGGTGGGAGGGGTTGTGAAGCAAAATCAGAAAAAGGGCCATGAGAGAGATGATGGATCAATAATGGGACGGTGGGAACGGACTAGATCTTCCACATTAAAAATTAGGTTAATGCCCATTTCAGATGGAAGGTCGATCTGATATACGTTGGACCCAATTTTCTACAATATCTTGAATGGTCCAACACTACGCACTTGTAATTTCTTAGCGAAACCCTGTGAGAACCGCTCTGGCCTTATCCTCACCATTACAGTCTCCTTCTTGAAATTCTTGCAATCTACGATGAGAATCAGCTGAGATTTTATAATCATCATTGCTCTTATTTATCCGCTGTCTAATATGTGTATGCAAATCATGAATATGGCGTGCGAATGCATCGGCTGATTCAGAAGACGTTTGGGTGACAGACATGGGTGAAACTAAAGGACTCTCTGAAAAAGCAACGGACTCGAAATAAACAATCCTATGACCTAGAACTTAAAAAAAAAAACTAAAACAAAAGGACACTTCTCATGGGTGACACATAATTTCTCATTATAAGTATTATAAACAATGATGATTTTCAGGTATCCCAACACTTGAGAACACACACCATAAATACCAAGTCTTGAGCAGATCTTGGCATCAGCCATTATGTCCAAAATGTCATCAAGATGCGGGATAGGGAATCTGGCCATCATATCCACCATGAAGTGAATACGTCGCAAGGTGGCATGGCACTTGACTAAAGCTTTGTGGACGGCCAGGATATGCCCACATGTGCGCCATATGACATCATTTTTTAAAGTGAAAAGGGCAGGCTTAGCACACAAAACAAAACTCCAACTTAAACTTTCTTTATTGAATTCTTCCCCGAGAAGTTTATCAAATTGACGCTGCATTTCTGTATTTTCTGCGGGGTTCAACTGGTATGGAGGAAAGCTTGACAGGACCAACCTAGGGACAAGATCGATTGTGTGTTGAATGTCCCATATGGGTGAAAATTTATCCCATAAATCATATGGTGGGATATCACAAGTTATGTGGGCGTCCACCATCATATCCTCACTAGTCTCCTTTTCAAATTCATTCGTGTGCATTATGGTAAGAGACTTAGATTGGGAATCTACAGTCGCTTAAGTCACACGTGACATCTGGAAGTGGTGCGGTTTCAATTCCTTCGACCTTTTCATCACTAGCACACACTTCGTCATCCTCAACGATGATGAGCGATGCCTGAATTCCTTCCATTTCATCACTAGTGATGTTAGGCACGTACTATTCCACTTCATAAACATCATGTTTGGACCCATCCAACTTGCCGTTCGCCAAGAAATAATGTTGATCCTCTTTTCCATAGTTAGGGCTAGTCTGGTTGAATGCCTCTAATTTGTTGTTGAGATTCTGGAAGGATTTTCTAGAATGGTTTTCAATGTTGTTCAGACATCGAGATATGGCGGCCAAAGCCTCCAGAATCTGATCCTGATTCATGCTTAGTGATGCGTAATCCAAAACCATGACCAAAACAAATGGGCACACAACAGAGGACTTGTGCTAGGTTCTTCCTAAACTCGACTCTATGGACTGGATGACTCACAATATAAATGCGATGAATTTAAACTACAACGAACTGACACTAATTAATTATAGATGATGTAACTCAAATCTGGAAATTTTCCAAATTAGGAAACTTTTAAAATTGGAAACTTTCTAAATCTGAAAATTTTCCAAATTAGAAAACTTTTAAAATTTGGAAAGTTTCCCAAATTGGAAACTTTCTAAATTTGAAAATTTTCCAAATTAGAAAACTTTGAAAATTTGGAAAGTTCCTAAAATTGGAAACTTTCTAAATCTGGAACTTTCCTAAAACGGACCTAAAAATTAAAACCCTAATTTGGTAACTCGATCTAGACAAAACCATGCAAACCTATTCTCTGATACCAAATTTGATGCAGGATGACCTACTTATGATGCATGTTTATAAACACAATTATCCAGCGGAAATAAAAGGCAATAATAATCTAAAATTCTAGCATTAATCATCATAACTGAGAAAATCATAAAGGAAACATGCAATGGAGCGGGCCATCATCACAACCATAGAGTATGAAATTTAATTATTACTTAGGTTGGATCCGGCGAGGGATGAGACCTCTCGATCTTGCATGGTCATACCGAATCGATCAATGAAGATCACTAGTCCGAAGAATCAGGAAGTTTCTCGGATTAGGGATTTGAGAATTTGGGGTTTAGGGTTTAGATTGATTCTCAAAGTTTGATCGAGGAAGGATTAGCAAAACTGGAAAATAGAACAAAGAAGATGATTACCTCGAAGAATTTGGTGGGGCACAAGAAGAAGTTAGAAGAAGAAGATCAAGAAGAGAGAAGAAGCACCATGAGAGAGAGAGAAGAGAGAAGCCACCAAAGTGGTTTGTCTTTTCATTAATAATCAACTAATTCGTTTTTAGAGCTTAGCCCACTTAAATAGGCAATAAGAAAACACAAAAAGTACCAAAATACCCCTAAAATTTAAGTAAAAACAAATATAAAAAAAACAGTTCGTACAATGGCCGGGCGCCCGGTGACCAATTTGGCCGGGCGCCCGGCTGAGACAAAAACTGTCCAGCAAGAAAACTGCAAAATTGCAGAATTTCGGGTGCCTAGTGACAAATTTGGCTGGACGCCCGACCACCTTCAGAAATGCATTCTTCTATTCCTTCAGTCGGGTTTTCTTCCCTCCTACACACGTGGCTTTTATGTGCCAAATCACGTGCGTAGGGTCTTCAATGCTCCTCAATCATCGCCTAACCAAAAGGAAGATGCTTGTGGTGGGCGCTTTCTTCGCCGATAGACTTTGAAAGCTAGATGTCTACATCACCTTTTCTCCGGTTTCAAAGTGGAAGGTTTGGAAAAGTCAATCTCCCATATTCAGTTTGTGGACAATACAATTCTGTTTTGCGATGTTGTGCCGAAAAAGGTGTGCAATTTGAGAACTATTGTTCAATCTTTTGAAGCTGTGTCAGGTATTAAGGTGAACATGACAAAAAGCAAGCTATATGGGGTGGATATGGAGGAAGGAGAGGTTGGACATCTTGCTGAGCTCTTGAGGTGTGCAAAGGGCAATCTTCCAACTACGTTTGTGGGGATTCCCCTTTGCATCGACAAGACTCTGAAACGATAGTGGGATAAGGTGATTAACATGTTTGAATCATATCTATCAAGATAGAAGTGCAAATATTTATCCTTTGGCGGGCGCATTACTCTTGTAAAGGCGACTTTATTGAGCCTTTTGTTGTACTTCATGTTAGTCTTTAAATGTCCAGCTATGGTTCTAGCTAGAATGGAAAAGATTCAGCGCGACTTCTTATGGCAGGGGATGGAAGAAAAGAAGAAATTCCAACTGGTGGACTAGGAGGAGTTATGCAAGCAATTCAAAGGAGGGGTTGGTATAAAAAAAACCTCAAGAATATGAATCGGGCTTTCTTATGGAAGTGGATTTGAAGACTTGGGACTGAAAATGGTGCTCTATGGAACAAGATCATCAAGAGCAAACACGGTTGTTGGAAATATGGACCAAGAATTCCTCCCTCTACAGATCCACCAATTGTTAGAAATCGATTTCGAGGCTGTGAAAGAATGTTCTCCCCCATATTGGCTTCTCGTTAGGTAGGGGTGACAAAATTCTCTTTTGAGATGATGTTTGGCTAGGAGATTCCCCCCTCAGATCCATGTTCCCACAGATCATCGGCCTTAGCCTACGTCAAGATTATTGCGTCACAGATTGCTTCTCGTCCTCTACCTCGAGGGGGATTTGGATCCCTCCATGTAGAAGGAACCTTAAAGATGCAGAAGCTAAAGAAATGATCAGGATTGTTGTATCTTCTGGAAGGAGTGCAACCTTCCCCTAATGAAAGGGACAATCCTTTTTAGCGAGCTGATAAATCAGGAAGATTCTCTTCTAGATCTTTATTCAAAGTGTCCCAATCGGTGGATGGGTGTTCGGATTTCAGTTTCCTCACCGCCATTTGGCGCATTCAGGCCCCCCTTAAGGTTATTGCTTTCAGCTAGCTAGTAGGAAGAGGCAAAATCCTTATAGTGGATAATTTGCGCAAAAATGTATGGTTCTTCCTAATGTTTGCCTCCTTTGTATGTAAGATGAAGAATCAGGGGATCATCTGTTCTTGCACTATCCTTACGCTAGGGAGATTTCGAGTTTTATCCTCCGATCTTTGTGGACTGGGTTATGCCTGGATCTATTAGAGAGTTTATTTCTGCTTGCTTAGGGGTTATCCTGTAGCAAAAGACAACAAGGTTTGGAAGCAGGCTTTGGTGGCAATTTTTTGGAGCATTTAGCGGAAAAGGAATAACCGATGCTTTAAAGATTCTAGCCACCCACCGTCTTTTTCCTGTGCCAGTATCTTTGTGTTGCTTAAGGAGTGGAATTCTTAACCAGGGGCTGGTTTGTTGTATTTTATTCTTCTTGTGTCACTTGTCTTTGTGCTTTCTGTTTTTCTTTTGGCAGTTGTCTTTTAATTTTTTAATTTTTATTTTTTATAAAGGCAATTGTCTTTTAATAAAGATCAATCTTCAAAAAAAACAAAGAGCAAACATGGTTGCGTGGAAGGTGGGTTGGTGGACAAAAGAATCTACAACTTATAGAGCCTCAGCTTTTTGGAAAGGAGTGCTATCCATCAAGACGGAAGTCATGAAAGGTGTAGGCATGTCGATTGGGAATCGTGAGAGGACTCACTTTTGGGAGGACATCTGGATAGGAGAGAGCTTGTTGAAAGAGATTTTTCCGCTTATTTTTCATCTCACTCTGAACCAGTTTGTGATGGTAGCTGGCTATTTCTCGATTGTAGGGGGAGATGTTATATGGAAGCCACCTTGCAGAAAAAATCTTAGGGACAAAGAGTTAGAGGAATATATCGCCCTTCTGAATCGCATTCAGCTTGGCCGACCGGATTCTTCAGCCACGACCTCTCTAATTTGGAGACTCGATAAGTCCAGTGCATTTACAATCAAATCTTTCTATGGAATCCTTGCAAATAACCAACTTTCAAGGATAGGGGAAGTGGCAGCCCAGGTTTGGAAGTATAAAGCCCCGCCAAAGTTTGTCGCTTTTGGATGGCTGATAGGTAAGAAAAAGGTCTTGAGGGTGGACAACTTGAGAAAAAGGGGATTGATTCTTCCCAATGTGTGCCTTTGTTGTATGGAAGGGGTGGAATCGGTTGATCACCTTTTCATCCACTGTAGTTTCATTTACTCGATTTGGTCAGTTATCTTGGCGCGCTTCGACATGGTGCGGGCCTTCCCCTCTTCAACGGGCAATCTCCTACAGGCATGGCATGGTGCGAAGCTGCCTAATCATAGAACCACTTATGGAGAATTTCTCTTTTAGCAGTTTGGTGGTGTGTTTGGAAAGAAAGGAATGCTAGATGCTTTCGAGGAGAAAATAGAGCAGCTGGGGATATAGCTCAAAGGGCGAGATTGTTAGTTATTGAATGGGCTTCCTATGTTGATAAACTTAAGGGATGTAATCTTCTTTTTCTTGGGGTGTAGTTGAATCGCTCCCTCAGTGATTCCTCTTTTTGTTTCCTTTCCTTTCTTTTCAATAAAATTGTTATCTTTAAAAAAAAAAAAAAAAATTGTGTGATGAAATACATATGTTTGTATGTGCTCATATGTATGGATGGATGGTTAGATGATTGGTTGGATTGATGTAGGTATATATGTGTGTATGCATGCATGCATGGATGAATGGATCATGAGTGTGTGTCAAGGTATCCCAAAACGGTTACGTATCGGCCGATACGTAAAGGAAACGATGGTGGCCGTTCCATGTTACAGGGTCGTAACGGCCGTTACAGAAAAAACAAGCCGTAACGGCCTGTAACGGACCGTTACGTCCTCGTAACAGTCCTGTAATTGTTTTTTTCAGAAAATAAAAAAGGGCCGTATCGGTTGATACGGGGTCATAACGGCCGTTACGGCCCCGTTTCATAACGGTAACACCTTGGTGTGTGTCTCATTGTATGCATGCATGGATTATTGGATGGATGGATGGATTGATCGTGCATGTGTGTTTGTATGTATGCATGTGCATGCATGGATGGATGGATGGATCCATCATTTTGCCCATGTTTCCCCATTGTTTTCCCCAAATCAAAGACGCATGCTTTTACACCCCCTATTAAAGGGAAACTTATTATTTGATTCCTAAATATACAAATATGCATCTTTTTTGCTATTATTTGATTCTTAAATATGCAAATATGTGTATCTTAGCATCTCCTGAAGCATCGTTGAAAGATTCCACCATTTTTTCCATGTTTCTCTAAGTCAACGTTACATGCTTTTAGGCCCCCATTAAAGAGAAACTTATTATGTATGCATCTTTTTGCAATTATTTGATACCTAAATTTGCAAATATGTGTATTTTATCATCTCATGAAGTTTGATTGAGAAACTCTACCATTTTCCCCACGTTTTCCTCAATCAGCTATACATTTCCGAGTATCAGCATATCGATACATGTATCCGTATCCCCAACCACCAATACATGTAACAATACCAATACTATGAACATCGGATATAATTGCATCACTTCTGTCAAACAAAAAACAATTTAGGACTCTATACAAAGGAAACTTATTATGTGCACTTGTTTTTCTGATCTATTGAGTTCTAAGCATGTAACAATGTCTTTTTTCACATCTTCTGAAGTTTCATTGAAAAATTCAACCAATTCCCCAGTGTTTCCTAAAAACAATGACACATTCTTCAACACATGCATTTATACAAAGGAAACTTATTATGTGCACTTGTTTTTCTAATCTATTGAGTTTTAAGCGTGTAACAATGTCTTTTTTCACATCCCCTGATGTTTCATTGAAAAATTCAACCAATTCCCCAGTGTTTCCTAAAAACAACAACACATTCTTCGATACATGCATTATTTCCCATGTGAAACCGATATGTTTCGTATCCTAGGAGTGCGACACATGCATTGATATCGATATTTAAATCATTGCTCCCAATTATTTAGATTTGGATTTAAAAATGATGTTTCACCAATCATTCCTAAGGGCTTATCCTCTATAACCAAACAAGACTTCATATCCCTTCTCATTGTTAGAACAGGGACTTATCAGTAAAAGGCTCTTTACGGCCTTAAACAATCTCCAAGAGCATAGTTTGCCTGGTTCAGTTTTGTTGTTCTCTCCTTTGGCTTTAGGCAATGCCAGTCGGATCATACTGTGTTTGTTCACAGTCAACATGAAGGTCAAACCATTATACTTGTCTATGTGGATGATATAATCGTGTCACTGGAGATGATTTGGACTTCATAGAGCATGTCAAACAGATGCTGAGTAAGGAATTTGAAATTAAGAATCTTGGTCCTCTTCGATACTTCTTAGGGATTAAAGTTGCCCAGTCATCCAAGGGTATCTTCATATCTTAAAGAAAGTACACTCTAGACTTGCTCAATGAGACTGGTAAGCTTGGTACTTGTCCTACTCCATCACCTATGGATCCAAAACATTCTTTACATGAATCTAAGGGTGATAGTTTGACAGACCCTAGCATGTATCAAAGATTGGTTAGGAAGCTGATTTATCTAACTATTACAAGGGTAGATATCACTCAGGTTGTGTGTTGTTAGCCGATTCATGCATTCACCGAAATCGTCACATCTTGATCCGATATATTGTATATTGAGGTACTTGAAATCATGTCCAGGACGAGGTATTCTTTATGCTAATCATGGACATGTTCAGATTGTTGGATACTCTGATGCTAATTAGGTAGGGTATCCAACTGACAAGAAGTCAACCTCTGGCTATTGTATCTTTGTTGGAGGTAATTTGGTGACTTGGAGAAGTAAAAAACAGTCAGTGGTGTCCAGATCTAGTGCAAAAGCCGAATATCGAGCTATGGCTCAGGGGACTTGCGAGATTCTATGGTTGAGATCCGTTATGGTAGAGCTTGGTTTCCCTATCAACTCTACCATTCCTCTTTACTGTGATAATCAAGCTGCCAGTCATGTTGCATCTAACTCGGTCTTCCATTAAAGAACGAAACATATTGAAGTAGATCTCCATTTCATTCAAGAGAAGATTTCTTCTGGAACGCTATTGTTAGAACTAGAAAATGCTATAGGGACATTTTCTATGGATTGTTGCTCTGGAGTTCTGAGTAATAGAAACATCCATAGACAATCACAAGCATTCACAAAAGGTAAACAAGAAGAGATATCGCAAAGCGAATTTTATTCCAGAGATTCTGAGATCTTGTACATTCCATTTCGTGATCTGGCACGAGCCCTTAATTACATCAAATGATCGATGACCCATGATTAAAAGGCAGAAGACTAGTCAGCAAGGACTATGGTCTCAGAGTTTATGGTCGTAGAGACCTGTATTTGTTTTGTTATGAGCTGAACCATCTTTGTATTGGTCAGATGTCTGTCTCATGTTTTGGCCAGAGATCCGGGCAGAGACTGTCAGGGTTTTTAACTGAAAGGGTACGACTCTGGGCCTACGGCTGTCATTGTGTGGACAGGTGACCTCAGGAAGACCGGTCCGCAATTGTATGTATCTGAACAGCCCAACCGACGGATGCCATTTGGATGTGTAGGGCATCGACCGTTATGTTGTGGCAGTTCATAACAATTGCTTTGTAGAGAATCGAAACTCTTTGATATGGTTTATTGTGATAACCATAATCCCGTTTGTCTAGCTTTCGACCCTAATCGGGTCATATCTTGCGGTACATGTGAATAATGATACATTTGTAAAGTTCTGGATGCTGCGGCTTCTTTCCGAGAAGTTATATATTCACTCATCATGCTGAATCAAGTCAAACTTCAAAGACGTGTGATTCTGTTCATTTAGAGGTCCCGGAAATGATCGTTTAACTACTCCATTGTGTCCGGAACGCTCAAAATACCCAAAATAGGCTCAAACATGGCTTGAAAACACTTAAAATTGAGTCTGGTACACCAGAAAACATTTCCTGTAATTGGCTGATTTTTCGGGTGCATGGGACCTAATTTAAGGGTGTGTTGGGTGTGTGGGAGGTCAACGCACCCTTAAATTAGTTATCTGATTTTTGTTGAATTTACGGATGCGTGGGACAATTTTCGGGTGCGTGGGAGTCCAATGGATCCTGAAATTACTTGTCCAAATTATGTTGAATTTTTTGGTGCGTGGGACTCCAATGCTTCCTCAAAATACTTGTCCGAATTATGTTGAATTTACGGATGCGTCAGACCATTTTACGGATGCATCAAACTTCGATACATCCCGAGGTTATTCGCTGAATTTATGGGTGCGTTACCACACTTGCATTTTTGTGGAATTCGGACCTACGGTGATCTGGTCGGAGTAGTTTTCCAATGAAGAATGCCGGTGGTCGGAAAGGAATTTCGGTGACCGGGAAAGTTTTCCGACGGTCGGAAAGGGATTCTGGTAAGGGTTTCCAGCAATAAATCCCAAGTACCTAGGGGATAATAGCTCTCTCTCTCTCTCTCTCTCTCTCTCTCTCTCTCTCTCTCTCTCTTAATCTGTACAAATGAATAGTGCAAGGGGGTATTTATACCCGAAAATACCAAAAAATGACCAATGAGGGGCTGCCACGTATGACGCACCCCAAAAAGCCTTCGACGCACCCCAAAAATAGGTGCGTGGGAGCTCCGACACACCCCAAAATGATGTTCTGAAATATGTTGATTTTATGGGTGCGTTGAGCTATTTTTCGCGGTGCGTTGGAGTCCAATGCATCCAAAAAATGATTTTCTGATTCTTGGTGAATTTATGGGTACGTCGAGCTATTTTTCGGGTGCGTTGGAGTTCAATGCATCAAAAAATGATTTTCTGAATTTGCTGAATTTATGGACGCGTCGACGGTATTTTTCGGATGCGTCAAGCTATTTTTTGGATGCGTCAGAGGTGAAATACATCCTAAAATGATTACTAGGATTTTCATGAATTTAAGGGTACGTCAAGCGGAATAAATGGGTGCGTTGACGGACTTGTCGTCTATGCAAATTGGGTTTTGCAAAATGAAGGGTTTGCGGGGCCCGCTTTTTGACAAATGGTCATGCACTGCTTATTATTATTCATAATGAAGGTGTCCACTTGATTTTGGACAGTTCTGATCACGGTGATTCATGGACCCCGCTGGAGAAAAATGGCTAAGTACTGGGTTTTTTGCAAATCTCGATATTTAGGTGCGTTGGATGGTATTTTGTGGGATTTCCTCGAAGTATGTGTCTATTTCATTTGTTTCGGAGGATACCGACTTTTGGGACCCCAACAGCTATGCACTCCATTTGTCAAGTCAATTGAGCAGCTAGCAGACATTTTCACCAGGGCACTCAGTCCTCTTATGTTACAAGAGATTTCGAGCAAGTTGGGTATGACAGATCTTCATACACCAACTTGAGGGGGAGTGTTGGAACAGGGACTTATCTGTAACTATGCAAGAAGGGTTCTATTTGTAATTTTGGTTTTATTAGGCTGTATTTTTTAAATAGGGGAAACCCTACATATAAAATAAAATAAGATAGGAGATATGGCACGTGGAGCACCTCTCTCTCTCTCTCTCTCTCTCTCTCTCTCTCTCTCTCCCCTTTTCTTCTTCATTCTTCTTTCATCTCTCTCTCTCTCCTCTACAAATCTTCACTTCCACTCTCACCACCTTGATCTGAGTACTTTTAAGTCTTCACCTCATTCTCTTTTCAGGCCATTCAACCTATATCAAGGTTTCCCTCCTTACTGAAGCCATATTTGATCTCTATTGCACATGGCCAAGCCATATCAATCTGTTATCCATCATTTTATCTCTTACAAGGACAACTAAGCTACTTTGATGACCTCATTCTTAATTCCATCCTTTCTAGTCTTCACACATCCATCTCAACATTCATAACTCTGTAACGTTCATCCTCTGTTCATGTTGCCTTCTAACTACCCAATACTAAGGTTTCATACATGTGGCGTTCACACAACGCTTCAAAGGCACATCTCCACTTCATCCACTCAGCTTTAATGCTATTAGGAACATCTCAATCTCTCCACTATTTGAACAATAAAATCAAGGTAATGAAACAAATTGCTTCGAGAATGACCATCCATCAATTTTTTATACCAAGAACTTTAAACTATAAACATCATTGCCATTTACACTACCAAAGAGAAATCCTGTGCTTCATATTTCAAGTAAATTGTACTCAAATATTTTATAATATGTATAAGGGCAATTTTTGTCACCCTCTCAAATTGTCAGTTCCACCCCTAAAAGGTTAATTTAGTCATTTCTAAAAATTATTAAACCACTCGACGAAAAACTTATATGACCAAATTTATCCTCGTTGGTCTGGAATTAATTATTTTAGGTGGTGAGAATGGAATGCCATGATGGATGAATAACAATGACACTCATCCTTGCTACTACCAAATATACAAGTACAATGGTAAAAGGTTGTACTACTATATAACCAGAAGTAGAAACGATGGGTGAATTCATAAGTTAGAATGGCTAGAGCTGGACATCAAGCCGAACCGAGTCGAGTTGGGCCTAGTTCGGCTCGGCTCAGCTCAACCAAAAGACAATCTTGGCTCGAGCTCGGCTCAGCTCGGCCATCGAGTTGGAATAGCATGCTCGGCTTGGTTCGATCGAGCTTTCGAGCTGAGTTCGAGCCACTTCAAGTCGAGTTCAAGCCTAGAAAAGCCCAAATTTTGAATAGGCCCAGCCCAAAAGCCCGGCCTAAAACAGTTCAAAACCCAGGCCCGTTGACGCCCCTTATTGCTGCTTTTATAGACAACTTTCCCTTTTACTCCTTTGCTCACATCCGATGTGGGACTAAAAACCCTCACTTTCCAACTACCTGGGTCGAGTCAAACTCGAACTGAGTCAACACAAACCAAGCTTCGAGTCAAGCCGAATCGAGTTCAGTCCAACTCAAACTTGACTCAGTTTTTTTTCGAACCACACCTGCCTAGCTCAACTCGGTTTGAACTCAGCAACGAGTCGAGTCGAGTCAAATCGAGTTTTTTCAAGTCGAGTTAACCAAGTTGGCTGGGCATGTGTCCAGCTCTAAGAATGGCCACATTATGATTCCCACCAAGATATAGTAGTTATATTGAGTTTTATTACCCGTAAGTTTCAAGAATAAATGCCTACAAGGAAGTTCTC
The DNA here is from genome assembly GCA_003013855.2 of Liriodendron chinense. Lineage (NCBI taxonomy): Eukaryota > Viridiplantae > Streptophyta > Magnoliopsida > Magnoliales > Magnoliaceae > Liriodendron > Liriodendron chinense. The sequence continues at coordinate 5,480,567 of ML058484.1, read as the reverse complement.
GGGAAGAATTAGACCAGTTTGAACGTTGAAGACCAAAGACATGAGTGTTTATGTTATCTTGTTTAGTTTTTATTAGATTTGCAGTGGAAATTACCATGCAACTTACCCACATTTTTTATTATCTTCTATATTCAAAGCAAAAGTAGATTGCAATTAATTATTCAATGAATGAAATGCTGGAAAAATGGAAAAAAAGAACAATTCAAGGGAAGTCAAATGCAATTATTTTAAGAAAAAGAAAAGCAATCAAGTTTCTCAGAGAAGCTAATATTGAGCTCCAACAGAACACAGAAAAAGACCATTCACATCTCAAAGCCAAACATTGGTATGAACTTAACCTGAAGAAGAAAATAGAAAGATGAATGAACAAAATAACCATAAAGTAAAAGAAATAATGCACTTTTTGCATTTAAAATGTCGATTTCTATGATAGTTTTGCTTACATCAAGAGGAGGGCTCAGAAGTTCAATCCCATTGCTAATCTGACCATATGGTTCCATTAGATCAACCACTGACTGCATATCTTCACTAGTTAATGTCAATCCAAGATGATTTATTAACCATTTGCTAATTCCCTTCACAAGTTTGGTTTTCCTCAATCCTCTCGGAACAACATCACTCAGACTCTATAAATGTAAACAACCACGAGTTAAGACAAATCCTAAGAGTTAAGGGGGAAAAAAAGGCCTATGATGCAGGTAAAAAGGAAAACTAAACTTAACACTTAAATAGAATTTCTTCATCATTATATGACATGGATATGGCTTGAGAATGAGCATGTGTTGTAGACATTGAAGTCAGAAAAATAAAAAAACAGATACTTTGCACATTTCCAAGTATCTGAGCATATCATAGATAAAAACATGTATTAGGTTCAAAAACATAGTACAAATAAGATTATTCATGATGCTTTAGGTAGCGTATCGGTTGCACCAAATTTTATGAAATATCCTAACATTTTGCACCAAATTAGACTGATTAATCATGAAATTTCATGGCAATTTGATGCAACCAAATGCAGCCTTAACATTTGAAGCAAATCATAATGATAGAAGTACCTATGTAACCCAATGATGCACCTGCATTACATACAATGAAAGCAGCTCACTAGATATGGTAATTTTTTAATCTCGTCACCATCATAATCACAGCCTTGTGGCCCTTGTCCCAGCTAGTTGAGCTCTGCTACCTTAATTTTCTAATCTACAGCATTTTATTCAACCAGTATAAACATGCATCAACTGACAAAATTTAGCATGTGTTTTGGTGTTCTGTGAAGAAACGATGAAGTAAAAAACCAGCACCAGTAATCCTGTGATGCTCTCAACTAAACAGAGTTGCTTACTGATGATACTATCTATCCTATGATGCAGATAAGGGCCATATTGATAATCTTCGTACGCTGGGCTGTTTTTAAGCGGTTTCCAGACTGAGAATTAACATTCAAAAGAGTGAGATGCTGATGAAGTAAAAACCTGGCAATAGTAATCCTGTGATGCTGTCAACTAAACAGAGTTACTCGAGACATGATTATGCGCTGGCAACTTACTGATGATACTATCTATCCTATGATGCAGATAAGGGCCATATTGATAATCTTTGTAAGGTGTTGTGCTGTTTTAAAGTGGTTTTCAGACTTAGAATTAACATTCAAAAGAGTGAGATGTTGATGATTTGGCTTAGGTGAGATGAGGTAGCCGCCTTGGTTGCTGAATTGGACACAAACCGCGGAGCCTTCCTTCTAAGTATCTCAGCTTGCCTCTTTGCATTGGCAAGCTGACCAAGCATCTTTGGGACGTGGTGATTGAAAAGCCACTACTTATCTTTGGGGGGCAGGATAATACATTGATCATCTCTGTTCTCGCTAGTATGCCTTTTTAATTCATGTCACTTTTCCAGTGTCCAGCTTCTGTGTTTCATTGGCTCAAAAAACTCTATAGGGACTTCCTTTGGCAAGGAGAGGAAGTCAAGAACAAGCTCCAATTGGTTAAGTGGGAAGAGGTGTGCGAGCCAAAGAGGGAAGGAGGTTAGGGCCTTAGGGGATCATAAATCTCAAGTTCATGAACATGGCCTTCTATGAAAATGGTTATGGCGATTGGTGAGGAGAATGGTTGACTGTGGCATCAGGTTGTTGCTAGTAAATATGGTGCAGAGGAACGTGGATGGTTTGGGTCTTCAATCCAGGGCAGCGTTGGGTGTCCAGAGGTTGGTGTTACTAGGGGATTCTTTCAGAAGGGAGAACGCTTTCAATCTGGGAAAGGGTTGAGAGTCTGCTTCTAGATGGATAAATAGTGCGAGAAAATGCCTTGCACCTTTCGTTTCCTTCTGTATTAAGGCTTGCAGAGGAGGAGAATGGTTCGATCACTAGTTTTGTCTCTTGAGTAGGGGGAATATGGTATGGTGTCCCCGGCTTTGCAGAAAGCTTCAGGACAGAGATAGAAGAAGTGTACCGCTTAATTAGCCTTCTCCATTGCTCTAATCTGAATCTAGAAGAGCTGGTCAGTGAGTCTGGAAGGTGGATGAATCGGGTCAGTTACTTAGTCATGGCAGGCCATCACGGTCATGGCGTGGTCAACCCAACTAACTTTATTTTGAAGTATAAAGGCCATCCCCCTTTCTTTGCCTTCTCATGGCTTGCAGCCAAAAGCACGGGGCTCACTTAGACAACCTTAGGAAAGGAGGCCTTTTCATATAAAGTGTTGCCTTTTATGCTTCAGAAAAAATGCCTTTGGGAGGCGGAGTTGGTGTGCCCCTTATTCCTACATTGTTCTCTCACCGAATCAGTGTAGTGATGTCAACAACCCACTCAATAAAGTGCTTAAACTAATTAACCCCTTCGTCATGGAAAAAAGGGTCTTGCATTGTATCAAGAAAAACGTTTTGCAGAACTTCTCTAGGTCTTCACCTTAGAGCCCAAGCCCAAGTCTATCCATAACAAACCCATGCTAAACCCAAACTTAAGCCCAAACACATAGCTTAAGCCCAAGCAGAACCCAAACTTGGCTATGGCCCAGAAACCCACTCAAATCCCAGGAATCAAAGGACTTGGGGCTCAAAATGGACCCAAAAACATCAGTGACACCCATTTTTTAACTAAATCCACAAGACACAGAAAAAAGGTCCTTGGATGCCGCAAACTTTTTTTGCTTCCAAGGGCAGATTTGGGGCCAACTTGGAACCTAAATTTTTTAGGTTCCTGTCATCCAAATCTTATGATCCATAGGTCCATTTTGTAGCCTATCAAATGATATTTCCGATGAAATTAACATCAAGTTGAACTGATCTACGGGTGTGAAGTTATGATCGAAATACCAGACAATGAGAGTGATTGATTGGCAGTTGCAGAATAAGAATTTGACCCAACTTGTAGGCCACATACCTCCTCAACAATAAGGAATTTGTCCCTCAAACTAAAACCATTAGCTAGCCTACCAAACACCCTTTCTAGCGGCCATACATCACCCAAATCCAACAGCCGAGCATTGAGATCAACCAAGAGGCATGCTAGACTGTACAGAAAACAATTTTGAAAATGACATCCATTTCCATGCATGGAAATCCAAAACCCCAAATTCCTTTTTTCATTGACCTTTTAACTCGTTTTTTACCAAAATACCCCTAAGAGCCTTGGTTTGACCCTAACCGTATCATCTTTTACAACACTACCCCTCTAACTAACTTAGACAGTGAAATCACAAAACTAACTCTCTTTCAAACCATGAGATTCTCCCTAGTGTCTTAATCTTAAACATTCATTTCCTAACCTCTAGAAACCTCCTACACCCTTCCCTAAACCCAATTGCCCCTCAATTCTCTACAATTTACACCCAGAAGACCCAATTAACCTCCAAGAACTTGCCACTTGTCAATCATCCATAACTAGTTTACACCTTAGAGCACCCTCTACCTTCCTTCAATTTACAATATCGTCACCCCTCCTTTATGAATAGAGACCTTTTGCTACAAGAGAGGGGTTTTTGCCTCAAAATTCCTACGTCCCCATGGCCAATCTCTAGGAGCCCAATCCCAATACTTAGAGAAATTCTGCAAGTCCTATGGAAAGACGAGAATATGAGCAAGGGGCTAAGAGCTTGGGAATTCCATCTTCCCCAAGGACATAGAGTACAGGTCTAATCTCAGGAGTGGTGAGCCAAGGTTTCGGCAACCTTGAGGGCAGAGGATTCACTTTTTCTTCACCCTACTCCTCTTAGAAGACCATGTAAGACAAGGCCCTCCTTCAACGAACAGTGCAATTTCAATCCAAGGAATACAAATTCAAGCCTCAAGTACAAGAATTTTGAAGATCAAAGCCTCATCCAAGCCACAAGAAAACAAGCGAGCAATCAACTCACCACATTCCTAAGCCTCCCTCTTCTTTCCTTCACCTTCTTTATTCAAATTCTTTCCTTCATATCTTTTCCTTTACCCTTGGGCACAATTCGACCATTTGTTGAAATTGGCTTTTCCTCGAGTAGAGACCGTATCTTTGTGGGTGTAGGGTGCTTTACCCCTCCCTACTCCATAATTGTGGTCCTTACCCGGAAGAGCAGTTTGGAGACCTAGTTGGAGTCAACTCCTCGAAATCTAGGAGATTACTCTCTTGGATTTTGAGAAACCAACAATGATTCTAGCCATTTTTGAACCATACAAAAGCGATGAGCTAGCAGTGACTCCAAAACTAACCTCATAGGTTCTACCACACCCAATAGACCTTTGTCGCTACATCAACAAGTGGAAAGTTCTCTCCCTATTCTATGTTGATTGGGTAATGCCCCAATCTTTTGAATCCTACATCGACACCTTGTTATCCTTCTTTTGTCCAATCAATCTTTTGAATCCTTCAAAAATAAAATTTACTGCACCAACCAAATCAACTTGCTTATTCATCCTAGTGTAGTAAGTAACATTGGCTGCTGCAAGTCCACACCTATACTTTGGAAGCTATAGTATTAAACGAGAGGAAAGAACTTTACATTATTAGTAACACTTTCATGATATATTTATCTAATGTTCGTTTGTCGTTTCAGTTTGACCAATGTCAATTGTATTTGTAATTCTTCACTCTTCAATATCTTTGTATTGCTAGGCAACCATTCATAAAACTTTAGCCAATCTACCTTTCAAAATCCAACCTGTAATCACTGGAATAAGACCAAGATGGTGGAGATGAATAAATATATTTGTAATCCAAATTGAAAACAATGAGAGTAACTTCTTTCTATTTACATTTTCCCTTCACAACTATGTTCAAATTTTGAAAGTGGAAATAGATTATTGTACTTGTGAGTCGTCACTGGAAATTACTGTCAAGGTGTACTTGGAATACCTGCAAAGTGTGGTGGGAAGTGCGACGTCCACAGAGTAGAAATCAATAGTCAGCAAGATTTTCACATGGCGATAGTATTGTTGTGGAGATGCCACAGACACCCAAAAAAATGGATAAGCATCTATGCTCCGAAAAATAGATATTAGCCCCCAACTTGTGAATCATAACAATTCACATTCACGTTTGACTCTATTAATTGATGTCTATTATAAACTGTTATTCAGTTTATTGATGTGATTGATTTGAACAGTCACCAGGGAAATTTAGTGTTTGACATAATGTTTTACTTAGCCACTAGGTTAGACTTACCATGGAGAATTATACATACAAGGACTTTGGCCATTTTGCTACTTAGAGTAGGATGTGGAAATAGCAACTGTCTCATTATTTCAACTGAGCCTAATACAATTCAGAACCGCTTAATATCAACATATGTTGAATCTTCGGTGAAAATCAAACACATGAAAAAACCATGGATATTTTACTGTAAGGTAAAAAAGACAAGCCTCTTAAGACATCTATGGTTTTTACCATTTCCATCAAATGCAAAATGTGTATAGTGTATACAGCCATGAGCATGAACATCAACTTGAAAGCAGAAAAACACTTGAGAATTACCCATTCATTTTTTTAAAAGGTCCAGCAAATGAGAAACAGAATACAAAATATAACGTGAATGATAGCTTGGTATATCCACCACATTTAAATAAGACACAATCTAGATGGTTATTAATCAAAGATATGATAAGATAACAAAATAAGTCGTTGCTTACCGCAAACCAGCCACAATAGCTCATAAGTTCATCAGTATCGAGAAATTTGTTCCTAAAAGCACTACCTTCCAAGGCCAAAGGAACAACTTTCAGTTCTATTGGCCGTAACAGAGCTGTCTTCTCAGCAACCTGCAAAAGATAATTTTTTTTTTTTTAACTTCCATTATATAATGAAAGCTCCTCCTTGGAAGATAAGAGAGTAGAGATGGAAGAAATTCCCCCATTTTAAAATAGAACATGAAATATTTCATCAAGAGTAGAGATTTCTTTCATCAATCAACCTTCATCAAGTAAAAGAGTGTTGATTTGTTTCCAGGATCTATTATACTATTGATATTAAAAGAAATCATGAGTCACGTCTAGGGTGCAGTTAAATCCACTATTGAATTGAATTGCAACATTAGACTAATCTAATAAAAGAAAGGTAGGGACCCTCTGCCTCCATCACAGCCCTCTTCCTTGCTCCTTCCATTTTTCTCTGGTTTTTTCACTGCTTCTTTTCTTAATTTGAAGTGAAGAGATGTGGCAGTAACCACTTTGAGTGGATAGAATATTGTTTTGGTGAATCGGTGAACCATATCAAGGAATCAAGCTCTAACTATATGCGCTGACATGGCTACATGATACCCATATGAGATCACTCACTGACCACCATATGAGTGGGCGTGATTGAGTTTTGAGCCAGATCATCTTAAGAGTGGGTCTGACCTGTAAGTGGCCCAGATCAGCCACAAAATGTTCCAATTCATTGAACGTTATGAATAATGTTAGCATTCCTTTTTCATGCAAGTGTGGCAAACACATCTACAATCAAGATTTTGGGTCAAGACACATGCAGTGGGTTTACCTGTTAAATGACTTGGCTCTTGCATATACTTTCTTAACTGACACACGTTGACTCGATGTGAATCCACACACGGAACATTGCAAGTTCCATACCAGTGAATTGGAAATAGACAAATTGCGTTTTCTTTTTCTTTTTTCTTTTTTCTTTTACTTTTTCTTTTTGGAGGGAGGTAACCAATGATTTATTGGAAAGAGAAAAGCAGAAAATATAAGAAGGAAATACTCAGGGACGACAATAAGATTGACCCTCTAATCACTCCCTCAAAAGTCGAAACACCAGGCAAGCTGACAGGCCAGCAACCCAAAAGCCAGAAAAAAGCTACAAGAACCAAACAAGAAAACAAGGCATAAAGCAATGGCCTTTGGATAACCAGGCAAACACTAACCATTCGCTGCTTCACCTATCATCAAAAGCCCCATGTACAGGAATTAGCCAGTCTCACGGCACCCTGAATTTCCAGCCTCACCATTGCCCAATCCATTAACAACTCGGAAACACTACACTGTATAATCTCAAGCAATGACACTTTGCACTTGAAAATTCTTGTGTTCCTCTCTTTCCATACTCCCCACAATATAGCAAAAGGGCATCTTCCACAAAATTGTGATATCATTCCCTAACATTCGCATGAGGGGTCTGAGATTCAAACTGCAATTAGTTTATTGTCAAGTTGGACTTGGGAAGGAATATAACTGCAATTTGAGGGCTAGTTACTCCTATGGATGCAACTCAGGCAGGTTGGGTCTGGTTGAGGGTCAAACCTGAGCCCAACCTGACCTCAAGAGGACCCAACTTGCAACCCAACCCAACCCGAATTCCAACCAGAGGTTCCCAACCTGAATTCCTCTACACTCAACCCTAAACCAACCCAACCCAACCCAACCCGAATTTGTTCATCCCAAACCCAACCAGATTTCAAATCAGTTTGGAGTCTTCCAGCCCTAACCCAACCTGAGGACCCTCGTAACCCAACCCAAACTCAGGTTTGCAGCCATAGTTACTCCTCATGATCATGAATACCAGGAGATACCATAGATTTTGCCATTTACTAAAATTAATGCTCGAATTGATTTCACTTAAGCGTCCCAATGCAGACCTGCTGTTGCCAATTGGAAGCAAGAAAAGGTAAAAATAAAAATCTCCCGAAACAAACAATGCATCTAATCGGCAAAAAGTTCTAATAGGGGAAACCCACATGCCTTGACTGGAACCAACTTCCTAAAGAAGAGAGGAAAACAGATAATGAGATGTTTCCTCGTAGCCTTTAAAAGGATTCAGCACAGCCATAAAAAAATAAAAAAATAAAAATAATAAAAATAAAATAAAATAAAAAAAACAAGAAGAAGAAGAAGAAGAAGAAGAAGAAGAAGAAAAAGAAAAGTAGTAATTTGTTTTACAGCTCTACCAATATCGAATTGATTTTTTTTTTTTTCCCCTTGAACAGTCACTGTATTTTATTAAGCCAAAAAGGATGACAAGTCATCATCCAAAAACAAGAAACCCGAAACCCCTTACAAAATACCAACCTTGAGGCCCAAAAACCCCACCCCAGATACATTAATGCCCTGGGCCATTATAGGACTATAATTTCTGAGAAAGCTCTTTCAAAGTTACAATTTTTGTTCTGGAACACACCGTTGTTGCATTCACACCATTTTTGTTCTGGAACCCCACAGAACTGCCAACAGGAAAAGGCACCAGATGACCTTTCTCTGCTTCCCCCCTCCAAAGTCACATAACCCAATTTAAAATTGAAATTGTGAGCAAAGAATTATAATAAGGAATGAAGTGCTAGCAGTTACAAGCCAACCAAAACTTCACCGGATTTAAATGCTATAACCAGTCACATGTGAAACATGGACGTAAGTACGTGAGAGGTCCAAAGAAACACTGAAAAACTTTGAATTTTGGAATGTGTTTGCCAAAATTAGGTAGGAGAGAAATTCCTAATAAGCTCTATGAAATATATTCAGGAAGACAAATGAAGTCAGGCCAGACACATAATTCCTTGACTTGAGCTTGCATCAAGCAATGCACATGACTCCTAAGCCAAATGACACCTCAACTGTTTCATAACCATCAATGAGCATGAATAGACGGGGGTTATTTCTATGTTTGTCTTAAAATATATGCCCCTGCTGATTGTGATTGACTTAGCTTTGCAGGATATCTTTGCAACAAAACTCAAAAAATAGCGTGCGACTGTGAAGGTTGTAGAGTTGCATGTGGATGGATGTTTTAAACCAACCCAAAACATCAGCAACTCTACACGATGCACCAAACATCAAACTCATTAGTTTAACTTTAACCTTACCAGTTGGAGAATGTCTCACCACAAACTTATTTTCAGAGAGTAATTAAATATTCAGATCCCATTAAAATGTATTTCCTATAAAGTCAGATGCTGCACTAACCATTACCGTCATCACAGCCCTTTCTGAGTTATAGAGGATGCACTTACCAAAAAGGAAAAATACCAGATGATGCATTGAAAGAATCAACAACTATAACAAATAGACAACTGAGCTTCTTACTAGTTTGTGCAATTGCTCACTAATTCAAGGCCTCTGATTTCCATGGCAATTTATATGAAGAGAAGAGTAGACAAGATAAGAAAACAATCAGAAAGGACTTCAAAACTATATGATCATAATTACCGACAGAATCACAAAAAAGGCATGGAAATAGACCTTCAAACTTATTGCAACACAGTTACCTTTTTCCAATCTACAAAACCAATGAGTTCATCATCCATAGCTTCTTTTGCCGCTATGCGTAAGATCTTCTCTCTTTCCATCTGAGTGGGCTGTTGAAGATGCAATACTCTATCCATGCGGCCAGGTCGTTGCAAAGCCTGGTCAATTTGCTTAAGATTTCTAGTTGTAGCCATTAAAACAACCCCATCTTGTTTTTCAAACCTGCACAAAGTGCGTTATAAATAAGTGTTGACCATCCCATTGAAAACAATTTCAAGAAAGTATCACAGGGAGAATCCATCTTCCTTTACTTCTTTAGCCATTATGATTTTAATGGTATGGGTTATAAAATTTGCAACAACAAAATTGCGGATTGAAGGTTTGGATGCCAAAACTAAACAGTTTGATGAACCAGAAGAAGATTCTGAGTTTTTGTACTGAAAAAAAAAAAAAAAGATCTCTACCCATCAAGTTCCACAAGTAGTTGGTTGATAAATGCCTCATGGTCCTGCTCTTTAGTGTGAATAAACTTCCCACGAACACCGGCAAAGAGGTCGAAATCCTCAACAAAGAGTATGACTGGTGCCTAAAAAAGAATCACATAATTACCAGATATACAAATGTAAGATGTTTAAGAAACCAGTAGCTGCTTATCTTGGAAGCTAAATCTGAGAAATCAATGAAAATCATTCTAAATCAAAATAGTTCCTTAGTAGAGCCTTGCTAAGCTGATACGCATGCGATAAAGCTCATGCACATGCCATACATGCGCCATCATGGCACGATAAGTCCGAGATCCAATCCAACTATCAGAAAGACGCCACTAAATTGATGCCCTAGCCCAAGAATCAGTGTTGATCAACTGCTCCGGTGGTCCACAATTTGCACAAAAAAAAAAAAAAAATGTACAGCTCTGAAAACTTGGTTGAAGTTTTCTAACCCATCCACCTGTTTCCAATATTGGGACTCACATGCTGAATGGACCAGATTTATTTTTGGGAAAACATGTACAAGGTCAGATCAACTTGATGGATGGATTGGATCTTGCATCTGTATGCCAAGTTGGCACAAGTTTAGCGCATACATGAGCTTTATCGCGCATGTTTGTGCACTTAACAAAGCTCTCCTTAGTAACTCCGGATGGTATATGCTAGACGAAAAGGTCCCTAAAGTATATGTTTCAGGTGGGGGGGGGGGGGGGTAAGCAAGAAGGACTGTGCCAAAAGTATAAGACTTGCATTTAGTTGAGAAGAAACAATTGGAAGTTAAAACAAGGTTATAGAGGACAACCAAATCCCTTGCTGTTTGAAACAGCTCCCTAACATTGGAGGCACTTTGGCCAACCCACAATCCAGCCTCCAGTTGGCGAGCTTTAACTTCAACAACAGGCACCTTAGCTTCTGCAGCGATTGCCAGTGCTAGGGAAGTTTTCCCTGTTCCCCTCTCACCTACAATAAGAACTCCCTGCAGTTTCAAGTATAAACTGATTTAGAGATGCATCAAACAAGAAGTGCAATGTATCTCCATCCTTGAACTTCTAGTTTTCTGTAAACTATGAAAGTAAATAAATGATTGTATGACCATAACACGTGGAAAATGATTTAGAATAAAGTTTGAAATCAAATGAAGTAAAACATGTAACAGGAAATGCTCTCTAGCGCTGTTTGTTTCATTGCACAGTTTCCATTTATAAGGAGGCCATTTCCTAGTCATGAGTAGTTCCCAATTGTGCTGGCTCCTGGCAGTAGTTTCATAAACCTGTTAGGGGTAGGGTTCTGAGTCTTTATGCATGCATGTTATGGAGTCTATCATTTGTAGTTTTGATTGATAGTGAGCATTTTTCTTTGGGTTTAGTTTTAATACGAAGAGGCAGATTCCCCCTAACTACCCTGAAAAGCCTCTAAATGGCACCCCACAAAAGCATTATCAGCTCTAGCTCATTCCAATACCAACCATTTAGCCTTGTGAAATACTTGGTTAGAAGATGAGTCCCATATAGGTGAACCTTTTCAGCAGAAGAAAGAACAAAGCTAGATATGGCAAAATCATCTTTGCTTCAATGCATCAAGGACTAACACTGGATGAAGCAAAACACCATCTACCTTGAAATATCAAATAAGGCTTAAAGAGTTGCCTAAAAGGGTATTGAGTCTCCGCTTTGAAGCAAATTGGACAAGTGGTCAGAGAATTTCATTCCATAGTCTTCTTCTTTTTTTTTATGTATTTCTCCCTCTTCAGCAATCTAAGCAATAAAACCTTTTGCCGTCGTTTTAATCAAGAGATACTTCATTGATAATAAAACAGCTGCAAGAGAAATACAAGTGTTGATGGAACTTGGAAGGAAATAATGGACATTTGAATGATCTTCCTTTTTATGCATCAAGAAGGGAGGCACGGGCACCATCTACCACATAAGGTTGGATCAGAAAACTGAGCATAATGAATAAAAAAAAAAATCATCGATGTCAGTAGCCCAACTGGTTTGATCGGTCATTGCTATCTCCCATGCTAAACATCAGAGTGGAGAAGTTTCCCCCTATGTGCCCAGCTCATCCTTTTCAGCACAGGTTTTATGGGGCTCCTCCAAGAGTGGCTGTTTTCGTTTGGCTACTTGGAAGGAAAAGAATTTTGACGATCGATAACTTACAGCGAAGATCCCTAGTCCTTCCCAATATTTGCTTAATGTGCTTTAAGGATGCCGAGTCTATCGATCACTTGTTCATTCATTGCTCTACTGCTCGGAAAGTCTGGGAGTTCGTTTTATCCGACATGCAAGTTTCATGGGTAATGCCTAAGTCAGTGGACACTCTCCTTTGGGCATGGCACGGCAAAGCCATTTCGAAAGCAAGGAAAATTGTGTGCAGGTTACTTATAATGGTGATTTTATGGTCCATTTGGAAGGAACGAAGCAATCGCTGTTTTCGGGGCAAGGGCACTTCCATAGAGATTTTGATCGGGAAAATCAGTAATTATGTTTCTGAATGGGTCCCCCTCGCCCGTGCAGCTACAGCTGCGTCTAAACTTTTTTCTTCTTTTTAGCATTGTATTCTTTCCCTGCTTCGCAGGTTTTTAATAAAATGTTGTTTCTTCTATAAAATAAATAAATAAATAAATAAAAACCTTGCTACCTAACATGAAATGGCGTCCTTCTACAAACTGCATGACAGTGCGGGACAATTTCTTGTATCAATAGCGCAAACTATAGAGGCTTCAATTTCTTGGTAAGCTACAAATGTGCAAGAACACTCTATTCTAAAAAGATGACAGTAAAATGCTATGAACATCAGTTCTAAAGAAATTCAAATGTGCAATAACATTCTATTCTGAAAAATATCAGTAAAATGCTTTGAACATCAGTTCTAGAGAAATTCACCCATAAGATTCAAATTGCTTATGATACGTTACACTGTTTACTTCACAGATAGCAAGATCACTCAACCCAGCCATGAACTTTGAACTAGTTTAGACTTTAGTGAAATAGTTAATCGATTGAAGATATTTCACTGGAAACATGGCAAATGCAAAGTAGATCGAACTGACATTGAAGCACCTACCCACAGTTCACTTACCATTAACAAGAAAAGTATACCTAGCAAGAATTATCATACAGCAAGGAATGGGGATAGAGTAAAAGCAATATGCTTCCATGATCAATCAAAGGAATAAAAATAAAAAAATAAAAAAAACTTCTATGGAGATGCATCTTAAGATTATCATACCCGAGGTGCACGCGCACCCATTTCCCTGAAAGCACTAGGATTTTGTAGAAATGCCACAATTTCATTGATTTCTTCTCTCATAGAGTCAACACTAGCAAACTCCTTCAACCGTATTGGTGGGTTCTTTACCCTCTGCAATGCAAGTTATTTCAATAGAGACTTCCTTGGTGATATAATAATAAGATAATAAAAGTCTCAAGCACCATGGGTGTATGGTTGAACCTTCATTTGGTCAAAAGCAGATCTTATTGGATCAATGCCCTCCTTTTTCCTACGAATCCTTTTTTGCAGCTTAAACCGATAATAAGCTTTCTGAAAATCACCAAACAAAGTACTAAGCAGATTCAGTTATCTGACCCTGACAAATGCAAACAAGAAACCAATACTCATTCAAATGTTGAATTTCAGCTGCATGGAGTCAATATGAACAGCAGAAAACATACTTCCAACAAATTTAAGACTATTGATCATGGAAAAACAACCTCATGGCACTTAACCAGGTATCTTCCAACTTGCAGTAGCAAACTTAAGTCACTAAAACAGTTCATTAGGGATTTCAACAACATTTATCTTAACAAACTCCAAGTTCTTATGAAAAGCAGATGGCAAAAGGGTGAAAATAAAAAGAAAGAGATGAGATTGTGAGAATGAAGATAGATGAAATGAAACAGCTGTGCGACAAACTGAAAATTTATTTTCACACACTGATCTTCTTATTCCAAGAATTACCTATTAATAATTGCCTTTTCATGTCCACTTAACAAAATTATCATGCCATGAGACAAGGAGAAACCAAAATTATAGCAGAGTTATGATTTAAGTTTGAGAACTTTTGAGGAAGAATAACTAGAAAAAATAAATAAATAAATAACTTTTGAGGGAAAATAGACGTGTGGAGAAAAGAGAAAACCAGATCTTTAACAAGTTAAATTTATGTTTGTATTGAGACTAAAGATACTTCCATCTTGGACAGATTATGCAGCAAGTGGCTAGAGACAAGTACAAGATGTGTTTTCAAACTCCCACAGCAGGAGAATATGCAGGCATAACAAAACTAAGGAATCATTAATTGATATTGTAGAGCTACTTTATGAGTTTATATATTCTGTTTTTCAGCCAAAAAAAAAATAAAAATAGACTGACTAAATTCAGCAATAAAGTTGCTATATGAAGAAAGGATGCAGTCATGCAGCAGTTGATCCATGGTTTAAGCATCGTTTGATTTGGTTAGAAGCGAATAATTTACACAATAATACAAAATTATTGCAAGAATAGAATTGATAAAAACAAGATGATACCACTCTTTGCAGTTTTCGTAGGTTTGGATCTCTACGTAAAGGTCCATAACCAAGGAGTCCTGGGATCTTTTTCTTCATAAAGCGGAGCACATTAAAAACCACATATCCAAGTATGATACTTCTAATCAAGAACCAAAGAAACCATTGTAAGCCATCCCTCTTCCTAGCTTTGAAATTCATTTCTGCCTCAGACTGCCATTTCAGGTACCATGTTGAGCCAACAGTTTGATCTACTTCCTCTGGCCATGCCATCCCCAGATTCATTCTTACCTGGAAATAGAAATGGAGACTGTTAAATGACCTTGGTTTAAAACCAATGGTTTGTAACTGCCTGCTGCTTTTCCCAGTACTTACCGATTTTGGGATGATAAACTCCACAATTGGAAAAGCAATCATGATCATGATGTCATCAGTAACATTTTTTATCTTAACAAAACACCATTGCCTCACATAAGATATAATCCCAGACTTCCAGAATCCAACTATGCATTGATAAGACAACCTCGTAATCAAGAGAAACTGTTGGCGCATATCCAGCTCTGAAAATGGGATCCACATCAAGTGAACAGCAGTTGGAATACCAGATGCTAGCATTTTAAGATAAAGCCCATCAAATCCTCCGAAGTCCTCAAATAGCACTTCAAATTCCTGCATCAGCTAGAACTTAGAGGCATAACAAGACAAGTTAAAATTACAAGAGATTGAACGACTAACCTTGATAGGTTAGGGAATTTTACATGAGGTTAGCAATGAGAATGAAAGGTTTCATTCAAATCATGCAGACTCGTCATATGATAGGAATATGATATATAAACAAGACTAACCCGGATGTCAACATAATAATCCTTGTCATCACCCTTGAGTGCAAGATACATGGCAGCCCAATCATGCCTAATGCGAACATTCTCAACTAGTTTCTTAGAAACTGCATAAGGAACGGCCATTGGATCCATCTCCCATCTATTTCTTTCATCGTTATACCATGTCTTGGCCACTAGCCTATCTCGATCTAAAAGGATACGCTCCTGCCACAAAAATATAATCAGTTACATAAATTCATTGGGTCTGGGTCCATAGACACAACCCTACCGAATCTCATAAACTCAATTATGACAAGGTTTATTTTATCTCCCATACAACCAAAACAAAACATAATATGTCAACCATCAAAGTAAAACCAAAAAGGTTGGAGCAATGAAAAGAACCCCAATTAGTCTGTGTGTGTGTGTGTAGAACCCACATTATTGTAATCAACTTGTTGATTGCCCCATTGATTGTAAGCAACCTATGTAATATCCGCAAAAGAGCTCTTTCTGCCCAATGTTTGCCTACTCTGCTAGAAGAATGGGGAATCTGTGGATCATCTTTTTATCCACTGCCCTTTCTCATTGGAGGTCTGGTCTTTGATTCTTGGTTGGTCAAAGGTTTCTTGGGTCATGCCGAGTTCCATTGTCAGTCTCTTCTGCTCGTGGCATGCTGGTGGGGACTGGTGTGTAGGCAATCAGAAATGGAGAGTAGTTCTCTTAGCTGTTTTGTGGGCCATCTGGGGTGACAGGAATTCTTGCTCTTTCCACAACAAGAGTGGGTCGAACATGGGGATCTTCAATAGGGCTTTAATGTATATCAGGGATTGGGTTCCCTGAAGGGTTGCTTGTGGGTTGGGGCTGTTTGCTTGTGTGTTTCCTTCTGTTTCCTGTTTTCTTTTGTTCTCTGTTAGCTTTTATTTTTTGGCCGTTGGCCCTAATAAAATGCATTGTCTTTCAAAAAATACCAATGAAATAGACCATTAGATGGTGCTTGATTGTAATCAGCCAATGTAATAGTCTATTTCATTGTGCTTATGGGAGTTTTGTTGTTCTCTCATTGCTGGTTCCAAGCCTGGATAAGGAGTGTTAAATCAGGTTGGCTGCCGGGGTCAAACTCATACCATAACTTCTAACATGAATCCGAACAACATGACATTCCAAACACACGAAGTGTAGAACCCCCCATTAGGATTTGCTAAAGCTAAAATTTAAATCTGAGTTACGAGTGCAATCCCAATCACGATGGGATGTATGTACTGCAGAGTAAAGGGTGAGTACGGTGAAAACTTCATTGTTTATTAGGGTCCCTTTGGTTTGAGAAACTCCAACAAGGATGAGCTAGAGCCCTTCTAGAAGGTAAACACATTTATTGTAATTCCATTGCGACTCTTGCAGCAAAGCAGAACTCCCATAATGGCAGTGGTGTGACAGTTAGAAAATGTCACGGTCCATGGAGGCAGGCTCAAATACTTGATGAGATGTTGGATTTGTCTTGATGTCTCGCTGTATGGATGCATCCTTTATGTACATCCACCATGTAGTGAACGAGGTGGCTGGCACTCTAGCATGGGAGAGATTTAATAAAAAGAAAATAGATAATAAAAAATTAAAAACTAAAAAAAAAGTAATAATAATAAATAAATAACTCTAGCATAGGAGTGTCAAGAGGGGTGTCAACTATTGGGTATTCCTTGTTCCTTCTGTAATCTTCCTATATTCCTTCATTATTTATTCAATGATGATGATGATGATGATGATGAAATGTCACAAAACCAAAGATGTATTCAGCCTTACTTCCAGTACTACGTAATGAGTTCAGGCAGAAGGTACCTGTCGTTGAGCAATGTACTGTCTGCCACTGTCAACATTTTCTAACAATTTTCTTTTCAGGTCTGCCTTAGCTTCTTCGCGCCACTTTTTCCATCCATGGAACAAGCGAAGTCCAACAGCTTTGGGAGCAACCACCTCTTTATCTCCAAACATCCACTTCAACTCAACTTCTGGGAAACCCTTCACTGCCTCATCTCCCGGTGTGTTCACTATAAAGCGTTTTTCATCTCCATACCTCCTCAACTTCTGCCTTGTACGAGCTTCGAGAGTCCTTTGCATTTCCCTCGACTCTTTAAACCTTTGCTTTATATTCAAAACAAAATCTTTGGTAGTCTGATCCAGGAAAAGATCAGAATCTTCGACCTCCAATACTCTTGGCAATATCATTTGCTCCCAATATTCTTTTCGGGCTGTCTCCAATTCCTTCTGGATTTCTGATCTGGAGAGCTGGCTAGTAGAACTCTCTGGCATACTGCAATGCACAAATGAGTCAGTGATATCATGAAATGCAGCACTCACTTCACGCTTTCCAAAAGAAACTATATCTAGGGTTGTCAATGGATCAGATCAACCCATGAGCCAACCAACCTGAGCTGATTAAGATCTAGACTAGGGATGAGTTTATTGGTTCTGGGTCAAGCTTGGTTACATTACCCATGGTGAAAAAATCAGGCTGATTGGAAGAGCATAACCGTTTCAATGTGGACCATCTTTTACAACCATCTGTTTTTATGAGCCACAGATAAGATGCTTAGCATCATCAAATCAAAGTGCTTCTTTGGAATCATAATTCATAAGCACTTCAAGGTGGAACCTATTGGAAGGACATTTCAGGCTGATAATTGGAACTATTTTCTTTCTCCACTCAATCTTGATTGTCCATTTTTCATGCTATTGATTGGATGGTTAGAATCATCGGATCATTGTGATTTTTTAACACCATAGCTTGCCCTCAATGCCAATGGTATGAATAAATGAACAGTCAAAATCGATGATTAGCCATGCCACGTGCCACTCAAAAGCATTGAGGACATTGCTAACGTCCCCACCTTCATGGGGACGTTACATAGAGGCATTAACTCGTTTATTTTTGTCAACCCATGAAATAGACTATTACATGGCCTGTGGGAGGTTTGTGCTCTCATTGCCGGTCCCAAGCTCGGATGGAGGGTCGCGCTGGGTTGGCAGGCAGTGTGAATTTTTTGCCAAAACTGTCTCATGTAGCCAACCCCAGTTAGTTGGGATAAGGCTTAGATGATGGTGGTGGTGGTGGTGGTGGTGGTGGTGGTCACAGGGGGGGGGGGGGGGGGTCGAACAACCACACCCTGCATTTGGTGGGTCCCCTCTAGGTTATAGGATATCCCAAAAATCAGCTGTATCCGGAACTCAAGTGGACCATACCATCTGAAACCATGTGAAATTGTGCCTAAAACATCTAAAACCACTTGGTGGGGCCCACCTAAGCTTTTGATATGGCTGAAACTTATCGTGACCCGTCATCCAAGTTGGACACACACAATGGACAAGCTGGATGTCTGAGCCACATCTCAGTGGGCCCTATAAACAATCATGAAGGTTTCAACGGGTGGGTATCTATTCTCAACTGTTGTCTGTGGTGTCGCCCAAGTAATCCAATGATTGGCCTGATTTTTAGGCCCATGGCCGACTATGGAAGGGTGCATCTGATTGATGGGGTGGATGTCCGACATAGATCAGTGGGCCCATAGAGCTCAACCTCATGGGAAGCTTACCATGAGGTTGACCTCATAGTACCTTTTCTCATATATACAAATATATAGACACATTCGCGCACAGGTGTGTGTGTGTGTGTGTGTGTGTGTGTGTGACCAATATACAACCATATACAATGAGTGACTAGATCCCGACTTGACCTGTACCTGATCCCTTACCACCCCTATCTATATCATGGTAGGAAGAAAAATGTAAAAGAGGATGCAACCAATAAACAGTTTTTTTTAGCAAGTACCTAACAATAACGAAATAGATCCTGCAGGTATTTGGCCCTGACATAAAAAGACACGTGCTTACATTCTCCAACACAAGTAAAATAGCTTTCTGTCAATAGAGATTCATTGGTGAGTAGAAATTGCAACTTACATTGTCTTAAAATCCTCTCGGAGTAACTTATTCCTGGCCATTGTGGAAGGATTAATGGTACTGGTTGGCCCAAATCTAGAGTTAGCGCATGGAATGTTGCAGTTATGATTGATGAAGCTCGAGAGATATGCAGTCCCCATCAAGTCTGAGTTCACACAAGTTGAGAGAGATGCAAACGACTTGGCTGACCAGATTGCTAAAGTGGGTTGTGTTAGGGCTACTCTTCAGGTGGATTATAAGAGAAGTGCCTTACTGTTTTTAGTGGGCTGTTGTTCTGCCACTGTTGTTGCTTTTGTTCTCTTGTGATCATGTTGACTGTCTTGCTAGCAGAAAGCTCGCCAGCTTTTTGTTTGAGTTGTCTCTCTCTTTTGTTCTTTTTAATGATAACATATTATCATACCTTTCAAAAGAGAATTTTTTTCCCCCTTTAAGATGAAAAATGTCAAAATGTTGAGTCATTATATGATGCAGAGGTAAGCTAGACTAGTACTTCTATATTATTTGTTCTAGAATCCCACGTGGTTGTAATTGAGCATTTTCTTATATAATTGATTCATTTCTATTCTGATGATAAGTGCATCGATACTAGTTCTTCAAAAGGACTTCCAAATTGCAACTTGAAAGTAATATTATCCTACCTGATGTTTTTAATATAAATTAGTAATGCCTAGTGTAACAGAAAATGAATGAGTTCACTATTGTAAGGCTGAACCTTTCATTCTCTAAATAACCAATAAGGGCCTGTTTGTTTGCCAGAATTCGTCATAAATGGTAGTAATTTAGTAATAAATGCTTACTTCAAATAAATTCTACCAGCGGCCACTTGTAGATGGGTGACAGCTACATCATTTGAGTAGAAGTGGGCTCACAAATTGAGACAGAGTAAACCACTCGCCGAGCATTTGATACACTATTAGAAACGTCAAGTCATGACAGAAAATGGCACAATGCTCCCTCAGTTATGGTTCTCTAGGGCAAATCATATGTTTGAATAGGCACGCAAGGACCTGGCAATGATCAGAATTTACTGATGAAAGTTCAATTGACCCATTTTCAAAAGTTGGCAACGATGGAAACATACATATGCACTCTAATTGAACATGGCTTTTTTACAATTTCAATGTGGGTCTCAGAGCAACTTACGTATCCAATCCACACCGTTCATCTGACCGGAGATCTGAACTACTAGGATGACCCCAATGATCAAGGTGGCCAAACATTCTACGGTTATTGTTCCTAACCTGTGAAGAGAAGTCCATTTTCGAAGATTGTGATTGGAAGAAAGAAGTCACCTCGGGTGGATGCGCAAAGACGGATCAAAACAGCTGGAGCTCCGTCTGAGTCAACATCACCTACTCACCTCCTTTACCAGATCTAAAGGGGAATGCAGATGGAAAAGAAAATTTGGGTTTTCTCAAAATCAGATGGGTAGTTTGTAGAAGTTGAAAGAGTCAGCATGTACATGTGAGTAACGGATTTAGGGAATGAGCAGAAAAGGGTGATTGGGTTCCTTCTCCGCACTGGAATCAGACCCGGAGAGTGAGAGAGGCAAAAGATCCTCTCAGCCGGCTGTCACTGGGTTGTCTGATGGAAAGGAGAAGCTTGAAACGTCAAGCGCAAGGTCTTGCATCTCTAGAGCAAAAATGGTTGCTGACTAAGGTTTGGGGGGTTTTTTATATGTGTGCTGATGATGGTACGTGGAAGTGGCGTACACTAGAATACCAAATCACTCAACAGTCATATCCCTTACAGGCGATCTCATCTCCCAAATTTCGCTGGATTTCATCGAGGTGGGTGAGATTTCACTGGCAGGAGCGTCAGTGTAACATCAGAAAATTTATATCAGGTGGTGACACGAGACCAAAGCCTGGCATTTGTAATGATGGCCTGATTTCAGGTAAATGCTATTCAAACACGTGATTTGCCACAGAGAAACATAAACAAGGGGGCACAATTATCTTTCAAGTGGGGGGAGGGGGCACTGATACCATTTTTTCGCCATGACTTAACGTTTCTAACAGCATATCAAATGCTCGGCGAGTGGTTTACGCCATCTCAATTCAAGAGGCCACTTCTACTCAAACGACATAGTTGTCACCCATCTACAAGTAGCAGCTAGTAGAATTTCCTTGAGGTAAACATTTATTACTTAATTACCACCATTTACGACAAATTCCGGCAAAACAAACAAGCCCTTATAAACTCATGGGTATATCAGAAAATCCGCAATTTCATTTCTTATTTTTATAATTAATGTAAAACTATTGAAACAAAAAGGAAAAAGATTATAATGTGGGCCGA
Organism: Liriodendron chinense; assembly: GCA_003013855.2. Taxonomy (NCBI): domain Eukaryota; kingdom Viridiplantae; phylum Streptophyta; class Magnoliopsida; order Magnoliales; family Magnoliaceae; genus Liriodendron; species Liriodendron chinense. The sequence continues at coordinate 5,458,853 of ML058484.1, read as the reverse complement.
GATTTCTGTACGAAAGAAAATCTATGAGTCCCTCAATGGGGTATTCATCCTGAACTGAATCCCTCATTTTCTAATTTACCGAAGACCTTTTTCCCTAAGGGATTAGATTACCAAAGACTATCGAAATGGCATGTGCTCATTTACTCAATTGAACTGAATTTCAATAAATCAATCCCGTAACAAAGGCATTTTCTCATTTGCTTTCCACCAGATCTCTCCCAAGGACAGAGCCTCTCTGGAAAGCCCCTTCTCCCTACAGGAGATTCAGGCTACGGTGTTCGACCTTGGCAGGGACAAGGCCCCCAGACTAGACGGTTTTCCCCTAGCCTTTTTCCAATCCTTTTGGGATTTGGTGAATTGGGACATTTGTAATTTTGTTTTTTAGTTCTTCAGATCGGGTCAAATTCTGTCGAAAATGTGGTCCTCCTTCATAGCATTGATCCCTAAACGCGAAGGGGTTGAGAGTCTTAAAGCTTATTGGCCCATCAGCCTTAATGGAATGCCCAACAAGATTGTTTCAAAATTGTTGAGCACTAGAATCAGACTAGTCCTATCTCAATTTTTCTCCACTTTCCAGAGTGCCTTTGTGTTTGGTAGACAAATTCTGGACTATGCTTTGCTAGCTTGCAAATGTGTGGATTTCCATCATAGGGTTGCTAAAAAAGGGATCCTATGCAAATTAGACATTAAGAAAGCTTATGACCTTGTCAATTGGAAATTTCTGGATAACATGCTAGATCGTCTAGGCTTTGGAATCAAATGGCATATAGTTGTATCTCATCTGTCTGGTTCTCTGTCATCCTAAATGGTTCCCCTTTTGGTTTTTTCAAGTCTTCCAGGGGTCTTAGGCAAGGAGACCCTTTGTCCCCTTTCCTGTTCATCATTGTTTCTGAGGCCCTTAGTAGAATGCTTTCAAGGGGCCAAGAGGTTGGCCTCTTTCATGGTTTTTCTATTCCCAATTTCCAGCAAAGAATTACCCACCTCCAATTTGTTGACAACACTCTTCTCCTTTGTAAGCCATTTGACTGTATGGTAGATTGTTTGGCCATATGCTTGTCTGTTGGTTTGAAGTGGTGTCTGAGCTTAGAACTAATCGTGCCAAAAGTGAATTTTTTGGCATTCATCTGACCCAAGAGGAAATTTCTTCCCTAGCCTTTGCTTTTAGGTGTCGTGTGGGCTCTCTCCCTTCTACATACTTCCCACTTTGCATTGGCAAGTCGGCTCTACATTTGTGGGAGGTGGTCATCGAGGGGATGGAGAGGAAACTCTCCCCATGGAGAAGCAACCTTCTCTCCTTGGGTGGGAGAATTTCCCTCATTAAAACCTCTCTTTCCAACCTTCCAATTTATTTTGTGTCTTTGTTTCGCTGCCCTAAATCTATGATGCTTAAGATTGACAAGCTTAGGAGGAATTTCTTGTGGCAAGGGGGGTCTCTCTTTCTAGAAAATTTCCTTTGCTTGGTTGGGATGAGGTTTGTAAGCCGATTTGGGAAGGAGGCTCAAGTATAAAATGCTTACACTCATTTAACTCTGCTCTTATTGGTAAATGGTCGTGGCGGTATGCTTCGGGAGAGGCTAGACTATGGAAATCCATCATGAAGGCCAAGTATAGTGTTGATCAAGGGGGCTAGAGATCCAAAGGATTAGCTCTGTATAGGATGTCCAACCTGTTGAAAGAGGTTTACAAGATGGGGAACCAGGTGTTTCAGAATATCTCTTTCTCGGTTGGGAATGGAGACAAAACCTTGTTCTGGTCTCGCTCGTGGTGTTGTTTTCCTACCCTAACTTCTACCTTCCCTGCCCTAGCCCGGATCTCATCCTCCCCTCAGGCCTCCATTTCTGATTGTTTTTCCTGGTCTGAATCGAGTGCTGTCTAGTCTCCTACCTTTCACAGAAATCTAAGGGATGAAGAGATTGTGGATCTTACTTCCCTCCACTCTCATCTGCAAGGATACTTGGTGGAACTTGGAAATGAAGATTCGATGGTCTAGTTTCCAGCTAAAGCTGAAACCTTCTCCGTCAAGTCCTACAAAGTCCTAATCCACTCGGAGGCCTCATCATCTCCTGCTTGCACTACTTTTATCTGGTCTAATGGGGCTCCCCCAAAAGTTGTTGCTTTCATCTGGTTAGCTCAGAAATCGCATTCTTAACATCAAAAATCTCTAGAAAAGAGGCTTATGTCTTCCGTATGTCTGCTCACTCTATTTAGCTGATGCAGAATCTGTCAACCATATCCTCATCCATTGCCCATTTTCGAAGTGTATTTGGAACAGTATCTTCAGCAGACCGGAGTTGCTTGGGTTTTTCCAGCTCACATTCATGATCATCTTCAAAGTGGGAAGAGGTGGGAATCTTGGAAAAAAGAGATGGAAATTGGCTTTCTTGGCAATGTGTCGATCCCTTTGGCTTGAAAGGAATGGCCATTGTTTTAAGAATAAGTCCGCTAGCCAGGGTGGGATCTTATGTAAAGTGTCTCTTTATCTTAGGGATTGGGCGCTGTGAGTTTTCCTTGGGTGGGGTTCGGAGTTATAGGAACTCTCTTGTCAAGGTATCCCAAGATGGTTACGTATCGGCCAATACGTACGATCATAACCGTTATGCGTTACGGGGTCGAAGTGGCCGTAATGGCCGTTATAGAAAACAAAGGTTGTCACAGCCCCATAATGGTCCCGTAACGGCCTGTAACAGACCGTAACAACCCCGTAACGGACTGTAACGGCCCCGTAGCGGTCCCATAACGGTCTTGTAACAGTTTTTTCAGAAAATAAAAATGGCCGTAACAGCCATTACAAACCGTATCGTAATGATAACAGTGGTGGCCATTACGGCCACCGTTACCGTTATGGAACACCTTGTCTCTTGTACAGTGTTTTCTTCTCTTGTTTCTCTTTTTTCTCTTTGTTCTTTTGTTTGTTCGTCCTTGTTTTCTTGTTTCTTTGTTAATATAATTTCACCTTTTAAAAAAAAAAAAAAAAAGGAATCACAAGCTTTAAAAATAAAATAAAAAAGGAATCACAAGTGGGTTTGGTGCCATTTTAAATAACAATTACATCCATGAATTTCAAGTTGAACTTGAAACATTGAAGTAGCCCTTCATTATGAATAGAGTTGTGGGATTAGTCACAAATTGCTTATTTTCACCTTATCAGTCAAAGTTAACACAATTTCTTTCACTCAAGCATCCAAACACAAACCTAACGTTCACTTCGGAAAACACAGGCGCATTTACAACTAAGTACAAATTTGTTATGGGAATGTAAGTTGCAATGTTCATAAAATAGAAGGAAACTTGCACACTTCCATTTTACCTTTTTGGAAACTGAAATAGTACACTACACTTCTGTACTATTTCAATTCCCAAAATGCAAAAATGGGCATAAGCAAATCAATCAGGCGGGTATAGATATCAATTCCCGGAAACAAAAAGAACCATTTTGTAACAAAACTGGTACCTTTCGACCCTCATCTGCTTCCACTGCCTTTCAAAGCTCTCCACCAAAACCTCACATTCCCTTTGAATAAACGAAAGCTCCCGAATGCCGACGCTATAAGCCAACGTCTCCTTCCTCAATATCACATCTTCGATCTCTCCAACCTTCTCCCAAATCCCATTATACTCTCCCTCGGCGGCAACCATACTCTGTTCCAATTTCTCAATCTTCTCCTTTATTTCCACTCCACCACCCTCCCTCCTCTCCAGCTTCTCCTTATCCCTCTGTGCCTTCGAAACCAAATCAAGAACCTCACCCGCCCTCTTCATTAGCTCCGCCTTCTCTCTCCTCAACCCTCTCAGCTCCGCATTCAATGCGGCCAGGATCTCCTCCTGCAGCTCATTCCGTTTCGAGACGACCTCCTTCAGCGACTCCTTGACGCGAGCCATCTCCGCTCTCCCAGATTTAACATCCTCAATTGTTCGCAGCAGGAACGAGACCGCCGCTAGCAGTCTCCGGGTGTAGTCCGAGAACTCATGATCGGTCGAATTGCCGGATTTCCTGCGGCGGACGGTATCCGCGGGGACCGCCGAAGACATCACCGGTGCTGCGATGGCATGCATTGGGAGAAGACGGATAGGGAAGAAGCCGATCGTGATGCAGAATACGGCAAGGGCGAGGGGTTTTTGGATGAAATTGAGAGGGTTTTTGTCGATTTTCGGGAGGATTGAGAAAGGGGGAAGGGGAGGGAGGGAATTGTGGGGTTTGTGTGAGGACATTATCGTAATTATGCGGCGGGGGTTGGGTTTTTTGGTTTGGAGGGAATGGAGATGGGGCCGTTTGGAGAGGAAGGGGAAGGAAGGGACGGTGAGAGAGGCATGGGGTAGAAATGGTATGGTACATTGCGGGATCTTGGAAGTAAGGTAGTCGTGCGTTTTTTGCGAGGGGAAGAATAGGAAGTTGCGATTTCGTCTTCTTCTTCTTCTTCTTCCCCTCTCGGGAGTGTTTTCAAATGATTTCTGTGTTGTGTTTGGGTTTTCAGATAAACTGAGAAAGCGATGGGTATTTCCGTCATTTTGATGCGAATTTCGAACGTTGTTGTGTGGTCCTTTTTTTGTACGGTACACGCACAGGGGTTTTCTATCCTTATAGGGGGCCATGATTTAGTGATCTGCACCGTTGGATTTCTTTGTCCCACTGGTAATAAACTATGTTTAAAATTCTGTTGACATTTCGATCTTTTCCTTTTCATTTGAGACTTGTGGATTGAAGTTTGAGATCTAACCGTCCATGTTCGAGTTAGGAAAAGGCTCCGAAATTGATTGCTATGATCTTCCAGTGGTAGGAGATTTTTAGCACAAGCTACATCCACGGCCGGATTTGTCAGGCCAATGGTCTAGATTATCTAGTAATGGGGAGCGGATTCCGTCATGACGAGGAAACACCGAGTTCGGTTAGGGCGTGACCATGGGGCCCACCTTGATGTATGCGTTGTATATCCACTCCGTACATCCATTTTTCCAGCTCATTTTTGGGAGCAGATGCAGGTCTTAGGTGGACCACATCAAAAGAAACAGTGATGATTGACCATTAAAACGTTCTTGTGGGCCACAAAAGTTATGGATCAAGCTGATATTCTCTTCATCCAAGGTCTTTGTGATTTTATCAATGGGTTGGATGGAAAATAAACATTGCAGTGGGCCTTCAGAATTTTTTAATGGTGGGCGTTTGATCAACACTGTTTAATATTGTGTTGTCCACCCACCGCACAAACAGTTCGCAGGCAATTCGCTTCCTCATGACCCTGGCAAGTTGTCTGAGCGATGTTGCCAACACCACTCCCAGGGGTGGTGAGTTGATGTGTTGGGTGTTGTGGGTGATGTATGTGTTTTATATCCATGTTGCCCATCCGTTTTTCATCCATTTTTCTTGCTCAGTTTTGGGCATGAACCAAAAAACATGTACAGTCTAGAGCATAAGTGGACCATATCACAAGAAACAGTGGGAATAATGACACTATATTCATGCTCTTCAAGTGGTGTGGGGGCATGTGTGCTCTTGGAAGTGGAGCTTATTGTTGCGCAGCACGCCAACAACGTCGGTGAACCGAGATCCAATCTTCGGTCTCTACCCACAAACGATAATAAGGAAGAAAATAATAACTAGAAAAGAATCACACAAACCAACGATCCACAAGATAGAGATTTACATGGAAAAACCCCAACAAGGGTAAAAAACCACGGGTGCAAACTTTACTATGAAGAAAAACGAAGTTACAAGCAATACACTTACCTTCTCCTATGCTCCCATGCACAGAAATAGCCCTTTTGCTAATCCTCTTGCCTTTTTCTCACCTTGGACGTATAGAAGCCCTAATCCCTATGTTTAATCCCGGTTTACACCCCTTTATATAGTAAACCCAACAATTAGAACAAAAAATAGGAAACCCACGTCTTAAGCCCGCGGCGGGTCGAGTGCCCGGTCACTTTGACCGTCGGGCGCCCGGCCAATGCAAAGATCGTCCAGCGATAAAAACATGAAGCAGATGAATTTCGGGCGCCCGGTCACTTTGACCGTCGGGCGCCCGGCTGCTCACAAAATAGTCCAGTGGACTGAACAGCAAAATGGCTGAATTTCGGGCGCCCGGTCCACAGACCGTCCGGGTTCCCGACCATGTTCAGTGGAGTTTTGTCTCCACACTCAACAATCTCCCACTTGGAGACAATCACTACATGATCCTTCGTCTTCTACATCCGGAGTGCACCACCTCCCAGTCTTCAAGCCTGAAGACTAACCAAAGCTGAACAGAGCTTCAGCTTCTCCCGTGTGACCGCCTTGGTCAGCATATCTGCAGGATTCTCACTTGTATGAATCTTCTCCAAAGCAATCGATCCATCTTCCAGTAACGAACGTATGAAGTGATATCTGATGTCATTATGCTTGGTCCTCGAATGAAATGCTGAATTCTTAGCCAAGTGTATTGCACTCTGACTGTCATTGTACAGCTTGCAATCTGCTTGCTTCTTTCCCAACTCTTCCATAAAACCATGCATCCATACCATCTCCTTGCACGCTTCTGTAGCTGCAACATATTCTGCTTCCGTTGTACTGATGAATACTATCTTCTGTAACTGAGAGATCCAACTGACTGCAGCACTACCCAGGGTAAAGACATACCCTGTAGTGCTCCTTTTGCTGTCGATATCCCCTACCAAATTTAAGTCGACGTAGCCTTGTAGCTTGATTTCCAATCCTCCATAACACAGCCTTACATCCATAGTACCTACCAGGTATCTGAGGATCCACTTCACAGCTTCTCAATGTTCCTTCCCAGGGTTGTTCATGTACCTGCTAACAACTCCCACTGCTTGAGCAATGTCTGGCCTCGTGCTAACCATAGCATACATGAGGCTCCCTATGGCTGACGCATAAGGGACTTTAGCCATGTAATCCCGTTCCTCCTGCGTCTTAGCTCCTTGCTCCTTAGAAAGCTTGAAGTGGTTGGCTAGTGGAGTGCTAACCGGCTTAGCACCTCCCATGCTGAATCGATCAAGTACCTTGGCTATGTACTCTGCCTGTAACAAAACCAGCTTCTTGTTTTTCCTGTCACGCTTTATCCTCATGCCTAGGATTTGTTTTGCAGCTCCTAAATCCTTCATGGCAAACTCTCTAGACAGTTGTCTTTTGAGATCTGAGATGTCCTTCATGCTTGATCCGGCCATAAGCATATCATCAACATACAGAATAAGAATGATGTACGACGTATCAAACTTCTTCAAATAACAACAGTGGTCTGCATGACATCTCCTATACCCGTTTCCCGACATGAAACTATCGAACTTCTTGTACCACTGCCTTGGGGCCTGCTTCAGACCATATAGACTCTTCTTCAGTCTACACACCTTGTTCTCCTTTCCTGGTGCCACGTATCCTGTCGGCTGATGCATATATATCTCTTCTTCAAGGTCTCCATGAAGAAAGGTTGTCTTAACATCTAGCTGCTCTAGATGTAAGTCCTCTGTAGCCACTATACTCAAGACCATGCGAATCGTAGACATCTTCACCACAGGTGAAAAGTATCTCTGTGAAATCGATACCTGCCTTTTGTTGGAACCCTTTCACAACCAGTCTACCCTTGTACCGTTTCGAACCATCGTGCTCCTCCTTCAGTTTGTAAACCCACTTGTTATGAAGAGCTTTCTTGCCCTTGGGTAGAGTGACTAGCTCCCACGTACGATTAGACTCAAGAGAGTCCATCTCATCTTCCATGGCTTGCTCTCACTTAACCCGCATATCTGACCGTAACGCCTCTTCAAAACACTCTAGCTCACCATTATCTGTCAACAGTAGATAATGTAAGGAGGGTGAGTATCGGACCTTGGGTCTCCTCTCCCGAGTAGACCTCCTCACAACCGGTGTCTGCGGCTCTGCCTCATCATGCTCCTGTGTATGCTCATCCTATGGCACTGTAACACCCGTGTCTGGTAGCTCTTTCAACTCTACGAATTCCTTCTCATCGGCCTTGTCTTGCTTTTGCTGCACACTGTCCTTATGCATCACCTTTTCATTGAAGACTTACGTCCTTGCTTCTGATAATTTTTCGGTTCTCTGCATCCTAAAACCGGTAAGCCAAAATTATTCTGCCCGTAGCCTATAAACGTGCACCTCCTGGACTTCGCATCCAGCTTGTTTCTGTGCTCTGCATTAATGTGAATATAAGAAGTGCAACCAAACACTCTGAGATGTGCAAGGTTCACCTCTATCCTAGTCCACGTTTCTTCTGGTAGCCCACCATCCAATGGTGCTGAGGGACTTCTATTGATGAGATATACGACAGTATTCACAGCATCTGCCCAAAAGGTCTTGGGCAACCCTGCATGTAGCCTCATGCTCTTAGCGCGCTCAAGGATGGTCCTGTTAATGCGCTCGGCCACACCGTTCTACTGCGGTGTCCCTGGAATCGTTTTCTGATGTTTGATTCCATTTGCTGCACAATACTCCTCAAACCTCTTATCACAATATTCTCCCCCATTATCTGATCTGAGACACTTCACAGTTTTACTGGTCTCATTTTCTACCATAACCTTCCACTTCTTAAATACATCGAATACATCTGATTTGCGTTTTAAGAAGTAGACCCACAGTTTTCTACTAGCATCATCAATAAAGGAAACAAAATAACGTGAGCCACCAAGAGATGATACCTGTGCCGGTCCCCACACATCAGTGTGTACAAGCTCCAATAGATGCGTCTTTGGAGCGCGTCCTGTCTTCTTGAAGCTAACTTTCTTCTGCTTGCCATACATGCAGTCCTCGCAGAATTTCAGATCGATTGCCTTCAACCGTGGTAGCTTCCCCTTTGACAATAGTGTTAGTGCACTTTTCTGTGGCATACTAGTGCACCTTGTTTGTCAATTACTTAGGTCAGTGGGTCTAGTGTCGGTTGAGTTTAATGAAGACGAAGAACGAAGACTCAAGACGGACCGGCTGCATCAAGGAAGAAGAAACAGGTAAAAGTGATGCCTTGGTGTGCCTTGCCTTGACCAAAACCTAACCCATAACCTCTTAGATGACTTGCACCAACTAGGTATACCTTTAGTCATCATCATTAGTCTTAGAACTCCATGAAAAACATGATAAATTAGACTAATTAAAGAGGTGGAAGCTGCTGTAATCAAATAGGCTCAAACAGCAGTTTTCGATAGGATTCCGATCAATCGGACAAAAGCTCCGATCAATCGAAAATTTTTCCAGCAACCTTGAAAATCCACTGGACATATTTCGATCAATCGGACAGTCTTCCGATCCATCGGAAGGGGTCTCCGATCATCGACAGTTCGATCAATCGGAATATCTTCCAGAGACTTCACTGGATAGATTTCCGATCAATCGGACTTATCTCCTATCAATCGGACAGGTCTCCGATCCATCGGACCTTCTTCCGATTAATCGGAGATGCGCGAATCTGCCCGTTTTTTGACCGTTGGAAGAAAATCTATTTAAGATGGGGAATTCATTTTTGAGCTAAGAGAGGGAAATTTGAGGAGATAGAAGCCACCATTGCTAGAGATCATTAGAGGCTCTATCCCAAACCTAAAGCAAGTCATTCTCCTTGTGTTTTCATCACAAGCTTGGGCCATTCAATGGCATCTTGAGAATGGACTTGTTCCCTCTTGATTCCTAGGGTTTAGACACCTTGATGATAGTTAAATCCTTTGTCTAAACACTACCTAGGAGTCCATTTAGGTGCATTCCTCTAGGAAACCCATTTCCTACCATTTGTAGAGGTTTCACCATTCCCTAGCACCTTGGGCATCTCCAATGGAGCATCACATGCAAGGTAGCTGATCTTGGAGCTGAAGCCTTGGCAAAGCAGCGGCGTCGAAGATCGGGGGAGCACAAGGGGAGCTGATTCAAGCACGGGAAAGCGAGAAGAAGCAACCCAAAGCGGCGATAAACAAGGGGCTCAATCCGACAAGTAAGGTTGTCTTGTTAAGAGTCCATCCACTCAATTCCCTGTGGGAGTTGAGTGTAGAGTTTGTTTGACAAACTCGCCACGGGGTCGTTAGCCGATCCTTGGCCTATTAGTTGGGCCTAAAATCTAGGGACGTCAGCCGTTCCTTGGCACGTTAGTCGGGCCTAAAACAAAGTCTCCAAGGGGGAGCCACCAACACGGGTGCAAACGTGTAGGTTGGGAGGAACCTGTAAACTCCCCGGTTGGGTGGATCCGAGTTAAAACACCTTGGTTGGGAGGAACCAGGTTTAAACTCCCCAGTGAATGCCGGTGTGCTCAAAGGGGTTGAGTACTTGAACCGGGAGTGGAGTAGACAAGTAGTCAAACCACTATACATCGTTGTGTTTGTGATTGTTCTTGAGCACATTTCTCTTTATGCATTATGTTTAATTGATTAATTATGAATGCTTGGTTAGGAATGTATGCTAGGCACTTGATAGGCACATCCACACTCACAAGATGTACTTTCACTACCTCATGTTGACTTGAGCATTTCTTGATCCATCCTCTCTAGTCCACATGAGTTGATTAGACTAGGTTGTTAATTGCTTTATCTTTTGCTAGTCTATTAATTGGACCCACTTAGGCTTGGAAGCCGAAGTGTTAATCGCTTACGTAGTTCAATTTGTTAAATTTGTTAAGTAGGCGAAAAGTTTTTTTAAAAGGTCCTAATCACCCCCTCCTATAGGTTTAGCCATAATTCTAGTTGCTCCTCAAGCTTCCGCACGCGTATGCGTAGGGTGTCGTGTTAGGCTACCCGACGCAATTTCAAATAGCACTTTCATCCCCTTCTCACTTATATGTCCCAACCTATGATGCCATAACTGCCTGTTCATTCCAGTTGATGCAATTGCGAGTGAACTATACAATCTGGAAGTCACGTACAAAGTAGGGCTCTCAATGGGTCGGATCTGGATCGGATCCAGTTGGATCCGGCTCCAAGTCCGTATATCTGTAAACGGATTCGGATCCAACTCGGATCCAAAATGTGATATCCATATCCAATCCATTTATAAATTGTTAGATCCATTTCCGATCCAAAATCCATATAACCATCGGATTCGGGTCGAATCGAGGTCCGAATTCACCCCATTACAAATTAAAAAAAAATATATGATATAAAATATATAATATAATACATTTAATTTAGTAGAAAAATGATGCAAATCCCACTATTTACTATCGTATGGTTGACATGGCCTAAAATAATTTGTAAAACGGATGGTCAGCATGAATATAACATATACACTAAGGTGACAATGAGTCGGATCTTAATCGGATTCGGATCAAACTTGGATATGTTCCTGTGAATCCATATCCTATCCATTTAAGTAATCGGACCTATTTTTAAACTCGGTACATGTCTGACATCCTTCAGCTTCAAGACCGTTCCGTCTTTCTGACTTAAATGAACGTCTCGTTTGCCAACAATACTGCATGGCTCATCATCACCCAGGTAGACTCTTCCAAAGTTACCTGAGACATAATCACGAAGAACTTCTTTTGATGAAGTGGCATGAAACGAAGCACCCGAGTCTATAACCTAAGACTCATTCCGCGCATCAAGAGACAAGATCAACGCCTCTGTGTCACTCTCCTCAGATAGATTCATTGAATCCTTCCCACCTTGAGAGCTTCCTTCTTGTTTCTTAAGCGCCCTGCAATCACGCTTCATGTGCCCCTTCTTCCCGCAATGCCAACACCCGTCCTTGTCTTTCGGTCCCTTGGACTTATTCCTCGACCTAAAATGCCCGTGTTTATTGCCTCCTTTGTTTGAAGATCTTCATTTTCCTTCAATGTTTAGAGCATTTCTTGAATCCCCTGAAGTTCCTGATGCCTTCCTTCTAGATTCTTTGCTTAAAATTAGACCAGCCACATCATCGAATTTCAACTTCGTAGATCCTGAAGAATTGCTCACGGCAATCACCAAACCATCCCAACTGTCTGGCAAACTTGACAAGATCAATAGGGCCCTGACCTCGTCATCAAAAGTGATGCCAACGGATTCCAATTGGCTCGTGACTGTATTGAACTCGTTTAGATGTTCAGCCACGCCCCCACCATTTGGCATCTTCATGTTGAAAAGCCGTTTCATGAGATGAACCTTGTTGGACGCCGAGGGTTTCTCATACATCGTAGCCAAAGCCTGCATCAATTCTTTTGTGGTCTTTACTTTGGATATATTGAAGGCGACGCTCTTAGACAAAGAGAGTCGGATCGTTCTTAAAGCCTTCCGATCCATTAAAGCCCATTCATCATCTGTCATCTTCTCTGGTTTCTTCTCTTTTCATTATAGAGGAATGTAGAGGTCCTTCTGATACAGATAATCCTCCTCTGCATCTTCCAGAAGGCAAAGTTTGAACCATCAAACTTTTCAATTCTAGTTTTCCCATCTTCTGCCATCGCTCCCAGTTGAACTAAACCAATAGCTCTGATACCAGTTGTTGCGCAGCACGCCAACAACGCCGGTGAACCGAGATCCAATTTCCGGTCTCACCCACAAACGATAAACAGGAAGAAAATAATAACTAGAAAAGAATCACACAAACCAACAATCCACAAGACAGAGATTTACGTGGAAAAACCCCAACAAGGGTAAAAAACCACGGGTGCAAACTTCACTGTGAAGAAAAACGAAGTTACAAGCAATACACTTACCTTCTCCTATGCTCCCATGCACAAAGATGGCACTTTTGCTAATCCTCTCGCCTTTTTCTCACTTTGGACGTATAGAAGCCCTAATCCCTATGTCTAATTCCCGGTTTACACTCCTTTATATAGTAAACCCAGCAATTAGAACAAAAAATAGGAAACTCGCGTCTTAAGCCCGCGGCCGGTCGGGCGTCCGGTCACTTTAACCGTCGGGCGCCCGGCCAATGCAAAGATCTTCCAGCGACAAAAACATGAAGCAGATGAATTTCGGGCGCCCGGTCACTTTGACCGTCAGGCGCCCGGCTGCTCACAAAACAGTCCAGTGGACTGAACAACAAAATGGCTGAATTTCGAGCGCCCGGTCCACAGACCGTCCGGGCGCCCGACCATGTTCAGTGGAGTTTTGTCTTCCACACTCAACACTTATGCAGTGGTGTAGATTGCTTGCTTTGATGTGCTTTTAAGACTTCAAGTTGCTACTAGCTAATATGAGCCTTTGACAAGAAAAAAGTTGGGGAGGGAAATGAAGGTAAGATGCCAAAAATCAGCCTGATCCAAAACTCGAATGGGCCCAAAGCGAACGAACTTACAAGTTTCGGGTGCAATTTTACATTGTCCAATTGGTGTGGCCTATTTGAGTTTTTCCATCCGGCTAATCTTTTGTATTGCACGGTGAATGCAAGACGAATGGAGCATGGTGGGCTCCAAATAGCTTTTGTGCTTTGGGGCCCTCCGGGCTAAGTGGTCCAATAATCTAGACAGCCCACATCTCTAGCCTTATATGCTATACATCCCACAAACTAGGATTCAGATTGTGCAGCGAGGCCCACCGTGATGTACGTGTCTTATGTATGTCATCCGTCCATTTTTTTCAGCTCCTCAGAGCCCAAAATCGAAGCATATACAAAGTTCAAGTGGACCACACCACAGGAAACAATGGGGATAATGACATCCACCATTGAAACTTTCATAGGCCTACAATGATGTTTACCTGTCATTCAACCTACTCAACCTGTTAATAAGGTCACACAAACCAGGAAAAGCACAAATAAATTATAAGTAGTAGGGCTATCAACGAGCCGGGCTCGGGGTAGGTCTAGGCCAGATTTTGAACTATTTTAGGCTGGGCCTATTCAAAATTCTGACTTTTCAGGCCCGCCCCATTGACATCCCTACTCAGGGGTCATTTTCTTAATTATTTAAGAGAGGCTTGTAGCTAGTAGCCCTCTGCAATTGGCAGCTACTTATAAATACACTTTATAACTTAAAGCCAAACAAAATAGGCTTTAAACACTTCACACCTAAAAAAGGATAAGTGCTTACAAATTAAAATCTTACAGGCATCCAAACGACTCTTTAAGTTGTGATTCAATGTAGCATTGAACTGAATTACAATTATTAAACTGCATTTGAATGTGGTATTTGACGGAATTATATTAATAGCCTAAGTTCGGTCGTAGAAGCAAATAAAATTCGGTTTAATGGCAAGCACTAACGCATGGAAGTACTCTGCTAATCGCAGTTATTTTCCTTTGGGTCTAACTTGAAAGTAACATAATCGCTTTTTCACTCCATGGCCTAACGCTAAAGTGCACGCCTGATGGACAGAGTAGATGTGTCACACAAACACGGTGGCCCCACAGAGATCAGCCCACTGTATACAGTTGTTGCAGAGGATTTTAGTGAAAGTGTGACTATTCTTTAGTTTGCAGAACATAAACATACATGTAACTCAAACTGAGCCATCCAAATGTTGGGTGAAGAGATCCCGTAGAGATCCCTTCTCAACTACACGCACAACAATGTAAGAAATAAAAAAGAAGCAAAACAAAATAGGCAAACCATAACATTGAGATTTATATGGTTATCTTTTAGTATGTTCACGGATTCACACTAGTCTACTATGCTCCATATTAGATGTCGTAAATCCCGTATATCTTCTCCCAGTTGTAAATAAACTATATTTAGTAAACTAGGATTTCTTCTTATCTAGCTAATCACCTAAATTTTAGTTGTAATCATATTATAAGAGGACTATTCTCCTCTAATCACCTAAATTTTAGTTGTAATCATATTATAAAAGGACTATTCTCCTCTAATGAAAGTAATGGAAAAACTTTATAGAAACCTCTAGGACTTAACACTCCCAAGGTAAACAATGAAAAAACAGCTCTCAATGCAATGACATCTCTTTATTTATCTACACATATTACCTCAACTAGACTAGGGTTTACATAAAATTAAATTCATGTAAAAATTATGAAATTGTCTTCTGGAAACACCTCTAATGATCAGGCTCCATAGATCCCAACACCAAATCATGGACCCCATTCTAGGCGGGCCAGAAATAAGAAACTACACCGAACAGTTGTCGCAACTTACCAATTAGTAATGTATTTAGTGGACAGTTAAGATGAAAAACAAAATCAGCTGTCCAAATTCAATTAGAGGTTGCCATTGTCCAAGTAATCTGATTTTATGGTCATGACCATCTACAACATATCAAACGCCCCACCTTTCTCTCCAAGGAAAACTAAATTGGATCTCTGTGTAATGGTCCGTTCATCTACTGGGCCACACAGTGAATGGTCAAAGATGGATAAATATTCCTGAAGCGCCGTTCTCGTAATGCCTGGTTCTGAACATCATACATGGTACTCGATATGGAGGGAGTGATACTGTCCTGATCATTTTAGGGCGCCTCCTTGACCGTACACGTGGCATGGACCCAAATTCAGGGTGGCAAATGGGTTTGATTGGCATAGCCCGGCCTGAATGCAGACTGAAATGGGTCAGGTTTGGGTTGGATCCTAGACTGCTCCTTAGTGGGCTGGTTAGGTTCTGGTCCTTTTTGGTCTGGGTCTGGTTTTTCAGGTCCCAGACCTGATCTGATCTGGTTCTTAGAAACTTAGTTTCTACTTTCTAATTGAATCCGAGCCAATCAAGGGCGTTCATAGGCTATGGTCCACCAGATGGACGAATTAGATCACACGCACGTGTCTTTTATGACTGTTTTATATGCATATGGCTTAGCAAACCTCATTCACTTGCTAGAACAACTAATATATTATTTCATTCATGACAGTACTATCATAGCTTACTCGACCCCATCTAACCTGATTTTAACTAAGGTTGGACCGCCCGATTCTAAGTGGGTCCAAGACGGCGGACCTGACCCAACCCTGACTAGACCAGGTAATAAGCCGAGTTTGACTTGGGCTTGAATTTTCAAAAGACCTGGACCCACTTATCCAATATTAGTAGGGTGGGTATTTTGGAAGGTGGGCGCAGCAAGTTGGGTTGGGACTTGCCAGTGGACATGATCTAATAGACCTGGCCTAACCCATTTACAGCAACTCAAATCTGAGCTGCCCAGATAAGTGTACCAGGTGGGCCCCACCATGCAGATGACCCGGCCGAAGCATTATATTGGCCCACCATTGTGTGGGCCAAACATCTACCAGACCATGTTCCACTTTCCACTGTTTTTGTATGTGCACGGTCTGATCGACAGCTGAAAGACCAGCCTTACTTGTCCAGATTTATCTAAAAGGTGGGCCTCACCAGGTACAACAGATCTGATGTCCGTCGATGATGCCGGGACAGCTCCGGCGGGGCCAGCAAACATCAACTCAAATTATTGATACATGAGAAGATTTAAAATTAAAACTAGAGATTGGTAGTCAGATACACTAATCAAGATTCCAAAGTATAGAGAAACTAATGTAATTTCTAAAGCCATGGATCACATTTCATGAAAAATTCAAGTGAATTATTCACACAAGAAGCCACGTCCTTTCCGCATCGCTCGAATCTACTCAACCTGTACAAAAATAAATAAATAAATAAGGAAGGAAAAAAATAAAGAGTTAAAATTAAAAAAATTAGATTTATTATTATCTTTATTCTGCAAATATGAAAAGTTATTATAATTAAAATAGAAAAAGAAAAATGTAGAACGGTTAACTAACCAGAGTTTCTCTGCCGGATGTGCAAGTGGGCCTTCTAGGGGGCAGCTGCTGATGGGGTGTTCGCTATAAAATGGCATGCTAGATTAGGTCATATTTACCTAAAAAGCACTGGAAATTATAAATTTATAGAGGGTAATTTAGATGATTTAAAACTTGAGTATTCTGGTCTTTGCTTCGTTCCGTCGACTCGAAAACTCGGTCAAGTCTTTAGTTGAGTTAACTCAATTTTTAAATACCCATGTAAAGCTAGTGATGAGTCTTTCGTTGCATGGGTCAGGTTGTAATGAGGGTCGTGCCAGGTAGACTGAGTCAGCCACCCAGCTCAATAAACCTTGTCGAGTTGGGACCGAGTCGCCCCACCAACGTTTCCTAGATAGGAGTTAGTTTCATTCAATATCTGTTGGCTCGACTTGACCGGGCCATAGTTGACCCAGTAGGCCCATGTTACATTCTCTTCTTTTTAGTTATTTTCATTAAAGAAATCAGAGGAAATTCAAAGGATCGGATCATGTGCATGGACGAAATAGGGCCAGCCCACCTTTTTATTAAAGATGAGTCATCAAGGGGGCGGGTCATGGGTTGAATTTTTCTTCAGAAAGAGACTTCCCGACATATCAAGCCCACCATGGGATTTGGTCTTAGACCCAACTATCTTAATCTGGGTTCGGCTTGATCCTGACCCAGTCTGAACCCGACCCATCGATACCCTTCATTTTAGATTTGGGCTCGGGCCACGCCTCATTTTGAAAGTGTAAAATTTATGAACAGGGCTACCTTGTTCATTTTTTTAGCCTGAAATCAGGACCAAACCCACGGCGAAAAAAAATAAACCGATGGGCTCACCATGGCCCATTTAGAGCCATGGATCAATACCTGTAATTTCGGACGTAAAGCTTCCACCACAGTTCTTGATTTCTGACCCAAGTCTGCTCCTTGCTGTTTTAATCAGAAATTGACAACAAAACCCCTCTCAATATATTTAAATTTTTTTCTTTTACAAAAAGCTATATTAGTATGTTATAGAAAAAAGCACATCCACTGATTGGGTGGGCCACACCATGTAGATGACCTAGTCCAACAATCTGTGCCATCACTGCCACACAAGTCATCAGGTAGTCACATGGTCGAAAATGGGTTTGAGAAAATTACAGATAGTCCACATTCAATGTGCACATTTGGCCCACCTGGCAGGTGCGCCAACTGAATTGGGCCTGGCTTGAGCTGACAACATCTCATTAGGCCCACCCAAGGAATAAAGGAATCAGGCCTAAAACTGTCTGGGCCCTTATGTTATCATCGGTCCATAAACTCGTTTTATGAGAATTACCTTGCCTAATGCCCAATCTGCTGAATCGAAAAAGGCGCGTTCGTTATCCTGCAACAATCTCAAGAATTTGTATTAGCACAAACACGATCAATGGTCCACCTAGTTGATGATGATTGGTCAAGCATCCATGTAGGCCCATCTCCCATTATTCCATATTGAACGGTCGATCAATCATCCTGTGGGTGGATCTAGGTTTGTCTATGGGTCAGGTTGGCCAGTTGGGCTATCCCTTGGCAATGGTCTAGACCCGAAAATTAATGGCCAGGATTGAGCCCAGACTGACCTTTTCAATTCAGGCCCAGGACACGTACAGCCTCTGAATATAACATTAGATTTGCCAATGGGGCGGGCTTGTCTGTTGGATGCTCGGACCTAGCCCGTTTTGTGCCTGGCTTGGGTTTGAATACTATGCTCGATGGGGCGGCCTGGCCTAAAATTTAAGCCCCTTTTATTAATCAGGCCTGGCTCAAGACGTGTTTAAGAGCCCGTCATCCCGGCACGAGGCCAGCCAGGAGCGGCCCTCTTGTGGTGTCAATGACCTTTGTGCATGGCCACCTAATGAACAGCCCAGATCTTGCACACAAGTGGGTGGGCGAGCTGGGGCTCAGGCCATTCATAATCATAACGAGATGGGCCAGTTTGGACGGACCTTGGCCTGTAAGGCCCGGCCCATTGACAGTCTAAACCCTGAAAAGGTCAATTGATTTTCCCATACCTTTGAAATCAACGGCTTCTTTTTGGGGACAAGCCCTCCGTACTTTTTCCCTAGTGAATTTGCCTGTAATCATTACGAGTAGAATTCAGTCATCTCATCAACCAAGGGCCCAATAAATGGACGGTCGGATCATGTTAACACCTTATGGGTGGGCCCCAGATCCAATGGACGCGGATTGGGTCCTGCTCCTACCAGAACGTAATCTGTGGGGCCCACGTGATGTACGTTTTTTTATCCACGCCGTTCATCCATTTTTCCATTTTAGGGTATAAGCTCGAGAATTTGGCAGATCCAAGGCTCAGGTGGACCACACAGTTGGTATTGAACTCACACCATTAAGCCGATATTTGTGTATTCTCTTCATCCAGGTCTATGTGACCTCATGAACAGGTTGGATGGCAAATAAACATCACGGTGGGCCCTAGAAAGGTTTCAACGGTGGCTTTCATTATAACAATGCTTTCTGTGGTGTGGTCGACTTGGGCCTTTGATCTGCCTCATTTTTGGGCCTATGCCCTAAAATGATATGGAAAAATGGATGGACGGTGTGGATAAAAGCCATATGTCATGGGGGTGGGCCCCCCCTCAGAGGCATCAAATATATCAAATAAAAAAAAATAAAAGCGACGTAAAGAAGGATACATCTCTCCACGTTTTGTCTTCAACTCCAAGTTGAAGGTGGGACCCACACCAAAGGATAAGGAAACAGTTCAAGCCCTCTTTACGTAACTAGTTCGGTTTCCCTCTGTCGCGACTGAGATTCCAGCATTTGTCGCCATTAACTGGAGCCCACATGCTAAAATGTTCTGATGATATCAACCGTCCGATTTATATTTGATACCATGTGAAAGCCATCATTCCATGATTACGCTTCGGAATTCATTCCAACCTTTGATTTTATAGTTGAATTTAATCCGTTGAAAATTCAACTACAGATGATGATGGTCTCTGTTCAGCTATAGTTTCCGAGGTAAACCTTTTAGAATAGTTTCCAAAATATGTACGGTTCAGATCATTGGAAAAATCGATGTGGGCCCCACTGTCCGGCGAGACATGCGCTGGATTCTGAGTCGAAAACGAACTCGCGCATACTTGAACACTATTCTCTAACACGTTTTTAACCGTCCATTTAGTGGACCTATTAAATAATTTCAAACATATTTCCAATCCACAATAGGGCCCGTGATTTGGACGGTCTGGATTGGTTTGATTATGTGCCACATCTATTATAGTAGCCTGATCCAGAAGTAACTGCGATTCTCACTGATATTCCCTCGGTACGGCGTTCGGCCGCACAAAGTTAGGTATCTTCCCAACAGAAAGGACAATTTAAAAAGGTGGAGAGGAAATGCCAATTTATGTCGATTTGGGGGACTATTGAAAAGTGTAGCGCGCAGGACATCTCACCGTCCAAGTGGCCCACGGAATGTGATTTCGAACTGTTCATAGTACGAATGATGGACGGCCACAAAGTGAAAAAAATCTCATCCATTCCACTGCCCACAATAAAACAATTAGTAGACTTTTGTGTGTTGGATGTAAACCGTTGGATTATTATTTAACTGACCATCACAGCCCACATTGAGACCACCGTCTGATCATTCAACAAGTGGGCTATCCTCAGTGGGCCACACATATGGACGGTTCCAATCACCAAGTGTTGGACATTAATTTGCATTTATCCTGTGGTAGAGGAAGCTTTCATTTTGCTTTATCCTAGAGTCTTTTGTTTTCTTCTTTTTTTTAAGTAAGAAAATCCCTAAAATACTGAAAATTTCTGGATAAAACAATATATTTAACTCATTTTTTTATTATAAAAAATATAGGTGCAGTGTTGAATTTCCAAATAAAATTAGCATATTTCTGGCATTTTCTTGCAAAATAAAAAAACCCAGATTCACCAAATAAGGAAGAAATTATATCATTATAAACATTCCAAAAACTTCAAGATTATTTCAATAAATTTCCAAAAATCATTGACATACTTTAGCTTACCTCATCCTCTTGGGAAACAAAATCCTCTCCTCTATTGGAGCCAGCCATCTCTACCTCTCCTTACTAAACTCCCTGTCCCCACAAAATAAGTAAATCAAATAAAATCAAGGATAAATTTAATTACACTAAACATATTTCATAAAATTTGGTGCAGCCAAACATAACCTCAAAAAAAATTTCTATGCAAAATTGCAAACCTACTTATAAATTCAAAGAACTACCACGCACCAATTGAAAGGCTTCAGTCGAATGGATTAAGCAATAAACACCGCTCGACCCTAGTAGTCAGAATGTGTCAAGATGGGCCTTAAACTATTCGGGATCATAACAATATTTCACAATTTAAACATAGCGCCTAGACGCAAAAATTAAAAATATTAAGATGAAATGAAGAATACCTATGGAAAGGCAAATGTATGCAATGTTATCATAAATAGTGAGTTAATAGACTTTAGCTGTCCCATCTTGATTCTATTTGTGAAAAAACTGACTTAACTAATAATACGACTTTATTATTAATGAAACGCGTAAAGCAAGGCTCTTAAAAGACTAAATCAAACGGATACCATGTCACTATAAATAAATAGTCTTCATTGAAATCATGATGAATTGGCTCCAAATTCAATTTGAATGGATCTATAGACTGATTGATTGGGACACTGGCTTTAATCACTTGGGTATGAATCCAATTCAGGCCGCCGAGACTATGGAGCGTCTGGACGATTAATCAATGAAGACGGCAACGACTAGTGACCGAATTCCAATCCCAATTCATCAATGGGAGAATTGAGAGGGGAAAGGATTTCAATTCACTTGTAATTATCATAATTAAAGGAGGAAATGGATTGAATTTTGGATTAATACATAAAACCCGACTGGATAAAGTAAAAATAAGGAAGAAAAATGAAATTTTAGTGCAATGTGTGAGAGAGAGATGTCACCTTACCTTAGCTTGTAAGAGAGAGAGAGGTGGATGGAAGCGGGAATAGAGAGGAGAAGATAGAAAAAAAAATAGAGGCTGATGGGAGAATATGTGCTAGGAAAGAAAAGGGGGGCGGGGGGATTGAGTGTAGGAGAGATAATGAGAATATCCTCTCTCTCTCTATCTCTCTCTCAAAAGCAAGGAATGGGGGCCAAGAAAATGAAGGGTTGGATTGATGCAGTTAAGATATCGCGATCCAAGGTGAAGACAAATGCGTACCGTACGTTCCCACGTGCCAGTCACCGTCGGCAACCGACACTCCCTCTTCTAGATATGAGCAATGATATAGTGGTTTTAGGTGTATGGGAAACTTTCCATGCACATAATTGTATTTGGACTCATGGTGTCCCATCATTTATCTGGACCGTCTATTGGGTCCAGTTTGCTATTTTTTTGTTGCATTGAAAAAATTATACTGATCGGACGATCCAAACTGTCTATTTAGTGGATTATGGATAATGGAGGGAATAGATCATTCTGAGAAGATAGGTCCAGTATTTAGTACCATCTTATGGCTAATTTTTTTTATCCGTGGAATAAGAAGGGACTGGAATTAATGGATGGTCGAGATGGGAGTTGTGAAAGCCAGCAAGTTCAGATGCAAGTATGTGTACGGGAAGGTTTCCGTACACTCAGCCCACTGGATCATTTATCCGGGTAACCTTCACCTGCTTTCCCAGCTTCCATCACGTGCGAAATGCTAAGGCAAGAGATTTGCTCGAATACATTCGGACGTATTAAGATAAGATGCGTCGCGATGCTAGCCGTTAGATTGGGCCATTTTTCAATGATACAAACCGTTTATTTGTTAGGGCTTCTCTGAATGGGGGATTGCCTAAAATCCAGCTCAGATTTAAGTACTTCAACCCACTGATTATACAAAAGATATGCTGACCGTTTATATTCAAAGAAAAAGAGCCAAATTATTGAACGGTTGAAATAATCCAAATGAAACCTTTTTTTTTTAAATATTTTTTATTTTCCCAATACAACATGAGGGCTATCATATAAACGGTTTGGATAATTGGAATATTTAAAGACTAAATTTCCGACGTATTTTATTGTAGTACGTCGCGATGTATTCGGTAAACCTCTTGCTAATTCGACGCGCATGTAAAGCCGAGCATATCCACACGTGATAACACGTGCATGTATGGAATACATGTGTGATCTGATCTTTCCAAGAGGTTGTAAATAATTTTTTAATTTTATTCCTGAAAATAAAATAAAATTTTACTCTTTATTTGGGCCACAACGAGAAATGTAAATTGACGGTTACAATAATTTTTCTAGCCATTCATTTGTTACGATATTCATTAGCCTACAGGAAGTAAAAAATAAAATAAAATAAAATAATCCTGTTTTTTTATTCAAGGAGATCTAAACAATGTAGATCACCTGATGGAAAGCTCAGATATCACACGTGTCATAACAAATGCACCTACGTGCGAATGTCTACTCATCCACTGACGGGTGGAATTATTAAAATCTCGCCGCTGAAGTTAGCTGGGTAGAGATGGAATCTGATTTTTGGCATACATGCGAAGCAAATGGGTGCGATATCTGCGCCTGTCATCAGCTGGGGCCCGGACCCACTTATAAGGTCGATCGACTCATCAGGTGGGCCACAGGCATGGGAAAAATGGATGGTTGGAGAAATGACTCGGCCCGCATTCCACATATACATGTGATCAACCCGACGAGCAATCTATCTTGATTAGGAATGGTCCTGATGGGCCCTACCGATGAGTGGTGTGGTCCATTTTTATCTGTGTAGCTAATCACCTCTCTCATCGCGCGAAGCGTTTATAAGCGCAGTCGCGCTATGACCGGTTCTTTCTTATAGATTTGATACAATACAACAACGGTAGGAAACGTCGGGACATTAGCTTTTGGACATGTGTTCATATTTAGATGATCCAAACCGTTTATAAGATGGGCCTCACTTTGGATCAGGGATATGTGACAACTAAAATCTTTAGTTTGCATTACTTCATTCTTTTGATGATTCGACTCTTTCTTTTGAACATGCACCGTGTAGTTAACATTTGAATATTAGAGATTTTAAATTTTCAATATAATAAATTTTTTTTCCCTTGAAAACTCCATGCAGAAGGAGGCTCATCGGATAAACGGTTTGGATCATCGAAAATAACATCTTTACAGCGACTAAAGTGCCGATGCATCTTTTTTTAGTAGATCAGGATGTATTGTAGAAAATTCCTCCATCCTACCCTATAGGTATGCTTGAACATTGTTATACCAACTCGCACGAGTGCACCCGACCTGACACACGTGTTCAAGATCAAAGCCGTTTATTATACGCGCCCAACGTTTTAGTTGGAACCCTAAAACAGAATAACTGTCTACTAACGTAGGCCAGAGAATGGACAGCCAATAAAGCGTAGCCAACGGTCCATATTTATCATACCCATGTGGAGTCCACATGATGAGTAATGGGCCTGATTTCAGGCCATAGCATCTAAGACACGAGTTGCATCCTATGAACAGTTTGGATCTTATGTAAGCATGCCAAGTTGGCACGTGTTTTCACAAACCATTCGGGTTCGTACGTGAGCCATCGTTTGTCATTTCTCTCATTCATGGGTTGGCAAGGTTGGGTGGAATTCGTGACCTTCAAGGTCTGTACACGTGGCAGGGTAGTCCATTTTGGTTTCCCACGCCGGTTTGATGAGTTGGACCAGATTTTGGTTCATTTGCCTTGGCAGATTTTGCACCACTGTCCTATAGCATCCAGACCATCCATTTAGTGGGCCATGGAATGAAAAATGACTGGCTCAGAATTTTTACTGGTTGCATGATCTTAACCATCTGATCAGTGGACGGAAAATATAAACAGTTAGAAATTAAATTAGACAACAGTGATGTTTAACGAGCAAATATCTAATTGACAGCTGATATCAGCTAATGATTTTACTGCATTCGAAGCTGAGATGTTATAAGCTGATGAATGGTTCAGATCATCAGATCAAGGTGGCCATAAACATAATAATGGCGCCAAACTTAACAATGCCATTCCAACTCATCGGACTTAAAATTTCCCTATTTTCTGCAGAATTCTTACTCCAGCATGGCGCGCAATATCCACCTATAACTCTGGTAGTTGGGGTGTCTGATGGTCCCACTACGGTTGTTTTGTGCACGAGAAAACCTATGATACTCTGCCAGTGTGATGGATGATATGCAGGCAGCACTTATAAAAATTATTCAGAAAATATATGAATGGAATACAAGTAATTCAAGTTATGGGTCCCATTTTAGATATATCATGAACTAAGATTTATGCTTATTCGATTATCTGACCGTTGGATTGGTGGACATATGTTGGACGGTTAAAAATGCTACTTCAACCAAAAGTCTCTATGAATCAGTGGCTAGGATTGTTCAACTGATCTAGATTTGGAGGTAATGAATTCAACGTGTACAATTTCTGAGAGCTTGCGTATCAAGCGTCCTTGTCTGCCAGAGTACCAAATAACTCCCTTTCGTAGGGCTGTCAACGGGCGGGGCTTGAGGTAGGTCTCGGCCCGGATTTTGAAATGTTTCGGGTAGGCCCTGTTCAAAAGTCTAAATTTTCAGGCCCGAGCCCGGACTATTGACACCGCTATTTTTGTGCCTTTACTCGAGAGATGCCCTATTTTTCGCAGTTCCTTAAATGGTGGTGTCGCTAATCAATATACACTGAGCGTACGTGTCTCAATCTAGAGAGCCAACATGTTGGTCCATTTTGAACGGATCATAGCCCTCGAATTACACATCCGGACGATCCTAACCATCAAATAGTGGCCGTCGACTTGTTCAATTGAACTCTTCTTTTATCGACCCATTTGATGTGGAGAAATTGGATAATTGAGGCTTGAGAGCACTTGAGTCTTATAATTTTCAGAAATGATTCATCCACAACGGGCCCTACAATTTGGACGGTCTCGATCAACATACATTTAAGCCATTTTGTATGGGTGAGGGTTACCACCATATAAGAAATGGTGCTAAATTTACACGGTAGTCTAGCGTCTTGCCCTTCCACGTATAGCAGACAACAAGCGTGTGTAGAATATGCGCTGGACACGTGGCCGATGATCCTTCACTGCAGCGATAAGTGATCAGATACAGCCGCATGTACCACAATTTACAGTACTACACACTTACTCCTGGCAATGCGTCTCATGGTTAGAAAATCCGAGCCGTGAAAAGATCATAATTAGGGCTCTCAATGGGTCGGATCCAACTCCAAGTCCAAACATCCGTAGACGGATTGGGATCCAAAAGTCAATATCCATATCTGATTTATTTATAAATAATTAAATTCATTTTCGATCCAAAGTTCATAGGTCCAAATCCATCCTATTATAAATCTAAAACAAATATATAACATAATATATTTAATTTAGTAGTAAAATATGCAAATCCCCCAATTTAATGTGACATGGTCTACCTCAAAGTGGCATGTCTCAATTTTAAGACATGGCCTAAAATAACCTGGAAATCAGATGGCCAGCATAATTATAACATGTACAGTAGCGTAACAATGAGTCAGATCTGGATCGGATTTGGATGGAGCTTGAATATGTTTTTTGAATCCAAATTCAGTTGGTTTAATCAATCGGACTTAATTTAAGATCCAAATCTAGTCCATTTAAATAATTTGACCTATTTTAAGATTCAGATCCAAACCTGCTCCATTGAGAGCCCTAAACAGAATCATCCCGAAAATCAGCTAAGGTGAGAAAAGGCTGACACATGTGGTGGGCCAAAACTGTAAGCTGGTCACATTGAAGTCTGTTCATTAATTTTAATGCTGTGGCCCACCAAATATGTGAGCTGGCATGATGTTCCCGCCATGTGATCCTCATGATGAAGCCTACCTTTTTAACAGCTCAGATTCCGTACATAATTGGCGGGAAACAATGTGCGGTAAGTACGGTTCTGGGGACAGGATCTGGTCATTTCCCCTACTGCATATGGGAGCGGATTAGGTGCGGGCCCCGCCTCACCCAGGACGGTCGGCCCTTACTGTGAGGCCCACCTTGATGTATGTATTCTATATCCACACCGTTCATCTGTTTTTGCAGATCATTTTTGGGCTCATGCCCTAAAATGAAGACGATCCAGTTCTCAGGTGGGCCATACTACAGGAGACAGTGATGATTGAACGCCTTACCATTAAAAACTTCCTAGGGCCGACAGTAATGTTTATTTTACGTCCAACTTGTTTATAAAGCTTTTGTGGCCCATTAATGGTCAAGCACCACTTTTTCCTATGGAGTGATCCATCTGAGCATTGGATCTGCTTAAAATTTTGGGGTCATTTCCTAAAATAATCGGAAAAACGAATGGACGGCGTGGATATAGAATAAATATATCAAGGTGGGCCCCACAGTAAGGGCCGGCGCGTCTTGGGTGAGGTCGGGGCGCACCTAATCCGCTCCCGCTGCGTACACGTGTACACGCGTCGGTCACATGCCGGACGCGGATCCGGTGGATCCGGGTAACTACCGACCTAGGTGGATTCGTTACTCTGGAGCCTACTGTACTGTATGTATTTTGTATCCACACCGTCCATCCGTTTTTTAGTCTCATTTTAGGTCGTGATCCCCAAAACAAAGCACATCCAACGCTTAAATTAGGCCACACCCCACATCTCCACCATTAAAAACTTCTTGGGGCCGACAAAAATTTTGGATCGAGCTGATATTTGTGTTTTCCCTACATCCAGGTTTGTGTGACTGTTGGATGGCGAATAAACAGTACGGTGGGTCCCAGAAGTTTTTAATGGAGGGTCTTTAATCACCTTTTTTTTTTCCATTGGTGTGGTCCACTGAGAGTTGTATCTGCTTCATTTTTTGGCTCATGCATTAAAAATAAGATGGCAAAACGAATGAACGACGTGGATATAACACACGTACGTAACGGTGGGCTCCGCTGTCACGCATCCACCGAATCCGCGTCCTCACGTGTTAGGAAGAAGGTGGAAGCGAATTGGGTGGACCGTGGTTGCCCCAACCAACACCACCCATATCCCTGCTGACCGGACTCTGTGGGGCCCACCGTGATGAATGCGTTTTATCTACTCCGTCCATGCGTTTTTTCAGCTCATTTAGGGCATGATGTCAGAATTGAAGCATATCCAAAGCTCAAGTGGGCCACACCGTAGGAAACAGTGGGGATTGAATACCTACCGTTGAAAACTACTTGGAGGCCACAGAAGTTTTGGATCAATCTGATATTTGTATTTTCCCTTCTGACTTGTCTGTGTGACCTTATGAACAGGTTGGATGGCAAATAAACAGCACGGTGATCCCAAGAAGTTTTCAACGGCGGACGGTATTGCCCTACTGTTTCCCTTGTTTGTGGTTCGCTTGAGCCTTGGATATGCTTAAATTTTGGGCTCAGGCCCTAAAATGAGCTGGAAAACCAGATGTACGGTGTGGATAAAACAGGTATCACGATGGCCCTGTTTTTTTTTCTGGCCACCAGTGATATGGGTGGTGTTGGGTCACCACCCTACAAGACTAGATGCAGTTAACGGGCACGTGAAATGAAAGAGATTTATGATCTGTGTGGCCCACCCATGTGAAAGCAAAGGAGCTATTAATACAATGGGTGGGTCCCACTTCAATGTGCCATCATGGGGTGTCTTTAAAGTGTTTGATTGAGACGCGAATTTCCTCAGCAATTGTTGTAGGAGCCACTGCAACAAAAAGGTTGTGTGTGGCACATTGCGATGTCGTTGTGAAATCCACTCCGTTAATCGGTTGATCCAGATCATGTTAGACCATGGGACCAAAAATCAGGCTGGAAAAAATTTTAAGTGGCCCACACGATAGGAAAGATTAGGGATGGGACACTAGTCGATGTAACCTTCCTAGAGCCCATTGTCATGTTTATATGCTATCTAAACCGTTCATAAGATGATGAAAGGAAAAAAATACCAATATCATCTTGATCCAAAGCTTCAATGGGCCATGTGAAAGTCTCAACGGTGCCCACCCCCATACCTACATTTTCTTATGGTGTGGCCCACTTGAGTTTTGTACCTCCCTAATTTTTGGGTTCAAGGCCTAACATGAACTGGTGTAACGGATGGACGGAGTGGATGTAATACATACATCATGGTGGGCCCTGTAAAACGATTTGTTGCACGGTTTTTCTACAACGTGCTGTGGAAAATTCGCGTTCATTTGATTGGACCAATTTCAGAAACGCCTAAAAGATCCTCCATGATTGGAAACGTGGAGAAAGACCAAACATGTAAAGACAAAACAGCTGACATCATTGTCTGAAGATTTACTGAGTTGCACGCGCGTGTTTAGCCTGGCCATCCACACGCACGCGCACGTGCCAATATGGAAGACCTGTGCGAGATCTGAACTTTCCATCGGATGGACAACGCTATTTACGTCTTTTATTCTGAAAATAGGTCATTTCAAATCTCATGTGGGCCACAGAATACATGAAAAGAAATGGACGGTAGACAGAAGATTGTTTTAAACGTTTTTGTACATACTGGCCCACCTGAAAAGTGAAAGGATCTAATTCCTTATGCAGAAGATGGAAGCATTGTTCTAAGAGTTGGAGAACTTAGATCTCCCACACGAGCTTTATATCAGCACGTGCACCTGTAGTGCTCCACACGTGCTGGGAATTAGGGGGCTCTCCATGTCGCTTGGCAATGATATTTCAGTTAGGGTGCCAATGGGCCGGTCACGGGCTTAAAAAATCAGAATTTTAAATAGGCCCGGCCAGACGTCCACGCCCGAAATAGTTCTAAATCCGGGCCCGGACCGGACCGTTGATAGCCCTAAAATTTCTCCACACGTGTTGACCTGGCAACCTAGCAAACCTCTTCTAGAAACAAGGGTGTGGCACTGACCGTGTGGCTACCTGGACGTATGCGTATCCAGGCGGCCCACCCATTTTTTTCAGCTCATTTTAGGGCATGGTTACAAAAATAAAGCAGATACAAATCTTAGGTGGACCCCCTAGAGGAAATAGTGGTCATTGAGCGCTGACCAATAAAAAACTTTCTAAGGTGTTGGGTGTGTTTCACACAAACCTTCGGATCTCGCTCCCCAATACACTAAAATTAGGGACTATGATAATGCAATAATCAAGAATAAACATCAATCACACGACACAAGGAGTTTTTACGTGGAAAACCCTCAAAAGAGGTAAAAAACCACGAGACCTAGTCCAGATCAACAATTCACTATCTCAGGGAATTGTTACAACCGATCTTAAGCATACACCGCTTGGATCAAACCTTCCTCACTCACGTAGGAGTGGATAAACAATAAGAGAATGGCAAAAGTAGAGCGATCTCATAGATCCCGAGGACGTAGAAGCGCTGAGACGACGGTTGCGCAGAAGAACTCCTCTTCAAGCAACTTCTCCCTTCTACAAGCTTCCTCTTTCTCTCTTTTCTCTTTCTCTCTTCCTCTTTTTCTCTATTTCTCATCTTGGACGTGCAAACCACTCAATGGGATACCCTAATCCCGTTTTGGAACTCCTTAAGTATGAAAACGAAGGAATTAGAGCCCAAATAGGAAACTGTGTATAAGCAGTACGCGCCGGGTCGGCGCCCGGTCACCAAACCGTCGGGCGCCCGGCCAGGCCCGAAAACATCCAGCGAGAAAACATGAAGAAAACACCAATTTTGAGCTCCCGAACCAACATGGTCGGGAGCCCGACCAGGGCACCGGGCGCTCGGCTGATGTGAAAACAGTCCAGCGCCAACACCCATTTTCTGGGCCAATTTCGGTCGCCCGACCATATCTGGTCCTGGCACCCGACCACACCCAGTCGTCACTCTCTCTTCTCTGTGTCCGAGGAGGAAAACCCCATCAAATCTTTCCTTTTCCGACTCAGGAGAAATTCACCTTCTTCAAGTCAGCCAGGTTTCTACAAACCTCAAACTTGCCCTTAAGCAAAGCCTTGGTCATCATGTCTGACCCGTTATCGTCCGTATGGACCTTCTCAAGCTGTAACACCTTCTGTTCCAAAGTATCCTTGATCCAATGATACCGAATCTCTATGTGCTTTGACTTGGGATGCTGACTTGGATTCTTGCTCAAGTGTATAGCACTTTGGCTATCGCAATAGACCACGTGCTCCTCCTGCTTCAAGCTGAGTTCCTGTAGGAACCTCTTCATCCAAAGCATCTCTTTGCATGCTTCTGTGACCGCAATATACTCGGCCTCTGTTGTCGACAATGCTACGACCTTCTGTAGCTTGCTCTACCAAGCGACCGCTCCCCCTACAAACGTGAACATGAACCCCGATGTAAACTTCCTGGAGTCTATGTCACCTACCATATCTGCATCTGTGTAGCCTTCTAGCACAGGTTTTCCATCACCATAGCATAGGCTCAACCTGGATGAGCCTCTCAGATACCACAGTATCCACTTCACCGCTGCCCAATGTTCTTTACCAGGATTGGTAAGATACTGGTTGACAACCGCATATGCTATGTCTGGGCGCGTACACACCATAGCATACATCAAACTTCCTACTGCTGACGCGTAAGGTATCTTCCGCATCTCTTCCACTTCCGTCTTCGTCTTGGGACACTGCTTGTCGCTCAATTTGAAGTGACCATCCAGTGGAGTACTGATCGGTTTCGCTGCATTCATGTTGAACCGCTCTATGACTTTCTCAATGTACCGCTCTTATGACAACCAAAGCTTCTTGCTGCTTCTGTCATGGGTTATCTCCATTCCTAAAATCTGTTTTACCGGGCCCAAGTCTTTCATTGCAAACGACTTGCCCAACTCCTGCTTCAGCCTGTCAATCTTCTTGATGTCTTTTCCCATGATGAGCATATCATCAACGTACAATAGCAGAACTAAGAAATTACCATCTAAGAACTTGCGAATGAACACATAGTGGTCCGACTCCGTTCTGTCATATCCATGCTTCAACATAAACGAGTCGAACTTCTTGTACCATTGCCTAGGAGCTTGCTTCAGCCCATACAAGTTCTTCCTAAGCCTGCACACCATATGTTCTTTGCCCTTGACTTCAAACCCTTCTGGTTGGTGCATGTAGATCTCTTCTTCCAGGTCACCATGGAGAAAGACAGTTTTGACATCTAACTGCTCTATCTCCAGATCCATGCTAGCCGCCAATCCAAGCAACACCCGTATGGATGTCATCTTCACCATTGGTGAGAATATCTCCTCGAAGTCTATCCCTTTTCTCTAACCAAACCCTTTCACCACAAGTCTGGCCTTGTACCTTGTCTGTGAATTCTTCTACTCATTCTTCTTTCTGAATACCCACTTGTTGCTCAGAGCTTTCTTGCCCTTAGGCAATTTCACTATATCATAGGTGTGGTTCTTATGCAAGGATTCCATCTCCTCTTGCATAGCTTTCAACCACTCCTCCTTATGCTCGTCGGTTAGGACCTCAGAATAGTCTTCTGGCTCTCCCCCATCAGTGAGCATAATGTACTCATGCGGTGAGTACTTCTTGGATGGATGTCTATCCCTTGATGTCCTCCTTACCTGTGGCTCAACAGGTGGATTAAGTTGGGGCTGCTCCCCCTGTCCATCTTCTGTAGGGACTTCCTCATCCTCTGCACCTTGCTGTACTCCCCCGTCATCAGGCACCACGGGAGGAGTAATCGGATCCATGTCTTCCAGTTCACCTGAACTGGGTTGAGTCTTCTCTGGCTTTTCAATGTCTTCTATACACTGATCTTCAATGAAAACCACATCTCTGCTCCTGACGAGCTTCTTCTTGGTTGAATCCCACAACCTGTAACCGAACTTTTCATCACCGTACCCTAAGAACACACAATGCCTGATCTTCATATCGAGCTTGGACCTCTCGTCCTTTGGTACGTGAACGGATGCCCTGCATCCAAACACCCTGAGATGACTGTACGGTGGATCACATCCAGTCCACACTTTCTCAGGTACATCTCCATTCAACGGGCCTGATGGAGACCTGTTTGGAAATACACCGCCGTGTGCATTGCTTCCCCCTAGAACATCTTGGGCAACTTTGCATGGGATAATATGCATCTGATTCTCTCTACAATAGTGCGATTCATTCACTCAGCCACACCATTATGCTGGGGGGTCTTGGGAACTGTCTGTTCATGTCGTATACCCAGTGACTTGCAATACTTGTGGAAGCCACCTATGTATTTACCACCATTGTTAGTGCTGATGCACTTCAATGATCTACCTGTCTTTCTCTCGACCATAGCATGAAACAATTTAAACACACCAAAGACCTCGTCCTTATATTTCAAAGCATACACCCAAACCCTCCTAGATGCATCATATATAAAAGTGACAAAATACAATGCCCCACCCAAGGTTTTTGTCCTCATAGAACCACAAACATTAGAATAAACCAAATCTAATGCATAGACTTTATTAATATGAGAAGTAGTTTTAACAAAAGAAACTCTATGTTGTTTCCCAGATAAACAGTCAATACAGGTTTTGAGAGGTATACCGTCATGTCTGGAAGGAGTTGCTTCTTTGCTAGTAGCTAAAGCACTTTTTCACTCATGTGGCTTAGACGCTTGTGCCACACGTCAGTAGCTGGATCTTTCGCTGCGTTCAATCTACCCTTGCATACACTGACACTTGCCTTGTAAAGGGTGCAACACTTCTTTCCTCTGGCAGCAATCAACGAACCCTTGATGAGCTTCCAGCGCCCACCAACAAACCGGCTTTCATAGCCATCATCATCCAGCCTTCCCGTCGACATCAAGTTGAGGCGAAGGTCTGGAATGTGTCTCACATCCCTGAGAACCAATGTGCAGCCCACATCGGTCTTTAAACAAATATCACTGACCCCTACGATTTTCGAAACACCAGAATTTTCCATCTTCACTGTCCCATAGTCACCTGACTTGTAGCTTGTGAATAAATCTCTGCGTGGAGTCGCATAAAATGAGGCTCCCAAGTCTATCACCCAGTCGGTGTCCTGACTCGAAACCGTGAGACAAATATCGTGATCTGCCGAAAGAATAACAACAACGTCACCATCTGAGGCGACCGCAGTAGAATCTGATTCATCTTCTTTCTCCTTTCCTTTACCCTTCTTGTCACTCTTTTTCTTGTGACATTCATGCTTATAGTGGCCCTTCTTGCCACAATTCCAGCATTCAACATCTTTCCTGGCAACTGACTTGCCTCTTGATTTATCTCTGGCCTTTTCGCCCTTTCTGTTCTTTCCTCTCCCCCGATCTTGTGTCACAAGGGCCTCTTGTTGAGCAGGCCCTAGAGACTTCCTCCTTGTCTCCTTGTTGAAGAGACAACTTGTTACCTGATCCATTGATACCTTTTCCTCTGGCGCGGAGTTACTCAGAGACACCACCAATGTCTCCCAACTATCAGGCAATGAGCTAAGTAGTAGCAAAGCCTGAAGTTCATCATCCAGGACCATCTTCATGGTGGAGAGTTGGTTCACAATGCTGCTGACCTCATTCATGTGTTCAGCCACAGAACCACCATCTTTGAACTTGAGATTCACAAGTCGTCTTATCAGGAATATTTTATTGCCGGCTGTCTTCCTCTCATACAGCCCTTGCAATTTCTGCCATAGGCTAGCGGCTGAGGTCTCTATAGACACAGGTGGAAAACCGAATCATCCAATTATTGTCTAATGAACCCCACCGCCTTCCGGTCCACTTTCTTCAAATCATCATCTGACATATCCTTTGTCTTCGCCGATACGCCTAGAATTGGAGCATACAAGTCCTTGCAATAAAGCAAGTCCTCCTAGCCTTCCATATAGTCTAGTTACAACCATTGAGGTTGATCATCCCTAATGAGTCACCTTCCATAATTCAGAACCGATCCCACTCCGTTCAAACAACCTGAACGCTTTAATACCACTTTGTTAGGTGCGTTTCACACAAACCTTCGGATCTCACCCCCCAATACACTAGAATTATGGACTATGATAATGCAATAATCAAGAATAAACATCAATCACACGACACAAGGAGTTTTTACGTGGAAAACCCTCAAAAGAGGTAAAAAACCACGGGACCTAGTCCAGATTAACAATTCACTATCTCAGGGAACTGTTACAACCGATCTCAAGCACACACCGCTTGGATCAAACCTTCCTCACTCACGTAGGAGTGGATAAATAATAAGAGAATGGCAAAAGTAGAGCAATCTCACCGATCCCGGGGACGTAGAAGCACTGAGACGACGGTTCCGCAGAAGAACTCCTCTTCAAGCAACTTCTCCCTTCTACAAGCTTCCTCTTTCTCTCTTCCTCTTTTTCTCTCTTTCTCACCTTGGACGTGCAAATCACTCAATGGAATACCCTAATCCCGTTTTGGAACTCCTTAAGTACGAAAACGGAGGAATTAGAGCCCAAATAGAAAACTGCGTATAAGCAGTCTGCGCCGGGTCGGGCGCTTGACCAGGCCCAAAAACATCCAGCGAGAAAACATGAATAAAACACCAATTTCGGGCGCTTGGACCAACATGGTCGGGCGCCCGGTCACCAAACCGTCGGGCGCCTGGCTGATGTGAAAATAGTCCAGCGCCAACACCCATTTTCTGGGCCAATTTTGGTCTCCCGACCATATATGGTCTGGGCGCCCGACCACACCCAGTCGGCACTCTCTCTCTCTCTCTCTCTCTCTCTCTCTCCTCTGTGTCCAAGGAGGAAAACCCCATCATAAGGCTCATTGTAATGTTTATTTGCCATCCAACCTGTTGATTAAGTCACACAGACGTGAAGGGAAAACACGCACTCACCAATAAAAACTTTTTAAGGTTCACCGCAATGTTTATTTGCCATCCAACCTGTTGATTAAGTCACACATACGTGAAGGGAAAACACAAATAATCGCTTGACCCAAAAACTTTTGTGGTCTCCAAGAAATTTTTATTGGTGGGAATGCAATCCCTTCTGTGTGGTCCACCTGAGACTTGTATATGCCTTATTTTTAGGACCATGCACTAAATTGAGCTAGCAAAACTCATGGACGGCGTGGATATCCATGGGACGATGTCATGAACATACTGTAGCCCACCTAACATACGGCTTGGATACATG
Source organism: Liriodendron chinense (assembly GCA_003013855.2). Lineage (NCBI taxonomy): Eukaryota > Viridiplantae > Streptophyta > Magnoliopsida > Magnoliales > Magnoliaceae > Liriodendron > Liriodendron chinense. The sequence goes on along the minus strand of ML058484.1, from coordinate 5,423,203 downwards.
ACGAATCAGTCCCATCGAATCATGAAGGACTTGTAAAAGATACTTCTTTCTTTGAATAATTGCAACTTTTACACCAAAGTTGACATTTCTCATCAATCATAATATCTCCCTTTGGCGTATGCACGTCGTGGGTGCACGTTAGCCATCAAAGGAGCCACTACCTGCTACTATGGCATGGCACGTGCAAGGCACGTGAGGAGAAGAAAGTAGTTTGCATTTTGGGCCATGATCCACCTCTTATTAGTAGACATGTTTTTGGTAATTTAAGACCATAAAGTAACTTTCGGTTGAATCATTTTTAAATATCCACTAAATAGGTGTTTAGATAGTCAAATTAGTACAATATTTTGGTTGTACATTAAATTGTGGATGATAGTTTGAAAGTTTTAACTTGAAATTTGGGTATGATGTGTATAATTTCTTTATAATGTCTTTATATTTGTTTTTAGCAGTTTGTTTGAATAATGTGGGGCCCAATTTACTGGCTATGTGGACACGACAATGATGAGATGTCAACCTTAAATAATGATGATCCAAGTATTTTACGTAGACAGATTATTAAGCCTAGGTTATATGGGGTGACATCTTAAACATACATGATATGGATTAAGTGATTTTTTTTGTTGTCTTTGAAAACTTGAAATTGGACATAATGATCATTGACCAGGTAGAATTGTGATCTATGGATCTCAAACCCCTGTTAGATGATGACCATCAAAGGTTTCAGGAGAAATATGAGGTCATATCATGATGAAAAATATTATTATCCAGAATGAAGGGACTGACTATCTAGTGTAGAAATTCTATTCAAGGCCGACTTAGTGTCTTTGTGCCTTAGCTATCCTGTATGAGAGTGTTAGTTTGCCATTGATACAAAATCTTCTTTGAACTGATGAGCAATTGCATTAGAGGATGAAGATCAAGCCACTAAGAGATTATTTGGCTACACCATATTAATTTTTTTTTTTTGGTCAGTCATGCAACCCACCCACCCAGTCAGTCATGTAACGCATCCATTGGTACTGTCAGCAACGTGGATTTTCACCACTAATGGGTTTCGAACCCAAGGTCCCTTGTTGAAATTCCGTAGAGTCTACCAACGAAGCAAAGACCCGAACCTTACACCATATTAAAGTTAATGTTGCATTACGATTTGATTAATACTTAAACTTAAGGATGTGTGAGGATCAAGATCTTAATCATTTGTGCTTCAACTATCTTTATGAGAATATTGTGTGGCAATTGAAAATGAGTGTGACTGAGTACAACTATCAAGGTTCGTTGATTCTTGCATAGGCTAGTAAGAGATCTATCATATATTCAACCAACATGAGAATAAGTCTTTGGTGGACAACCATAACGGTGAAATAATTAGATCATAAGTATATGCATTAATAAGATAGGTGATAGATTCTCATTCATATATAAGGATATTTGTGAGAATATATATAATGATAGAGTACCATAAATTTGTGAGAATATATATAATGATAGAGTACCATAAATTATACATCCAAGTAACCTTAAACCCCCACTTTATAAATAAGATTCCATATTACAAGAGTGTATCGTACAAAGAGAGCTCATAGAGAGAGAGAGAGAGAGAGAGAGAGAGAGAGAGAGAGATGCTCATCTTTCCCTCTTCCATTGTTCACATGTACATGGTGGGTCCACCGAGCGTGGATGTGTGTCACCTTTGCCCTATCTTGAAGGTCTGACATAAAGCTTTCATTCTCCCTCCACCCAGAATAAATAAAGGAGATGCCTATGTTGGAGTATTAACATTGATATTCTTCAAGTTTCATCATTGCACATACCGATTCATGTATGATTTAAACCACTTATTATAGGACATATAGCAAAGTGATGTATCGACATGCTCCAGTAATATTCTGGCATCAAGAGAGATGGTTTACATTTAAAAGATAAGATCATGAGACAAATTCATCTATTACTTTTTTAATAGTTTTATCCTATTGTACATTTAACTATTATTATTTTTTTCTTCTACCACCGCTTTAGCAGTCACATATCAATGGTACCTAATAGAAGTTATTTTTTAGGCATAAGCCGCCCATACTAGGTCTTCTATATGCAGGGATTTGATTTGTACATCGTTGTGCTACGTGTCATGTGGAGAGATAGCTCTACCATATTATGTTTCTTCTACCTCCATGACATCCTAATCATTTTCAAATCACCTAAATATTATTATATTTAGTTTAAAATTATTTCTTTATTACAAGTCTATTTCATGCAACATGCAAAAATTCTTAATTACAGTTTTATATAATTGAGAAATAACCAATTCTTGTTGTAACAATTTTTTTATTATATTTTTTTATGTTTTATTGACTGTCTAGATGCCTACTTTGTGAGGCCATTATGATAGATCATTCAAATTAATGATTTGGACCGTCCATTACGTGGGGCCACATTTGATTGCTCATCTATTTTGAAAAGTTACTTGATCAAATGGTCCCTACCATGGGCTATTTCTTTGGATAAATGATATTTCATAGATATTGATGATAATGATTTGATTATTAGTTTGGACCATCCATTATATGGGTCTACCTTTGATTAACTATTCTCCCAAAAGATTGCTTTTATTGGTTAATCCTAACTAACCAATTAATGACTCTTAAAATGGATGGTTCATATGGGTTATAATAGAGAACGTATAATCATTTGATCTTGGATTCACCCCGACGGTCCACTTTTAATGGCCGGACTCTATTAAAAGTCCATCTTTGATTACTTGTTCCTTTTAAGAGTCATTTTGATTGGATCCCAGTCATCTAATCAATGGGTAAGACAAAGGACTAACCATATTAATTATAATATAGAAGGTACGTCATTGATTTTAAATACATAATATGGGCCTACCTTTAAGTGACTATAGCTCTTGACAAATAACTTCGATTGGATAATCCTAATTATCCATCAATGACTAGTAAAATGGATGGTTCATGTTGATTGTAATAAAGGTCCAATCGTTGACATAGTATGTCCATAATGCGAGGACTAATTTTGATTGCTTTTTTCAAAAGTCACTTTGATGGTCTTGGTGATTTAATCGATGATGGGAAGATCGGCAATCCACGTTAATTATAATAGAGAAGATTTAATCATTGACTTAGATGGTCCATCAAATGGCCCATCTTATTGCCCATCTGTAGAGAGAGAGAGAGAGAGAGAGAGAGAGAGAGGGGGGGGGGGGGGGGGGGGGGGGGGGTTCAAATCGTAATAATGGATGTAATTTATAAAACTAAGGATTAGCTTATCACATGATTTGTACAGTGTTTGGTATGCCGATAGATGTGACTATAACTTTATTTTATCCTATTCTTTATAGGCATAATTTAAGCCACCATACAATAGTGGCTAAGAAAGTGGATTCGGCTTTTTAAATAAAAAAAATGAGAAGTTCGATGGTCCATTACTCTCAACGGGCAGGGAAAGAAAAATATTTCAAATGGTGTTGTCTTGTGCAATGGACAACATGCATGTAATCAATCTACCTCATCCATCAGCTAGAGTATAATTCAAACATACAATTTACTATCAAGTGAGTTCCGGATGTAATTAAAGAAAAATTTTAACTAATCGTGTTTCTCTCATAGAAATGTGATGTTATTGAATGATGAACCAACATTATTTTTAGTCTAATGCATACCATCATCTAGTGGTAGGAACTAGACCCCTTATGTTAGTAGTTGTCATGCAACCCCGCACTATATCAGAACCTTCAATTTTTCTCCATCATGTTAATATAATTTATTCAATTATTTTTAAAATAAATATATATATATATATATATATATATATATATATTGTCATTAATACATGACATATGTTAATTTATGTTATTCGAACATGAGATAACACTATTTAAATAGGATTATAGGGATAGTTAGTGCCACAACAAAAAATAAAATAAATGCATATAAAGATTTTTGTATTGTATTTACTGTTTTTTCTCATTAATTTTTCTACATGCTTGTTTCCATGAATAACTTATGTTTGAAATTATTTTGCTTGAGCCAATCAACCCCTTAGACAAGATAAGACGACTTGTCATAAAACACCCATGACAAGTCTATAACCATCATTTTCACCATTCTTTATAGTCATCGGCGTCATTATTATCATCAACATCATGATAATTTTATCAACACCATATTGTGAGATGTTGACGTTCATGAGAGATTCAAAACACCTACCAAAAGAAAAGATCTTTTATACTCTAGCCGTGTTTAATGGTTCACACCTACACTCATTGATTATACATGTGGCATCCATGTAAGTCTAGTTAAATTGTCCAAATCACAGGCCTACTTTAGATGGGTTATATGCATCGAATTACATCGAGTGGATATTCTAGCTGATTAATCGAATGACATCTAGTGGATAACAAAAAATAGAAACAATCAATTACCCTAATTCAAACAAATGTCCATAAATCATAATTTAAAATTGTTCAATCAACCTAATTTTAGGGTTATAATTTATTTATAGTCGGTCATACGATTTGGGCAGTTAATTCTGAGTTAATGTATGGTAAGTGCACAATTTTGTAGTGCATGTGTATCAACCATCATACTATGACAGAGTATCAGATTGCTTGTTTATTTAGAAATATCTTTATACTATGACAGGTCATGCAAGATGTTCAAATGTCTTTATATTATTAGAATCAAATAGCCATTGAACAAGTCATTTCATGGAGATGTCATTTTCAAATTACATCAAATTTTAAAATGAAAAAAAATAAATTTCACAAATCTTCTAATATCATTTTAATAAAGGAGGTATTATGCAATGTTATAGCCAAACTTGTGTATGGTATACTCTGAGTTTCAAAATTAAATAAGTGGGGCCCATAGTTCAATGATTTAAGAGTGGTACGACGGGACCTACCATAGATGATCCATGCACAAAAAATCTTATCACGCTGATTTGAAGATCCCATGCAAAAAAAATCTTAAAACATTTGACGTTTTATTAGTTGAATGGAACCATTAGTATATGTTCCTTCTTAATTGTTGCTTTAGTCTAAATGAAGCTATGGCTTTTGATAGAGTTGAATGATATTAAGGATTGAAAAAAAAATTGTCGTCCATTTAAAGGTTTTAATTTTTTTCATTTATAATATTTTTTTCCACAAGGTGATGCGTATAATTTTAATGGTTTCAATGAGGCATCATATATGCAAACGGAAACTCCGAAAGGCGTGGTACAATCTATCAACCAAAGCATAGTATGATATCGTTTAATAAAATGTTTTTTCACATGTTCTACGAGGATTATCAATATCATTGTCATCATCATATCTACTATGAATGACGAGGGAAGAAGACCATAAGGATTCATAAATAGTTATATTTTGAGATTTTTTGGTAAAATTCTTTAGAAATTTGAATTTACCATATAAAACTTTCATGAATTAAAAAGTTTAGCGTGGTGCTTTTTTATAAAAGAAATTATTAAAATGCTAGCTTTTATTTTTTGAAAAATGCTCAAATACTTTAGCAACATTATCAGTTATAGTGCTCCTAGTTGCATGGGTTCACTTGGACAATCCAATCAATGAATCTTAATTGTTCATTAAGTTAAGAAAACATCTCATGCCTTATCGTATAAAAATAACACTCATGAAATGATATAATACATCATTTTGCTGTTTTTTTAAACCCAGATGACCACACTTTTCCCAAGCAATGGATGAGATTGTTATGTTGCCTAACAAAAATAATTATTTAGAATTAAAAGCAATCCATGATGGTCTTTGAAAAATATATAGACCAATTTGTTAACTTTTGTGCAAATAATCTTGATCGTGAAAAATGCTTGTATGTGTGATGCTTGTATTAGAACATGTGAAAAACGCATTGTACCTAATGAACAATCCAGATTAATAGATTGGGCTCTCTAAGGGCATTCTTCACAATACTTTCATAAGTGTGTGTATTGACAAAAAAAAAAATTTAGTTTAGTAAGTAAATTTTCAAAAGTAATTAACACTCAATTTTTTTTCCTTATTAACTTTCTATTTTTCTACTCTCTTTTTTCACATAGACAAGTTATATCGAAGGTGGCCTTGCATTGTGGACAACTCATATTGAAGGTAGGGCCTACACGATGCATGGTTCATATCGAAGATGGGCACCACATGATGGGCATTGAACACTTAAGGTGGGCCCCACATGATGGATAATTAACATTGATGGTGGGCTTGTATTTTGGATGACCCACGTAAACGTGGATCCCACATAATGGGCAGTGCCATTAAAGGTTGGCCCCAATGATGAATGACCCACATCCAAGGTGAACCCCACATAACAGATGACCCAAATTGAAGTGGGGCCCACAAGATAGATGGTCCACATCAAAGGTGGGCTCTATAAGATGGGTAGTGGACATTAAAGGTGGGCCCCACATGTTCGATGGCCCCACATCAAGGTGGACCCTACATAATTAGTAGCACACAACAAAGGTTACCCCCTAATGATGAATGACCCACATCTAAGGTGAGCTAAGCATGATAGACGCCCAACATTGAAGGTGGGGCCCACAAGATGGACGATCCATATCAAAGGTGGGTTACCCAAGATGGGCAGTGGACATTGAAGGCAGCTCCACATGATGGATGACTCATATCAAGGTGGGCCCCACCTAATGAATGGTCCACATTAAAGGCTAGTGCCCAATGATGAATAGCCCACATCCATGGTGGCCCCGCATGATGGGCGAGCCACATCAAATGTAGGGTCCACATCAAAGGTGGGCTTCACATGATAGGTGGTGAATATTAAAGGTTGGCCCTACATGATGGATAATAACATTAATAGTGGGCCTCACATGATAGATGACCCATATCAATGTGGGCCCACATGAGGACATTTCTCACATTAAAGGTCAACCCCTAATGATGAATGACCCACTGTTAAAGCTGAATTTTGACCAAGGCATGCGAAATTCGTTTGGGTTTGCTCGATTCAGGAGAATCGTGGGATGCGTAAGCATTCACGAATAACATGAACATGTATGCTATAGAAAAAGCGTAAAGATGATCTTTATTTCAGAGATTCCAAGTTTTTTTAAATTTCTGGCCGTGATCTGGCACAAGCTGTTAATTACATTGGATCGTCAATAACTCCTCATTGAAAAGCAAATACTATCTTGTTGGAGAATGTGCCGATAGTGTGTATGTGTTCTGGACCCCAGAGGGTAAGCTTGTATGTTTATGTGAATACAACTGTACTGCCGGCGGACTAAATGTACATGTCTCATGTAATTTTGAGTTTGGGTCCAGCGCATGCTATAATAGTAAGAATGGTCCTACACATGGTCATGAGCAGGGCTTTGCCGTTATTTTTAAATGTAGGGTTTCGAAGTCCTGCGCATGGTCATGCGCTAACATTCCGAGTCCAGCGTATGGGGTGCCACTAGGTGAAATGGGCCCTTTGTCCGTCAATTTTGGTCCGTTCGTAGGGGTCTGTGCATGATCATGCGCAAGGTTTTTCTCTTGCGCGCACGCCCAAGCACCCGATTCTTACTCAGCCTTGATTTAGGTAGAGGATCTCCGCGCATGGCCATGCGCGGGACCAGGCGATAGGCCCACTTTGTGATTAGCCTATTTCTAGAACCCCTTTGTTGACATGACTACATGCATTGGAACTGTGGGACCTTGCGCATGGCCATGTGTTAGCTATTTTTCCTTTCTGGGATACTTCATTTTCAGTTGTTCTGTGTTGGTAGGTCCGGTTCCGGCGCATGTGCATGTGCTGGGCTCTATTTTGCCTTGATTTTCATGTTTATAGTATGTTTTACTATTTTCTCCTGCTACTTTTTGGACCTTAACACACACATCCAAGGCGGGCCCTATATAATGGACAACCCACTTTGAAGGTGGGCCCTCCATGATGGACAATGCACATTAAAGGTGGGCCCCCACATGATGAACAACCCACATCAAATGTCAGACATGTGGACAACCCACATCCAAGGTGGTCCCACATGATGGATAACCCACACTAAAGGTGGGCCTTACTAAGTGGATGGTCCACATTGAAGGTAGGCCCTACATAATGGATGGCTCACATTGAAGACAAGGGCAATGTGGGACCAACCTAATGAACGGTCCACATCAAAAGGATAGCTCCATATGATGGACGATGGAGATTAGGAGTGGACTAAACAAACTCGAGGGATTACTTAGGTAATGTTGGAAACCAAACACACACACACACACACACACACACACACTTTACCTTTTTTTTTTAATAAGTATGTTGTTTACCAAATATGCTTATCTGGTGAATAAGTAGAAACTAAGATAAGCTACTTGAGTATAAGTAGATTATGTAAAGTAACTTATAATCCAAATAAACCATAAATGTACTAATAAACTAGGAGCACTATAAGTTATAAATCTTGCCGTGAGCATTTCTCTTTATTTTCTTTTCTTTGAAAAATGGTGAATTTGAGAATTGTTGGGCCCATGCTGTATGTGTATAAAATTCATCCCATCTAATAAATGCACCCCACCGTGAATTCAGATGACTGTAGCGATAAATTTAGGATGTAAATGACTTTGACGATTATTTCATTGAGTATATATATATATATATATATATATATATATATATATATATATTGAGAGAGAGAGAGAGAGAGAGAGAGAGAGAGAGAGAGAGCATATTTTTAAAGATATGTATGTATGTATATAAATATATCATAATGTACATAAGTATATACAATAACTATTCGAAAATATAGAACGAAATGTGCAGTTTTCACATACATATGTATCCAGTCATTAATAAGCAAATTCAAATATAAGGTGGGCCTCATCATAAAAACAATATACACCACCCAAAAACATTCTAATTTATGTTAGCTTATTTGATGATTCAATCGGTTAGATTTCTTTTACTCCTGGTAATCATAATGGTGGGTGCATATGTTAGTCGGGTTAAATGTTATACACATACCATATGGACCTCACAATTCTTAACTTTATCATATTTTAAAGAAATATAAATAAATAACGTGTTTTAGTAATTTTATCCATCGAAAAATGGTGCCGAGAAATTCAATTCGTGAAGGCACCACTTGGTAAAACTTATATCTCAAGGAATTTTAGGGTAACATACTTTCATTTTTTAAATAGTAAAAAAATATGCATTAATGGGTATGAATTTTTTTTTAAAATAAAGGAAATGGCATTTAGATAATTTAAATAAATAAAAAAAATTTTAAACTATGCTAGTTGACAGTCTACAAGAAGAACTTTGATTTTTTAAAAGAATATAATGATACCAAGGCATTAAGAAATTAAACATGTGACGTATAACGGAGAAAAAATAAAATGTACAAATTATTAGTCCTTCAAACTGATGCTTCGTATGTGCACTAAAGTTCATTCACTTTCAGTTTAATGTAATTTAGCTTTCCTTTTTCATTCACCAATTTCCTCTTATTAGGACATTATTATTAGTTGTAGGTATAGTTAACTCACATGTTGTGTTGTCACGCCCCGAAAATCAAGTGTTGGGCAGTCTGCGGCTCCCGACTCTTCCGATGTGACTGTATTTTGCGGAAGTATAGTTTAATAACACAAATCGATGACATCAACTCATAAATAGAGATTTAAGCTAAACAGTGTATAATTCAGTTTGAATTCAAAGTGTAAATATATACAATAATCCACACAATCAAGGAGTTCACTCAGCTGGAGCTCAATTTTATACATGTACAATGAAGTCTTTAAGAATATCGACCCAAGACGTCCAATTCAAGGCATAAAATGAAACGCATGACATAAGTAAGCCAACAGGTCCTGCATCTCATGCATCAAGTGACAGCAACTCCTGCATCAAAATAACTGGTTAGTGTTTTAAAACACCCCCCAGGTGGGAGTGAGTAATCATACTCAGTGTTACCGTTCCCTAAGTTAAACATGTTATCAACACAATCAAATACAAGTAATGAAGCATAATAAATGGTGGCGCTCTCACACCTACCACCCCAGCATCAATAGATAACATAACTTCACAATCAAGTTCATATTCTAGTTGAATAATGCATGCAACCATGATATGCAAATGTTATGTTCCAAAAAAATAAACGGTGGGGTTATCACCCAGCAGCAGCATCAGATTAATACACGTGAAAATGTGATGCATGTATGTTTACCAAGTATTTATTTAATCCCGTATTCAATTAGCAGTATTGGCGAAACCAGAATACCTCAATTTTATCAAGAGTCTACTAAACAGTAACACAACCGATAGGAACATGACCGAACACTGGACAATGGCCTTATTAAACACTGCACAATGCCAGGTCGGGGCCCACCGTCAGGCCAGGGCGTCCTATGCCTGGCTCCAAGAATCCCAATTTGGGTCCGTCACCCAACATAACTGAATAATGAATCAAATGGTAAGGGTCTCGATGCCCTAGAATGTCATATGCATGGTAATGGGTCGTCACCCAAGATCAATGATGGTAGGCTCATCACCTAGCGTCGGTGCTCAAGACTCTCGATAAGACCATCAGGATCAATACCGGTCAAAGACCGCACAAGCACAGTTACCCATATACCATGCCTGGCCCATGAGTTTCAGTATGTAGGATTCAATGCTTAAGGCTATTGGAGGGCTCATCACCCACACCAGCCAAAGACAGCACAAACACAGTTACCCATATTCCATGTCTGGCTTATGAGACTTGATACGTACATTTATAAGTGACTGCGTAACAATGGTAATTGTGGTATTCGAGATTCTACAGAATATGTAACAATGATCAAACAAATATGATTAACCCTGAAATTGGCTGATTTTGTAGGCCGAGCGAAATATCAAACAAACCAGCGTAGCTAGGGTCGGTCGATCATGTTACTCCCAAGTCGACCAAACAAGTCCGTGACGGCCAAACCCAAGTAGGCAGTCTATAAATTGTGATTTTCAGAGATTAATCCCAATCATGTTAATTAAATATTGTACTAAGAATGTTGTGAGAAGAATAGAACATCATAGCATTCATTGTCTCAATCAGGCATAGAACCAAATAGTTGATATGCGATATACTTCATTTCATATATGGGTGTAAAATCAAACACTTAGCGTGCTATTGCAGGCCAACTCATCAAATTCACAATCAGGCACTATCCTGGGTGGATGGTAATCCACTTACTCAAGCATATGTGAACTTCTGTTCACTCAGGAATTTCATCAAACACTTGATATGCACAACACATCAAATCTCATATTTTTTATAAAATCGATTTAAATAGGCAATTAATCCACACATCGAAGTAAGCATGTAATTAATTAACACATACAGAAGATCAATCATCAACATAAATCATTCGGCACTTAACTTTGAATGGAATTCAAGAAAAACTCAATTTTCACTATTTGGAACCCTCATGGGCTGATAATAGCCAACTTAAAAGAATAGTCCTCACCTGATTGATGAATTCACGAGCTAGGAATGAATATTCCTCAAGGATTTGGAGAAAATTTAGCTAGAACACCTAAATTCGACAAAAACCCTAATTAGAAATGAGAATTCATAATGAAACTTCCTAATTTTTACAATAGGAGAGGTATCTTACCTCAAGGCACGGCCCGCCTACGACCGGTTGAAGGAATGGTGAAAGAGTAAAAGGGTTTGAGCAAACCCTAGAAGAAAACCCAAGCAAAAACCCTCAAATTCCATTTGAAATGGAATTCTCAAATGGGCTTGGTATTTATAGTTCCAGATGGTCCAAGGTTAAGGTGAGTCACACAACTCACCATTTCTGGTCTTGATCTAAGTTGTGCAGTTCGGGATTGGGTGTCGGGTATCTGATATAGGGGAAAGGTGAAGCCCACTAAGGCAATCGATTCCGCGTAGATTCGTGATCAACGGCCCACTAACGAACGATCTATAACTGTTGTAAGTTTTCGGGACACCAATTGGATGATTTAGAGAACATAGTTTAGTGAATCCTTTCACTAGGTTGTAGTGGGCGTAGCTAGGTATATGATGTGATATACGGGGTGCATTTATTTGCAGGTTAAGGGCGGTTAATCTCATTTGTATGGTTTTATATGTCAAAAGGGCTATTTTGTCAAATCGATTTCTAAACTCAAGATAATCGAGATTTTATTCATTGATTATGGTAGTCTAAGGAGGATCTGCATTGTGAGTCAGTTATATAGGTTAATCCATTGTAATTTCAGTAAATCATAGATTGAGATTCATTAATTAACGGATCGGATGTAGGATTAGACAATTAAAAAGAAATCCGTAGCTATCCATGATATCTAACAAATAATGTACGGTTAGATGGATGTGTTTAAATGTCTTATGAGGTTTTGATTGAATTGGATCGTTCAAACTAGGGTTTCATGTACAAATCTTATAGATTCTTGGTTTTAAATCAGTCATATGCATTCTCATTTGAGAATTAAAACAGAAAATTTTCTAAAGGCGCTCAAGTAATTTCAAGGCTCGAGGATTGAAATTTTCAGGGCGTTACATGTGTAGTGTTACATGCGTTTCTTCACGTTCCATTATGAGTGTAGTTCTAATCTCAACCGTTGTGGGTGTAATTCACTAAATTATTATATAGTATTACGTATGTGTATTTAAATAACTTTTGCATGTCAATAGTCGTTTGGTGGCTAGAAGGTTGTCGAGTTTGAATGACCTATTATTTAAGAGGAGATCCAAAAGATAACGAAAGCTCAATTCATAAACATGCATTAATTAAAGATATGATATCCCACCACACCATATTTGAAGGTGAGTTTTGGCCCATCTTCTTCATATATGTTTCTAGTTAGACATGATTTATATACATGTACTAGCTTGAGCAAGAATGTTAGAGTAGACATTATGTATGTACAATTGTATGTATACAGTTGTACATACTATAGATAGATATTTGAGTGGATTCATGTATGTATGTATATATATATATATATATATATATATATATATATATATATATATATATAGAGAGAGAGAGAGAGAGAGAGAGAGAGAGAGAGAGAGAGAGAGAGAGAGAGAGACCCTGATGTACAGTGGTGCCAAAACTTTGTGAGGCCCACCATAATATAGTTGTACATCACTGATCCACATCATGGTAAGGCCCACACAGCTCGACCTCATAGTACCATTCCCCCCCCCCCCCCCCCCCCCCCCCCCCCACACACACACACACACACACATATATATTCTACGGTATTAATGTGTAGTTGTATGAAGTGGGCCCCACAATGATGTTTAAGTGAAATCTACTCCGATCATCAAGTGAGTCCCCTCATTTTATCCATACAGCTCAAAAATCAGTTGGTTTGTTAGCTTATATGGGTCATTCGAGAATAAATAGTTTGGGAGAGAGACGCCAACCCTTGAACCAGCTAGAGGTAATATGTCTACGCTTGGTTTTTTTTTTTTTTTTTTTTTTTTTTAATGCACTATCATGATGATTATATGAAATCCACTCCAACTGTTACATGAGAAACTAAAATTTAGAATGAGAGCCCAAAACTCAGCCCTACCCGTGATTCAAGTAAGCCACACCAAGAAAACAATTTGGAGGGTAAGTGCCTTCCTGTACATTATTTCTAATGGGTCCATTTGAATTATGGCTGGTGCTAATTTTTTCAACGAAGGCCTAAAACCAAGTCACTCACCCAATGGTCGAAGTCGAATTTGGAAATAAATGACAGTGGGCCATCCAAAACTGACAACCCTGCTACATTAAATTTACCTTAAGTAACATGACTGGAGTCCCTATTGTAATGAGGCGCTCATTGCCCTTTACGGTAGTATTATTGTGAGACCCACTTTAATATTTTTGTTTTATCCACACCGTCCATTCGTTCTTCGATATCATTGTAAGGCATGAGTCCAAAATTGAAGCATATCTAAAGCTCAAGTGGACCATACCAAGAAAACGGTGCGGATAATGACATCCACCATTGAAACCTTCTTAAGGCCTACAATGATGTTTATTTGTTATCCAACCTGTTAATAAGGTCATATAAACCTGAATTAATAGAAAAAAACAAATATAAGCTTGAACTAGCACTTCTGTTACCCTAAGGAGTTTTGAACGATACTTGTTTAATTCTTACTGTTTCCTGTGGTATGGTCCACTTAAGTTATGGGTATAATTCAATTTTGGACTTATAACCTAAAATGAGTAAGAGAAACTGATGGACAGCATGGATAAAACACATACATTATGGTGGGCCTCACATAGTTTTGGCACCACTGTAAGGGTGGTGATACCCTTAATACAAGTTGACTAGGCGTTACCTAAATTGTAGCAAAGGGGTCGTCCAATTGAGATGGGCCCACCATCATATATGTTTGAAAGCCACTCCAATCATTAAAACTCACACTAAAAGTTAGGCCCAAAGCCCAAAAATCAGTCCTATCCATGATTTGAGTGGGCCACACAAAGGGAAACAATTTGGAGAGTGAGCATCCTCTTAACACTGTGTGGCTCACCTGAATCATGGATATGGTTGATTTTTGAACCCTGTGCCTAACGTGGGCTAATGCATTCAGTGTACGGAATAAAATTGACGTACACATCATGGTGGGGCCCACCTGCACCAAAAATCAGGTCGATCCATGTCTTAATTGGGCCACACCATGGACAAATGTTGACAATGGTTACCCATCCATTGAAACCTTCATGACCATTTTTTGGGCCCACTGAGATGTGGTTCAAACATCCAGGCCATTCGTTGTGCGTGTCCCACTTGGATATGGGGTCACACCATGTTTCAGCCGTATCCAAAACACAGGTGGGCCCCACCAAGTGCTTTTATATGTTTTTACACTGTTTTAAATGCCGTGAGCCACCTGAGTTTCATATATGGCTGATTTTTGGGATATCCCGTAACCTAGAGGGGACCCACCAAATGCACGGTGTAGATGGCTTATACACATCATGGTGGGGCCCACACAACTTAACCTCATGGGAAGCTCTATGATGCACGGTGTGAAGATGACTCCCACAATTAAAATCATCCAAATTGTGTGTGGGGTCCGTTGTGGTGTATATATGCCATCGAATCCTCTCATTTGATGTGCCACACCAAGAAGATGAATGAATTCCTAAAAAATAATGACATTCTAAGACACATGTGGGCCACACCACATGAATTTAAAAGTTTTAGGCATTCTTTTACACCATTCCTTATGGTGTGGACCCCCTAAGCCTTGGATTAGATTAGTTTTTAGGATCCATGGTGAGCATATGACAGCATCTCTAATGAGTAGGGTGAATCAGACGTATGTTTGTTCTATGAGGGTTCGTCACAAGTAAAACTAGCAGAATTAAAAGTTATTCCTTCGTAATAAATGCTCTCCAACTCTATATATTTATGATTTCAAACTAACATTATTGAATTTTTGGTGGGGATTGAGTGACCTTGCTATAGACAAAAGATCTTGTCAAGGGCTTTGTGGGGCGCACCATGATCTATATGTCCTATCCATGCTCTCTATCATTTTGACAAATCATTTTAAGTCATGAGCCCATAAAAGAGGCAGATGGAAGGCTTGAGTGGACCACATCACTGGATGGAAGCGGCAATGACAATGACGTTTGCTGTTTAAGCCTTCTTAGGCCCACTGTTATGTTTAAACTGGTCTATCAAAATAGAAGTACGGTATGGATAAAACACATACATCAAAGTGGACTCCACAGAGCCCTTACTAGGATCGTCTGTCTCTAGCTACGTCCTAGTGGGGGGTAGTACCCAATCTGCACCGTTAATTCAAATCCAAATACAAATCTATGAATTTAACAAATTAATGGGTTTATCAAATTCATTTTCTCATTTCCCTGATGCCAAACAATCCTACTTTCAGCAATATGTGCCTGCTTTTTAGGTAGAGAAAACCTTTAATTCTCTGGCCCCTGTGACAGTTGATACACAGGCGTGAAGAAATTGTACACTTAGAATCTCTATCATGCACTCGAATATCACTCTATCAAATTCTCCAAAGATAAAGAACCCCAAATTAAAAAAAGAAAAAGAAAATACAGTTGAAATAAGAACTTTTATTTATTTTATTGGGAGACCTTTGATCTCCACCGTTCATCACAATTCAAACCCTTACGGGAACAACATTCACAACGGTAAAAAAACTATTACAAGTGGGCCACTTGTGGCACTTTCCAATCCTTTTCATCCTATTTATAACTAAAAACGACTCCTACCCAACACCAACTATCAACTCGCACGATATTCAGAAATGACAAAAATGCCCTCTCCATATCTTCCAATGACAAAGCATATATATACCTTTTCTGTCCCTTCAAATTGACAAATATACCCCTACATTTTTTTCTTTTTCCTTTTCAATTTTATTATTATTTCTTTTAAATTGAGGTTTAATAATGTCATTTTGACAAAAATAATAAAGGGGCATGCCGGTCATTTTGAGAAATGAATGGTAGGACATGTTTGTCATTGTGAGAAATGGCACATGGGCAGATCTGTCTTTCCCTCCAATTAACTATAATTTGATATCTTCAGCTTGCAGTGACACCTTGTGTGTCACATCGCCGATATGCAGACTGTGTTCGCCGACCGGAATCCTCCGAATTCCATCCCGATCGACGACGCTGAGGTGCTTGCACACATGGACATTGAGTGACACCCGTGCCTGCGACCGGGCCGCTACGTGCACCTTCTGAAAAGCGACGAGCTGTTTACGTGGGGCCCAGCGGCCCGCCGGAGGGACCGAGAAGATAAGTACTGTGTGGGACCCATCCATCGCGCCGGTGTTCTTAACATCTACATGTAGATCAAGCGATAGCCCGTCGCAACTAGCGTGTGTGACCCTGATCGCCTGGCCCTTGACTGTGGAATTGTGAAATGAGGCGTGCAGGCTGCCGAGCGGTATCGACACCGTCGTCGGGGCGTGAGCGAGGCTATGGACGAACGAGGTGTAGGTTAGGCCGTAGCCGAATGGGTAGACGACATTGCCGTGGTAGAACCTGTAAGTCCGACCGGGGTAGCCCTTCGATGGGTCGGATCGCATGGCCATGTTCGTCATTGGCACCTTGGCTACGTATTCCTGTGGGTACCATGTCACCGGCAACTTACCCCCTGCATGCACATGATGGTGCTTAGGTAAGGGTATTTACGTCATTTAAAAAGTTTCAAGGGTGTTTTAGTAATTCCAATCATAGTTGTAAAACTTGCTGACTCGACTCAAAACTCAGCCGAGTCGAGTCAACTCAACTCGCTGTGATTTCGAGCCGAGTCATTCGGAAACTGGGTTTTAAGACACGGAGAGGCCCATCTGAGTAGACTGGTTTTGAAAGTAAAGAAGTGTGATGTACCTGGATTGAATGCTCCGAAAATGACGTCGGCGATTGCTGTCCCACCGGCCTGGCCTGGGTAGCCGGCCCAAAGGATGGTGGCGATCTTGGGATCGTTCTTCGCGAAGGACACATCGACGGGCCCACCACACATGAGGACCAAAATGGTTGGGCCCCTGGATGCCTTGGACACTCTAGATATTAGCTCTTGTTGGCGCCCAGGGAGGAGGACCGATTCCCTGTCTACGAACTCGGCCTCTATCGACTGGTCGAGCCCCATGATGAGTACTGTGGCATCGGCGCTGTGGGCCGCACGTTCTGCGGCCACAAATAGCCCATCATCGCTGCAGGCCACGTTGCGACACCCGACTTGATGGACGGTCCTTACGTATCTACCAATCCCTTGGTGAGGTGTTGTGTAACCGCATGGAACACCTACGTAATACAAAAGTTTGGATGAAAGATGGTAAAATGTAATGGGCCCGGGCCAATCTGGGTCCATTTTAATGGATGGGCCTGTGATCTAACCATTCAATTGGTGGACTGCACCGTTGATTAGACAACCCAAATCTCGATATTACCCCTCTGATGGGAGGATTTTCACCATTTGTAAGCCACCCACTGGAGATGGGCTGTTGCAATTACATGGTGGCCCATTGTATCAAAGGCTTAGATTATCGCGTCAAGGTAAGTTTGGGCCCACATTTTGAAGAGAGGGCTGGGTCTATTTGAGACATTGGGGTCCACCCAGATATCAAAGGTCCCAAAAATCTCATCTGATTGGAGAATTCATATGATCAACAGGTTTTGATCATTCAAAGCAAATTGCCAACTCAGGATCATCCAATCGCGGTGATCTGGTTGGCCACTCAAGGTGGGCCATCAAGATGGGCCCACAAACATAATGCAGTGCAGAAGGTATGACTTACCGGCATAATTCCCAATCATGGTAACGGTAGCGTCAGAATTGGGTCCAATAACGGCGACGGTACGGAAATGGGCCGGCGATAGAGGCAGCGTGCGGCCCAGATTCTTCAAGAGGACAATGCCCTGTCGGGCAGCTTCAAGGGCCAGCTGTTGGTGGGCCGGGGTGCAGACATCGGCGGGCCCAAGGCGTCCAAAGGTCTGAGCCGATGGTTCACCGTCGAACATTCCGAGCCGCATCTGGACCGTAATTGTATTAGCAAGGGCACTGTCAATCTCAACCACCTTCAGCATTCCCACACGTACGGCTTCCTCCGTGTGTAGGGCTAGGAAGGGCCCACAGTTCAAATCTAGACCTGAAGATGACCAAAACAACCTTGAGATTGATAAATCGATACGTTACCCGGTGGGCGAGGATTCCACATGTAGACCTTTTGGGCTTGTACTTGACTTTCAGGCCCATGATTTGCTTTTGGGCCTGATTTCAGGCTCTGAAAAAAGTGTGGGAGTACTCACCTGCTTTGATGGTGGCCGCTGCGGCTTCTTCTGGCGTTGACGTGTAGTGTTGCGTGTCGTAAAGAACGCCCACCGAGTCACAGTCCGAGACTATGTATCTAAAAGGCCACAAAAATAAGTGTATATCAGGGCATAGCACTTGGGCTGGCAATAGCAAAGATCAGGACCATTGGACGAGTGGGCCAGATCCAAGATGAGAAGGGCTTTGACCCAATTAAAGCGTATGTTGGGCTATAGCCCGCGCACCTAGCTACATACCCGTTCATCGGCCCAGTCAACTCAGACTCGGTCCGACCTGATCCAGTGGGACACTACGAATCACCTGGCTGATTCACACTAACTCGGTTGAGTTCCGACTCAGTGTGAGTCCATATGAGACAGTTCGAGTCACTCAGTCATTTAACCATGATATGTAGGGTTGTCAATGGGCCGGTCTGGGACCTGAATTGAGGATCGTCCAAGCCCAGGGCACATAATAAATCTGAAGCCTAGGCCGGGTCCAGGTCATTGGTGGACTAAAACCAGCAAGCCTGAACCCGGCCCAGTTCTGCAGTGAGACAAAACCAACAAGCCCGAGCCCGGACCATGACGATCACGCACAGCTGATATGACAAAAATCCCCTGAGACCCACATTAGGCCAGGCCGACGGTGACCAAAGTGCCTGATGGCCCGATGGATAATACAGGCCCACTGATGGGTTGCGTATAAATGGGCCTGATTTTTAGGCCCAGTAAATAAATGGGTACAAACACGCCCGATCTGGCCCATTGCCTCTGATGGTCCTACACACACACGTCGTCGGAATCTGACACACCAGCGATGAAAGATGACTCACCCATTGAGGCCCCATTCACCACGGATGGTGTTTCGGAGGAGATTCTGGTCAGCGCAGGTCGGGACGCCGTTCACCTGATTATATGAACACATGACGCTTGCCACCTTTCCGTCCTCGACACATGCCTTGAATGGCACATTGTACGTGTCCGCCAGGTCTTGCTTGCTAACCTGTCACGTGTGCATTATCACAAGTGTGAGGACACGTGTGCAAGTAAGTGATGCATGAACACATGAGGCCGTGACTATGTGTTGTATCCACGCCGTCCATCCATTTTTCCAGCTCATTTTAGGACATGTGCCCAAAAATGAAGCAGATTCAAATCTCAAGTGGACCATAACAAAGGAAAACAGTTGTGAATGAATGCCCGCCATTAAAAACTTCCTAGGGTCCACCGTAATGTTTATTTTCCATCCAACCTGTTGATAATGTCACACGGACCTGGATGAAGGAAAACACAAATATCAGCTTGATCCAAAACGTTTGTGCCCCACAAGAAGCTTCTAATGGTGGGCATTCAGTCACCACTATTTCCTCTGGTGTGATCCATCTGAGATTTGGGTCTGCTTCATTTTTCGGCCCATGCCCTAAAATGAGCTGGCAAAAGGGATTGACGGTGTGGATATACAACAGATACATCAAGGTGGGCCCCACGGTCATGGCCTCACCGAATCCGCTCTTGATTTTTGGCATGATTTTACAGAGTGTGGCCCACGGACGTTTGGATAGGCCTGATCGCCGCTTCCAAAGGAGAACATGTAGGGCTCACATGATGGATGGAGTGGATGTCATGTACCCATCACGGTGGGCCCCACTGGCCGATAAAGGAGAGGCCCAAAATGGAAAGGGCTATGATCTAGTTGACACGTGTTCATGTAGGGTAATATTCTGCATAGAATTAGATAACGAATGATGGCAAAAGAAATATTCCTTGTAAGATATAATTAGATAAGTGATGATAGCAGCATGCTTGATATTAAAGATAGTAAGGCCCACATATGAACGGTAGTTGGCACCTTCCACTTGTACGGTGGGGATGAACCGGCATTTGGTGATTTGCATGATCCTCTATCCATGGACATGGTTCAGCCATCCAGACCATATGTGAGAGAAAAAAAGGTTTGGATCCAAGGGATAGAATATTCGAATCTAGGAAAATTTTTGCACATGGTTCATCTACGGTGGGGCCCATCATACCAACGGTTTGGATTACAGATACATGTGCCCCACCTGAAGGTTCGACGGTACGAGATGGAAACGATTGACTACCTTGGCGTTGAAATGGAGGCGATCAACGCCTTTCCAGTTGTCGAGGTCGTAGGCC
Source organism: Liriodendron chinense (assembly GCA_003013855.2). Classification (NCBI taxonomy): domain Eukaryota; kingdom Viridiplantae; phylum Streptophyta; class Magnoliopsida; order Magnoliales; family Magnoliaceae; genus Liriodendron; species Liriodendron chinense. Next base: position 5,402,244 of record ML058484.1, on the reverse strand, counting down.
GTGTAGTGCTTGCAGCAAGCGGCCACCTTCAACTGGTTACCGTCTTTTCCGTACGGCTGCTGCAGTCCCTTAACGTACCTGGCCGCGTATTTACCGGCTAGTACCGGGTCCTCACCGGGAGTCTCCTGTCCACGTCCCCACCTCGGGTCGCGAAATATATTCACGTTCGGGCTCCAGTACGTCAGCCCAGCGATCCCTCCGTTGTACATCGCTCGTGCTTCATCCGACACCACCTGGCCCACCAGAAAAAAATGTGATACATTATTTCAATCCAAACCGTTGAATATGTAGGTTATTGGGGAAAATCAGATGGTTAAGGTTGTTAGATCTATTTCAGGACTATGGTCAATCCACAACCGGATCCAAGGTGTGAACGGTTTGGATTGGGTAAACTTATGCTACTTGTACGTTGAATGAATGGCCACCATTTTAGAAAATAGCGATGATTACAATGATAGAACTTTGTCAAGCGCAAGTCTCCATGCGTGTCAGCATTTTGTAAAAAAGGGCCTCAGTTCATGTGATCTGTTCCAGTCAAATGGTGGTCCCGTAGTAGGGTGGAAATCTTGTTCGAGATCCTAGCCGTCTGATGATTTAAGCACAGACGGCTATTTAAGGACAGGTAAAACAAAAGGATGATTAAAAAAAAAAAAACCAACGGTCATAAGGAAAGAGAGTGAATGCCACAAATCTAATGGCTGGGATTGCTTGGTAGAGATTACTTTTCGTCTGTTGCACATCCACCATGGTTTTCATCAAATGAACGATTTGGCTAATATGGAGTAGACCCACTGGCAAGTTACATGGGCGATGGACGCAAATTTGCTGGTGACACCTGTACCAGACAGGTTGCTGGTGGAAATCCCCGCTGGGCCACCAATAATTTATCCACGCCGTCCATCCATTTTGCCAGCTCATTTTAGGGCATGAGCTTAGGAAAAAAAAAAAAGGCAGTTCAAGAGCTCAAGTGGACCGCACCATCCAACATGTTCATAAGTTCAAAACATAAATATCATCAGGATCCAAAACTTCTGTGGCCCCTACTAAGGTTTCAATGGTAGGCGTTCAATCCCCACTGTTTCCTGTGTCGTGGTCCAGTTGACCGTTGGATCTGCCTCATTTTTGAGTTCACCCCTACAATGAGCTGGCAAATATGAATTGACCGGGTGGATAAAACGCATACATCATGGTGGGGCCTACAAGTCTTTTCCACCAACTACCAAGCTGGGGTCGTGATCACTAGACAATCCGCGTCATGGGCCACGTCGTTCCCAAGAATAGTAGCCTAAAGAGACCTCTAACCATATTAAGAAATAAATAAAACAAGGGCACTATCGTCTATTCGTTATTAAGAAGGCCCCGAGTTATCTCTCCCGTGTGACTAGTGGGCCCGAAAGCTCATAACTTTTGTCAGAATTTCACTTTTCAGATTCTGGACAAGGAAAAAGACCAAAATGCCCATGGTAAAAGTCACGTGATTCCAAGACTGGACTCTTTGTGCACGGAATTCTACTTTTCAGGTAATAGGCACATCACATTACTCCATCAAATGTTATAAAATGTCACATGCGCCTCACGCCCATACCCTCACTTTCCCTGCGCTCACATGCGCACTATATCATCACATGGGCCATCTCTATAAAAGGGAATTGATATCCACACCCTCCCTCACTGATAAATACACTCCACCCTCTCTATCATCTATTTACGGTCAGATACAAATTAGTACAATTTTGTACTGTCCCATTACCAGAAGTAGAAAGTATGGTTATCTGGGTGTGTTTCTCAGTCAGGTGGGTGTCTATGTATGGGAGAGGATTAGGTACGGCCTCCGGCCTCAGCAACAAGTGCGGCCCTGACCGTGGGGCCCACCTTGATTTTTGTACGGTATATCCAAGCCGTCCATTCGTTTTTCCAGCTCATTTTATAGTATGATCCCAATCATGAAGCAGATCCAAATCTCGGGTGGACCATACCATAGGAAACAATGATGATTGAACATCCACCATTAAAAACTTCCAATTGCCCACCGTAATGTTTATTTTACATCCAACCTGTTGATAAGTTACAAAAACTTGGATGAAGGGAGAAAACAAATATCAGCTTGATACAAAATTTTGTGGTCCATAAAAGGAAGTTTTTAACGGTGGACGTTCAATCCTCACTGTTTCCTATTGTATGGTCCTTCTGAGATTTGGATCGGATTCATTTTTGGCCTCATGCCCTAAAATGAGCTGAGAAAACAGATGGACGGTGTGGATATACTATACTTGCATCAAGCTGGGGCCCATGGTTACGGCCGCACCGAATCGGCTCGTATCCGCTAATACGAGGAGTTCCATGATACTCGAGCTGCGTACAACACTTGATACTCAGGCACTTCGAAAATTGTACACGTAGTGTATATTAACTCAAATAAACTGACTAGATTGTGGATTCCACTGTCTACAAGTCACAATCCCAGAATGAGATTGTTTGAGCAATTCTAACCTCTTTATGGGATTTTTGTGCATGGGAATAGGACTGTTGGCTTCTTTAATTTTCAACCGTCCAACATCTTTCCACCAAACCATGGCCGAATAATCAAGATAAGCTTAAATTTTGTTTTATGACACATCTACATTGGATATCATAATTTGGATGGTTTATCTTGACTACTTTTCTGCCACATATAATTTTAAGTGGCTGCGTATCATCCATCACACACTACCAGAGCATCAAAGTTTTTCTTGACTTATGCAGCAGCTCCGTACTTCTGGTAGCGAGAAAACTAGTATGCGCATACGCACTCGATTGGCAGAATATTATGGTTTTTACTCCTGGGCTCAGAAATTGTACATGTGCAATCATGTAGCCTGAAATCTGACCGTCCTATTCATGGGCCACACTTTCGATGAATATTAAAACAAAAAATTACAATGAAATGATGCACTAGCCAGTAGATTGGTGGACATCTAATCGACGGTTGGTTTGGTAAAAAAAAATCATCAGCAAAGGTCAGGATCTTCCAATGAAAGGTTATGCTCTATCTAAAATGGGGGTTTTGACTGAGATAATCCAAACCGTTCGATGGCATCTTAGATGCATCTGACATGGGAAAGGACCTTATCACTAGAGAGAGATGGGTCTATACATGATCGGCGGATAGCACGGACTCTAACCAAGCGTATGCGTGGTCCGCACCATGCGTATTTTAAGCGTTCGGACTTCGGAGGCTTTGGAAAATGACCATAATACCCTTTATCCGCCGGCCGCGAGAAAATGACCGAAAATGACCAGAAATGGCTCCTACTCCTTCTTTGACACAAAAAATGACCAAAACACCATTGGGCGGTTGATTTGAAAACTTACCAAATTACCCTTTACGAAACCAATATTTACACAACCCTACTTTCGATAATACAGGAGCAGAAAGTTGTACTAGTTTATTACAAAAAGTAGGTAGAAAATGGTGGATCTATCAAAGGGAGGATGTAGATATCAATTCTCGGAGAAAATGTTATTTTAGCTTGAATTTGATTTTTTTTTTTTTTACTAATTGGGATTTATCTTACCCGTCCAATCTCTTCCCAGAGAGATTCATTGAAGGAAGCAGCGGTGGAGATGACTTGCGGGAAGCTGGTGGCCGCGGGGAAGTTCCCGCCAAATTTCACGCCGGGCCCAACATTGGAGACGCCGTGGAGGGCCTCGGACCACCACTCGTACCCGCTTATCCCCAGCCTCGGGACAGGGGCCGCGTTGTTCACGAGCAACCTGATCTTCTCGTCCAACGTCAGCCGTCCGATCAGGTCCCTCACACGGTCGGGGATGGGCAGGGACGTGCGGCAGAAGGGGAAGTTCCTGGCGCTTCCGACGCACGCGAATGCCGGACGCGAGTCTACTCGAACTGGGGAGAAGATGGAGATAAGGAAGAGGAAAAGGAAGAAAGCTGAGATTTTGGCCATGAGAGAGAGAGAGAGAGAGAGAGAGAGAGATGGGTTTGAAGAGGATAGGATGCAAATAAGGGTCTTAAATAGATGGTGGAAGGGATCAGTCTGTTATTGATGATTGGATTTCCACGTCGATCTTTGAGCTTTTGATTTCTGGGGGAGAAGCAACGACTGTTGTTTAGAGAGAGAGAGAGAGATGTATATTTACACGCACTTGGGAGTGTAGAGCTGTAGGGTGCTGTAGAAGGGGGGACGAGAATCTCCTGAAACAAAAGCTTTGTGGGCTCCGCCATGATATGTGTGTGTGTGGCATCCACTCCGTCCATTGTTTTACAAGGCTCATATTAGAAGGTGAGGTCAAAGATAAGGTCGATGCAAAACCCAAGTGAGAGCGGATTAGGTGAGACCCCGGCCTCAAGGCTGCGGCCCTTATCGTGGGTTTACTGTGGGGCCCACCTTGATGTATGTATTATGTATCCATGCCGTCCATCCGTTTTTTCACATCATTTTAAGTTATTATACCAAAAATTAAGCAGATCCAATTATCAGGTGAACCATTCCATGAGAAACAGTGGTGATTGCCCGTCCTACCATTAAAAACTTCTCAGGGCGCTCCTAGTGTTTATTTACCATCCAATCTGTGGATAAGGTTAAATGAGACTGGATTAAGGTAAAAAAATCAATATCAGATTGATCCAAAACTCTTGTGCCCCATTAATGGTCAATCACCACTGTTTCTTATGCTATGGTCCACCTGATAATTGGATATGCATGATATTTGGTTTAATGCCATAAAATTATGTGTATAAACAGTTAGACGGTGTGGATACATAAATATACACCAAGGTGGGCCCCACGGTGAACCGACGTAAGGGCCGCACCGTATTGCGTGAGTCCGGGGTCGCACCTAATCCGCTCCCCTCTCTCTATCTATCTCTCCGAGTGACAGTGGCTCTCACTCTTTGAACGGCTTGGATGCCATATAAACTCAAGTGGGCCGCGCCATATGATAAAGTGGGAATGGGACACCGATAAAAACCTTCCACCAGCCGAAATCGGATTGCCTACTGAGTAAATTTTATTGGGCCCACCGTGAATGTATGTGGTTGATCCACGCCGTCCATCTGTTTTTCCAGCTCATTTTAGGGTTGAGCCCAAATTTAATTATAACCAAACCTCAAGCGTACCAGGACATGGTGTGAATAATGATTTCCACCTTTGAAACCTTCCTAGGGCCTAGGAATAGTGATGTTTATTTGCCATCAACCTGTTCAGGAGATCACACAGAAGGGAAAGCACAAATATCAGCTTGATTCAAAACTTTTGTGGCTAAGAAAAATTTTCAACTGTAGACGTTCAATTCGCACTGTTTCTTGTGGTGCAGTCCACTAGAGCTTTGGATATGCTCCATTTTTTTGATCAAAGCTAGTTAAAATGGATAAACAAGAGTGGATAAAATACATAAATCATGGTGGGCCCCATAGATTTTACTACATACTCACTACACAATCGGCTTCCTATCGAATTTTCGGATCCACCAGGGAACTGGATTAGAGGAAAATTGAGGAATGGGACGCAACCGTTCAAACCTTCCTAGAGCCAACTGAGTTTTTGGATTGGGCTGATGTTTGTTTTGTCTTTCATGTTAGTGGTTCTTGTACTCGCCTTATGAACCGTTTTATGTAGCGTTGCCCACTTGAGCTTTGTATCAAGCTGACTTTTAGGCGCACGTCCTAACATGAGATGTCACAAATGATGGACGGAGTGGATTTCACACTCAAATTACGGTGGACCCCAGACGTGCAATATCCAGTTTGTTCATCAATAATTTTTCGCGGTTTAGATTGCCTGGCCAGAAGTTCAGGATTTGGGGACGCAGATTGCATACTGACGGTGCTATGTGGGCCCCACCATGATTATGTGTTTTATCCACTCCGTCGATCCATTTTGGATCATTAGTCTAATGCATGAGACCAAAACTGATGTAGATCCAAATCTCAGGTGGACCACGCCACAAGAAAACTGTGGTGATTGAATGCCCACCATTAAAAACTTCCTAGAGCCCACCGTAACGTTTATTTTTCATCCAACCTGTTGATTAGGTCACACAAACCTGAATGAAGTAAAATAAAAACAAATATTAGACTGATCCAAAACTTGTGTTGCCCTACAGAAGTTTTCAATTAATGATCCAAACTGTCCAATTGGTGGACAAAAAAAATTGGACAGCTGAAAAGAAAAGAGTCAGTGGATCATATTCAATGGGGTGAATGCATACTGGTGCCATTTCGTGCTAGATTTACCAAAATGTAATCCATTATGAGGTGGATGAGTCACCATATCCGAGCAAATAGGCAAATATTCCCGTATATAAGCTTTCACATGTAATGCATTTTTTGCTTCAATTGTATCTATTGCCTAAAATCCTCCTCATGCAATAGGTGTGAAGAGCTGTGAAATGTTGCATGGCTTGGAGGAGAATGCGACTTGTAAAGTTCAACTATGAAAAATGTTGTTAGGCACTGTATGACAAGTCGCAATAGATGAATATCTCGAATAGTATTTTTCATATTATATTCCTCTGTGTTGTAAATAACTTATTTACATAGCTATTTTACATTTTCACCACTCTTGATATTATTGGATGTAGAAAACTGAATTCCTCTCTACAACACATAGTCACTCTCTTGGAGAGGGCAGTAGAATTCTTTATTTTCTTATTTTGGATAAGGCTATTGGCTACTTGTGTTATACACATAAGTACACATATATCTTTCACTTTGCCATTATAGCTAACAAAATATTGTTACATCTTTTAATGAGTGGTTTTTTTTTTTCCTTGGTCATGCAACTCAGCCACCCTGTTAGCTAAGAAACACACCCACTTAGTTAGTATGTCTCCTTAGCACTTAAACCTAAGACCTGTTGTTGAAACACCTAGGCATCTTCCAGCTGGGCTAGCAGGCCAGACACCTAATGAGTGGTCCAATTCGTTGATTAATTTATTCAAGCAATTAGAGTATATAGATATTTTGAAGTTTTCAAAATAAAAACAATTCTTTCTAATTTAATGTTATAATTTCCTTTTATCCTACAATATGTTGATAATTTTTCAATACGGGTATCTTTTTAATTTATCATCCCTAGTTGTCAAGAGGTAAATTATTTATCTTACGGTATGAGGAATTTTTTCTTTTCTTTTTCTAAAAGTAGGTTATGTCTTGCCCCCATGTGGGCTCAAAATAGTCTAAGCAAGGTCTGTGTTGCCCACCATAATATATGGGCTTTATCCATGCTATTTAACCAATTTTTTAGATCATTTTGTTGTATGAACAAGAAAAGAAGAAGAAAAGAGGCAGATCCAAGGTTCAAGTGGACTAGGCCACTGGACGCACTATCGATGATGATGCCCATTGGTCAAACCTTCTTTGGGCCTATTATGATGTTTAGGGTTTAGGGTTTAAATTGATTCATATGAAGCTCTACTTGGACTGATTCAATCCAGGCAGGATGCAATGATCTGTTTTTCCTTTTCCATGCATCATCTGTGACTTTATATACTACTTTATTTCAATTGACACATTATTATTAATTCCTAGACTAATAGTAGATACATGTTTTCATAAATATTCATTTATCACTAGTTTTATTAAAGAGTTTACTATCATTTCTTAAAACGGCATAAAATCTACAATTATTTAGTTTCTTTTTAATACTTCATATATATATATATATATATATATATTAGTTGTTGTGTTTTGACCACTGCAGTAAATTTGAATCACTTGTTCAGGGTTTCCTCTCTAGTATGAACCCTTTGATCCTGTTATTTCCTTTTCTTATATTCTCTCCTACATTTCCTTGGCTATCTATTTTAGCCATTTTATATTTGACTTCCTTTTCATTGCTGGCCGAAGAAAATTGAATTTTTGTTTAATCAATTTTCCACGGGTCCAATCAATCCACAACTTTCCTTACTTTTAAGGAGAAAACGAGACTAATTATTTCCTTGTTTTGAATAAATACACATGCATAAACCACACACAAATACACATGCTTGCAAGGTGGGCCACACTAAAAAGATCACCCGAGTCAAAATTCAGATGAATCCATTCAATTACCTGCCTAATTGGGTGAACCATCCACTTAGTTTTGTCCCAGGAGATCTTCGTTGTGGGGCCCACCCTCCACCTTCTGTAAAGCTTGGATTTTCCACACAAATGACGTACTGGCAGGATAGAAAGTCGTTGCATGTGAATAACATTTATCAGGTTAAAGAGCAGCCCTTGATTCATGAGAAAATTACGAAATTACCGTTGAAGGTTTAAAGTGGGTGAAGGCGGGTTTTGAGACTTGACTTGGAGTGAGTGGGAAAACGTCAACCGTTGTCACGGGCATTATCAGACCAAAATAGTCAGGTTGCTCACGGGCCAGACAGAATGATTACGTTATTTACTTGGGACGCACCTTATATAGCTGCGACCACAGATCTCGCGATGTTGGTGGTGGGACCCAGATTGTGGGGCCCACCTTGATGTATTTGTTGTTATGTCACTTTATAGCATGGGCCCATAAATAAAACTGTTCATCCAAATCTTAAATGGACCACAACACAATGATCCGAAAAATTGGATGGATGGCATACGGTCAGTGTCCCACCCACGTGGTTGGATCCGGGGTTGCAGCTCAGTGGTGTCCATTTACTTGTGACTGGCCGATTATGTGTCCATTCGATTCTTTTTTGGAAAGGAATTAATAGTGATCACATTCGTTGGAGCTGAGTGGGACCCACCGTGATGCATGAGTGCCATCCAACTGGTCCAATATGTGTACCCTCAATGTCAGGCCTGGACACCAAAATTCAGCATGGTCTATAAATCAGGTGGACCACACCAAGACGAACAAGAGAGGATACTGGGGAGTGGGACATCGCCGTGAAAACTTCAGGATGGAATGTGGGCTCCACTGGTTTTATATGTGAATTTGTGTCCATGTGAATGTTGGATGGAAATTATTGCTGGGATATACAGTTCAAACAAGCATAATCACCAGATGCACGGTTTGGATTCGACATAGAAATCAAGGATGGGGCACACACAGATAGAACGTATGGAAACTACCATACATCGTAACGTACATGATCATTGATTCTTGCGGGTCCGGATTCAAAGGATTTGGAATACCTTTTTATTTGTTTTATATTATAATTTTCTATAGTTACTTACGTGCCTGCATGATTTTTCTTTCACGTAAAGGTTTCATTTCTTTAAAACTTACGTGGCATCTCCAGATGGGACGATTCCCCACGGCACAAGGGATGTTGACATGGTACCGTGGCCCACCATGAACGGATGGGAGCAAACCACGTTCCTTGTGGACACTTTAAAGACGAGGGTTGGATATTTGGTTATTTCTCCTATGTTGCGGTGCAGGACCACCAGCACGAGTAGCCCATGGGGCCCACATGCTGAGGTGGTCTGACGATCAGAACCTTCCGTATTCTGGACTTTACAGTACAGGGCCCACCCAAAGAAAACTGAGCTGAAAGGAGGATTTTGACCGCCACAAAAATGCAGAGAAAAATTCAGTGGCTCACATTCAACTCCAAATTGGACCAAATGAATTTCCATATCACCTAATCCCACGTGGGAGTCGATTAGGTACGGCCCCAGCCTCACCCAAGACTATGCGTCCCATACTGTGGGGCCCACCTTGATGGATGTATGCTATATCCAAACCATCCATCTTCTTTTTATTTTATTTTTTTCCAAATCATTTTAGGGCATGAGGCCAAAAATGAAGCAGATCCTGTGGACTTAGGAAATAGTAGTTATTGAACATTCCACCGTTAAAAACCTCCTATGGTTTATGTGGAACATTCTTATGTCACATAAACCTGGATGAAGGGGAAAAAATAAATTTTAACTTGATCCAAAACTTATGTGGCTCGTTTAAAGTTGTTATTAGTCAATCACCACTCTATGGTACGGTCCACCTGAGATTTAGATCTGGGTTATTTTTTAGATCATCCCATAAAATGATCTGGAAAAACGGATGAACAGTGTGGATGTATCTAAATGCATCAAGGTGGGCCCCATAGTAAGGGCCGCTCCCGTTCCAAACGTACCCTTATGGTACGACCGAGAGGGTGAATGGTTTCCACCATCGAACCATCAATTTGTGTGGGCCCACCGGGCGATCTCATGCAAGAAATCCTGAGTCGTGACGGAAGCAGATTGCGTAGTGAGTAAACTCTATGGGCCCACCTTGATTTACATATTTTATCCACTTCTTTCCTTTCGTATTAACAGAAAATTTTAGGTATGGTGTCAAAAAATGAAGCATATCAAAATCGAAGTGGACTACTATTAAAAAAGTGTGAACTGAATGTCTACTATTAAAAAATTTCCAGAGGACACGGAAGTTTTGGATCTAACTGATATTTGTGTTTTCCTTTCATCTATACCCATGTGATCTTATGAACAGGTTGGATGACAAATAAACATCACTGTGAGGCTTGGGAAGGTCTCAACGGTGAAAATCATTATTCCCACTGTTTCCTGTGGCATGGTACACTTGAAATTTGGATATGCTTAAATTTTGGGCTCAACCCCTAAAATGAGCTGGAAGAGCATATGGACTGAATAGATAAAGCATATAGGTGGGCCCAACAGAGTTTAGTCCGCCGCATTCCCATTCCAGTCGGGACATAGTGGGCTAATTACAAATGGGAAGCGGATTGCGTATTGTGTAAACTATGTGGGGCCCACTGTGATATGTATCTTATCTACACCGTTCATCCGTTTTACCAGCATATTTTATGTTGTGAACACAAAATTAAAGCATATCTAAAGCTCAGGTGGACCACACCATGAGAAATAGTATGAATTGAATGTCTACCGTTGAAAACTTATTAGGGGCCACGGAAATTTTGAATCAAGCTGATATTTGTGCTTTGCGTTCATCCATATGTGAACTTATAAACAAGTTGAATGAAAAAGAAACATTAATTACTGTGATCACTGTGGGCCATAGGAAGGTTTCAACGGTGGACTTCATTATCCTGTGGCCAGTCCACTTGAGCTTTAGATATGCTTCAATTTTGGACCCATGACGAAAAATGACCTGGAAATACGGATAGGCTGCGTGGATAATACACATACATCCACGGTGGGCCCCACAGAGTTTACTCTTAGGACGCAACCTGCTTCCGAATAATTGGAGGAATTACAGGATGCTCGACCCAAGGCTTTGCATAGTATGCTCGAGTTCCAGTTTTGACAAGTGGGACCCATGATTCAGTAATCCCAGCCGAACAATGGTCTAGATTACTGAAGCATGGCCCACTTGTGAGAACTTAAAACTCGGGTAGACTGGCAAAGCATCTGCTCTAGGGGGGCGGAATGATAACTGTACGTACTCGCGTGAGACGGACCAGGGCATTGCATCACATGTGCGAACATGGCAAGTTTGCATGAGATCCAGGCCGTTCATCACAGAGTTTGCACTTTGGGCATGCCTTAGCTCAGAAAATCAAACTGTGAGCTCATCAGGAGGTCTCATCTGTATAAGAGAAGTAGAAGGTCTAGATAATAAAAGATAAACGTCCATATGAGTGGACCCGACTGATATTCTGTATAATTCATTCTAATAGAGTGGTCAAGCTGATGAATGGCCTAGATCTCGTTGATGAGTGTCATGTAAGCCCCTGCTTCCATCTTGCATAAGCAAATAAAAAGTCGTATCAGGATCGTATCCGGCAAAGCAATGGAACGAAATATAATGGTTCCAAATATGAAGTGGATCCAAAATTTAGGTACACCCCACCTCAGGAACCAGTGGTGATGGAACGCTTACTTGCCATCTAAACTATTGATAAGGTAAAAAAGACCTGGATGAAGGGGTCAAACAAATATCACCTTGATACAAAGCTTTTTTTGGTCCACACGAAGTTTTTAATGGTCAATAACCACTGGTTCTTATGATGTGGTCTACCTTAGACGTGGATCTTCTTCATTTTTGGGACCCTAGTCTAAAAATGGTCTGTCAAAATGGATGGACAGTGTAGCTTTGAGGACACATACAACAAGGTGGGCCCCACTGGCGGATACACAGAAGCCGCCCCCCCTTTTTATGCAGCAGCGGAAGACAAGACATCCAAGCTCTTTGGGGACCACCACGGTGTATATGAAAATCCACTCCATCAATATGATCAGAACATTATTTGAACCGTACATTGAAAAAAAAAAATCATTCCGAGTTTGAGATCAGGCTTATTTTCGTATTTTCAATTCATCCTGGTGAGTTACACCCGCTTAAGGGGTTTGATGAAAGATGCACAACATGGTGGCCCCGCTCACAAACCTATGGATGGCATCCATCCCCACTTTTCCCTGTTGTGTGGCCCACCTGAATTGTTTATCAGACTTAATTCCCCCCTCCCCAAGCCTAGACTCATGGATTGAATCTGATGGACGGTGTGGATTTTACATATACAACTGGCCGGCGCCACATAGCTTGGGTGTTGCAGAGATTCCAGTCCGATAAGGTGTGTGAAATTCAGTCCTGGGCGGTAACCGAAAGGACCACATTATCTATTGAGAAAAACTTTGATACTCTGGCCGTCAGATTGTTGATATGCAGGCACTGATAAATCTACACATAGCAGACAAGTAGCAAAAAATTAGACTGTCCAATAGTTTTTCCGCACTTTTGATGGGTCATAACTTAAGTGCTATGCAGATTTGATTATGTAATCAGTCGATTGTTGGACCTTTATTTGACGGTTGAGAAGAAACAAACCATTGGTCTGAATTCAGCAAACATGTATCTGCAGATCGGAGTATAAGATTGTTCAAAAAATCTGATTTTAATATAATGACCTATCTACAGTCGTTCCTGCAATTTTGATGGTTTTATTGGAGTTAATCTATGTGATTCATAGGATTTCAGAATGCCTGAGTATCAACCCTCACATCTCCAGAGTATCAAGTAAATCCCCTTATCCATATGTGGAGTTATAAGGTCCTGATGCACGAGGATATGAATAGTGTCAGGAAGAGCTCATTTGGGAGACGTGGAGCCATGATTCAATGATCCAAACCGTTAATCTAATGGACCCACTGTGGATGGAGATGCTCCAGAAGCTTCCCAGGTTTGAACTTGTTGCTACTTATGGGGCACATGGTTCGATGATCCAGGCGGTTGATCTATTTGGAATGCCCCTAAACATTTTATAGGTGGGGTTAGATTAGAAGGGTTTGGATCTTTTATGGTGGTGCATTTTATGGGTATTTCCCATCAGCGGTCGGGACCCTTTGAATCAACGGTCAGGAAGATCGGATCATGGCACCACATGATGCATCAGGACCCTATAATTCGTCCTGCGTGAAGGGTTTTTTTTTTTCAGTTGGTTACTCTGTTTGGAAAGCCTTGTGGGATTGCATCATTAACTCTTACCTACCATCCTAGAGAGAACGAGTACAAGCTGTCAACTAAACTAATCTTACCCGTTTGTCCCTTTGGTGGGCCCCACCTGCCCCTTTCAACCCACTCTCAATTGCATTGGTGGGCCCCAATTCCTCTAATCTGACGTGGCATGCGCATGGGGACGCCTGATTGGAACGATAGGGGCTATCGTATTTGCAGCGTCACTTTTGTCGGGTGGTCTCTGTGGTTTTGGCTTGCATGAGGAATTATACCACCCTCGACCCAAGAGCAGTTTACTCGGGTTTTGTGTTGGTAGTAGTGGAGCCAATGGCTCAGTGATCCAGGCCATTGGTCTGTTAGGGCCCACCCTTGATTGACTGATTTATGCAAAATCTCCTCCATATGACACTACTAGCATTTCGAATTGTGGTCTTTGGATGGACGGTACAGTATAAGCGTGCTACTCAATGATCAGATCTAAACCAATGATCATGTAAATCCCTCCCATCATATCCTAATATGAGGTGGGGCTAAACTGATGGGTGGAATGGATTTCCCATGGACATCGCAATGGATAGGATCCTCGAACCAGGGCGCAGGCTTTGGTGGATCAATGACTGTGGAGCCCATCCTGATGTATATTTTTAAAATCCACTCCGTTCATACGCTTTTACAGCTCATTTTAAGTCATAGTCCCAAAAAATGAAGCAGATCCAAATCTTCAGCGTGACATTGGAACTAGTGGTGATTGAATACCTACAATTTAAAACTTCTTGGGAGCCACCGGAATGTTTATTTGTCATCCAACCTTTTGATAAGGTCAAAAACACTTGGATGAAGATACCGAACAAACATAAGCTCTATCGAAAACTTTTGTGGCCTACAATTTTTTTTTTAATGGTCGATAACTATTGTTTCCTCTGGAATGGTCCACCTGAGATGTGTATCTGCTTCATTTTTGGTACTATGACCTAAAATGATATTTAAAAACAGGATGGACGGCGTGGATGTAAGTAAAATACATCAAGATAGGCCCCACAGTCAGGGATCCACCACTCCAACACTGGGATGATTCATCGACGGTGGGGATGGCCCACTTGAAAATTGAAACCGAAGGATAACGTTCAAATCCTGTGGTGGGTGAACTAAATATAATTCCTATCTTGAAGATGAGGATCATGAAATTCCTCCATAGGTGGAGCCCAGCTCACCAAACAAAGGAATGAGGAGAATCAATCACATACACAGGCATCTGGACCACGAGATACGGTACAGTACCATCTATCCCACCAATATAAGACTTTTGTAGGAAATCAATACCACGAAAAAGGTAGGCCCCACCAACAAAATTACCTGTTTCAAAAATCAGGCTGATCTGCTCACTATAATGGTCGAATCTGTATACTGAGTCACACTGTTGGTTGAAATTCATTTCAAATATGTGGCCCACCTGATAATATGAACAGCCTAAATATTGTTTCATATGATATTCATGGCGGGTCCTACCGTTTTCATGGTACTGATTTCCTACACAAGTGGTAGTGTGGTGGAAAAGATGGTTGCGTACCACAAGTTTTTGTACTTGCTTGTATGTGCTTCCCAATAAATTCCATCTGGGAGATTATGGCGTATTGTAGTCATGGTAAGTTCATAGTATCAGGACCAACCATCCAAATTGCGTGTCGACTGTGAGTGGTGAATAACTTAGAAAACCAGATTGAATGATCGCTTCTAACGATTCGATCAGTCAACAAAGAATGGACGGTCAGAAAAGAGCTCTGAATGGTCCAAATTAAAACGATAAATTCCGACGGATTGATCAGTAGATGATCCAACCACCATGATCATGGACATCGGCAACTGGGTCCTCCATTGAATATTTTGAACTGATTGACTGCCACGTGTACATGACATCTATATGCTATAGGAAACCCCTAAAGGAAACAGTGGTGATCCAATGCTCTACTCAGTGGCCAGCTCCAGCCAGGTGGCTGGGTAGCCACTACTATGTTGACTGCCCCTTCTCTCTCACGTCTGTGTCCAGCTCGAATATGTCCGAAGAGGCTTGAATTCAGCTCGAAAGCTTGACCATTGGGCTTGAAGACTCAGTTGAATCAAGTTTGAGCCAAGTCACTGGCTGAACAAATCAAGCCGAATTCGATACGGCTTGCCTACAGCTCTAGGGTATAATTTAATATTTCCAGTGATATTTATTTTCCATCCAACCTGTTGAGGTCACATAAACTTGTACGAAAGGGACAGATAAATATAAGCTTGATACAAAACTTTTGTGGCCCACAAGGTTTGCACCGTTCATATAATATGGTTCACACCTGATAGATGGAGTAGATTTACACCTACATCATGGTGGACCCCACAGACATTGGATGTTTTCCGTGCAAAACAGGGCAGTAGACGATTCTGGCCCAATCGGGCGCGGATTTCCAGCGAAAGCCTTTCGCAGCAAGTTCCTGCGCTGGGAACCAAGGTGGGGAGCTCATTTTGGCAGCTCATTTTAAGACATCCGTTTTGGGAGCTCATTTTAGGACATCAATGCAAAAATGAACCGAATCCAAGGCTCAAGTGAGTCTCACTAAAGGAAAAGGTGGGTAGGTACATTACTACCGTTGAAACCTCCCTGGGTCCACAGTGATGTTTATATGACATCCATACCGTTCATAACGTCACTACTACTGGTATGAACTGGAAACACAAATATATTCCTGATTCGAAACTCATGTGGCTCAACAAATATTTCAACTGTGGATGTTCAATCCTCACGTTTTCGGCCCACTTGAGTCTTGGATACGGTTCATTTTTATTCTCATGTCCTAAAATGAGCTCCCAAAACGGATGGACGGGGTGGATTTATCAAACAACATCACTGTGGGCCCACCGTGGTTCCTAGTGCAGGAACTTCCTGCGCAAGGCTTTCGCTGGACATCCGCGCCCGGTCCAATCGTAGAAAGCGGTGTTGATATGGGAAGCGGATTGCGTACTGAGTAACTCCGCACGCTAGCGTGCGGAGTAAACTCTGTGGGGGCCCACAGTGATTTACGTATTTTATCCACTCCGTCCATCCACCTTAAAAGAACATTTTACGTATGGTGCCAAAAAATTAAGCATATCAAAATATAAAGTGGACCACACCACAAGAAATGTGTGAACTGAATGTCTACCATTGAAAAATTCTTGGAGGACAAAGAAGTTTTGGATCAAGCTGATATTTGTGTTTTCCCTTCATCCATATCCATGTGATCTTATGAACAGGTTGGATGACAAATAAACATCACTGTAGGGCCTGGGAAGGTTTCAGCTGTGGAAATCATTATTCCCACTGTTTCCCGTGGCATGGTCCACTTGAGATTTGGATATGCTTAAATTTTGGGCTCAACCACTAAAATGAGCTGGAAAAACATATGGACGGAATAGATAGAGCACATACATTCTAGGTGGGGCACAACTGAGTTTACTCCGCACGATAAGAGCGTGCGGAGTTACTCCGCACGCAATCCGATTCCGTTGATATGAATTGCCAATAATGACCGGAGGAGAAGGAGACGTGATTTGGACCGGACACCGGATTTCAATTACGACAGGTGGTATCTGATTTCGGTAATCTAGGCCGTTCATCCGTTTTCTAGGACGTGGATAGATCCTTGCTAAAAACTATATATATGATAAAATCATTTTAAGCCTTTTGATTTGTGACCAATGTATAGACAGTTAAAAGGGATACAACAACGGATCAAATTCAACTAAAGTATGTCCGGAGATTTGTGGCTGTGATCTTCTGATCTTCGAAAATTTCCGAGAATGGTCCATCCATAGTGCAATACAACGGCACAATAGTCTAGATTAACGAATAGTGGGCCCCACTTAGAAGAAATGCAAACAAGCGCACACTCATGGGGCCACTGGTCTCTAACTTGTAATTCCTCTCGCGATAGAGATGTTGGCTAACCTCACACACGCGACTGCACACCATGCAACTTCGCACGCAGCACAAGTGAAAGTATAGCACATTTTTGATAGATCTGAACCGTTCATAAGGTGGATCCCAACCTTAAGATCATGTGCTGAAAGATTTTTAAAAAAATAGAAGAAGAAGAAGAAAATGTACGGCTTAAAAAGACTTGCCATCGTTTCAGATTAAGGGATATGCTAGGCTCATGAGTGGACGTGGCTGTTTTCAGGGCCAGGTCAGGTCATGTTCTCAGCGGTCCCACCTCATGCACCAGTCAGATGGCCCTTACACATGCGTGTGGGCCTGGCCAACCTTTGGTTAATCTCTTAACCTTTTCAGCTGATATAGATTGATTGATGTTTCATGGATTAGTAACGTGTGGACCCCTTGCCTCTCCAAATTGAGTTGCCAGCCGTCTGATGTTCTAGAAAACCGTTTTAATACTCTGGCGGCATGTTATGTTTCATACACATGCATTCAAAGTACACGTGGCTTTCGAATTAAAAAAATATACAAATGGTCCGACAAATGGGAAATGATACCTCCCTGGGAAGAACCAGAATATGGTAGAGCCAATCTCTCTCCTGTACACGTGGCTGGGAGATGTATCAATCGGAGCCGTCCATCTAGTGGGTTCTATCATGGATGGATTATATTTCAAAAATCACATCAATTAGACAATTACAACCATCAAATTTCTTCTGATGAATGATAGGCCATTAACTATTTTCATCTCTTGCCGTTGCTTTGAGGTAATGATTAGAACGCACAGGATTATCGGATATCAGTGTACTTGGAAACATTATCCATCCAAAATAAGGACGATTAGATGGACGGACCCGATTATCCTGCCATGTACTATGGAGAGTTAGCTCTGCTATACTTTGGGTTATACCGGCTTCTATCCTTGGATTAACTCAACCTTTCTCGTTCACCATTCTTAACCGTCCATTATATTTCGACAAATCATATCCGTTCAGTGTAACCGTTAATCCACCGTCAATCTAAACAAGGTCCCATGTTTTGAACGGTCTATTTTGAGTTTCAAATATTCCAAGTGTACAATCCAAGAGAGGATGAGTATGAACTATCACACCCTACCATAGTAGCATCATAGCTTTCCTATCAATCAATCAATCAAAGAGAGATAAAGACCAAGTTGGATTGTGGGGTCCACCCATCACATGGGACAACCTTGCATGGACTGATGATCTTTATCATCCAACCATGCATGCTTTTGCGTCTTGTATTATAATAACGGTATCATGGATATACACAAGGTGCAGGGCCTTTGCGTAGGGAGGATAGCCTTGCCAAGCAAGCAATTAATATCTCCTTATCCATACGCTTCTCCAACTACTTGGAACTCCTATCATGTGGCCCACTGCAATCAGTGGACAGTGGGTATCTGTTCACGTGCCTCATTTTCTATATATTATGAACGGTCATGGTCATAGTTAGCAATTTGGTATAGTACGAAAATAAAATTAAAAATGCAGTACTACAAAAGTTGGACAGTCATTAGGTGGAGGCCCTGAAAAATACAGTTAAAATATAGAACCCCAAAAAATTTGGAGTTAGATATGTTTATTTACTCAAATAGTTTACTTACCACTTGGGAAGTTAGTTTGGTTGAAAGCTATGTGGGGCCTACTAAGATGTTTGCATGGCTTCCAACGCATCTAACAAGGTAGTCCCACCATAAAATTGGGATGCTCCAAAAATCAGATTGATCCAACTATTAGGCAGACAAGTACAATAGAAAACAATGAACAACACCCAAAAACCTCAACATTCATGTGGGTCCCATCTAATAGTTGGAACGACACAATTTTAGGGCGTTCCATTTTCATTGCAAGGTACCATGGTGGAAGGGTGAGATGGCATACAAACACTAAGATTGGGTCCCACATGTTGTTGGTGAAATATGAACTGACCTCAGGACAGACTCGAGCTAACCTGTTCAATTGTGGACCGACCTGAAGACAGGTCAGTACTATCCGACTTGATGTGGAGACGTTTCTAGATGCCGCATAAGACCGACATCGGCCATACGATGAGCTCGGTCTTATAACGACAATTCCATTATCTTAGGCTTACACCTAAATAATAGGAGAGGAGTCCGGAGAATCATCAACCAACGCACAAATGTCTCTAGCGATTACGGAATGACCCGAAAATCTCGGAGATCCAAGATTTTCTTCACGAAAATTATGTTTCCTTATAGAGGCATAACTCCAAAACTTAAGTCTATAAAAGAGAACGGCTTCGGGGGGATGAGGTACGAAAAATCTTCAACTCAACACAAAAAACAGAAATTCTTTCCTTTATCTCGGAAGTTTGAACTGACTTAAGCATCGGAGGACTCACGGCCGGACTTCGGCCCCTCCTTTAGCCATTGTTTCTTCCTTGCAGATTCTAGGAGAAGGTTTCAACCTCATTTCGTCTATTGACCAGTTTTCAGCATCAACAGATTGACGTCGTCTGTGGGAAACACGTGTGTTTTTCGATAGTAAAACCGTATTCTCATCCGAACGCTCAAGACACTCCGACCATCCTATCATGGCTGGAAAAAGAAAATATAAGAGGAAGGCTCCCGCAATCGCTAGACCTTCAGACGCCCCATATTCCGACGACGAATGATCTATTCCCGAAACTCCTGCCATCTAGATCGGTGGGAACTCCTCCTGCTTTGCTGAACAAGGCGGACAATAGAGATCTCGTAATCGAGGGGTCAGATTGTCCATTCTCGAAGAATAAGTGGGAGGTGTCGCCGAAAGGCTGGGAGGCGTTGACGAACGATTCAGGTATGTCGATCGGAGGCTGGATGAAATCAAAGCCCTTTTAACCGGTCTAGTTCACTGACTTCAGATTGCAGAAATCACGACGAGCCTCAACGGTCTCATCCCCAGCCTCATCAATCCCAACGCTCTCATCAAACTCAACCACTACAACGTTCTCAGCGACCAGCTCCAGTTGAAGAACGCGAAGTTGCTAGTCGAGCGACCGGAACGAAGTCTCAGTCAGCAACTAACTTGCCCGCAAATGACCTACGTCATAAGCTCGAAGAAAGAAGGTCTGCTCGTCTGGAGCATGAACGAGCCGACCATGATGGCATTGATCGAGTGGATGACAATATAAACCCGCTGGAAGCCGAGCTAAAGGAACTCCGTGAACAAGTGGGCGATATCCAGAGAGCGCGTCGCGGGCCCAATCACCTATTGCAGTTGATGCATTAGTTGATTCATCCGAGTCACCATTCACTGAAGAAATTCGTGAAGAACCACTCCCTAGAGGATTTAAAATCCCTCAGTTAAAACAATATTTCGGGATAGGGGATCCGGTGGAACATTTTGAAAATTTCAAACTCCGAATGGAACTCCTTGGAGCTAGTGGGCACATTATGTGTAAAGCCTTCCCATTATCACTAACGAGCTCGGCATGGACTTGGTTTCGTAACCTAAAACCATCAATCAGCTCGTACTCCCAATTAAGTCGAGCCTTCGCTACTCAATTCATCAGGAGCACCGACTTAAGAAAACATTCAACTCATCTCGCTGCAGTCAAGTAAAAAGAGGACGAGTCGTTAAAGGACTACCTCACACGTTTTAACGCCGAAGTTGTATAAGTTGAAAGTCTTTCTCAGGACGTATTGCTCCACACCATGATTGGAGGACTGCGTGATCGAAAATTCCTTTGGTCCGTCAGGGAAGAGTCGCCCCAATCCGTGGTAGAATTTTTAAATCGAGCTGCCAAACACATCAACGCAGAGGAATTGGTCAATGCACATAGAACGTCCTCCAAAAACAGAGATCGCCAGGAAGGAGGTAGATCGAAAAAGCACAGACCTGACAGAAGATTACCAGGTCGGAACAACTCTACCTGAGGAGTTAAAGCCTCGACACCACAGTTCGAGAAGTACATGCCGCTTAACAAAACCATCGAACAAGTGTACTTGGCAGAAAAAGGCAAGCACACGTCCGAGCGACCCTCGAAAATAAAGGCCAACCCCAACAGAAGGTCGAAATTAAAGTACTGCCTATATCACAAAGACCATGGTCACAACACCGTGGACTGTTTCGACATGAAGCGACAGATAGAGATCCTTATTCAACAGGGATTCTTAAAAAACTACGTTTCACAGTGTCAGGAGGACCGGGGGGTTGTAGATCAGACCGAGGAGCAGAACGACAACAATCCTGTGGAAGAAATCCACATGATCTTTGGCGGGCTAGCTACCAGAGATTCCGGTAATTTTCGTAAAAACTATGTACGACAAAGAAGAACGTCACAACCAGGGCCCTCTATAAACATCACCAGTTGACCTTCGAAGGTCGCAAAGGTTACCTCGCGTGCAATAACATTCACCGAGGAATACGCCCGAGGAGTCCTACACCCACATAACGATTCCCTTGTCATTTCGATGGTGGTTGCCAACAAGAAACTCCACAGGATGATGGTTGATACAGGGAGCTCGACAGACATTTTATACGTTGCAGCTTTCGAAAAGATGAAGATCGACCGATCCAGGTTAAGGCTGGTTAAAACAACTTTGACCGGATTTACATGAGATAGCGTTATGCCGGAAGATGAGATAACTCTTCCGGTCACAGCGGGGGAAGAACCTAACCAGAAAATGATTATGGTCGATTTTCTTGTCGTCGACACTCATTCCGCCTATAACGCCATCATCGGTTGACCCATCCTACAAGCTGTCAAAGCTGCTGTTTCTATCTACTACCTGGCAATGAAGTTCGAGACCGACAATGGGGTCGGTGTGGTCAAAGGAGACCAAAAGGAAGCTCGTCGCTGCTACTAGCTTACTCTACGGGGGGAAAAATAAGAGCTTAATCTCAGCTGTCACTCGCACGACCCTCCTGGATCCAAGAGAAGAAACAAGAGAGCGCGGATCACCTGCCGAAGAACTGATCGAGGTTCCACTCTCGGACGCAGACCCGACCCGAGTTGTTAAGATCGGATCCCAGTTGAAAAATGATGTACGAGAAGGACTAACCGCCTTTCTAAATGAGCATGCAGATGTCTTCGCATGGTCCCATGAAGATATGCCCGAAATCTGTCCTGAGGTGATGGTTCATCGACTAAACGCCGACCCGACCTTCAAACCAGTCCGTCAGAAAAGGCGTTCTTTTAACATAGAAATATATGGTGATCGAAGAAGAAGTACAGAAACTGCGTAAGGCAGGATTTATCCAAGAGATACGCTATCCAGATTGGCTAGCTAACATCGTCCTAGTAAAAAAAGCCAATGGGAAATGGAGAGTGTGTGGACTACACTGACCTAAACAAAGCCTATCCAAAGGATAGCTTCCCGCTACCCAGGATAGATCAGCTCGCTGATGCAACCTCAGGCCACTAGCTCCTCAGCTCTATGGACGCCTATTCCGGGTATAATCAAATACAGATGCACACTCTCGACAGACAAAAAACTGCATTTGTCATAGATCGGGGCCTCTATTGCTACAAAGTGATGCCCTTTGGGTTAAAAAATGCCAGAGCAACATATTAGCGCCTAGTCAACAAGACGTTCGTGGATTAGCTCGGTAAGACTATGGAAGTATACGTGGATGACATGCTCGTTAAAAGCAAGCAGTCGGAGAACCATGTCGATGACCTCCGTACTACATTCGACATATTGAGGAAGTATTAAATGAAACTCAACCCCAGCAAATGTGCCTTTGGAGTAGGCTTGGGAAAATTCCTCAGTTTCATAGTAAATCAACGACGAATAGAAGTCAATCCAGAAAAAATTCAAGCTCTCATTAACATGAGCTCACCCAGCACCGTGAAGGAAATTCAATGTCTTACGGGAAGAATTGCAGCTCTCAACAGGTTTGTCTCAAGAGCTACGGATCGATGTCTTCCCTTTTTTAAACAACTCCGTAAATGTAAGGAAATGACCTGGACCTCAGAGTGCAAACAAGTTCTTGTTGAGCTGAAAGCCTATCTTGGCTCTCCACCTCTGTTGTCCAAACCAGTGCACGGGGAAGAATTGCTTTTGTACTTGGCGGTTTCACCAGCAGCAATCAGCTCGGCTCTGATTCGAGATGACGGAGGAACACAAAGACCCGTTTACTATGTCAGCAAAGCCCTACTCGACACAGAGACGCGATATCCTAACATTGAGAAGCTGGCCTTGGCATTGATCACTTCGGTCAGACGACTGAGGCCGTATTTCCAGACGCACCCAATAGCCATGTTGACTGATCAACCGCTACGACAAGTATTATAAAAGCCAGAAACCTCAGGTCGGCTCGTCAAATGGGCAGTAGAGCTCGGAGAATTCGACATACAATATCGACCTCGCACTGCGATTAAGGGCCAAGCCGTGGCCGACTTCATTGTCGAGTTAACAAATCCCCTTAAGGGTCAACGTGACCACGTGTAGGTGAAATATGAACTGACCTCAGGACAGACTCGAGCTGACCTGTTCAACTGCGGACCGACCTGAAGACAGGTCAGTACCATCCGACCTAATGTGGAGACGTTTTTAGATGCCCACATAAGACCGACCTCGGTCGTACGATGAGCTGGGTCTTATAACGACAATTCCATTATCTTAGGCTTACACCTAAATAATAGGAGAGGAGTTCGGAGAATCATCAACCGACCCACAAATGTCTCCAGCGATTACGAAATGACCCGAAAATCTCGGAGATCCAAGATTTTCTCCACGAAAATTACGTTTCCTTATAGAGGCATAACCCAAAAACTTAAGTCTATAAAAAAGAACTGCTATGGGGGAATGAGGTACAAAAAATCTTCAACTCAACACAAAAAACAGAAATTATTTCCTTTATCTCGGAAGTTTGAATTGACTTAAGCATCGAAGGACTCACGGCCGGACCTCGGCCCCTCCTTTAGTCATTGTTTCTTCCTTGCATATTCTAGGAGAAGGTTTCAACCTCATTTCATCTGTTGACCAGTTAAGCATCAACACCACACATCAACTATTTCGATGTATCACTAGTTGTGTGTAAGCATCTCTTTAAATTCAACAAAAAGTTGGATCTTTAAGATAAAGGTTTTAAATGATTAACATGAATTTTGAAACATTTTATAGGCATAAATTATATTATAGGTATTTTATTCAAAAGTGAAAAGAAAACAAAAAGAAAGGAAAGAGAAATCAATTGGATTTTTTATATTTATAAACCATATGAAACATTTTGTTTAAGGGGAATACAGAGTATTTTGTTTGATCGTAATGTGCCGTTTTCCACACCAAGTTGTCATGGGTCCAGGATCCGAGCTGGGGAGAAGTCGGGAACCATCATGAAAATCACCTGGCATAAAAATCAGGACAACCTACTCTTTGGTGGGCCACAACTATTCCAAGGGGACCATCCATTCAATGAGTGGATCTGCTTAATGTCTGCGCTGCATGGTCTTTATGAGGGAGCCCCGCATTTTTCACAATCTAAGGGTCCTAGACATGTGACCAGCTGGCATGGAAAAACAATTCAGCATGTAGGCTTTTTTGTTATTTGCATGACAGTTAGTGTGTGCGCGCGCTCTTGTGGACCACCTTACATTATGTTTCATATTTGCTTGTATATTTACTATTTTTGTACAATTTCACTTATTATAAATTAATGAAAAGAGGAAAGAAGAAATTAGCTCAAAATTCTTTAAACAACAATGATATCATATAACATGGGAAACCAACAAAGAAATGATTAAATAAAATGGTTATATTAGAAATAATGAGTATGGGTGCAGCTTGAGTTAGGTTAGCCTGAACCCTATATTGGCCCAACCAAAACTTTGTTTATTGTTGGGTTAAAGTTGGGTTGGGCTTTGGTTGAAAATCCTCAACTCGGGTTGGGATGGGATTGGGTTGATCGCCTAAGCAACCCTAACCCGACCTTACATGCAGTATATATACATGTGAATTATAGAATCTGCCGAGTTTCAACAAGAGGTCTTGGTCTCAAAACAGGAAATCCCCGCTGCTGACAGCACCAGTGGGTACGTTGCATGACTGAGTGGGGGTGTGTGTTGCGCGATTGACAGGGTGGGTGTGTTGCATGACTGACCCAAAAAAAAATTATAACTAACATATATAGTATATCATGGCGCAAATAGAAAATAGGATTCATGCAAGTTTGGTTCATAGCATGTTCACATTGCACACTACTTGATGAATGGCATGGATCTCTAACACGTGTGCAGTCCGTTGGGATCTTTGAGATGTATTCCCTACCTTACATTAAAGGCTCTTTATTGAATATTAATGAGTCCGAACTCATAAGTGATGACTTTATTTAGGACTGAATGGACTATAATCTGCTTTAGGGGCTCTTAATTGAATAATCATGACTGAAGGTGACAATGGACCTGCTTGGCCCCATGAAACCCAACCTGGCTATGAATCGAGCTTCGACCTATTAGCTTGCCTGTGAGAGGCTTAGGCTCAAGTCTGTTTAACCCAAACCAACTTCATATATGCCGCTTGTCAATTACACCCTACAAATGCTATTATATTACTTGTTTAGGCAACCCATGCATCTTGAATATGGACTGTTAGTTTTGTTCTTCGGGTGTGGGTGTTTATTTCTTTATACATGTGTCTCCACTTCATTAGTGGATAGGCTAAGAGCATTCAAGTGGAAAATAGGTACTTTAACAATTTTGGGCTAGGCTTGACCAAGCCCGAGCCTAGTAAAAAAAATTTCAAGCTCGACTTTAGTTTGCTGTTTTAGGTGTATGCTGAGGTTGGGCTAGTTTAGGCCTTGGACATTAAGTGCTAAGTCCTTTAGATTTTTCAAATGCGGTGGAATATACTTTTTTTTTTTTTTTGGTTAATTTAGATTTTAAATTTTAGTCTTAAGGATCCCAACTTAAATATGATTAAGATTTCAGTGAAAGAAAAATGCAAATCTTGTGACTAAGATTACCTTTATTAAAGGATAAGAAACTTTCGAATTGTCAATACCGGTCCTTCAAGGAGAAGATCCTCTAGGATATATTCTAAATGGAAAAAATGAGAGCCATGTCAACCCCGAAGCGAGGTTACGGAGACACACAGAGCCATCTAAGGATGGACCCCACACATGTGAACATGCGATGTGTAAGGAGGGAAGGAGAGAAGTGTGTCTCTCTCTCAACTCTCCGGTACAAGATTTATCTATAAGGAAGAGTCAGGGATTTAAGGAGAGACACTGGTATGGTACTCTACCATCTTGAAGTCTTCCATATGCTCTAATACAATAGAAATCTATGATCCTTCAATATTTGATCAAATTTCTCCACTTTCATGGCCATCCACCATGATCCTACTGTTGGGGTTATGCTCTGGAAAACCATTGTTTGGTTACTTCTAGACCTAGTTATATATGGATCATTCATTCATTTATATAGTCAAATTAATATGTGTGAAAATGTCCGTTAGCTTTATGAGTTTGTGAAGTTTACCTTTGTTGTCCTTAGATACCCCGAGGTTGGACATAACGGCCGACGATCAAGGGAGAGTTGTGGCCTATGGTTGTCAACATTGTGGCCATGACCATATAGGTTCATCCTATTCTAAATAATGAGTATATTGTATGAGGTAACTGACTTGGTGTGCCATTGGACTCAACTTATATAGTGTCGGTGTGCCTTCACCCTATTCCACACGAGTATGTGAGTGCAAGACTTTTGGTCACTTACATTGGCATAATTATTCACAAGTTTCTAAACTGAAAGACCCATCGTGTCAAGGTGGTTGATCAATCACCATTATTTCCTATGGTGTGGTCCTCTTAAGCTTTAATATGAAGTAACTGTTGGGAAAAGCCGACAGCGGAAGCGGAACGCCGAACACGTGAAGTAATGCGATATCAAACAAGTAAACAAGATGCAATCAATCACACACAAGCATTCACCACAAGAGACTCCGAATTTATGTGGAAAAACCCCTCAACAGGTAAAAAACCATAGCACAAAACGATCCACTATGAATACCAGAAGATTATAGAGATTGACAGCCCACAAAGCAAGGAAACACAGAGAAAACCCAAGTTCTCTCTCTCTCTCTCACACACAACTCTCTCCTTTCTTCCTAGTACGAATAGGAAACCTTGAACACCTTAGGATACCTCTCTAAGTCGGATTACAACACCTTAAATAGGAAGAAATTCGAAAATAAAAACACCTTGTGCAATACTGAGGACTGCGCAAGAGATCCGCGCGCACAGCCGACCGGTCGCACATAGTACATAAAACGTCCAGGGAGAACACGCCGTCCCTGCCTCACAGCCAACCGGTCGGAGCCCACTGACGACCGGTCGCACATAGCACAGAAAACGTCCAGGGAGAATACGCCGTCCCTGCCTCACGGCCAACCGGTCGGAGCCCACTGACGACCGGTTTGGGCACACGCAGAAACTGTCCAGCCTCTGTGCATTCTGGGTCACGCTGTCAGACCGGTCGCCCGACCGGTCTGAGCACCCAAACACTCGCACATATGTTCGAAGGCTCTCCAACAGTAGCTTCTTGAAAGTCTTTAATATGAAACCATTTAAGTAAAAGTGGAGATCTGAAAACCAAACATTTCATATTCAAATGGATCTATTCAGAATGCATAGCGTAAATGCGAAGGATTCAAAATCAGTAAGAAAACCTAACAAAAGTTTTGTCGCCTCAACAACCTATAAAAGGAACGCGTGATGAAAAGCTCGAGGCCCACACCAAACACAATCTATCTTCTTTACATTTATGTTAGCATGGCCCATACCTAACACAATCTATTTATATTACATTTATCTTATCATAGATCACTACTGACCAACGTAATCGCTACAGTACCGTAAGATTAAATTAAACATCCACAACCCTAAGTTGTTGGATTCCGATCAACTGAATCCTTACTTGGGTGATCATCTTTTTTGTCACATCTTACTGACCGTCCGCCTAGATCACCTGTTCCCTCATATGAATTAGGTATTTATTTTTCTTTTACTTTTAGTTATTTTATTTTTTACTTTATCGATTATAAGAAGCCGCATTTGCATATTAATAAAAATGGGCATTTTTTAGGCCCTTTTAATTTATTTGCTAATTTTTATTCCTTTGAGAAATACATTGGTTGCAAGCAGTGGTGAAAGAAAAGTCCTGAAGTTATAAGGTAAAAAGAATCCATTAGAAATGACTCACTCCTACCCTTTAGCAAATTGCCTGATCGTTGATCACAATCGGTGGCTAACTTGATAGATGAATTTTCGAATCTAGTCATACGCATTTGTTTCGTGCGGGGGTCAGAGTATTCAATCAAACATTGAGTCAAGCATGACTTTGGTACGCTCGCACTTCTTAATCACACATAAAATCTGAATACAAGCCCTTGATCACACATGTAGCCTTGTGTTTTATTGAATTGCACAAACAAGATCAAGCTAATAATTTTGTATTTTCAGTTCAAGTAGGAATAACCCTACGAACAATCTCTGGATGGCATATAAGTATTATGGTGGACTTCACGGAGGTTCCAGTGGTTCCAGGAGTGTTTGTTTTTCAATGTCTCTGTGTAGTTACACACAAATTGGAAATAACTCACACGAGGCGGCAAAACCATTTCTTGGATTTATATAGAAACATCACTGCCTTCCGACCACACGAACTTCCCGCGCACCTTGTCACAGGCAATCCCTGTCCGTTCAATCTGGACATGGCTTCATGGAGGTCGGTGGATCCCTGTCTATGGGGCAACGGTGACGTATGTACCTTACAGCGACACCGTCCATCTGTTTTGACAGCTCATTGTAGGGTATGATGCCAAAAATGAAGCATATCGAAATCTCAGGTGGACCACACTAGAGGAAACAATGGTGATTGAATACCCACCATTAAAAACTTCTTGAGGCCTCTGGAATGTTTATTTGCCATCCAACTTGTTGATAAGGTCACAAGGACCTGGATGAAGGGACCACACAAATATCAGCTCGATTCAAAACTTTTGTGGCCCACAAAAAGTTTTTAATGGTCAATAACCACTGCTTCCTGGTGTGGTTCACCAGGGATTTGGATCTGCTTATGTTGGGGACCATGCCGTAAAATAAGTTGTCAAAATGATGGACGGCGCGGATTTAAAGCACCCACATCAAGGTGGGTCCCACCGTGAGGGATCCACCGAAGCAACGTCCTTCAGATTCTGCTACCCAAGTGGACCTGCTCGTCCACCTAAGTGCTTGGAACGTCACGTGCCATGTTGTAGCTGGTTTAAAAGTTGAAGCGAAAGAGCAACAACATGGCACGTGTAGGGCCCACCACTTACGTGGACCAGTCATAGAAAGAAGGAAACTCTCATGATCCACTGCGAGTGGTGGCCCACCAGGGCCCCCTTGCTGAGTGGTCCAATGATCCGAACCGCCCATGTTATTATGGACTCTATGCTACACAGGCCACGTGGGAAACTTAAATTAACGGCTTGTTTGGATACTACCAAATAAGTTACTTTTTAACCTGTGTTAAATAATTAAGTTAATTTTTTCACTTAAGTTAGTTTGTCCGTTTTCACTGTATGAGTAACTTATTAGCTAAAGGCTAGTTATCCTAATAATATATATATATATATATATATATATATATATATATATATATATATATATATATATATATATATATATATATATATATATATATATTTTCAAAGCTTCTGAACGTGTGACTTTTCTGCTTTTCTATGTCATGGTACATGTATAAGGAGGCCCTCTCTCTGTCTATATCAAAGGGGACCCCACATCATGGACTGTCTACATTAGAGGTAGGGCTCACACAATGGATGGTCCACATAAAAGGTAGGCCCCATATGACGGATGATCCCATATTAATGTGGGCCCACATATGAATGTTCCATATCAAAGGTCGGCCCATAATGATAAAAAGCCAACATCTAAAGTGGGTTGATACGATGGATGACCCACCCCAAAGGTGGGGCCTGCATGATGGATTATCCACATCAAAGGTGGGCTCCACGTGATGAGTAGTGGATATTGAAGCTGGCCCACATGATAGATGGTCCACATCAAAGGTCAGCCCCTAATGATGAATGACCCACATCTAAGGGGAGCCCCACATGATGGGCAACCCACATTGAAGGTGGGGTACACATGATGGATAGTACACATCAAAGTTGGGCTCCAATGGGCAATTAATAATGGTGGGCCTCACATGATGGATGATCCACAACAACGATGGGCTCCGCATGATGAATGGTCCACATCAAAGGTCAACACTAATGATGAGTCACCCATATCCAAGGCGTGAACCGCATGATGGACGGCCCACGTTAGAGATGGGGCCCACACGATGGACAATAACATTGATGGTGGGCTCCACATGATGGATGACCAACATCAAAATGGGCCCTAGATAATGAACAATGCACATAAAAGGTCGGCTCTAATGATGAATGGCTCAAATCCAAGGTGGGGCCTAGCATAAATGGATGGCCCACATCAAGGTGGGGCCCACATGATGGATGATTTGCATCAAAGGTTGACCCCTAGTGATGGCCGGTGGATATGAGGGGGACCAAACAGAATTCAGGGATAAATTACTTATGAAGTTGGAAGCCAAACATTCTTTTCTACTTTTGGGTGTTGTTTGCCAAATATACTAATCTACTTAATAAAAAGAAACCAAGATAAGTTACTTATGGCATAAGTAGCTTAATTAACTAACGATCTAAACATTTAGGGCATTTGGATGGTAAGTTACTTAAGATAAGCTACTTATCAAATAAGTAACTTATCTTGGTTTCTACTTAATTAGCAAATAAGTATATTTGGTAAAGAACATGCTTATCAACCAAAAAGTAGAAAAGCATATTTGTTTCCAACATCATTCCTCAAGTCTGTTTGGTCCACGCACATTCACCATCCATCATTTGGGGCCAACCTTTGGTGTGGATTGTTCATTGTGTGGGCCCCACCTTTGATTTGGGCAGTACATCATGTGGGGCCCACCTTGGATGTGGGCCATTAGCACCATTCTTTATGTAGGGCCCACCTTTGATGTTGGTCATCCATCAAGTGGGCCCACCATCAATATCCAGTGCCCATCATGTGAAGCCGCCTTTAATGTGGATCGTCCCAAATGTGGGGCCCACCTCTAACGTGAGTCGTCCATCATTCAGGGCCCGCCTTGGATATGGGCCACTCATCATTATGGCTGACCAATGGTGGGCGTCAATGACCACTAGTTTCCTGAGGTGCAGTCTATTTGAGATTGGATTCTGTTTCATTTTTGGGATGAACCAACAAGGGTGGACAGTGTAGATTTCATGCGCACAGCATGTGGCCCACTACCCAGTGGGTCACTCAAAACTAGTTGGAAAAACAAATGAATGACATGAGTAAAACACATCAGGCCCAGGGAGGTTTCAACGGTGTTATCATTATCACCGTTGCTTCCTGATGTGGGGTCCACCTGAGGTTGAGATCTACCTCACATGCTATCCCCACTCACATCCAAACCAGAAGGATGGTATGGATCAAATATATTGCACTGGGCCCAGCAAGCTGGATGGTCAACGTGAGCTGGGTGGTTGCCACGAAAATCAGCACTTTTATCGCTATGGACGAGCATCTCTTATTTTAGTCAGCGGTGAAAAGGTAGAAAAGTAAAATAAAAATGCTGAAATAGTTAAGTGATTTTCATTAAATAAGTAATGATCATTATTTATCTAAAATAAGTTACTTAACTGCTGCCATCAGCAAGAAAAGCAACTTATTTGGTGGTATCCAAACGGGCCCTTAGGGACCATTACTATAATGACAACAAAATTTTCCATGGCTAGGATGATCACTGAAGCCCGATTATGGAACAGTAGCTTATTTATGATTACTAACAAAATATATATAGTTCGGACTATCTGAGCATGTAGGCTCCAGTGGGGGCTGACACAATGGATCGTTTTCAAATGTCAGTGGGCCATCCTCTTACATGCGACACATATACAATAATCCAGCCATCCAAATTGTGGGGCACATTCTGTATAGAGACAAGCTCTAAAATTACACCGATCTAGCAATCCTAACCGTCCAATTTGATTACCAAGTGAGTGGTTGAAATAAAAAGAAGCAGAATGCTCCAAATTCAACAGGCAAAATCAGATGCTCTCTATAATGCAAAAACATTTGAGCAGACTCGGCGAGTCAGACTGAGTTGTTCAGTCCTGAGTCGAGACTCACCGGGTCGAGGGTTCTCAATGATGACTCGTCGTGGTGATCTGGATTGGATTACACCAGTCCGAATGGACTCGAATTAGTCGCATCCGGGGAGCGGATTAGGTGAGGCCCACCTTGATATATCTATTCTGCATCCAGGCCGTCCATCCGTTTTTCCAGATCATTTTAGGACATTATCCCAAAAACGAAGAAGACCCAAATCTCAGGTGGACCATACTCTAGGAAACAGTGGTGATTGAAGGCCCTACCATTAAAAACTTCTTAGGGCGCACTTTAATGTTTCCCTAGTGTTTATTTGCCATCCAATCCGTTGATAAGATCACATAAGCCTGGAGGAAGGAAAAAAGAAACAAATCAGCTCAATCCAAAACTTTTGTGGCCCATTAATGGTCAATCACCACTGTTTCTTATGGTATGGTCCACTTGAGAATTGGATCTGCTTCATATTTGGGATCATGCACTAAAATGATCTGGAAAAAAGGATGGACGGTGTGGATACAAAATAGATACACCAAGGTCAGCCCCACAGTAAGGGTCACACCGTCTTGGGACATCTGAGGGATGGTGGGGCCTGGAGTTGGCTTAGACCGAATTTTGAACTGTTTGGGCCGGGCCTATTCAACATTTCGGCCCATTGCCAGCACTAAAATCAAATGAAGATTTTTTTTTTTTTTTTTTTTACAGTTAGCCCCCTCTATCAAAACACTGAGTTTTAGAACTAAGGTACATGTTTGGATGTTTGATTGAATTAAATTGCAAAAAGATGAATTCAAGAAATACCAAATTCAGATGAAAGCCACACCAATCTAGCTCATAACAGCAACTATACCCCCAGTTGCAATGCCCAGTGCCTAGTGTTGGACAGGATGTGCTCACAGCTTTTCTTCGTTATTGTTAAATTGAGAAATTTTGCAGTCAAATCCAAGCGAGCATCCAAACGCACCCTTCCACAGAACAACTACATGCGATGGGCGACAACAACATTTATAATTGTTCACTAACTGAAGGGAACATCCAAACGCACCATTCCAATGAATTTGTTGATTTTCAGACACCACACAAGTCATAGAACTAGATATTTTTTCAACTACTAGTATCTATAAAATACAATACCAACCAGTAAGTTAAGTTCTGGTGTACATCACTGTTATGAAACTGAAAATAGGACACCGATTGAAAGTAAGCTGGCCTAGCTACTTTTTTAGAAGTGAGGGGATGAAGTGGGACACACTTCAATTGCTATCCAACGTTGACCAGCATGTGATATTTTCACAGATACCATAACATAACACCAGCTATAGGACATTTCAAAGTGGATAATCGACTTTCAAGAGCAAAATGGTGCAGCAAGACGTGATGCAGTAATGACTAGCACCATGAAAGTGGGCCACACAATCAAACAAGAAAACGTATATAGACCAATTAACTATTTTTGTACACAAGATCACTGTCCAAAAGTATTGATATCGATCCTATATGCTAGACAAGTTTTCAAATGTCGAGTCATGAATCTTCTCTAGAACGTTTGAAAGTTCTATTGTACTTAAAAAAACACAATTACTCTGTTCATAACTTAATAAATCTACGTACAAACTCAAGACTCCTTTAGGGCGCATTTGGATGCACTATTGAATTGAATTGCAACCAAAACAATTTAATTTTCATTCCCTTGGCATTCATGTCAAGGGTAAGGACATCAAATTGCAATCACATTTACTTTCGAATTGAAGTTGATAGAAACAGTAACTTAGTTTTTGTCATGCCGTCGTGACTAAACTGAAGCAATGCTGCAATTTAATTCACTTTGCATCCAAAGACAGACTCAATTATTGAAATTCCGAACCTTTCAATGTGAAAATAGTAGCAGCGAGGAGATGAAGCGCCCGCTCCTTCATGCTGGGTCCCGTTAAAACCTACATTCTACTTCTCTTTATGGGTCCCATCTCCTTGGCCTTTGCCCTCAGCAAATGCTTCTGAATCTTGCCCGTGGCCGTCTTCGGCAACGGCCCAAACAACACAGACTTGGGAACCCAATAGGCCGGCATCTTTGCACGGCAGAACTTCATGATGTCATCAGCCAACCGCCTCTCGTCCGACGCATCAACGTCTGGTTTCAACGTCACAAAGGCACAGGGCGACTCCCCCCAGTGCTCATCTGGGCGTGCCACTACCGATACCTCCAACACCGCCGGATGCAAGTAGAGCATGCTCTCCACCTCAAGACTACTGATGTTCTCACCCCCAGAAATGATTATGTCCTTTGCCCTGTCCTTGATTTCAATATACCCATCTGGGTGCTTGACTCCAAGGTCCCCCGAATGATACCATCCATTCTCGAAGGCCTCTTGGTTCGCTTTCGGGTTCTTCAAATAACCCTTCATGACCAAATTCCCACGCATGACAACTTCACCAATGGTAGCACCATCGGCGGGGACGGGCGCCAAGGTTTTTGTGTTGATGACTTCTAAGCCTTCCAGCCCAATGTAGCGGACGCCTTGGCGGGCACTAAGACGGGCTTGGGTTTCTTTGGGGAGGGATTCCCACTCCGGCTTCCATGCACACACAGTAGCTGGGCCGTAGGTCTCAGAGAGACCATAGGTGTGAGTGACTCGGAAGCCGCGGTCAGACATGGCAGCTATAATGGAAGGGGGAGGCGCAGCACCCGCTGTCATCACATGTACAAGGCGAGGAAGCGGAAGGATGGTTTGGTTCGGAGGGGCATTGATTAGGTTATTGAGAACTATAGGGGCCGCACAGAAATGGGTCACACCTTCATGGGCTATGGCCGAGTAGACAGCCTTGGCTGTTACCTGCAAGCTTTCACTGCATCAGCAACTTGTGTGTTTGGGCGCATTCACACATGATGTTAACCATTCATAGGCTTATCTTTAACACATAAATATAACACAATGGTGAATTTGCTCATTGATCCAAGCTGTCCAATCAATGGTCACCTCTGGGTTTGGCCATAGCCAAGAAACGGAATGATCAGGATATTTCCTAAAGGTTTGATCACTATCTACTCTTAAATACTCCCTACACTTCAACTGTGGAAGTGGACAATGCGATAATTCCACAATTGGCACATTTGCTTAATCATCCGGACTAGTCAAGCAATGAATTGTGGGCCATAGAAACATTTCATTGATTGGATATTTCCAACCATGTGCAGCTTGTTTTGGACCAATGCCATGTACAGTCTGAACCAATCTACAATGTAGAATAAATGCATTGTCTAATTCAAGACTACAGTTCAAGGTGCACCCAGATGTAGGTGATTCATCAAAGAAAAGTAGGTGACTGATCAAACCTTTAGTTAATTTGCTCTGAATTTTTTATTTTGGTCATCAGTCCAGCTCGATAAATATGGGTATCGTCCATGAACAAAATGGCTGTATTGACCCGGCTGAGCCCGAAGAAGCTCGTTATACAGTGATATGAACCTATATTGGCTACAATATGCCAAAACCGATTTTTAAACCATGAGCCGAATGGCAATGGCCCGCCCCTACTGTTACGGAACGAATGGACAGTGAAGATTGATGATCAGCTGTTGCATGTGTCAATTAAAAAGCTTTGGGAACATTGATAATGTCCCCATGAAGATGGGGGCATTAGCATTCCCCATAGGCATGTGACTACTAACACAGAGGCTTCAGACGTACCTGACGGAGACATATGCTGGTCCCACAGAGAGCCGCAAGTGACCAAGTGTAACACCAACCGTTGCAATGGAACATGGGTAGGGTCCACAGGTATATGGCCCCTTCAGTCAGTCCCCATATAAGAGCTCCACTAAGCGCCATGAGATAAGCCCCCCTGTGGCTCAGCACCACACCCTTTGGGCTCGATGTCGTCCCAGAAGTATAACCCAAAGCAATGCTTTGCCACTCATCCTTTGGTGGTTTCCAAGCAAACTCAGGATCGCCAGTTTCCAGGAACTTCTCATATTCAATGGTGCCCTTCTGTAGAGCATATCTGAGTGTGCTAGGATCACAATTTTCATCGCCTATGACAACCAGAATTGGAGGTTTGTAATTGCTCTTCTTTTTGTCCGCTATGATCTTCAAAGCTTCCTCTGCTAACTGAAAGAACTCCTGGTCCACCATGACAACTGCAGCTGAAGAGTGATCCAGAAGGAAAGAGACGGTTGGTGCATTTAGCCGAATGTTGACAGCGTTCACCACAGCTCCGGCCATCGGAACGGCAAAGTGAGCTTCATAGATAGCTGGGACGTTCGGTGCTATTACAGCAACCTGGAAGAAGATAACAGAAGAAACAAAATTCATCAGCATTGTTTTGTGAGCCGGAAGAATCAAAACAGAGTAGTGGACAATATGGTGATAAAAGTCCTTTGGGTACAAGGGACTGAATGGAACCAAAATACTATTCTTCAAGGTCTCAAGCTATCTTTTCTCCATCTTTCAGGTCCTCTGATAGTAAGGGAATTTCCATAGCTTATCAAGGAGCTTTGCTAAGCCCACATGTGTACAATAATGCTAATGCACACGCCACCACATATTTCAACATGGCACATAGGTACAAGATCAAATCCATTCATTAGAGGCATAACACTACTTAGTTGCTCTCACCCAAGAATTTGGCCGCTCCAATCGTTAGATGGGTCACAGTTTACAAAATAAATTCATGGCTTAGCTGATGTTTCTTAAACCATCCAAATGTTTCTGACATCGTGACCCACCAGCTTAATAAGCCAGATTTATTTTGGGAAAGAACATAGACATGGTCAGGACCACCTTATGGATGGCTTGGATATTGCACCTGTCAACCACACTAGCACATGGTGGCGTGTGCATTAGAATTATTGTACAAGCATGTGCACTTAACAATGGCTTTCGATGAATACAATCCAAGGATTAATGGCACCCAATCATATGTTTTCTCTAATTACAAGAATATAGGATGGGCCCTGATGATTTTCAACTCTAAATATGAGTATTGGGGGGATTTAATCACAAATCTAGTAGATAACTACAAACTCTGGCAACTTGAAATAATTCCAAAAGCATTACAACAACCCAGCCCCAAAAACCGCAATTTCCAGCAGCTATAAGACAAATTCAAGGAGCCAAAAGCAGTTCTCCAGCAACTACAAACTATTTTCCAGCAGTCCAATACAAAAAACAGCAAAAAAATTGAATTTCCAGCAACCAGATAAACTTAGAACATGAATGACTTCACACATCTAATGCATAAAAGGAGAGGAGAACTTCAACTTTGATAAACTAAAGTTTGAAGTGTCCCAAACATTCATACATGTAGTCTCACAGGGGGAAGAGGGGTGGGGAGGGGGACCTATTCAACCATTCAATCATAAGCTCTCTCAGGCTCATTTAGGAAGCTTGTAAATGGAAAATGGAATTGGATGTAAGTGAATTGGTAGTAAATGACTTGCTCAGTTGTGTTTGGACAGGAGTAAATGAAATGCATTTGAAATCTAAATATTCTGTTTGGATGGGAGTAAATGGGAGGAATTAGAATGCATTGGAATTTATCAGTATATTCATAGGAACATATGTGATATCCCAAATCAGCTTTAATATCTCAAAATAGCGTACATATGTGATATTTAACAGAATGATTGTAATAAGCCCATTGAAATATATTGACGCAGGACGCCCTAATTATGTTGCATGCTCATGAACACATATAATCCAGTGGAAATAAAAGACTAATAATTTAAAATTTTAACATCAACCATCATAAACTAAGAAAACCACAAAGAGACATGTAATGGAGTAGGCCATCATCACAACTACGAAGTAAGAAATTCAAATAATGCATAGGTTGGACCCGGCGAGGGATGGAACCTCCCGATCCTGCACGGTCATAACCCAATCGAACAATGGGGTTCACTAGTATGAGAGATCAAAGGATTTCTCGGATTAGGGAATTGGAAGTTTGAGGAATTGGGGTTTTGATTCAATTCTCAAACTTAGGATTCGAGGATTAGGAGATAATAGAAATAGAGAGAGAATGAAGAAGAAGTTTACCTTAGATGAATATTAAAAGGGCATAAGAAGCAAAGAGAAGAAGGGGATTACGAAAGAAGACGAAGTTCCATAAGAGAGAGAGAGAGAGAGAGAGAGAGAGAGAGAGAGAGGAGGCAACCAGAGGGGCAACCAGAGGTTTGCTTTTCATTAATCAACAACTAATCTCGTTTTTAGGGCTGAGCCCTCTTAAATAACCAATAAGAAAACATAAAAATACCAAAATACTCTTAAAAATTAAGCAAAAACGGAACTTAAAACAAATTGCGAAAAAGTTCGGGTGCTCGGGCGCCCGAAGATGTCCAAAAACCTCCTACACATGTGTCCTCCCAATGTGGGGCCTTCAATGTGTCAAATCACATGTGTAGAGTCTTCAATGCTCCTCAATAGTCGCCTAGCCACAAGGAACATGCTTGTGGTGTGCGCCTTCTTCGCTGATAGACTTTGAAGGGCTAGATGTCCGCATCATTCTCCTCGTTTAAGAAGAACTCGACTCCGACAAGTTAAAACCCATGTGGCACTCTAGTAAATCTGGGTCAACGCTTTGTAATTCCTCTTCAATCAACCACAGTAGATTCTGACGGTGGTTTATTCTTCCATTTGACAAGGTATCTCTGGAAACCTTCTTCTCTCGTGAAAACTATCTCTTCGTCCACAATTTCCTCTTTGCAAGCAATAGGTGGGGAAGGGGTAGAGTAAGTTGTGAAACAAAATTAAAGAATGGACAGGAAAGGGACGAGGGATCAATGATAGGATTAGGGGAATGGACTAGATCCACCACATTAAACGTTAGATTAATGCCCATTTCAGGTGGAAGGTCAATCCGATATGCGTTAGACCCAATTCTTTGCAATATTTTGAATGGTCCAGCACTAGCCGCTTGTAATTTCTTAGCAGAACCCTGTGAGAACCGCTTTGGCCTTATCTTCACCATTACATAGTCTCATTCCTGAAAGTCTTGTAATCTACGATGAGAGTCAGTTGAATGTTTATAACTATCATTGCTCTTATTGATCCGTTGTCTAATATGTGTATGCAATTCATGAATGTGTCGTGCAAATGCATTGGCTGACTTTGAAGACCTTTGGATGACAAACATGGGTTACACTAAAGGACACTCTGAAAAATCAACGAACTGGAAGCAAACAATCCTACGGAAAGAAACAATCTTATGACCTGGAACTTGGAAAACTGAAACAAAAGGACACTTCTCATGAGTGACACATAATTCCTCATTATAAGTATTATCAACAAGGATGATGTTTAGGTACTCCAACACTTGAGAACACACACTATTAGTACCAAGTCTTAAGTAGATCTTGGCATCAGCCATTATGTCCAAAATGTCATTAAGATGCAGAATAGGGATTCTGGCCATCATATGCACCATGAAGTGAATACGTCGCAAGGTGGTGTAATACTTGACTGAGGCTTTGTGGATGACCAGGATATGCCCACATGTGCGCCATATGCCATTGTTTTTTAATGTGAAAAGGGCAAGCATGGCACACAAAACAAAACTCCAACTTCAACTTCCTTTATTGAATTCTTCCCCGAGAAGTTTATCAAATTGACGCTGCATTTCCGTATTTTTTGCGGGGTTCACCTGGTATGGAGGAAAGCTTGACAGGATTGATCTAGGGATAAGATCAATTGTGTGTTGAATGTCCTACTTGGGTGAAAATTTATCCCATAAATCATCTGGTGGGATATCACAAGTCATGTGACCATCATATCCTCGCTAGTCTCCTTTTCAAATTCATTCGTGTGCATTATGGTAAGAGACTTAGATTGGGACTCTACATCACTTAAGTCACACATGACATCTGGAAGTGGTGCGGT
Organism: Liriodendron chinense; assembly: GCA_003013855.2. Classification (NCBI taxonomy): domain Eukaryota; kingdom Viridiplantae; phylum Streptophyta; class Magnoliopsida; order Magnoliales; family Magnoliaceae; genus Liriodendron; species Liriodendron chinense. The sequence continues at coordinate 5,361,875 of ML058484.1, read as the reverse complement.
CTCAATTCCTTCAACCTTTTCATCACTAACACACACTTCGTCATCCTCAACGATGATGAGCGATGCCTCAATTTCTTCCATTTCCTCATTTACTGATGTTAGGCACATACTCTTTCACTTCATAAACAACCTGATTGGATTCTTCCAACTGGCCATTCACCAAGGTATTATCTCGCTTCCAGGGAAATATAATTGGTGTTAAACACTCAAATTGATCATAAGCCGAGATTTCCTTAATGATGGGTCGGACCACTTTACAAGGAAGTGGTGACCATATGAGTTCTCTTTTTGGACGAGAAGGTGGGACAACTCTCTTCTGAGCCAAGGGTTTTTTACGATAAGAGATGGGAAAATAGTTTTCTTTCAATCGCTCTTTCATCTCGTCCCATTGTGAGATCGGGGCTCTCCTAACTTTATCAAGTCGTCGCTCCAAATCTGTCCAAAACAACTTGGCTTGGCCCTCCAATTTCCACTCTACAAACCTCACTCGACGAAATTAGGAAACTTTCTAAAATTGAAAACTTTTTAAATCTGAAAATTCTCCAAATTAGGAAACTTTTTAAAATTGGAAACTTTTTAAATCTGAAAATTTCCTAAAACAGACCAAAAAATCAAAACCCTAATTTTTTTTATAACTCAATCTAGACAAAACCATGCAAGCCTAAGCTCTGATACCAAATTTAACGCAGGACGCCCTAATTATAATGCATGCTCATGAACACATATAATCCAGCGGAAATAAAAGACAATAATAATCTAAAAATTTAACATTAACCATCATAAACTAAGAAAACCACAAAGAGACATGCAATGGAGCGGGCCATCAATCACAACCACTAAGTAAGAAATTCAAATAATGCATAGGTTGGACCCAGCAAGGGATGGAACCTCCCGATCTTGCATGGTCATAACCCAATCGAACAATGGGGTTCACTAGTCCGGGAGATCAAAAGATTTCTCAGATTAGGGAATGGGAAGTTTGAGGAATTGAGGTTTTGATTCAATTCTCAAACTTAGCATTCGAGGATTAGGAGATAATAGAAATAGAGAGAGAAGGAAGAAGAAGTTTACCTTAGATGAATATTAAAAGGGCATAAGAAGCAAAGAGAAGAAGGGAATTAGGGAAGAAGATGAAGTTCCATGAGAGAGAGAGAGAGAGAGAGAGGAAGGAGGCAACCAAAGGTTTGCTTTTCATTAATCAACAATTAATCTCGTTTTTTGGGTTGAGCCATCTTAAATAACCAATAAGAAAACATGAAAATACCAAAATACCCTTAAAAATTAAGCAAAAACGGAACTTAAAACAAATTGCGCAAAAGTTCGGGCGCCCGAAGACGTCCAAAAACCTCCTACACATGTGTCCTCCCAATGTGAGGTCTTCAATGTGTCAAATCACGTGTGTAGGGTCTTCAATGCTCCTCAATAGTCGCCTAGCCACAAGGAAGATGCTTGTGGTGTGCGCCTTCTTCGCTGATAGACTTTGAAGGGCTAGATATCCGCATCATATATACTTTTGCAAAAAATGAGAAAATTTTGAGCCTCGAGTGGGCCACAAACGTAAGGATAAAAAACAAGCAACTTGCCAACGCTTTTTAACCGCACCACCTTTGTTTACTCATGCGACTCTCCAAGGGAGCTCAAAAAGGCATTTCACCCCCATTTACTTCCAAATCCTTTCTCGTAGAGAGGATTTCATTTGCATCCCATTTACTCTCATTTAACTTCATTTCCATGTGTTTATTACTAGATACCATTTACCTCCATTTACTCCCATCCAAACAGCCCATACTCCTCATTGGGAACATTAGCAATGTCTTAAAGCTTTAAGCTAACAAATGGCTAGAGGATGCAAAAATCATGCCCTCAGGCGATCTTGTCCCTTCTAAATGGTAACCATTTTGTTACAACCGTCCTTTTCTCACAGGCCATATATTTCGTTTCTCCACTCAATCTTGAATGTCTATTTTTCATGCTACTGAGTAGCTAGTTAGGATCATCCGATCAGTGTGATTTTGGTATTACAAGCTGCCAATAATGGCATGGAATGAATGGACAGTCCAGATTGACAACTGGCAGACATCTCCCACATGCCATTTTGAAGCCCTGCAATACCGACCATAAACTAGTCTCTAATCTTGGTCGTTGATTATATCTAGTCTGAACCCTTGTAACTCCCCTATCTAGACCCCTGAACGTAAGAATCCCACCCAACTACTCATGGAGTCTACAGAGGACAAATAAAAAGAAAGCCTTCCAAAACCTACAGAACTCAACCTCTTTCCATACTAGAAGCTAGAAGTCTTCATGTGGATGCCAGCGACTCCTGCTGCTGCCCCAGTGGATGGCCCTAGTTTGGGTTAATTGTGGTCTGCTTCGGTTCCTAGCTTCCTCCTGGATTGAGGACTGGAATTGAGCCTGCATCTCTTCTTAGAATTGAAGCTCATGGTGGCATTAGGTTTGAGAGGTCATAAATGTCGTTGGAGGTAGGAAGATTCTATTTAGTAGCAGTGTGAAAAACATCACCGAGATTTTGTATTACATCTTGCACTACTATTGTGAAATTTTGATAAAACGATATTATCCCCAGATTTTCAAAATATCACTAGTTTTTTTTATTTTTCGCAAAATTATCGTGATTTTAATGCAAATTTTATTTGAAAGTTCGAATATATTATTTCATACTTATATTTTCCAAATTTTAAAATCATTTATGATAAAAAAAAAATTAATCTTTTACTTTCAGTGAGATTTTCCTGATAATATCACGAGAAAACCTAATTTTTTTAAATATCTCCTGAGAAATTGCCTTGAACAAGATTTGTCGGTATGCTTAGGAGGCTTCAGATATATGTGACAAGCCCTTTAGCCAAGGAGTTAATGGACCCATGTGATTAGTTGGTCTCACTTCCACTTCCTTTCAGTATAATGAATGTTCGTACTTGAACTAAGGGCGTGCCAACAGCAGCCTACAAATAATTATTTCCTTGGAATTTAGGTGGATGAGTTGAATGGAAATTACTTGGTAGAATTGAAAGTTTTATTTAAAAAGGAGGACGACTTGACACTTAATGAGAAAATCCTAACCCAACTGATGGGCCCCGCTGTCGATGTGTCATGCCCCAAAAATCTCCCTCACGAGACAATTCTAACCTAATGATCAACAGTCTGCAAGTAAGAATTTAATGCCAGTTGACAAGAAAAGACCCCAGGATTGGATGCCAAGGAGCAAGGTGCACCATTGGTGGGGCCCAACAGATATACGGTCTACATCCTAGAACATTGTGCCCACTCGTAGGAAGTGATGCAATCGCATCTCATCCACATGTGCACAAGAAGAGGTCCGGATGGGGGCCCGCTTAAGCACACGTGATAGGAAACTCTTACTTGTTGCAATTTTCTCTTTTGTTTAAGCTTCTTAGTTGATTCTCTCTCTTTTAGAAGTCCCAACTGTAGTAGATTAGGAATAGCAATATTCAATAACTTATAAATAGGCTCTTAGGGAGAGTTTTTTTATAAGATTTTCTTTCAATAAGATTTGCTGAGAGTATTTCTCACAGCAGAAGATGATTGGGGGTTTGTGATCTCTGGCATAAAGGCTGGAGGACTGCTGAGCCCTGCTTTCACTCTTTATTCTTTTAGTTTGCAATTAGTTTCAATTTATTTAGTTCTAGTTGCATAAGGCCAGAGGATGATAGGATTCATCCAATCTACAAACTAATCCAAGTGTCCAAGTACTATGATTCAAAGGATCCAGATATCATATACAAACTGATCTCCAATTATCGATATTTATGCAAATTCAAAATTCAAATTAGTTCCTTCATAGATCAACCTATCACAGTTAATATCAATCTTCAGATCAACCATGATCTGTACGGTTCATCAAGTTGCCAGTCCATGGACAGCTCATTTTCCACAGAGCACAGATTGGATGGCCCTACCAATCTGTTTAGTGCATATATCCTCCCCTTTAATTCATTCATATAGACCAACCGACAGACCGTTACAATCATCCAACCACTGGGACTTCTATACTTTGGCCAATTCAGTGGGTCCCACTAACTGAACAGTCCAGATAGCAGACGGACTAACATCCACAAGTTGCACAGCCATGCCAACCCATTCGATGCGGATATCCTTCCCTCCTGTCCATCCATATAGACCAACAGAACGACCGTCACAACTGTATTACCACCAAGGCTTCCCTACTTCAGGCGATCAACGGTGGGTTGCACTTGAGTGAACGGTCCAGATAGAGGACAAACGGCTATCCACAGATTGCACAGCTTGGACTGCCATAACAATCCATTCGGTGCCGATATCCTTCCCTACCGTCGATCCATATGGACCAACAGACCGACCGCCACAACTGTTCAACCACCAAGACTTCACTACTTCAGGCGATCAACAGTGGGTTGCACTGGGTGAACGGTCTAGATAGAGGACAGACCGCTATCCACAGATTGCACAGCTTGGATAGCCATACCAATCCATTCGATCAATATCCTTCCCTACTGTCCATCCATATAGACCAACAGACCGACCGTCACAACTGTCCGACCACCAAGACTTCCCTACTTCAGCCGATCAACAGTGGGTCCCACTGATAAAAGGTTCAGATAGCGGACAGATCACGGTCCACAGATTGGACGGCCCTACCAATTCATTCGGTGCTGATATCCTTCCCTGCCGTCCATTCATATAGACCAACAGACTGACAATCATGACAATCCGACCACCAATACTTCCCTACTTCAACCAATCAACAGTGGGTCCCACTGAGTGAACGGTCCAGATAGAGGACAGACCACTGTCCACAGATTGCACAAAATGGACGGCCCTACCAATCCATTCGGTGCCTGTATCATTCCCAACCGTCCATCCATATAGACCGACGGTCACAACTGTCCAATAACCGTGGGGCTCACCTTGGTGGTGTGTTGTATATCCACGCCGTCCATCCGTTTTTCCAGTCCATTTTAGGGCGTGGTGCCAAACATTAAGTACATCCAACTCTCAGGTGGACCAGACCACAGGAAAAAGTGGTGATTGAACGCTCGCCATTAAAAAATTCCCATGGCCCACCGTAAGCAGATCCGTAATGTTTATTTACCATCCAACCCGTTGATGGCCTACAAAAATCTTTTAATGGTCATTCTCAAGTTTTTTTTCCAGTGGTGTGGTCCACCAGAGATTTGTATTTGTGGGATAACGTCCTAAAATGAGCTGAGAGATATAAAAATAATAATAATAAAAAATAAAAAATCATCAAGGTGGGCCCCACAGGGTAAGGGTAACACCCACTAAGGTGTTACCTAATCTGCTCCCACCACCGAGACCTCCCTACCTCGACCAATCCATAGTGGGGCCGGGCCTACTAAATGAACGGTCCCGATGGCGGGCCACTGCCAGCCACGTGTCAAATTTGAGCTCAGAATACGTCTTTCCCAATCAATTTCAATAAAAATAAATAAATAAAGGATTCAATTCATCATCAAAGTGGAATCATCAACATAAAACTCGAATCCGACGAACTTCGATTTAAAGAAGGAAAAGAAAAAAGAAGAAGAAAAAAAAAAGGAAGGGTCGGGATCGACTGACTTACCGTGCTTCCGAAGCCGATCGAACGTCTGGAGAGAGCGGAAGCGAAGCGGCGGCATCGCTGATAGGTCTGCTGCCACGTGTAGCGTCGGGATCCGTGGACGAGAGATCTACGGTTGGGATGAACAAGAGCCGCTCGTTCCAGGAACCAGAGCGGCGTTAGAGCCATGTAATTTGCGTCGTTCTTCGGGAGATCGTCGATGTCTCCATCCAACGCCATTCTCTCTCTCTCTCTCTCTCTCTCTCTGCTGATGGCCACTGAAGAAGAGGTGCGTGTATTTATAGAGGCGCCTCGCTCGCGCGCCGGAAAGGAAACGCGATGTTACTCGCGCGAGTAACCCCGCACAATTTATCGCACTTGAGATGACAGTTGCGTGTAAGGACTGCGCGGTCCAGAAATTTTAGCCTCGTTCGTTCCGTTCCACAGTTGGGTGGGCGCGACCCCGGAACCAGCGATGTGGGTGGGACCCTGAACCTAGGGCCTATCTGAATGTATTCCTTGTAGATCCATGCCGTTAATCTGCTTTTCCAGATTATTTTGTACTATGGAACCAAAAATGAATAATACGAAAATTTTGGATGGACTACAACATAAGAAACACTGGTTAATGATCATTAAAAACCTTTTGTGAGCCACAAAAGTTTTCTATCAACCTTATATTTGTTTTTTTCCTTTCATCCCTGTCTACGTGACCTTATCAACAGATTGGATGGTCAATAAACATTACGGTGGGCTCCAGAAAGTTTTTAATGGTCACGGTTGAATGAAAACTGTTTCTTGGGGTGTGGTCCATCTAAAATTTGCATTGCTTGATTTTTGAGAATACATCCTAAAATAATACGAAGAAACAGATGGATGGCATGGATCTACAAAGAAGACATCCAGGTGGCCCTAGGTTCAGGGTCCCACCCACATCGCTGGTTCCGGGGTCTCACCCAAGTCGCGCCCGACAAGTATGTGCCACGTGTGTTTTAGAAATTAGCCCACCTGATTAATAAACGGACGTAAATCACACGAATCCTCCGTAACCCTCCGTTCTGTGAGGCCAATCATGATTTCTGTGTCATGTATCCCTTGTGATGAGGTTGTGGCAGCTCATGTTAGGACGTGCCCTCGATAACTAAGCCGATACAAAAATTGAAGTGGCCCACAAAAACAATGAGTGAATGCCCACCGTTGAGATTTTTATATGGAGGGCATCAAAGTATTGGATCAAGATTATATTTGTGGTTTCCCTTCTTTCCATTGGTATGCACATGAAGAGACTTAGATGACTTATTGTTTTGAGTGAGGTGTTATTGAGTCACTCAGCTTGAAATTAATTTACTCTCTTTTAAGGATGTCTCAAGTGTAACAGAAATTATGAGCAAATGGCCTTCAAAAATTGACCGCTATAAACTAATTCTAATGGTACACTCATCGCACACTGCGCACACTGGCACATGCCAGTTATATAAGCCAATATATATAACTTAAACTGAAGTGAGTTGACTTGTTTGTGAACTTAATTGTAAGAGAAAAAAAATAAAACGAGAGACAATTTAAAATATTAGAAAGAGAAAATTATTTCTTATGAATGAAAATGAATTAAAAGTATATTTATTTAAAGACCATAATTATGTGTTTAAAGCACCGTATTAAATAGGTTAAGTCTATTGGGTTTAAACTCAACTGGTGTGACTAGGGTTGTAAATGGTTAGGTTTGAGGTAGGTTTAGCCAAAACCAAACCAGCCCATTTACTAAATGGGTTTGGGTCCAAATTTTAGACTAAAACTCTTTTACTAAATGGGCGAATCTAGGTCAAGTCCAAGTCAACCCATCAAACCCATTTATAAATGGGTCAGGTCTGGTAGAGGGAGATCCACCCAGATCCATTTATAAATGGGTCGGGTCTAATGGGTCCGAGTCTAGATCAAGTATGCAAGCATTTTTACAAGGCTTAAAATCAAGTTTGGATGGGTCTGGGCTGGACTGGTCCCTTAAAACATAGACCAAACCCACCCTACTTAATAAATGGGTTAGGGTCGGGATGGGTCGAGTTGCACCCTAATATAAAGGAAATCATACCCAAACCCGTTTAGCGACTGGATCTAGTCTTGGACCCAGACCCGTACCATTTAATAAATGGGTCAGGTCTAGGTCGAGTACAAATGGATCAAGTCTAAGTCAAGTCTAAATGGGTTGGGTCCGCTCACCCATTTACAGCCCTAGGTGTGATCATTCAAATAGATGTGTTCTTAAAGAGAAAAGTTGCAAAACGAAATATCATGAATATACTCTCAAAGCAAATTCAATAATACAAGTGTACTCTCAGTACATAGGAGACAAATGCAAATTCAAATGCCTCCAGGCTGTGAAAGTTTTTCTAATATTCTTATTCATTTTCGATGTAGATAAAAGTCGCTAAACGACAAAATACATTTTTCAAAACAAAAAGAAATTAAAATTTGAAATATCATTTTTATTTTAAAAAAATCTTTTAAATATAACATGTGGTGTCCCATTGGCAGATTTGTGCATTTCTTTTCCTGGGTCCTAAAATAGGTTAGAAAAATGGATGGACAAAATTAATATAACACATGTGGCCTTAAAACACTTGATGGCACCTTAGAATTGATGATAAAATGTATTTCAAATTCAGATAGTTGTTTTTTACATTTGACTACCTTGGAATTAGAGATAAATGGAATTTGAGGTATTTTAAATTTATTTTTATTTTTTTATATATATTTTGAAGTTTCCACTAAATACTAAGTTATCTTTTTTACTTCCTTTTAAAAGATTGGGAAGTAGCACGGAGGTATCTCTATATTACTAGTCCATTGAACACATGGCATACTAATGATACTCTAAAACAGTCCAATTACTGTTTGCAACACTAAAATCACATTAATAGAATGATCTAAATCATCCAAATGTTGGACATCTAAATAGACTATTAAAAAATATCAATTAAATGGAGGGCACTCAATCACCACTATTTTCAGTGGTATGGTCCACTTGAAATTTGGATCTACATAACTTTTAAAACTCCATCCTCAAATGGTATGGAGAAACGGATAGACGGTGTGGACATACAAAATATCATCAATGTGGGCCACACCCACACAGGGTAACACCCACTAAGCTATTCCCTAGGTAACGCCTAATTTGCTCCCGAACTATCCTTGCTACGAAATATGGATCCTGAAGCAGGCATTTGGCGCCATTGATGGTTACCTCTATCCCACGGGCACCAGGGACAACCACGGGCACATATAATTATTGCATCCAATGCGATTCCATCCCACTTAATCCGATCATCTTAGTCGATGCGCCAAACACCCCCTGAATAAAACGAGGATGCACATGGTGGGACGTGGATTAGGTACTACCCCGCCTGCTCGAGCTTGGAATACATTGGGCTATGAGGGGCTCACCGTAATGTATGGATTTATCTATATCGTCCATCCATTTGGCCATATCATTTTAGGGTATGTCTAAAAAATAAGGTAGATCCAGGCTCAAGCTGACCACAGGGTGGAGATTGAACGTGGACCATTAAAAACTTCTTGGTGCCACGGAATTTTTGAATCAAGCTTATATTTGTGTTTTCCCTTCTTCATCCATGTATAAATTAAGCCGTATAAATTATATAAATTTTTGCTTAAGTTTCTTAGTAGTTGGGCCCACATGCTAAGTGGACCAGGTTTATTTATTGGAATATATATAAAAGGTATGGCCGACATGATGGATGGATTGTACCTCACACCTATGTGCCATGCTGGCACATGTGTGGCATGTACATGACCTTTATCACACAGGAGTATGCACTTAGCAAAGCTCATAAAACCATATAGAATTTGTATTGAAATTCTTAAAAGAAGATTAGCCAAACAGGAATGGCGGTGGCCGGCTACACATTTCAAATGCTAGTTGGAAGAGAGTAATTATTTGACACGTCAGTCCACAAACATGCCCTTAGAAACTGTACACTGGCTCCCACGTACCTTTTAATATATAATTCCGGGGAGTTATTTGATACACTGGCTGCTTGTGATGCTTGATACACAGGTACTTACAAATGATAGATGTGGCATACTTAATTCAATCCTAACCTCTGATTCATGGGCACTGGATACTCCTCATTTTCAACCTTCCAATAGATACCCACCAATCTGATATTCAGATAATTAAATAAGCTTAATTTTTCCTTGATGGTACGTCTGAACATTTTATATAAATTATACGGCTTAATAAACAGCATAGTGGGACCTAGGAATGTTTCAATGGTGGGTGTCCTTCTTCCCCTGGTATGGACCACTTGAACCTTAGACTTGCCTCATTTTTTTTTATTTCCACTCTAAAATTATATGACCAAATGGATGGACGGTGTGGATGAAACACATATATCGCGGTGAGCCCCTCAGAGCCCCAGCCTGTACTGAGCTTGGGCAGGCGGGGTGGTACCCAATCCTCGTCCAGTGGGTGGAAGGGTCTATCCAATGAACGTGCAGGATTTCGTAATTGCTGACATGTGCGTGTGGAGAGAGTATGATAGGAATGGTAAATTGCGCGAGTAGAGGTGTAAGCGGCGATAGAGGAGGCGAGCGTGCGGTTTCATGACTTTCGGATAGTTCAAACATGGCCACCGTTTCTTCCAAGCATGCAGAAAAGGTAAGCGGATTGTGTCCGACCCCCTTCGGTTATTTAAGCGTCCGACCTGTTCTGTGTGGGGGCCACCGTAATGTGTCTGTTTATCCACACCGTCTATACATTTTCTAAGATCATGTTAAGACATGGTCCAAAAATAATGCAGATCCAACGCTCCAGTGGACAACACTAAATAGTAAGTTGGTTGCATTAAACGCAAGAGTAATATATGGTGTGGTCCAATAGAGCGTTGGATATTTCTAATTTTTGGGACCATGCATTAATATAATATGGAAAAATGTGTGTACGGTATGGATAAACGGATACATTACGGTGGCTCCCTACACAGATCTGGTCGGACGCAGTCCACTTCAGGTAAAAGACAAGATGTTGGTACGGTAGAGCAGGGAGAACCGTAATTCGGTATAACACGGGAGATTCTATATCCACACCGTCCATCTGTTTTGCAAGGTCACTGTCGGGCATTATTCCAAAAATGAAGAAGATCCAAATTTCAGGTGGCCCATACCTTAAGAAACGGTAGTGATTCAACTTCCTGCCATTAAATATTTCCTAGGGCCTATTGCAAGGTTCCATAATATTTATTTTCCATCAAACTTGTTGATAAAGTTACATATACCTGTATGAAGGGATGAAACAAATATCAGCTTGATCCAAAACTTCTACGGCCCGTTAATGGTCAATCACCACTGTTTTCTATGGTGTGGTCCACCTGAGAATTGGATCTGCTTCATTTGTGGGCTCGTTCCCTAAAATGATCCTAAAAAGCGGATGGACGGTGTGGATATAGAATAAATACATGAAAGTGGGCCCCACGTTAAGGGCCGCACCTAATCTGCTCCCCCATGGTCATATATCAATCGGGCCCACCCACCTACCCGTATCAAGACGAATGGCTTACGTTTTTGGTTTTAAGAATTAAACCATTCATATTCATTACGTCCGTTTTATGGGCGCGGATTGCCTGCGAAAGCCATTCGCAGGCATCTCCTGCGCAAGGAATCTGGGTGGGGCCCACCGTGAGGTTTGTGAGAAATCTACGCTGTCCAAACGTTTTGTGAGATCATTTTAGGCGTTGCGACCAAAATTGAACAGGATTCAAGACTTAAGTGGGCCGAAAACATGACGATTGAACTTCCACAGTTGAAATATTCGTGGGGCCACAGAAGTTTTGAATCAGGATAATACTTGTGTTTTCAGTTCATCTCAGTAGGAATGACATTATGAACGGTATGGATGACATATAAACATCTCTGTGGACCCCATAGAGGTTTCAACAGTAAGAATTTCCTTACACACCTTTTGCTTTAATGCGGCCCACTTGAGTTTTGGATCCCGTTCATTTTTGGTCGCAACGCCTAGAATGATCTCATAAAACGTTTGGACGGCGTAGATTTCTCACAAATCTCACGGTGGGCCCCACCCAGATTCCTTGCGCAGGAGATGCCTGAGAAAGGCTTTCGCAGGCAATCCGCGCCCACGTTTTATACATTTTGCCCGTTTTTGACCGTCGATTTGTTTTATTTTCCACCGTCACATTAATGATCGCAGATCAGACGGATAGGATTGCAAATAAGAGTGATTTTTGAGACGTAAACCATTAATGCTGGAGCCCTACATATGGATGCATCTGATTTGCAAAATCACTCTGCCACGTGTACCGTCGAGAAATTGCTCTACTGTATAAGGTTGCTCCTCCGTATCCATCCTCCAACGTGGAAAGCCGTAAACGGTCCGATTAGGTGCGTCCCTGGCCTCACCCAAGATGGTGCAGCTCTTAATGTGGGGCCCTGTTGGATAAATATATTATATATCCATGCCGTTCATCCGTTTTGAAAGACCCTTTTAGGGCATGAGCCCAAAAATAAAGAAGACCCAAATCTCAGGTGAACCATAATGTAGGAAACAGCAGTGATTAAATGCACCGCCATTAAAAACTTCTTAGGGCCCACCGTAATGTTTAATTTCCATCCAACCTGTTGATAAGATTATGTAAACCTGGATTAAGGGAGTAAACAAATTTCATCTTTATCAAATACTTTAGTGGCCCATAATAAGTCTTTAATAGTTAATTACAACTATTTCCTATGGTATTGTCTACTTGAGATTTAGATCTTCTTAATTTTACGTATCAACCGTTAAAATGATATGAAAAAACGGATGGACGGAGTGGATATAGATTATATGCATCAATGTGGGGCCCACAGTAAGGGCCGCACCTAATCCGCTCCCTTGTATGCATCGATGTGTATCCGACGAAGTCCATGTCCATATACTTGGGAGCGGATTGACTGTGACACCACGCACATAGAGATAAATATCTCTGTGCCGGGGGCTGTGTGGGGTCCATAAATACGTCCGTGATAAATCCAGTCCGTCCATCTGTTTTTAAATTCCAAAATAGAACAGGATTCTAAATCTCAGGTATATCCAAAACTCAAGTGGGCCACACCAACAAAACAGCAAGAACAACAACATCCACCGTTGAAACCTTCCTAGAGCTGACTATGATGTTTATATGCCATCCAAACCGTTCATAGAATTATTACCACTCAGATAAACCTTAGGAAAAATATCATCCGGAGAAAAAAAAAATCTTCTATCATTGCCAGGCTTGCAATCCCCACGGTATGGCCAACGTGAGTTTTAGATCTGCCTGATTTTCACAATACTGTCCTATTGTGGTCTTTCAAAACATATGGACCGAGTGGATTTGTCAAGGACATCTCTATGGGCCCCACACAGCTCCGGGCACAGAGATATCTCTTTGCCCGGGACCACTGGGACGGACGCGAGTTTCCTGCAGCCTGTGTCACGGAGAGTCGGTGTAAGTCAAAAGCTTTGTGGGGTCATGTCTGCGTTATATCCAGTTATATCCAGTCCGTCCATTCATTGCATAGCTTATCCTGTCATATTAATTAAAAAAAAGGCGCATCTACGACTTGAGTGGACCACACCGTAATAAAAGGTACGGATTAAATGCCCACCATTTAAACCTCGAGGGAGGGAAATTCTAAATGAGGATATATATATTTTTTTTTTTCAGTTACATTTTAGAGAATGAGTCAAAAAAAAAAAAAGAAAAAAAAAAAGGGCAAATCCAAAGCTCAAGTTAACCACAGAGTAGTGAACTCCCATCATTAAAAACTTCGCGGGGGACAAGGAAATTTTGCCTTTATCCAGGTCCATGTGGCCTTATGAACAGGTTGGATGGCAAATAAACATCACGGTGGGCCCTAAGAGGATTTCAATGGTGGGTATCATTGTTGCGGCTGCCTCCTGGGGTGTGGTCCACTTGAGCCCTGGATTTTCCTCATTTTTGGGCTTGTATTTTAAAATAATTTGAAAAAAATGGATGAACAGCATAGATAAAGCCCATACATCACAGTGGGCCCCACAAAACAAATGCCTTCACTGAATTCTTCCTGGGACCCAATCCGCTACCTTATTTGGTGGGGATAATCCCATGAAATCAAGGTGAGTCCACTTGAGTGTTAAACCTTACTTTGTTTTTGGGCTCATGTCCTATCATAAGCTGATGAAATGGATGGACCGGTGTTTGAAATGTTTTTATAATAGTGGGCCCCATAGGTGGACCGGGTGGTTGAAACGTGTTTATCATAGCGGGCCCCACAGGTTTTGGTGACACCGTCTATTACTAACGAGGGTTTTATGGAATTGGCATCTTCTGGGACCATCTTTTTTCTTTTTTTGACTTAAATTCAAGTGTAGAGCAAGAACATAGATTGTGACCCCTATGGTGAGCTAAATGTGGACACCTAATATACAACAATTAACTACTCATGCACTAATTAAGACATGTACTACATGTGAGTTGAAAATTGATGTTGGCACATGTGATGCTCTAAAAAAAAAAAAAAAAGTGTTTCTCATGTGCACGAAATTAAGGACAATTAATTTCACCTTTTTATAAAGAATAAATAATGCTTGCAAGCAATCATTTTATCCCATCACCATTTTTTCTAAAATCATGAGCCATTAGAGGATGGCATATTAATGTATATTAAGGGACTTTGACAATTCAACACTCTCCCACACGTGTGGGGGTGGAACTCCGCATGGGAAAATGCTAAGGAAGGATGTAGTATTGTCATTTATCTAAGTCCTCGTGCAAAAATAAGTATGATAAAACATGAACAAGCTTTTAAGATATGCCCAATCTATCCAAACACAACTTTCCTTGAATCCAAACAGCGACTAAAGGTTAGTAGGACATCATCTTACCCATACGGGGCATTTAAATTCAACCATCCAAATTGTGAGTGTCATTGGAGACATGGTCAAGTAATCCCACGATCTAATTAATGGCTTTAAGATGGATGGCTAGAGTAAAATGGTGATGGGTCAAAATTAGAAAAGAAACTCACATAATGAAAAATCCCCATCATTTTTTCACTTGTGCAAAACTCACACACTTGAGTCTAACCCAAGGACCATATGGAAGAGGTGAGTTGTGGCATGTATGGCAATATGCACCCTTGGCACATGTGTGAGAGATTCTAGCCTTCAAATAAGTGGGTTTTAAAATGTCAACATACTTTTATAAGATATAAGCCATTGGTTATGTCAGAGCATAGCTATTGTAGGTATCTAGAGTAGAGAACATCTGTTGAGAAGGCATTTGTCCATGAGGAGATGCATTTCAACCCTTTCATGATGTTAGAATATCCAATGAGTATTGTTTGTTTAATTTATAGGAAAGAAGTGGTTGCTAGAGCCAGGCACTAGCTCTTTCTTTCTTTTTTTTTCATTTTTTGGGTTAGTACACAAACCCAGTGTTAATACACCCACCCACACTGTTAGTCACACCGCAATGTTAGCCACCCCTACTTAGGAATCAATACCAAGACTTTGGTGTTGAAAGAAGGTTATCTTCACTTTGTCTACCACTTAAGCTATGGATCGAGGTATAGCCCGACACTAGCTCACTAGGTTGATTAGCCCAGTCAAATAACATGGCCAAACCACCCAAGTCACAGGTCAAGCTCATGGTTCACACCATTGCTTGACCCGAATCTAGGCATAACATGAAATGTATAAGGTATTCTAACTTTTGCAACAATTTTAATAATTTTTTCTTAAAAAAAGCATCTCCATTCAACTCTAGGGAGATTTAAAATTCTTGTATCTCATAAACCCTAAGCCAAAATTTTCAACCCAAAGAGCCCCTAAAAGAAATCCTTAAAATTTTTGAAAATTCCATCCTTATTTTACAAATAATACTGTAATCATTTTGATTATGACCTTGAGCAGAGCCTTGGTCATCATATCTGACCCATTATTGTCCGTGTAGACCTTCTCAAGCTGTAACACCTTTTGTTCCAAAGTATCCCTGATCCAGTGATACCGAATCTCTATGTGCTTCGACTTGGAATGCTGACTTGGATTCTTGCTCAAGTGTATCGCACTCTGGCTATCACAATAGACCACGTGCTTCTCCTGCTTCAAGCTAAGTTCCTGTAGGAACCTCTTCATCCAAAGCATCTCCTTGCATGCTTCTGTGACTGTATTGTATTCGGCCTCTGTCGTCGACAATGCTACGACCTTCTGTAGCTTGCTCTGCCAAGAAACCGCTCCCCCAACAAACGTGAACATGAAACCCGATGTGGACTTCCTGGAATCTATGTCACCTACCATATCTGCATCTGTGTAACTCTCTAACACAGGCTTCCCGTCACCATAGTATAGGCTCAACCTGGATGAGCCTCTCAGATACCGTAGTATCCACTTCACCGCTGCCCAATGATCTTTACCAGGATTGGCAAGATACCGGCTGACAACACCAACCGCATATACTATGTCTAGGCGCGTACACACCATAGCATACATCAAACTTCCTACAGCCGAGGCATGGGGTATCTTCTGCATCTCTTCCACCTCTGCCTTTGTCTTAGGACACTGCTTGTCGCTCAATTTGAAGTGACCATCCAGTGAAATACTGACCGGCTTCGTTGCATTCATATTGAACCGCTCTAGGACTTTCTCAATATACCTCTCTTGTGACAACCAAAGCCTTCTGCTGCTTCTGTCACGGGTTATCTCCATTCCTAGGATCTGTCTGACTGGGCCCAAGTCTTTCATCGCAAACGATTTGCCCAACTCCTGTTTCAGCGTGTCAATTTTCTTGATGTCTTTTCCCATGATGAGCATGTCATCAACATATAAGAGCAGAACTAAGAAGTCACCATCTGAGAACCTGCGAGTGAACACACAGTGGTCCGACTCCGTTCTATTATACCCATGTGTCAACATGAACGAGTCGAACTTCTTGTACCATTGCCTAGGAGCTTGTTTCAGCACATACAAGCTCTTCCTAAGCCTACACACCATATGCACTTTGCCCTTGACTTCGAACCCCTTTGGTTGTCGCATATAGATTTCTTCTTCCAGGTCACCATGGAGGAAAACAGTTTTAACGTCTAACTGCTCTATCTCCAGATCCATGCTAGCCGCCAACCCAAGCAACATCCGTATGGATGTCATCTTCACCACTGGTGAGAATATATCATCGAAGTCTATTCATTTCCTCTGACCAAAACCTTTCACCACGAGTCTGGCCTTGTACTTTGCCTGTGAATTTTTCTGCTCAATCTTCTTTCTGAACACCCACTTGTTGCTCAAAGCTTTCTTGCCCTTAGGCAATTTCACCATGTCATATGTATGCTTCTTATGCAAGGATTCAATCTCCTCTTGCATAGCTTTCAACCACTCCTCCTTATGCTCGTCGGCTAGAGCCTCAGAATAATCTTCTGGCTCTCTCCTATCAGTAAGCATAATGTACTCATGCGGCGAGTACTTCTTAGACGGGTGTCTATCCCTAGATGTCCTCCTCACCTGTGGCTCAATAGGTGGATCAAGTGAGGGCTGCTCCCCCTGTCCATCTCCCGTAGGAACTCTCTCATCCTCTGCACCTTGTTGTACTCCCCCGTCATCAGGCACCACGGGAGGAGTAGTGGGATCCAAATCTTCCTACTCATCTGAACTGGGCTGGGTCTTCTCTGGCTTTCCAATGTCTTCTATACACTGATCTTCAATGAAAACCACATCTCTGCTCCTGACGAGCTTCTTCTCGGTCGGATCCCACAACCTGAAGCCAAATTTCTCATCACCGTACCCCAAGAACACACACTGCCTGATCTTCGTATCGAGCCTGGACTTCTCGTCCTTTGGTACGTGAACGGATGCCCTGCATCCAAATACCCTGAGATGACTGTACGAAGGATCACGTCTAGTCCACACCTTCTCAGGTACTTCTCCATTCAAAGGGGCTGATGGAGACCTGTTTATCAGATACACTGCTGTGTGCATTGCTTCTCCCCAAAACATCTTAGGCAACTTCGCATGGGATAACATGCACCTGATTCTCTCTACAATGGTGCGATTCATACGCTCAGAGACACCATTGTGCTGGGGGGTCTTGGGTACCGTGTGTTCATGCCGTATACCTAGGGACTTGCAATACTCATGGAAGTCGCCAATGTATTCACCACCATTGTCAGTGAGAATGCACTTCAATGATCTACCTGTCTCCCTCTCGACCATGACATGAAAAGTTTTAAATACACCAAAGACCTCGTCCTTGGATTTCAAAGCATAAACCCAAACCCTCCTAGATGCATCATCTATAAACGTGACAAAATACAATGCCCCACCCAAGGTTTTAGTCCTCATAGGACCACAAACATCAAAATAAACCAAATCTAATGGATGTATTTTCTTAACATGAGAAACAGTTTTTACAAATGAAACCATATTCTGTTTCCCTGATAAACAATCAATACAGGTTTTAAGAGGTGTACCTATTAACTTTAGAAGGAGGTGCTTCTTTGCTAGTAGCTGAAGTCCTTTCTCACTCATGTGGCCGAGCCGTCTGTGCCACATGTCTGTCGCTGAATCTTCTGCTGCGTTCAACTCACCCTTGCATATACTGACACATGTCTTGTATAGGGTGCAACACATCTTCCCTCTTGCTGCGATCATCGAACCCTTGATGAGCTTCCAGTGCCCACCAACAAATCGACTCTCATAGCCGGCTACATCCAACCTTTCCGTCGACATCAAGTTGAGGCAAAGGTCTGGAATATGTCTCACATCTTTTAGAACCAATGTACAGCCTATATAGGTCCTTACACAAATATCACCAACTCCCACAATCTGGGATACTCCAGAGTTCCCCATCTTCACTGTACCATAGCTGTCTTGCTTGTAACTTGTGAAGAAATCCCTTCGTGGAGTTGCATGAAACGACGCTCCCGAATCGACCACCCAATCGGTGTCCAGATTCGCAGCCGTGAGACAAACATCATGATCTGCTGAGAGAATGACTACAACGTCACCATCTGAGGCGACCGCAGTAGAATCTGATTCATCATCTTTTTCCTTCCCTTTTCCTTTCTGATCCTTTTTCTTGCGACATTCACTTTTGTAATGGCTCTTCTTGCCGCAGTTCCAACATTCAGCATCTTTCCTGACACTAGACTTGTCTCTGGATTTCTCTCGGACTTTCCCGCCCTTTCTGTTCTTTCCTCTCCCCCGATCCTGTGTCACAAGGGCCTCTTGCTGAGTAGACCCTAGAGACTTCCTCCTTGTCTCCTCATTAAAGAGACAACTCGTTACCTGTTCCATGGATATCTTTCCGCCTGGCGCGGAGTTACTTAGACACCACCAATGTCTCCCAACTATCAGGCAATGAGTTAAGCAGTAGCAAAGCCTGTAGTTCATCGTCCAGGACCATCTTTATAACGGAGAGTTAGTTCACAATATTGCTGACTTCATTCATGTGCTCAGCTACAGAACCATTGTCCTTGAACTTGAGATTTACAAGTATTCTAATCAGAAATATCTTGTTGCCGGCTGTCTTCCTCTCATACAGCCCTTGTAATTTCAGCCATAGGCTAGCGGTCGAGGTCTCTGTAGACACATGGTGGAAGACCGAATCGTCCAACCATTGTCTAATGAACCCCACTGCCTTTCGGTCCAGCTTCTTCCAATCATCATCTGACATATCATTCGTCTTCGCTGATACGCCTATAATTGGAGCATACAGGTCCTTGCAATAAAGCAAGTCCTCCATCTTAGCCTTCCATATGGTCCAGTTGGATCCATTGAGACTAATCATTCTTGATGAGCCACCTTCCATAATTCAGAATCAATCCCACACTGTTCAAACAACCTGAACGTTCTGATACCACTTTGTTGGGTGCGTTTCACACAAGCCTGAGGATCTCGCCCCCCAATGCACTAGAATTATGGACTAGGATAAAGCAATAATCAAGAGTAAACAAACAACCACACGACACAAGGAGTTTTTACGTGGAAAACCTCGAAAGAGGTAAAAACCACGGGACCTAGTCCAGATCAACAATCCACTATACCAGAGAACTGTTACAACCGATCACAAGCACACACCGGTTGGATCAAACCTTCTTCACCCACACAGGGATGGATAACAATGAAAGGACAAGAAAACTGAGAGATCTCACGCGAGCACGAGGACGTTGAAGAGCCGAGACGTCGTTGCACCGGGAATCACCTTCTCGAGCAATGCCTCCTCTACCAACAAACTTCCTCTCCCTCTTTCTCTTCCTCTCTTTCTCTTTTTCTCTCTCTCTCTCTCACCTAGGACATGTAGAACACCTTGTGGGAACCCCAAATCCCAAATTAGAACTCCATATATGTAGTTTTGCAAGAGTCCTAGCCCGATTTGGAAACTGCAGTACCAATCCGTGCACACCTCCGACCGGTCGGCCAAAACCGCCGGCCGGTCGGACTCACCAAAAGCCAGTCCGGAGAGAAACTATGTTAAAAACACATACGCACGACTTGTCTGCCGACCGGTCGGCCAGGACCACCGGCCGGTCGGACGACCAATCGGCCTTCACAAAATCTGTCGAGAGATTTTGTGGTTCCAGCCACTTTGTCCGGCCGGTCGGCCAGGGGCACCGGCCGGTCGGACCTCATAAAAAGGCACTCTCTCTCCTCTACATGAGGAGGAAAACTCCAACACTTTGAACCATTTTGCCTGTGCTCATGTACAGTTAACAAGTTTATGAAAAATAAAGGCCATATATCTCATCGAAGAGCCATGATATTGTCTCATCAAAGAGTCATGAGTTTCATTTAAGTGTCTTGCTTGCTAGCGCACCTAGAAGATGCTTAAGCATTTCCACAGGTCTCAATGGTGAGTGCTAAGGAGACACTAACCCCACTAGTAAGTGGGTGCATTGTGCCACTAGCCAGTGGGTGTGTTAACAGGTGGGTGCGTTGCATGCTTGACTTTTTTTAGAAAAATAAAATTAAATAAATAAATAAATAAAGTCTTATCCGATAGCCATGTACATCATCGAAGTGCCATGTGTTTCATTAGAGAACCATGTGTATCATTAGAGTATCACGTGTATTATCGGAGCCTTACCTTGACCAATGGCAAAATGGTCCTAAGACCATTTTAAGGCTGGGGCTACAATTACTCAAATTGAGGGCAAGGGTTAATTTTGTGAAACATCAATGCTAATTTCACCGAAAATAATACAGAGTATCTACCGCCTCATCTTAACTTACACGTGTATGGTATCTATTAGCTGGGCCTGCCCTCGATGATGGGTGACGTGGGACGGGAATTGACTTTTGGCGGAAGTTACGTGGGGCCCACCGTGATGTCCGGGTGACATCCACACGGTCCATCAGTTTCTCCATCTCATGCTAGACACGAATCCAAAAAATGAGGCAGACTCCTAACTCGACTCTGCCACATCATAGGAAACGGGGGATGGAAGCGCACATCATTGAAACCTTCCTGAGGCTACGGAATCTTTGGATCAGGCTAATTTTTGGTTTTGAAGTTTATCTCAGTGGGAGTAACCGGATGAACGGTTTGGATGGCATATAAACATCACGGTATGGCTCAGGCAGCTTTCAACGGTTGACGTCTCCATCCTCACTTTTTCCTGCCGTGTGGCCCGGTCAACTTATTTATTTGCCTCATATTTCGGCTTGTGCCCTGGCATAAGTTGGCGAAACAGATGGACGGTGTGGATGTCACACGGACATTTCGGTGGGCCCAACTCGCTTCCTCCTGCAGGACCTTCCTACTGGCGGGGTCACGGTACAACCAATCACATGAATGGTTGGGAACAATTAAAATAGACGGTTGTAAAGGGGTTGATCAACGGTCGGCATTTGATCTACAGACATGTGCCGAACCAGATGGGCAGACCGACCTGATTCTTGGACCAGGCGTTTAAATTTTTCATACTGGGGCCAGCTTGGATCTCGCACATGTGCAGTTTGGACACACGTGGATGCATATGAAGCTTTGGGGTATACACGCGTGCCGCACTAGCAAGACTCTTTTTTTACACGTGGCACATCAATGGCGGAGCTTAAGTAGACGGAGGGCCTACTCTACTACTCGGAGGTGGCCCAACTGTGGAGATGGTGCATGGGATGGTTTTCGTTCATCGCTGGCGGATGGAAAATTGCAACATCGCTTGAGTTGATGGCAGGGTTTTCGGTCAAAATATCACTGACAGTTCAGTGAAATGATAAAGTTAGTCCTTTCTTTCAATCTTGATGATTGTAGCCCCCTTACCTTTCTTTGGACCATTTTGCCCCAAGTCTAGAAAGGGCTTTAATGAGAAATGTGGCACTTCAACACATGGCTCTTCAACGAGACACATGACACACTAGTGAGATATATGGCTCTTACATGAGAAATATGGTTATCCAATGAGACAATCTCACAACTTTTCAATGAGACACATGACTCATCAAAGAGTCCGTCTCATGACATTTTGATAAGACACATGCTTCTCCAATTAGATACATGACACTTTGATAATACACACATCTCTTCGACGAAACACATGGCTATCCGATGAGATAGTTTTATGGCTCTTCGTTGAGACACATGACTCTCTCATAAAACTATCTCATAACTCTTCGATAAGACACGTGGCCCACCAACTTGGAAGCCATGACTCGCTGTTGAGACATATGACTCTTTAAATTATGAGAAACCTCTTGGCCTACATAGTTACGGGCAAGATGGTTTGAAGAAAATCTAAAAGGTATCGGGCTATAATTACTAAAATTGAACATAGGGGCTATTTTCATTATTTTATAAAAAGTTAGTGCTATTTTGACCAAAAACCCCCTTATTATAACAGACCAGATTAGGTACTATACTCTGGTGATTACTATTTGGTGTGGCCCACTTGAGCGTTGGATCTACCTTGTTTTTGGGACCTTATCCTAACATGATCTTATAAAATGGATCGACGGAGTGGATAAACATATACATCACTGTGGGCCCATCCATAGCTTGATATGGACATTAGTGAGGAAGGACGCAATCAGACTCCAAAGGAGACCTACGTGGTGTGTGGCCCTCGTCATCGGTGGAGAGCTGGTTGGGCCTGCTCTGATGTGATGGTGGTGCATGACAGCCCTGTCACATCTGTGCAGCCCCACTACTCATGACCAACGATGAGGTGCCATGCGCCCGTCTCTCTCCTCTGCGTCCTGATGTGGTAGTACATAATTAGCTCACGTGTTAAATGCGGGTTATTGCAACAGGTTAGCGACCCCAACACCAACCTGGGCTGGTGGCAAAGCTGTGTCAGCCCCACCATTACGTATGTGTTTTATCCATTCATTTTTCCACCTCATTTAGTGGGCATGGCCCCTGAGACAGATACAAATCTCAAGTGGGCCACACCGTTGATTGAATGTCCGCCCTTAAAAACTTCCTAGGGAGATTTGGATCTGCCTCATTTTTGAGCTCATGCCCTAAAATGAGGTGGAAAAATGGATGGACAGCGTGGATAAAACACATACATCATGGTGAGGCCCACAAAGCTTTGACACCAGCCTCGGGCTGGTGTTGTGGTCACTAGCCAATCCGCGTCCAATAGGATACGTCCCTAATTTAGCCGTTGGACTAAGGTCCTTTTCAACGATCCAAACAGTTCGCACGATGAGCATTAAAGTGGACGTGGGATTAAAGAAGAAGAAAGGAAAAAAGAAAGAAATCTCAGTTCGAGATATTTAAACCCTTTGATTAATCAAAGGTAATGTAGACCGTCCATAGGGAAAGAGTTGAATGATCAAATGGTTGTAGTTTTCCTATCTAACATTCTGGCTATCCCCCATCCATGGTGAGACCCATCGTGTAAGCGGTTCAGATCATCCTATGGCAATAGGGTCCAATGTGAAGAAGCCTTCTATCCATTGCGACGAACTTTGGATAGTCCATCGGTGCCGTCTAATGTGGACTTCTTAATTTCAATCTGATTGTGCATCCCATGATTCACACACTCAAGCACACCAAATCAGATTTTCCTGACCAAACATCAGGAAAATATCGTGCATCTGACCGTCAACATCTAGTGAGTTTGTGGGACACTGATCGGACGGTTAAGATTCTTCATTGGTGTAAATCTTGGGATGTGGCCTATTCATGGACGTCCAACCCAATTGACTTTTCGTGTTTCTTTACTATGATCCGTGGTCAGGTGAGAGAGGATAGGGCCCACAGATGTACACCTGTGTCTCACACGTGCTCATCTTTTGCAAGCTTGCGAGTACCATTTATTCAGGGAAATGCTCATGTGCAACCATTTGAAAAGAAGTTACATCCAACCTATCAACCGTGTGCGATATCCAGCCCTCGAAAAAATGGACCCCATTACTAACAAAAATGGATGGCCATCGAAATGATCAAAGTACAATTGTGGCCCATCGGATCAGTAGATTGAGCTGATTTTTTTCACCAGTTGACCCTTATCATAGGGCTAACCTTCTAAGTCGTTGGATGTGGTATACACATCATGCATTAGCAATTACCTGCTCGTTGGTTCTATTTCGGCGGTACAACGAGATGTATGGAAGCATTTCTATTTTAATCATTTTCAGAATATTAAACTGGAATGACTTTGATATCTCTCGTGACTTCCAAAGATAAGTATTATAGAATTAGATAAGTACATCTTAGATCCAGGATCTTTACATGCAACCCTTCATTTTCTGCTAGCGTAACATTTTTATAGAACATCCAAGCCGTTGAAAAGATGGGCCATACGAAAAAAATCCGAGAGGGAAAAATCAGACGAAACCACTAATTTGTTGGGTCAAATCCGTGCATTGAGTCATACCATTGGCTATCCATTGATTTGGGAGGTATAGAGCATCTGACGATCCGACCATCCTGTTTTTCTCATCAGATGATCGTTTCCGTATGGATCACCTTTTGTACGGTTCGGATGTTCTACAAATGTGACACGTTTATGGAACGACAGCATTGTATGGAAGGTCAGTAGGCAAAGTAGTATGTGGCCATTCTCGTCTATCCCACCAGCCCAGCTGCACGTGCAAATGGACGCGGATTGTCTGAAGACCAGGTCATCAGGGTCATCCCTGTTGACCCGACTCTGTGGGGCCCACTGTGATGTTTGTATTCAATCCACGCCATCCATACGTTTTTACAGCTCATTTAAGAGCATGAGCCCAAAAATTGAGGCAGATACAAAGCTAAAGTGGACGACACCGAAGGAAAGAGATGAGATTGAACGCCTACCGTTGAAAACTTTTGGAAGCCACAGAAGTTTTGGATCAAGCTGATATTTGTGGTTTCCTTCATCCAGGTCTGTGTTACCTTATGAACAGGTTCGATGGCAAATAAACATAATTGTGGACCCTAGGGAAGGGTTCAACGGTGGCCATCATTATCCCCACTGTGTGGTCCACTTGATCATTGGATCTACCTCATTTTTGGGCTTATACCCTAAAATGATCTGGAAAAACTTATGAACGGCGTGGAGAAATCACATACATTACAGTGGGCCCCACAGAGTCGGGTCAACAGGATATCCAGATCATATCAGGACGTGAACCCCAAAATCAGTCAGGTGCAAATGTCCAGTGGCCCACATCACATGCATCATTTGGTAATGCCCCGGGTACCAGCTTAGTGTGTAAGGCCCTGACCCTGGGACCCACCTTGATGTATGTGTTCTATATCCACGCCGTCCATCAGTTTTTCCACATCATTTTATGGAATGGTCCTAAAAATGAAGCAGATCCAAATCTCAAGTGGACTACACAGCAGAGATTGAATGCCCACCATTAAAAACTTCTTGGGCCACAAAACGTTTGGATCTCCTTACCCATGTAATTAACACCTTATTTATATTTTTAATTTATTTTGTTGGGCCCACCCCTACATGGAATCGACCTTTGCCATTGAGTGAATCTCACCTTGGATGGCCCACAAAACCTCACCTTGGACTTACAACTACTTGGCATGTGAGGCCCACCATTGTACTTGTATGATATCTTGTCCGTCAATTAAGGTTGCCCCATCATGAAATAGGGATGCACAAAAAATGAAGTCGATCAAACTATCAGGTGGGGCATGCCGTATAAAACTAAATGAACAATCACCCGAAAACACCACATTCACATGCGGCATTCCATTTTCACCGTTGGATCTCCTTGATTTTTGGGCCATCCCATTTTCCTCTCTGTTTTAATCGTTTTGCCAACATCCTTGCTCGTCTGGATTTCCTCTTTTGTTTTTTGTTTTTTTGTTTTTTTGGAATTTATCACAGAAACCTGTAACAATGAATACAAAGCCTATGAAGACATCAAAAGTCAGCATTCAGTATTCTCATTCTTATGATTTTTTATTTTGCTGTGTCGACCGTTTTTGCCCAACACTGCAGCTTGCAGCTCTCAATTTCAGAAAGTGAAGTTACTCAGGTCTTGTATGGACTCACCAGGCATCAGAGATCTTTCAAACTTCTTCCCCAAAACTTGATCTGAAGCACAACTCATCAAATGAAGATTCAGTCTCAGTTGCATCCAAAGCTTCGTCCTCGCACCAACCGTAACAGGGTGAGGGGAAAAAAAACACTACTATAGCATCTCTGTTCACCATCAAATGTTAGAATTACAGAATTCAATCATAATTTTCTATAACTACAACACCCACTATGTAGTTGAAGCATCTTTGAAATAAAGCCTGCCCTTTATGCCTATGCTCCTTCAAACAGCAGAGTAGATGGAAGCTGTGCATTAGAAACTTCTCTTGAAAGTGTAAAACCAACACAGATAAATGTTCACTCATATGATAGTCAGTTAATTGAATAAGCATAAACTTCTTTCATCATACATCTAAACAGGGACCCATAATTTGGACAGTTTGGATTGTATTGCTTGTATGCCATGTATGCAGTTTGTAAGTAATTTCTAAGTGACTCAATATCATCCATCACACTCTGCCAGAGTATCAATGTTTTTCTATTTTAATTGTGGGTGTCTGTATTCTATAATTAGTCTCAAGAGCAGTTTGAGGGTCTGCTCTTAATGTTCATTTCTTGTTTCTTTTCATTTTCCCCCTTTGTTTCCCTTTCAGGCTTCTTCCCCCATTCTGCCAGATTGCAAAAGAGTGGTGCATACCAAACTGTTAAAAACCCTCAAACTGTGCATATACATCCTAGTTCTGGTCTGGCACAGGTAAGTGATCTGCAAATCACCAGGGAAGCCATTTCATATGTCCAACCATCAGTCATGAAGTTTAGAGAATTACCTGATATATTTGTTTGGAGCTGGACCCAGCATAGACTGAAGCATTTTCTTTCCCATAACATTTCAAAAGGTGCATAGACTTCACCGTTTCAGATCAAGGGTGTCAAGTGTCGGACTGCACAGCAGCAGGACTAAAGGTAACTCTACTTGGGCTTACAATCAGAATACACAGATGATGCAATAAGAATTTCATTGATGATACAATCAGAATACACAGATGATGCAATAAGAATTTCATTGATGATACAATCAGAATAAACAGATGATCCCAGCCCATGCAGTGGGTAAAGTGATGGGTAAAGGTGGAGCAAACATACGAAATATTAGTAAGGTGTTCAGTTCCCAGTTATTGTTGTTTTATATCAGGTAAAAGGTTTGTGTTTTTAACAGTCCCATTCAGTGCACTGTTCCAAAAAAAAAGTCAATTTAGTGCAAACGTTATACCATTCATAAAAAGGTGCAAAGCTTACAGTTTTAAAGCATTATACTTGAAGGAATTATAGGATCATCAGCTCATTTGCTGACATAAAAGTCTTCATACAGTTTTCTGACACAAGGTTCTGTAAGACCATGTCGGGACAACAGTTTGGTGATCAAGGCCATTGATCTGATGGGCCTCACTTTTGATAGGGGATTCTCTGAGAATCTACCTGATTAGAAGATTACAACCATTTGATTTTTGTACTCAATTTTTGTTGAACCTGAACTGTTTCAATATTTCTGGTTTTAATCTACCTATCTGGATCCTTTTCTAGTCACCCCCAACCATAGTGGGGATTGTCAAATCACATTTTGTACAGTTTTTAAAAATGATACTTGAAGAGGGCTGAGGCTTTCAGTGTATAAATGATCTTCATGCCTTCCAAATTGCTGCAATTGGGTGATCTTAGTTGTCCGATCAGTGGCCTTGAGGTTAGTTTGCTATAGACAGTAGGCCACATTCAAGGAAAGTCGCCAGAACTGTTTAACTCTCTAGTGACTGCATTCTACTGTGATGTGGATTGTGTGGATTTGCTTCGGCAACTGATGCTTGAAGATGGTCTCTACTCATGGCTCAGTGGTAGACTCACAAGAGTTTCAACACACAGGTCATGGGTTCGAATACTCATTGTGGTGTGTGGGTGTGAGTGTTTAAAAAAAAAAAACTGATGCTTGAAGAGGATTGAGGATTGGGGCGTGTTAATGATGTCCATGTTCCTCCAATAGCCATCCGATTAGTGGCCCTAGGATTAATTTGTTAGAAACAATGGGCCACATTCAAGGAAAGACACCAAAGGTGGTTGTGAACTCTCTGGTGGCTGCATTATGCTGTAATGCAGATTTTGTGGAGTTTCTTCATCAACTGATACCTGAAGATGATCGACGATTTAGGTGTGTTAATGATGTTCATGTTTTTCCAGTTTGTTGCAATTTGGACATGAGATTGCTTGGAAATCCTAAGGATTGGCCATCTGATTAGTGATCTTGAGATTAATTTGTTAGAAACAATGGGCCACATTCAAATGGGATGCTCAGCATTAAAGCTTTGATGTGCAAGTTGAGCTGGAGGTTATACTTTATGAGATTGTTCGTAGTGTTAGATGGAAATTTTCAACTATTTAGCATAAGTTGCTTCATCATGGATTGATTTAGAGGGGGACCTTAACATGTCCTTAAACTGTTACCTCAATGGGAGAGGTTAAAATCCCATATGCTGGGAAACTTCCTCCCTCGAATGGGATGCCGGGGAGTTCCTGGAAGCCGGGCTCCAACGCGCCTTAGGATGAAAAGCAGGTAGGCGCCCCGTGCACCAGCTGCCTTAAATGGCTCTTTGGTCGGAACGTCTGGAACACCTAGGGTTTGCTCCCCCAAGGGTGTGACAGGAGGTCTACCATCAACGGGTTGGTGCAAGAGTCCTAAGGAGATTGGGGACAGCAGGAGGGGGTAGCGCAGGCTGGCTACCTGTTACCGTTCACCCCCCATGGATTGATTTAGAGGCCAATAAGCATTGTCTTGACCCCAGATGCACTTAAAACTATAGGCTGACATTTTCAGTTTTCTGACTCAAGTTAACCTGAATGTTTTTTCACTTATATATCATGCTTGCTGAAGGTATGCAGCTTTAGTTATTTGTCTACACTTTATACAAGTCGGCTACGTGTTTATATTTGTTTTCCCATTTTTCTTCTTTCTTCCACTAGACATGTCATTGTTTCCTTGTCTCTTTAGAAATTCCTTCTCCTGATGAGCTTTGTTCTTTGGATGTGGAGCGTCTTAGAGCTAATATAATTCTTGTAGATGCAGAGAAAGATAAGAAGCTTTCCATGTTGAAGCAACTAATTGTAACACTGGTGAAGGGCCTTAATTCAAATCCAACTTCAATGATAAAAAAGATTCCTGGACTAGTGAGTATACTCTTCCATTGTGGCATAGAGAAACTGATATTTTTACATCCTTGGCTGGAAATGGTGTCTTTGTCATAATTATGATCCTTTAAAAGTGCTGTTCAGTTATGTTAATAAAGCCATGGTTGCATTTGCTAAAATTATTGCTCAATGTTCTTCCCCGTTTTCTTTCTGGATCTTTATTCCTGTTTTTAGTAGTTCCTTTTACACCTGTTTTTAGTAATTCCTTTCCTTGGCATCATTCACTATAGTTTAACTTGACATGCCCCATTTTTATAGATACCGTAATTTCACCACATGCTTGTGTTGGTCAATATGAATATGGTACTAATATGGGAGCAGGAATACGACTCCAGTTCAACAAAAGCTAGGATGTGGAAATGTTTACGGGCATGTGGGCCCACCACGGTGTGTGTATGACTTCCAACCCATCAACAGGGCTGCCCCACCATGGAAATGGAATGCACCAAAATTGGACAATCCAATCAGGTGGCCACACCATAGAAAATTGTGGAGCACCACACAAAACCACATGGTGGCCCCGTTGATGATTGGATCAACCTGTTGCGTGTCCCATTTTCATGATCTTTTGACCTAGCTGGATGGGTTGGATGCCATACACACACCATACTAGGCCCCACCTGCAAGTACTTGTAGATGGTTTTTTTTTGTTTTTTGAAAGATAAGTAGTTGTAGATGATTCTCGTGTCTCAATGTTGAAACCCACTGTCTACCACTGAGGCACAGGCTGGAACCTGACATTTTATTCATAGTTAGTTTTATGTTAATATATTTGAACCATTCTATGAGCTTTCAATTCTATTAACTGAGGTGTTCTTTCCAATTTTCTAACATGCTAAATGTAACACAGTCGATGGCATTTACGTACAGTTCACTCCTGCAAATACATCATGAAAAGATTGCAAGTTGTCTTTGTTTCAGAAATATTAATGAATCTTGTCCAACAGTATTCAGTTAAAATGCCTTGTACATCCTAGAGTATCCAGTACCAGATTACCAGTATTGGTCAGACACGATGTGTTGAATATATGCAAGTATATGCAGGCATTCTAGCAATAAATCTTCAAAGTTAATTGTTTGGACCAAGAATGGTTGTTTCAAACAGTCTTCTGTTAATATGCACCAATGTTATACTGTCTTTATTGTACCCATGCTTAGGTATTTAACACATACGCGGCAACATGCAGGTCATAGCAGCAACCAATAGAGCTGATATTCTGGATCTTGCTCTCATGCGCTCAGGTCATCTGGACTGCAAAATTGAGTTCCCTCACCCAACAGAAGAAGCAAGAGCTCGAATCTTGCAGGTTCGTCCATGTTCTAATGTTTCCCTTGACTCTAGTTTTTAGTTGTCTTTCCTATTGCAATCTTGCAGATCCCTTCAAGAAAAATGAATGTACACCTGGATGTGAATAGAGGTGATAAAGGAGGGTTTATGTCTATGCACTCAATGGGTTTGGGAAGAATTGAAAGCACCCTCAGTGATACAAGTATACCTGGTGGAGGTGGCAATTTTGGAAGTACTAGTTTTGGATTGGGCATTGAAGTTGAATCCTTTTGTACCGAGTCCAAAGGATTGTGTCACAGAGTGCATTATACTAAATTTGAAGTAGATGGCATCATCAATGTAGAAATCATGCAGACAGTGTAATCTATGTCACGATGTTATTTCTGTAATAATTGACAGCCCTGTGAGGAATCCAGAGAACCCAGACTGGGAACCCATTTCAGCCATTTCTGCTGCTGCTTTTTTTTAAGAAGGAAATAGCTACGGATCTATTCCGTAGCAGTAGGGGTATAACTTATATCCATAGCAGAATATGGACCAAAACCGCAGCTATATGTTTCAAACTCACACATTGATATTGGCCAGATTGAATTAAATTTAAAAAAATTAAAAGAAAATTTGTTTTCCTCAATCTCCTCTTTAATGTGCATCACTTTTCATTTGTGGGTGCATAAACAACAACCCATGTCACCCAGATTGCATATCCAACCCCTAAATCATTTTGAAAGAAGTTAAGTAATTTGCTCACGTTTTGCCTTTTCAGTCCAGGCATACACACATATAATTCTTAGAGCCATTCTTTCTTTGTTGGAGGCTACGCAAACCCCCTGCCATACATTGTTTTGTTATTCCTTAACAGCTCGAGCTTTTAGCACAACCGGTCAGTAACATGGTATCAGAGCAGGACATCCGATATTATCTAAGCCCAAAGTATCACATGTGGGGCCAGTATACTGCCCGCACGTGAGGGGAGGTGTTAGAGGCGTCAACAAACCCCCTGATATACATTGTTCCGTCATTCCCTAAGAGCTTGAGCTTTTAGTGCAACCAGTCAATAACATTCTTTCCTTTTTAAGTCTACAATCTTGTCGTTAGATTTCATTTGGATTTCGTGAATTTTTTATGAACGCTATATTTATAGACATTACATACTGATGACTGATGCAGGGGTTGGCAAATAGGAGAATTGGCACTACAAGCATAAAAGCAGAGAGTTCGTGCTCATGGTGTCTTGTGTTGTTGAATCTTGTTGCAAGGTAATATTTGATGCTTGATTGTCCAAGGATATATTTTTAGCTGTAGCAGTTAGACGAATTAGGTGGTTTTAAATGGCTAGAGAATTTTCTTTCTCATTCTAGTCATAGATTTGATTTCTTCCAATGTGAAGTTTGTATAGAACTGTTATTACTCATGCATGTGTCAATAACAATGAAGTTGAATATCTTATTTTCCATTACATATTAAAATCTATTTGTTGCAGCCTAGGAGTGGGTCTTGTAAAAGCCTAGGGAGGCACCCCACAATCTGTTCAATCAGAGATCTAGGTCCAGTGTTCTGTCTGGACAATATTTTTGCCCCTTAATAATTGGCTTGGTCAATCTGTTTGCTCCACAAGATCGTTCAATATGTTAGTGAATCCTGCATGTGATGCAATTAAACCATAGTTTGTAAATCCATAGTTTTTTTTTAATTCTTTAATTAGTTGCTAGAGTTGGTCATGAATAATGTTTTAAAACCCAGATCGAACATCTATTTGAATTCTGAACCATGGCCCATTTGACACCAAGAATTTACTCAATCTAAAAATCATAAAAAGTACAAGGTGTTAACAAGTGATTTTTTAGTAGAGAAAAAGTAGAGCGTTTGATTTTCACGTAGAAGATGGCTTCGAGCTTTGACTGGTGTATTTCATTTTTTTTTTCACAAAACAGTTGAGAACTTAATTGAACCAGG
This sequence comes from Liriodendron chinense, assembly GCA_003013855.2. Classification (NCBI taxonomy): domain Eukaryota; kingdom Viridiplantae; phylum Streptophyta; class Magnoliopsida; order Magnoliales; family Magnoliaceae; genus Liriodendron; species Liriodendron chinense. Next base: position 5,329,365 of record ML058484.1, on the reverse strand, counting down.
TTTGTAACGAGCTGGCCTATTTTTAGTCCATTCTAGGTTATGTTAACTTTCAAACTGTCTAATATCATAAAATTCTAGGTCCTATATCTTTCAAACAAGTCCAAGGTCATAAAATTCCAATATCATTTGAATAAGTGACAGTTGATTTATAAAGGCCTGTATGGCTAGGGATACTGTAGTGATTTTTCTTTTTATGTTTATTAATTGTTTAAATAGAAGTTTAAGATTACATTAGGGTTTCTTCTGCTTTAAAGACTTTTCTTTTTATGCCCAGGAAGATTCACTTGTTTTGGGAGTGATTCCCCTAAGACTACTATTGGTTGTGATGCCCAACACAAGCCAGGTCTGATGCCACTGATCATACAAAGGAATGATACTTTGAATCTTGTTGGTGTGTGCTAGTTATTATTGGATGGCATAATGGCATCCAAACGTGTGTGAGATCTAAATATGTGACTCTAGTAGTTTATTGGTGAAATTATTGCATTTATCCTTTTCTCGGAGTATTGCAATGAGGTTGCAGGCTCATTGAGACCGTTAAACAATAAAAGATCTGATCCCACACCACTGTTTTTATATTCTGTTATCATTATTTGTTCCTCTTGCCATGCATTAGGATGTAACAAATTAAGAACGAAGATTCGTATGCTTTTGACTTGTGCGGCCATGTTATAAACGTTGTTAAGCATATGATTATAGCATCTTCTGTGTGTAGCAGTGTGTTTTCACATAGGAAATTTGAATTATATTGCACAGTTGGTGTATTTAGCCTAAGGGTTTTTTTTTCTCACTATAGAGCACAACAGATGGACTAAGCAGTTAAGAGGACTAGCAGAATCAATCTTGTGTTGATCTTGCTCTATCAGAAAGAAACTGACAGGTGCAGATGGAGATCGTTTGGTTTCTTGTGACATGATTTTGGTTTCTTATATTAAAATCTAGTACTGTTATATGCGCATCACAAGCAATATTTTGCATTTGTGTGTGGGAGTTGCATCCTTGGTGGAAATTTTTATTATTATTATTTTTTTCTCTATGTTGATGGCTGTTAACTGGGACTCGCAGAAATCTGATAAATATTCTTGCAGAAGTTTCCCAGTCAGGAAAGCAAAGGCATATTCCATATAAAGGTTCCAGGTTGACATTCTTATTACAGGAACCTTTAGGTGGCAATGCAAAACGGGCAAGGATTTGTGCAATTTCGCCATCACAAAGTAATTTTTTCTTAATCTGTCAGAAATAAAATAGCTTCTAACACCCATTTCTCACACCTTTTGCATACTTTTGATATATGCAGCTCTAGGAGTGAAGCATTCAGCACTTTGAGATTTGCACAGCGCACAAAGGCCATAAAGAACAAGGTGGGTTGTGAATGAAGACACCAGGATGATGTGAAAGCCATGGAGGAACTCATACGCCAACTGAAGGTATTGTGGGGCCCTCAAACATATAGTATCAGTGCTATGTGAATTTTCAATGATGCTAAAACATGTAAATATTGTTGTGTTTGATATGGTTCACAGGATGAGCTTCAAAGTATAAAGTCCAATGGTGGTTATTCAATTGGATGGGATGCACATAGACTGCTTGAATCTTTTGAGGTTGAGCCTCAATCGTTCAGCAACATTGCCTAGTGCGGAAGATGACAATGATGAGGAGATGGAAATTGATGAGGAAGACGTTGAGAAGCTTTGTCTTCAAGTAGGTCTGCAATCAGCTGCTTGTAGAAAACATGTTCACGATGTGGACAGACTACCTGTCCAGTCAGTGGAAGATGCATCAGAATTCATGTTCACAATGTAGTATCGGTGCTTGCTCCTCTTTGCTCCATGCTTTCCTCGTTCCTCTTACACATGTCTTCTCATGGATGGGATGGATGGGTCTTTTCAAGTGTCCCAAACACATGTAAGGCCTTCGCTCTTCTCAAGTCTTCAAATTTGATCCGGGACCATCCTCGAACCATATGGACACGAGCATCGCTCATCTCCTACGCTGATACACTCGAAAGGGCCTGATGTCCTCATCAGTCATTCTTGCTTTCTTTCCGTTTTAAGGTCTACAATCTTGTTGTTAGATTGCATTTGGATTGCGTGAATTTTTATGAACACTATATTTATAGACATTCTGATGACTGATGCAGGGTTGACAAATAGGAAAATAGGCGCTACAAGCATAAATGCAGAGAGTTTGCGCTTACATGGTGTCTTGTGTTGGTGAATCTCGTTGCAAGGTAATATTTGATTCTTGATTGTCCAAGTATATATTTTTAGCTGTAGCAGTTAGAAAAGGTAGGTGGTTTTAAATGGTAAGAGAATTTTCTTATCAGTGCTGATCATAACTTTTTCCAATGATGATCTTATCTGCTTCATATTTTTAAAAGTGTATCTAGTCTTAAATTTCAGTGGACATTTTTTATTTGCATTTTTCTATCACTGGCAACTTAATTTTGACTGGAGAAAGTCAAAGAACAGAAGAAAGAATGGAAGGAAGGGAAAAAGAAGAAGAAGAAGAAGAAATCTGGCCTTTCAGCTTTGTGATTTTTATTATGTTTTTTGCATGCCATCCTGCTTGTACCTTACAGTAATGTCTTATTCACCACTCACGGTTCTTTATCAATTAGGGCAGTCCATCAACGAACTTTTTAGGCAACTCTGTTTGTGGAACATCAAACATATCTACTATTATGGCTTCTGCAGTTATTCCATCATTGCAACATATCTTGCAGTAAAACGCCATGCAAAGGGTGGGGCCCACTATCCTTTTTCTTTATTCTGATCTATATATTTAATATATGTTCTTTATATTCTTTTTGGAGCTGGCCCCATGTAGCTGGGACAAATCTATGATGATGATAATGATTTATTTTTCGACAATGCTGACAGGAGCAATTAATTAAATTGATCAAATGCATGGAGCAAACATCTAGTATTGTCTATTGTAACCCCTTTTTTATCTTTCCATGTTGTAAAGTTTTTCCATCCGGTATTTGGTACATAGTTTGGATTTCAATTGTTTTGCTTGATACAGGCCCCCACACAGAGCTTGCTAATGCAGGCACCAGTGACCTTCTACAGGTAATGAGGTGAAATTGTTAGGTGTTATAAGTCAGATTCAGTTTGCAAGCAAAATGGGGCATAGTTTAAAATCTTTCTCTGAGTCAACTCGAATTTCAAAACTTGATTACATTGACTCTTAACAAGTAACATTTAATGGTTGATTTTAACAAAATCTATCAAAGCACAAAAATTTGGCCTGTGTGTGTGTGTGTGTGTGTGTGTGTGTGTGTGTGTGTGTGTGTGTGTGACACAAAAGGAGAAGAAAAGACAAACACATCTTTGTAATTTTCTTTAGAACTTAAAGATTAGTTGTCCATGATGTATCATTTTCTTAAACTCTGTATCAAAAGAGGTGCAAAACAAAACATAACATTGAAGAAAACTTTTCTTTTTGTTTTATTACAATTCCAAGGTAATTTTCCTTTTGTTTTATTAGAATTCCAAGGCAAACTCCTTGAAAAACCCTTGCGCCTTTTCCTTTCTTTTGTGCTTTTCTTCTCTGAGTTTTCCACCCATATTTTGCAGGTTTTCAAGATGATGCCAAAGGTGAAAGGTTCTAGTGAACGTACATGGGACTATTGTTCTAGAGTGAATGAGATCAAACTTCTCTTACTAGTCATAAAAGAAATAGATGGATGCTGAATTCCCCACTCTTACTAGTCATAAAAGAAATAGATGGATGCTGAATTCCCCACTCTTACTAGTCATAAAAGAAATAGATGGATGCTGAATTCCCCACTTATTATGAATGCAGCATTTATAGACAATGGAAGGAATGCATATTTCTGAAGTAATACGGTGTCACTGCTAAATACAAGTTAATTAAATATTCTTCTTTCATTTAAAAATGTTATGATGTCTATGCATTTCACAAAATCCCGAACATATTTGTTTGTTTTCTCTTCATTTTTGTCATTTCTGAATGTTTGAGTATTCTCAACATACTCATGAGGAATAACCAGTTTGCTGGTGCACAGGATCCTGTACTTGTGGGGTTGATGATTTGGCGATCCAAACAGTTGAGCTGGTGGTGCCACGGAGGATGAGGTATGGCTTGAAACTGAAAAATCTTCCAGATTGGAAAAGCATTTGAAAAATAATCCAAAGATCAAAATTTTGGTATCTTCCAATTCTGTAGATTTAGTTTTATTAAATCTGTTTTCTTGGGTTTTTCTGCTGTGTAAATGTAACCTAGATCAATTTGGATTCCAACAAAATTTGACAAATGGGCCCATGGCTCCCTGTCAAATTCGAGACTTGTCATTTTTTGGCAAAGCAGCGGGATGAATAAGTTTTTGTTTTGTCTCGGGGAAGGAACGAAACCTGTTTTTTTTTATGCTGGGTGCTCCTGCTCAAGGACAGATTTTGTTATTTTTGTTAAGAAAGCATGGCCCTTATTAACTGCTAGGATTGGAAAGTAGTCAATATAGATAGCTAGTGGAAGATGTATGAACATATTGGAGAAATGATCCAGTTCTCTCAGAGCACTATTAGGTTATAGTGATCCTAGTTGCATCAGCTTACTTGGACATCCCATTCAATCAATCTGAACTGTCCATTAGGTATAGAACATATTTCATGCACTAGATAATTGTGTCTCTGTATTAAAAAATGTATTCTTAACTTATAATCTTTTTGTTTTTGTAAACGTAGTTTGTGTTATATAATAACAAGGTGTTGGGCCTATTAATGGCAGTGGCTTAAAGACAATATGTGTACTAAGCTTGGGAACCAAAGTCCAGAACAAAAGTATAGATCAGAAAGAAGATCTATCCGAAGTGTTGACCATCTTGGGCTGGTTGAGAGGCTGACAAAGCACAAAAATAAAGATTTTATTTTTGAAGCAATGAAAATCAAATTGTTATTATTAAGAGCAAATTTGTTGGATGGAATCGAGTCAAGATCCAGCAAGAGTATAAACTGTGAAATAGGCATCTAATATTTGAGTTAGTGTACTCCACATGTACAATGTATGAGTGTTGTGTATCAAGCATCGTACCTTGCCAGCGGATTAGACAACTCCCTTCCTAAGTTTCGAGAGTACAAAGTTGTATTGCACCACAGTAGCTTTACAAACAACCGAAACAAAAACTTTGATACTCTGGCAGTGTGATGGTTCATATGTAAGAAATAACAAACACATGTGGCATGATGGTAGCTTAAATAAAGCCATTGCGAACATGGATCGAAGCCTAGATGGCTTAAAATTACACTAATTTGATATCTTGACTGGTTGGTTGGTGGACACTTAATAGACATTCGAAACAGCACATAGATGATGGTGCAAACTCAACAAACAAATGCCCATTAATTAGAGATGCAGAGATGCTAGGATTATTCACTCAATCTGAATTTTGTATGAGCCAATGCCCATTAATCAGAGACGCTAGGATTATGCACTCAATCTGAATTTTGTAAGATGGCTCATCTCCAGCAGATCTTGCAGTTTGAACGGTTTATGCTGAATTAATGTATGCCATGTGTTCGTTTCCAAATGCCTGCTTACCAACCACAGTTCATCGGCAGAGTATCAAATTAATCCTCATACCTGAATGATGATGTAAGTGGGCAATCCTTTGTTATACATGTGACATGAATTTTAATTCCAGACAACCCACCATGTGGGATCTAGTGCAGTTATTAGATGGTCTCTTCAATTTTCACATCCTGCCCTAAACATCAATCCAGCCCATTCATCATTTTCCTCATTGTTGGGTTTCCTCTGTGAACGTGTGGGATATAGCCAGCTGAAACAAAAATAATAATTCTGCTTGTTCTCTTGATATTTACGCGGCTGAAAGGATGATGAGACTTTCTTCTTCTTCTTCTTCTTCTTCTCATTTCTAGAGAAACAGGGGGGATCCTCTTTTCAGCATAGCGTTGAGACTTGAGATATCCATTCTTGATTGACATTTCGCTATGAATGTAATATGTTTTTCTTTTGTTAGTAACTAACAAACATAATATGTCACCAGTAAGAGAAACACCCGATGTGGGGAGGATAGATTTTGTAGGAATATAAAGAAGATAAGAAATGAAGAAGGGTGAAGATCTCTTTCCTTTTTCTTTTCTATTTTTGCTTCTTTTCTTCTTTTTTTCTTCTTTTTCTTTTTTTGGTTTTTTTTTTTTCACACCACACAATTCAAAGACATGGATTTTTAGGATTTTTACTCTCTACAAGAAGACATTTTTCCCTAAACTAAACATAACTTTCTTTTTTTAATTAAATTATCCATATTACCATTTTTTTTGGGTTAGCACACACACACCACTGTTAGTACACCCACCGCCACTGTTAGTCACACTGCAATGTTAGCCACCCCCCAGTTGGGAATCGATACCAAGATCTCAGTGTTGAAATGAGGTTATCTTCACTCAGTCTACCACTTGAGCTAGGGACCAGGGTGTACCCATATTACTGTATGCTAGAGAGAAGATGAATGGTGGTGCAAACACTTTTCTCAAACTGCCAATGGGAAATGAATTCATTTGGCTTGTGCAAGTCTAGGAAACATGAGGATAACTCAAGTACAAGTCTTCTCAAGTCCAATGAGGTTATGTGGTGAATGCTTAATGTTCTCTCCTATACGCTAGAGAGAAGATGAATGGTGGTATATGTGGCACATTAGCACTAGGGGGCACAAGAGAAGATGAATGGTGTTATATGACCTTTGCTTTTTTCGCATGCTGAAATGGTGAAATTTCACATCTTTTTCAGTTTTTTGCCTCTCTATCTTGTTCTATGCGGGATAGGTTGATCTAATTTTTGTGTCTTTAATTTGGGTTTTCCTGCTTTTCTTGAATTGATGGGTTTTCTTCTTCTTCCCCTTCTCCTTCTTCTTCATCTTCTTTTCAATGCTGAAATGATGAAAGCTCACATCCTTCTTGGATTCTTGCCTCTGTTTATTGTTATATGTGGTTGGTAAATTTGATTCTTTTGTTCTTGATTTGAGTTTTTCTTTTTTTCTTGAACTGATGTGACTTTTTCCTCGTCTTGTTTCGCATGCCAAAATGATACTATTTCACATCTTTTTCTGATTTTCACCTCTATTTACCACCAGTAAACATGCCATCTATAGCGGCAGCCAACAAAAGCGCCGGGAAAATCATGCTGGCCACCGGTAAATGATTTAGCTGATACCCTCTTTTTCGGCGTGTGCCTGGCCGCCAGGGAAGGATTTGCCGGCAGGTTTTTGGACCTTTACTGGCGGTTTAGACCACCGGCAAAGGTCTGTTTTCTTGTAGTGCCACTTAATCCCTTCAAAGCCCATATACCAAACAGGCCCTAAATCTGGGAATCTAGTAGTTTATTGGTGAAATTATTGCATTTATCCATTTCTCGGAGTATTGCAATGAGGTTGCAGGCTCATTGAGACCATTTAACAGTAAAAGATCTGCTCCTGCGGCACTATTTTTGTATTGTCTGTTATCATTATTAGTTCTTGTTGCCATGCATTAGGATGTAACAAATCAAGAAAGTATATTCGTATGCTTTTGACTTGTGTGTTCATGTTATAAATATTGTTAAGCATGTGATGATAGCATCTTCTGCGTTTAGCAGTGTGTTTTCACATAGGAAATTTGAATTATATTGCACAGTTGGTGTATTTAGTCTTAGGTTTTTTTTTTCCTGACTATAGAGCACAACAAATGTACTAAGTAGTTCGAGGACCAGCAGAATCAATCTTGTTGATCTTACTAGATCAGAAAGACAAAAACCGGCAAAGGTCTGTTTTGCTTGTAGTGCCACTTAATCCCTCCTAAGCCGTACCAAACAGGCCCTAAACCTGTGAATCTAGTAGTTTATTGGTGAAATTATTGCATTTATCCATTTCTCGGAGTATTACAATGAGGTTGCAGGCTCATTGAGACCATTCAACAGTAAAAGATCTGCTCCCGCGCCACCATTTTTGTATTTTCTGTTTTCATTATTTGTTCATGTTGCCATGCATCAGGATGTAACAAATTAAGAAAGTATATTCATATGCTTTTGACTTGTGTGATCATGTTATAAATATTGTTGAGCATGCGATTATAGCATCGTCTGCATTTAGCAGTGTGTTTTCACAAGGGAAAGTTGAATTATATTGCACAGTTGGTGTATTTAGTCTAAGGTTTTTGTTTTTCCCCTAAATACAGAGCACAACAGATGGACTAAGCAGTTCGAGGACTAGTAGAATCAATCTTGCTGATCTTGCTAGATCAGAAAGACAAAAACTGACAAGTGCAGATGGAGATTGTTTGGTTTCTTGTGACATGATTTTGGTTTCTTATTGTCAAATAACCACTTGCTCTAAAAGCTCGAGCCTTTAGAGGATGGCATATCAATGCATGTCAAGGGACTCTCATACTCCCCCGCACATGCGGGGTGGAATTCCACATAGGAACATATTGGTTGTAGAAGGTTGTTGTGTGATGAAGTTGGGATCCAAAATATAAAGTTCTTATGAACATTGTAATTCCATTACGATTATAGTGAATTTTGTTATTGGACTAGGTCCCGTGGGTTTTTCCCTCATTTTATAGGGTTTTTCCATGTTAAAAATATTGGTGCCTCCTTTGCATTTTATATGTTTTTAATCATTCTTCATTAAATCTCCCCTGTAAATTAATCTCACTGATTCTCAAGGTTCGAAAAGGGGTTGTTTTTATACAATTCCCACTGAGATTAACTTAAAAAATAAAAGTTAGCTTGATCCAAAAATTCCGTGGCCTAAAAAAGGTTTCAACGGTAGAGGGCCTTTCCATCCCTCCTTTCCTATCATGTGGCCCACTCTGAGTTATTGATCGGTTTTAGTCACATGGCCTAGCGTTTGATGAAGAAACTGATGGACCGTGTAGATGTCACCCAAACGAACTCGGATTCGGTAGTGACCCCGCAATGATGTATGTGTTTTATCCATGCCATCCATCCATTTTGCCAGCCCATCTCGAGGCATTTATCAGAAAGTCTGTGCAGATCCAAATATCAGGTGGACCACCTCATAGGAAACGCTTATGATATAACCCCACCATTAAAAACTTCTTAACGCTACAAAAGTTTTGGGTCAAGATGATATTTGTCTTATCCCTTTATCCAGGTCCGTGTGACATAATCAACAGGTTGGATGGCAAATAAACGTTTTACAGTAGGCCCTAGGAACTTTTTAATGGTGGGTGTTTACCTTTATTTTCATGTGTTGTGGTCCACCTACACACCCACAGCTTTGGGACAGTGGTAGACTGAGTGAAGATAAAACTCGTTTCAACGCTGAGGATACCACGATTCCCAACATGGGGTGGCTAACATTTAAATATGATTAACATTGTGGGTGGGTATACTAACAAAAAAAAAAAAGCGTTGTGGTCCACCTAAGGGCAATAGGAACTTCCTGAAATGACTTTGATATCTAGGGCTGTCAATGGGCCGGGCCTAGAGTAGGTCTTGGTCCGATTTTTGCACTATTTCAGGCCAGGCCATAGGGCTGGGTGGGTCCCACCTTGATGTATTTTTTGTATATTCACGCCGTCCATTTGTTTTTTCATTTCATTTTAGGACGCAATGCGAAACCTTAAGAAGATCCAACTCTCAGGTGGACCACAACACTAGAAATAGGATATGGCTGGTGACCTTGTCTCCAAGCAATCCGCCTCCCGGGGAAATGCTCCGTAGGCCTACCATGATCATATTAGGATGTGAACCCAAAAATCAGTCAGGCGCAAAAGTCAAGTGGCCCACATCAAATGCATCCTTTGGTGATTCCCTGGTACCAGCTTAGTGTGTAAAGCCTTGACCGTGGAGCCCACCTTGATGATGTGTTGTATATCCATACCATCAGTTTTCCCAGCTCATTTTATGGCACAGTCCAAAAATGAAGCAGATCCAAATCTCAAGTGCACAACTCAGTAGGGTTTGAATGCCCACCATTAAAAACTTATGGGGAGCCACTAAACTTTTGGATCAAGCCTATATTTGTATTTTTTCTTCATCCATGTCTGTGTGACCTTATCAACAAGTTGGATGGCAAATAAATATCACGGTGGGCCCTAGGATTATTTTAACGGTGGGCATTCAATGACCACTATTTCCTGTTGTGTGGGTCTGCTTCATTTTTTGGACCATGCCCTAAAATGAGCCAGAAAAATTGATGGACAGCTTGGATATACAACACATGCATCAAGGTGGGCCCCACAGTCAGGGGCGGAGCCACATAGGGGCAGGGGGGCAAGTGCCCCTGAGTTTTCAACCACAAGGGTTTAATCCACTGATTCATGTGGTGTCGTCCGCACATGGTCGGGTGCCCGACAAATCAAAAATTTGTTCAAAGAGTTTAAGAGAAAAAATGTCGTATTTTGGTCGCTCGACCTAGGCACCGGGCGCCCAGTCAACAACCATTGGGCACTCAACTGTATCCAAAACAGTCCAGTGACCTTTAGTCCTTCCAGATGAATTTCAGTCACCTAACCCTAACTGGTCGAGCGCCCGATGACCCCAGGCTGCACCAATCTCTCCTCAACACTCAAAAAGAAAAACTCCATCAAGCTCCTCACCACCCACCGTGGTAATGGAATGACATGGCGAGACTTAATTGGTAAGCCGGATACTGTTAGAGATTATCCAAATACTTAACCTAAAAAAATAAAAAAAAAATTAAATCTAAAAAGAATAAAAAAAAAAAAGAAGAAGCTTGAGAACATTGTAAGACCCATCAATCAAATCTTAGCCACACCATTTCACCACTATGGTGGGCAGTGAGGAGCACACCACCCAATCCACCTCCGACTATGTGGCTCCAGGTAGAGGTGAGCACGAGCCGAGCTAAGCTGAGCTCAGCCATGTTTGAGCTAGGCTTGGTCATTGAATAGCCTGGCTTGTGTTCAGTTTGGCTCAGCCATCGAGCTGGACTTTTATGTTTGAGCTAGCTCGGCCGAGCTTCGAGCCAAGTTTGAGCTTAAGCCTTTCGAGTTGAATTTGAATTGAGAGACAAGCTTGGACACACATTTTTACATGTGTTCAAAAAATTTCAGAGAGAAATAGGAAGATTGAGAGAGAAAAATAGAAAGATTGAGAGATGATCGGACGACAGAGGTCGCCGGATGGACTAGAGAGAGAAAGAGGGTGATAGAGAGGGAGAGGGAGAGGGAGAGAGTTGTCACCGACTAACCGCCCCACCGGGCGAATTGGAAAGAGAGAGGTGGTCAGTGGGTGGGTGGTTGAGCAAAAGTGGCCGGATGGATAGAGTTAGGGTTTTGGAGGAGGGAAGGCAGTGCTCGTTCGAAATGAGGACTTTAGGGTTTTAAAATTTTAGGTTTTAAGTTATAAAAAAATATATAATATATTTATATATATAATTTTAATATATATATTATATATATATCAAGCCGAATAGTGCTACGAACGAGCCGAGCTTCGAGCTGAATCGAGCTGAGCTTGGGCATGCTCACGTGCGGCTCGAATTATGAAACAAGCCAGAAAAATTCACTCAGCTCTATTCGAACCCTTCCTCCGAATCAAGCTGGATCGAGCCGAGCTAACCGATCCAGCATCTGGATTCGTGCTCAGCTCTAGCTCAAGGAAGGCGGACATCATTATCCCCACTGTTTCTGTGGTGTGGTCCACTTGAGCTTTGGATATGCTTCAATTTTGACCTCATGGCCTAAAATGAACCTGCAAGATGGATAGACGGTATGAATAAGCAGATAAATCACGGTGGGCCCCAGAGAGTCTTGTCACCACACGAGGATGGGGGGGAGGAGTGGATTGGGTGGGCCCACCATGAGTTTTGGCAGCTCATTTCATTTCATGAGCCAAAAAAATGAAGTGGACCTGAAGCTCAAAGTGGACCACACCACAAGGAAACAGTGGCGATAGTGGCACCCACCGTTGAAACCTTCCTGGGGCCCACCGTGATGTTTATCTGCCATCCAACCTCTTGATATGGTCACGCAGACCTGGATGAAGGGAAACACAAATATCAGCTTGATCCAAAACTTTTGTGGCCCTGTAAGAAATTTTTAATGGTTCAATCACCACTGTTTACTGTAATGTGGTCCACTTGAGCTTTGGATGTGCTTATTTTTGGGGTGATGCCCTAAAATGATTTGGAAAAAAACGGATGGACGGCGTGGATAAAATACATACATCACGGTGGGCCCCACAGCGCCCAACACCATAGGGATGCTAGGGCCACCACCCAATCCGCTTCGGTGGCAGGGTCACCACGCAATCCGCGCTCCCGAGCTACGTGGTGTTGGGGTCATCACGCAATCCTCATCCCGTCGGTGGTGGCAGGGTCATCACGCAATCCTCGTTCTTTCTCGCTCTCGCCATCTCCTTCTCTCTCCCAACCTCACGACCGCAGCAGCTCTATCTCCCTCCCTCTCGTCTGCAGCAGCAGCGGTATTCTCCTCTTCCTCTTCTCTGTCTTCTTCTTTTTCTAATGGGGGTTCGAAATTGAAAATCTCTAATTGGGGATTTTTGAAATTCCAAATCCCTAATTGGGGATTTTTTAAAATTTCAATCCCTAATCACAGATTGGGATTTTGTATGGTTGATTATCATTTACTGTGTCTTACTGTGTCTGGAGTCGAGGAACTCGAAATTAAAATCCCTAATTAGGGTTTTTTTGTTCTCATCATGGATAATGGATTGCTTATGATTCTAACCAATCACTTTCAACAGATGATCCTAACCATCCATCCATGGCTTACTACTTAGGAAAAAGATGGCCATAAACAACAGACGGCTAGCTTTCATGTGGATAGGATCATCTGACTGGTGTGATTCTTTCATGGTGTCCCATAAATTATGGGCTGTAAGTTTGTAACTCTGAACAGTCCGGATTGATTCGTTGGAGACGGCTGCCTAAGATGAAATTGTTGTGTATTGATGGCACTGTATGATGGCTGATAGATCGATGTTAATGATAGTAGTTGGTTTAGTTAGTTGATTTTGTTATAAGAAGCTCAGATTTGCTATAGTTTAATTTTAGTTGCGAGAATTCAAATGCAGTTTGGATATGTCTATAGCCTTGACCTCACCTCAAAATGACCCAATCCGCAACCTGACTCAACCCGAATTCGAACTTGAGGAATGGGTGAACCCTGATGTGATTAGTTGTGTAAAAGGGGTGAACCTGACTCATGGGGCTGAGCATTTTGTTTTCCCTGGTGGATCTTGATGCTAACTACTCAGTGGCCTCTTTAGCTTTTGTGGGGATCTCACACCCTTTCTCTTTGTTTTGGGAACTCTATTTCCCTCTTTTAATTTAATAAATTAAGTTAGAAAAGAAAAGATTATACATAATATAGTTATAAATATAAAGTGAAGTTGAACTTTATCTATGAAATGGTGAATCTTGTTACAAATCCCCACATGCGTATTATACATTATGAATGATTTGAATGCTTTTACTTTTGGAAACGTATTTGTTAATTTATATGTGTTTTGAATGAAAAAGTAAAGGTTTACCTTCTTTAGTGTTGGATGGTTAGCTCAATGTATCATTATGTTTACCACCTTTAAATTTGGTTTGTTTTATCTGCACACTAACACAATTTAAATTGCCAGAATTGAAGGTCAATTGATGACATGGATGATAATACATCAGAGCGGCAAGCATTTTCTCAATCAGGTCGAAGGTTAGACTTTGATATTGAAATGAATGATCAAGAAGCAAGGCAAGAAGTAGACGATCAAGAAGAAAAACAAGATGTAATGGTTAATACAGATGAGAAGTTTGGTGAAGAACCAAAACTTGGAATGGAGTTTACTTCTGACGAGAGCGCATATGAGTTCTACAATAGGTATGCTGCAAAAATAGGGTTTAGTGTTCGAAAGTCATGGGTAAAAAAATCAGAAAAGGGTGTCCTACTCAAGAGAAAATTTTGTTGTTCTAAAGAAGGTCAAAAATGTGAAGACAAACGAATCAATCAGCCGAAGTATTATCGTCCGATTACTAGAACTCAATGTCTAGCAAGCATGATGATTAGGCTTCAAAAGAATGGGAAATACAAGGTGACTAACTTTGTGGCAGAGCATAACCATGAGGTTGTTGCACCATCGAAGGTGCACTTGCTAAGGTCACAAAGACAATCCGGAGGTCGAAAGAATCTGGATTTCTCACCAGTTGACTACAAAAATTACTTGCGTAAGAAGCAAATGAAAGCGATGGAAAAGGGCGATGCAAGAGCCGTTCTAGAATACTTTCAGAAAATGCAAGTAGAAAATCCTTCTTTCTTTTATGCAATACAAGTAGACGAAGATGATCAGATTACAAATATTTTCTGGGCAGATGCGAAGTCAATAATGGATTATAGTGCTTTTGGGGATGTGGTTTGCTTTGATACTACATACAGAATAAATAGTTCTGGTCGACCATTTGCTCCATTTATTGGGGTAAATCATCATAAGCAAACTATAATATTTGGTGCAGCCTTGCTATACGATGAAACGACTGAATCTTTCAAGTGGTTGTTTCAAACTTTTTTAAGTGCGATGTCTGGAAAACAACCGATGACAATCCTAACAGACCAAGATGTTATAATGGAGAATGCAATAGCTTCAGTGATGCCGGAAACAAATCATCGTTTATGCATCTGGCATATTCACCAAAATGCTGCCAAGTGTCTTAGCCATGTATTTAATGGTTCAAAAAGTTTTGAATATGATTTTAATAAGTGTCTATGTGATTATGAGGAGGAGGAAGAGTTTTTAACTGCATGGAATAACTTGCTTGAGAAATATGATCTAATGCAAAATAAGTGGCTGCAAGATTTGTTCAAGGAAAGAGAAAAATGGGCTTTGGCATATGAAAGAAATACATTCTATGCAGACATGAGGAGTACACAACGGAGTGAAAGCATGAATAATGTATTGAAAAAATATCTAAACTCTAAATACAATTTATTGCATTTCTTCACTCATTATGAACGGTTACTGGCCAATCATCGATACCAGGAATCTATAGCTGATTTCAAAATGAGGCAGGGTACCCCAGTATTGTTTGTTGATGTGAAGATTTTAAAGGAAGTGGCAAAGGCTTATACTCCTCAAGTATTTGAAATGTTTCAAAATGAGTACAAGGTATTTCTAAATCATGCAATTTTTAAATGCGGTGAGTTTGGCACAGTGACAGAGTTTCGAGTTATTTATAATGAGAAAGATGAAGGACGTATTGTTAGATTTGACTCATTAGATAATACAGTCATGTGCAATTGTAAGAAGTTCGAGTTTGTGGGGATTTTATGTAGTCATGCATTGAAAGTTTTAGATCATCATAATATAGAGGTGCTTCATCCCCGTTACATTTTGAAGAGATGGCAAAGAGATGCAAAGGTTGGTTTTGGTAAAGACCGTGCTGGGTTTACAATCCAAGGTGGCCCCAGTGTTGCTTTAGGTAAACGTTACAGCTATTTATGTCGCAAGCTTCTTAAAATTGCAGCAATGGCTGGGGAACATGATGAGGTCTTCAAATTTGCTGATAGATATGCTGATAAGTTTCATGATGAAGTGATGGAATGTATGAAAGGAATTAATGAACCCCCACTAATGACAACTCCAGCTACTGATGAAATTGTAGATACTGAAAGCGCACGCTCCGAGCCGAATGAAAAAGAAGTTACTTTTGTTGATAGTGTGAGTTCACAAACTGTAAGTGAGAGTAAAGTAAAGTCTAGAGTTGGGGGCAGCCGTCGTGCATTAAAAAATTCGCCAGACAAAGTAAAGAAGAAGAGATCCCGAACTGAATCCATTCATACACAAGCAAATCAAGAAAGACAGGAAGTGGCTCAAGCAAATCAAGAGAGACATGAAGTGGCCCAAGCAAATCAAGAGAGAGAGGAAGCGGCCCAAGCATCAAATATTATTCAGCCTCATTCATTTCAACCTTCACATTATCCAGTTACAATCCCCTCATTGGGTCATTTCAATCAGGTATTAATGAGATATTGATTACTAAAACTTGTTATGTCATATGTTATTGTTGTTAGAGCTTCTAATTCTTTTTTTTCCCCCTTTACTACTTACTAGGGTTCACATATTATAGTACCAAGTGCATCCCATACAGGACAAAGTCATCATATGGTGATGGGCTACACTCTTGGACCTAGTGGATCCATCAATGCATCATTGGATCTTTATGGGCACCAACAACCTAATGTTAGCATGAATCAACAAAACGCTGTGGGCATCAAATCTCCGATAAGAGTAAGATTTTATTTAGTAGAGATGTAATATTAGATATAGCATTCATATCACTTGTGCTTATTGAAGATTTCTTCATTGCTATGTTTTTTCTCTACTAGAGTTCGTATGTTACCAGAGCAAGTCGTTTTGGAATACCCGGTAGTGGTCCTAGTGGATCCATGAGTAGCCCTTCGGAATACCCTAGGGTTCCTTCGAGCAACCCTCAATTATCACATTTACATCAAGATTCATCTAAAGGAAGTGCCGCGTTTAGCCAGGTAAAACTGATTATTTCTATTTGGCATAATATTGAATAAACCTTTTGAATTTAGATATTGTGAGACATCTTATTCATTAAAATGTGAAATTTTATATGCAGTCATCATCACCTCTATCTGATAACAATCAATCGGTGGGGTATGAAGACCGCCACCTACGTTCCAGTAATTAGATTTTCTTTTGTCAAAGGTGAGTGTATGTTCTAACTCTTTTAGGTATATGTTGTTTCTCCTCTTTCATTCGAGGGTTTGGATTTTAATGGAAAAAATTAGCTAAGCTGTTTGTTCAAGTATAATGAATCTGAACATTAGTAGTGGAAAACTGAGTAATTGCCACAGATCACATATACAGGCATGGGATGTGTGAAAAATCAGTGGAAAGAGCAAACGGGATGAAGGGAAGACAAGGGATAATTGCATAAGTCACATCTATAACTGTAGTCCAGTAGAAACTGGTATCTTTTGTCCAAACAAATAATGCATCTCCTTAATGTTGCCCTTGCAGCTTTATAAAATGAGAAAACTTTCGACCACAAAAGGAAACTAATCTAATGATAAAAAGACCTGCCCATAAATAAGTCTCTAAACACAACCATATTGCTTTTAGAAGCCTGCAGTTTTGACCTTTGTTCAATATCCAAAACATGTGGATCACATGTGGGGCCCACCATTTTACTCTAAGCTGTGCTGCTGTCAAGGGCCCTGACGATTGAGAATGCTCTTCAACAGTTTTCAAGGGCCCTGGTGATTGAGAATGCTCTTCAACAGTTTTCAAGGGCCCTGGCAATTGAGAATGCTCTTCAACTGTTTTCACCATGGATGGAGGTTGTCGATGAACATCTGACTGGGCACTTGCCCAAGCAGTGTCTAACATCTTTGGCAATTGAGGTATGGGTGGGAACAAGTCGGATATTCTCTTCTTCTTCTTCTTTTGTACTTTTGGTGTTGGTCTTAAGCACTGCATGCTTTGCTGAAACAGCCAAGCAGTGCTTGTTGATTTCACTGTGCTTAATTTAACTTACCAGTTATTGAAATAAGCTTCCTGGTTGTTTGACATTGTATGGAATCTGGATAATTTACAAAGGAGAATTGTGTTGTATAGTGACAACTCGTTTACAGATAACGGAAATATATTCATTTAGCTAAACTAGGGTGAATACAGAGAATACAGAGAAACAATGGGTCAATCAACAAGTCCTAATCAGAATAGAGAACTTTTCCATGAAGAACTCTTTCACCCAAAAGAGAAAGAGTCCAGATTTCAATGTTCTCTATGACTATGAGATATACAACACCTGAGATCAAAATTCGGTTCTTAAGTTCAACTCCATAGTCAGTCATGAGCATCTGAACTATACAAATATAATACAAGACCTTATGTTCACCTTCTATAAAATCATTATGTAATTAGCTGATTACTTTTCTGTCCCACAATACCAAGAATTCTCCAAAGCAAAACACAATAACCCGTAGTTGATTATTGCAATCATCAATAAAAAATAGCAATCTATTTTCCCTTAATATAGTATTTTGTTTCGGTTCGACCCTTAGTCACATATGAAATAGCTCTGAACCATACTCGTCTGGTTCTTCCTCTAATGGAAGCTCTAGATCGAATTGAAAAGATGCCCATCAGGATTAAAAGGAGTTGGTCTTGGCTGCCTTCTTCCTCTATCAACTTCCGCTCCCAATGCCAGGTCACCACTTGAATGATTGGCACACACCAGGAAGTCCCCCACCTCATTGTTATTCAATCGTCACAATGAAAGCAACACACACACACACACACACACACACAATCAAAGAACCCACAAAATCTGCAGTGACATTTAGTATGTGCTGTACTACAAGGACCGTTAATTGGTCTTTTACAGCATCCCAAACATGGAAAATTTATCAAATGATGGTAGTAAAGTTATTAAGCAATGATAGAACAAAGGCATGCCATGAGATGTGAGAAAGCAGAGTTCCTCTACACGTCTAGCAATTCATTTTCCAAGATACACGTCATCCCAGCTTGTTCCTGTTTCCCTTCAACTGAAAAACCATATGTATCAATGCATGGACTGAGATGCTATTTGGCAGTGACAAAAGAGTGTAACTTCAACTGAGCAGATTGTCAATTACTCCATTTTACAAGGGGCATAAAGAATCAAATCTACTTAGTTTGAGAGTCTATATGCAGAAAAGAAATATAATAAGCATACCATATCAGTCACAATGATAAGCCAACATCATCAACCCGACATTCAACAGCAGCTTCCCATGAGCTTTGAATGCTATAAGACCAAGGCATCTGCAATCTCATTACCTTCCATTGATGAGCATGACAAAAACAGAATCTCCATGGGACACAAAGGCCATTTAATCTCAGCCACCTGTTGGTTTTTTTCTGTTATATGCAAGGGAATCTCATGTGGGTGCTTTTGCATTTATCAGTTCTCGAAGTCTGTGTTATTATTTCATGTGAATCCATTTGGATGCTACTGCAATTATTTTTCTGTTGTCAACAAGGAAATCTCATATGGGTATCTCTCCTTCTGAAATTTCTTTGATTTGGTGAAAATCAATGTGAGTTTGGTATGATATGTGGGCTGTTTCAGTTGTTTTTTGAGCTGAAAAACCAATATAATTTGGGATGTTCCCAAGCAGTTTGATGCTTATTTGTTGAGAAGTGGAGCTGTTTGCAGATTTTTTTTTTTTTTTTTGGTTTATATGAGGGAATCTCATGTGGGTGCTTTTGCATTTATCATTTCTTGAAGTCTGTGTGATTACTTGATGTGAATCGGTGGGACTCTATGATGATAGGCACTTGTTTTTGAGTGTCAAGGAGAAGAGAAGGCAGCAGCTGCAACAATCCATCACATGAACTCACTTCAGCAATCTCTAGGAGTGCTTCTATTCTATCAGAAGCAATGCTGGCATGCAAGGAAAAGGAAGACAAAAGGCATGAGGAGATTCTTAGTGTTGAAGAAAGCCGACTGAGGATTGAAGAATCAAATGGAGAGAACCAATTTGTGGTCTTCTTTTTCTTTTCTTTTAACCAATTTGTGCTCTTTTTTTTTCTTTTCTTTTTTTTTTTTTTTTTTTGACGTGTGGTCATTTTCAATGTCATTGTATTATAGAACATTGATTTTGTTACTATATCCATGGATTCCTTTCGCTTTTATTTTTGAGACATTTTGTCATTATCATTGGCTTGTCCCCACTATTGCGAAGATGATGATTTGTCTGAAGCAACTTGATGCAAATACAAAATTGTGAAGGCATATGAATGAAGTTTCTTTTCTGTTTGCTGTAAAGCAAAAGCTGTATTCTCTCATGGAAATCTGCCTCTTTAATTTTCCATCATATGCTCGATGCTTTGAGATTTTATTTATGGTGAGAATTTGAGCATTTATGTGATCTTTGCTTATGATTTTGTGAGAGTTACTTGGCAGGATAGTGTTTTTCTTCTCCCACAATCTGTTGAAGACAACCTTTGCAATCATAGTGTTGGGGTGGGTCATCTACATGACAATCGTAGCATGTACTTACTGTTTTTCGTCCTTCGGGCTCACAAGTAGTTTAAGAGCTTTGCTCATCTGCTGAGTGCTGAGTGCTGAGTGTTGACTAAGGGGGGCTTTGCAAGTTAACTATACTTGCATTAAGCAGAACGCCATTGGCTGAGATGGACATTATGATCAATCTGGGCCATTGGCTGAGATGGACATTATGATCAATCTGGGCCGTTGCTACGTTTAGCTCACATACCAGTTTGAGTGGATTCAATGAACTTTCTCCATGCTGCTGAATGTGAAATGGGCACTCATTCACTAGTGAGATTTGCTCATGGTGCCTCATCAGTCCAGGCTAGGCAACTGAACAGTGAGCCACTTGGGGCCTACAGTGGCTTAGCCCAGGTGAGCTTTCATGGACCGTGAACGGGAGATGTGTCCGTCAAATAATGGCCGTGATTTTCTCAATAATGGCCATAATATAGCAAAACAGAGCGGCACGCCAAGGCTTTCTGTGGTGGGGCAAAGATTGCTGATCTGATCAGATGCATGGTGGGAAGGCTTTGGCCTTTTCTGTTGAATGTCAACTGTCATTGGATTTCTTTATTGTCCCTGTTTGGTTGCCACTCAAGTCATCTCATTTTTCGTGCTGCAGCCAAGGACGACGTAGCCACCTGTCCATTCTTCCCCTCTTCTTCTACTTCTTCTGCTCTGCTGCTGCTTATTTTTCTTCTTCTTTTTATTTTATTATAACACGCACTAACAGACCCACCCACACCACATGAGCACTCAAATCCTATGATATCAGTGTTGAGACAGAGTCTGTCTATGACTGAGCTAAGAAGTTGCCCCCCCCCCCCCCATCCTATGATATCAGTGTTGAAATAGAGTCTGTCTATGACTGAGCTAAGAAGTTGCGCACCCCCCCCCCCCCCCCCCCCCCCCCTATTTCTTTACACGTGCACACACGCCCCAGTACTTACGCTGTAGTGGGGCACAAAAGGTTTGGGTTAGCAAGAAGAACAGTAAATAATTCTATTGCTCTTCCCTATTTTAAAAAGGTTTTCAATAAGCCACTACATTAATACCATTCATTTTTCAGGTTGACCATATGATTAGAAACAATGTACAAGGTAACTCTCACCCTCCAAACTATCTCCCTTGATGTGGCCCATCTGAATCAAGGGTGGGCCGTATTTTTCGGTCCATGCCTAAATTTTGGTGTGACATATAATGGTTGGAGTAGATTTCATATAATCATCAACATGGCCTTAAAATCAAGGGTGGATGTTTCTCCCAACTGTTTCCTTCCCCCTATTACTGGGGTGGAGGCATGTGACACCCTGTTCCAGTGATCTTGATATTGTGGGCATATGTGGATGGCCCATACATTGAAAATAAAACTAAGGGCTCACATTCAACCAGGAAGAAGGTCGAATGTCAAACAGCTTGGATCTTCTTATCTATGTATACTTTTGATACAAGGGCTAGTTTCAGTGATCTTGATAATGTGGGCCAAGATGTGGATGGCCCATACACTGAAAATAGAAGAAGGGCTCACATTCAACCAGTAAGAAGGAAGAAGGTTGAATGTTAAACAGCTTGAATCTTCTAAACAACTCTGGCATGCTAGACATATACATACTTGCACATGCGTGATCGAATCCTGACCAGTCCCTATACATGTGGCAGTGAGTCCGAATCGAAGCCCAACACTTAGAAGTGGGCCGAGCATTGTATAATACAGAGAATTTTGCTAGAATAAAATCCGGACACGTCGCCTTAAATCTGGGGTTATACTTAATGATGGGCCTCACACTGGAAGGGAGATAGCCATAAAAATAAAAGCCCGGAATATTTCAACCGTTGGATCAGTGACTCTTTTCCTTTAGATATTGGATAGCGTTCTTAACTCTTAAATAATCAAATGGTTGAAACATTTCAATCCAAGAGTTTCTTTGTCACATCCTCTCTACAGTGGGCCCATAATATAAATTAAGCCAGGCAATAGGTCAGTTCAGTCTAGGTCCGGGGTCAGATCAAGCCCTACCCATTTACTAAACCTAGCCAATAAACCTTACTCTAACTCAATCCATAACTAATGACCCACTGACCTAACCTGACCCAACCTGACCCACTTAAATTTTTTGGAGCTTGATTCTGACCCAACCTGACCTAACCCACTTAATTGTAACTGGGTCGGGCTAAACCAAACTGACCCACTGAAATTCAACACATGCTTGCAATCTCCACACGTGTATGTGCAATCTTTAGATGTGTCAATTTCAGGCACATGTGTGGCATTTGAGCCAGCAATTAGATGGCTCATACATGGAGTGGGTTGGGCTGGGTCAGGTCATCTAGCCCAACTCAGTGATTTGCTATATGGGAAGGTCTGGTTGGGTCAGTCTAAATCGGGGCTGGACCCATTTATCTAAATGGGCTCGACTCACTACCTAACCCGACATAGCCAAACCTGGCTAAGAAGCAGGTCAGACCAAGTGAGCCATGGGTCCACTCGACCTATTACACCCTAATATAAAAAAATAAAAAAAAGAAGGTTTGTAGGGGTGTCAATGGGCCTGGACGGGCCTGAAAACCGGAAGGCCCGGCCCGTTGACAGCCTTAGGTTTGGGTCACTGACAAAGATCCACATCCAGTGGGTAAAGACCCGATCACATATCCCATGCGGTGGCTGGTTTCCACGTCCCACCACACGTGTGAGAGATTTGAGCCATTCATTAGGTATTTGACATTTGGACCGTTGGATTTTGTTCCTCGACCACTCATTTTTCTCCTATAAGGTTGACCTGCCTGATCAATGGACCTGGTCAAACCAACGGTATTTTATCACAGCATGTTCACGATGTGACCTACCAGATGAATGGCCTGGATTTTGACACACGTCCAATCCGACGTTGGAACCAGCACCTAAAGAGAATTTCATGTGGGCCCCACAATCTTTAAAAAAGGGTGCTAAATAGCTGGTCTTGTCTGGGTGGACCGTGAGAGCACCAAACTAGTTACTCTCTAGGGATTCGATCGATGGAACTGATGGACCCACCACTTGTGAAATGACAAGGTTGCATAACTTACATCCTTAGATTGCACACGTGGGACCCAGTGGTTCAGTGATCTAAACTGTTGATTTTGTGGGCCCCACCATCGATGGGGGGATTCCCTGAAAATTTTCACAATTGGACGATCCTAACTATTAGATGCTTGGAATTTTCTTTTCTCATTGAATATGAACGGTTGTTATAATTTTTGAGTAAACGGCAACTTAATCGAATCTATCGTGTGGGGCTCGATGGGGCCCACATGGTTGCAATTTTGGATGATTCAAATGGTCTATTCCACCATCCGTTAACATGATGTACGGACTCTGGACATCCTCATCCGTGAAGATTTTCAGTTGAATATGGACCGTTCACCCATTTGGTCTTCATCCCCAGCAATTGGTGCGATCTTAGGAACGTAGAATATATATGGCAGTGCTACCAAATCGAATGATGTGACCATCCTAACCTGCAGACATGTGGGGCCCACACAGCTAGAGAAAGCCTACTCTTTGATCGAAACGTGACACCCGTCGTGAAATGGACGGTGAGATCCCCTTACTTTAGTCAATGATGTTTGAGTCTTTTGATACCCACGTAAAAGGGAAAGGTGGACATGGGGTCATGACGGCGGTTTTTCAAATTTTTATCTAAAGCCGCCTATAGAATAGGGATTTTTAGGGCAACATCCTACGGACCGATTTTTTTTTTTTTTTTTACTGAATAATGCCTCAACGACTTCAAATTACAAGGAGGTGCTTTTGAAAATAGAAATTATAAAAATGGCCTCATCTATTTTTTATTTTTTGGATTAGGCTTGGCAAAATTCCACACCACCCACCAACCTGCACTTTCCCGCACGAAAAAATCAATGTTCAGGTCTGGCCTTATCGTGTTGGGTCACTAATAGGTTGGCCCATCAAATCCCGTTAAGATAATGGGTTGGATAAGTGTTTTACTTGCGAAACCCGTTTAACCCATTAGTGAAGGTATTTTCGTAATTATTTTTATTGTGGTGAGATATTCCTATGAAGCTAAGACAACCAATAAGACTCTCTCTCTCTCTCTCTCTCTCTCTCTCTCTCACACACTCACTCACTTACTCACTCACTCGAGAGTTTTCTCCATCTTTCTGCCCACAGCCCCACACGACCACACTCCAAAATCTCTGTTGAATTGAGTCCATTTCCCATCTCTTTGCCCATGCAAGCATGGCCCGTTTATTTAACAGGTTAAATGGGTTAGGTTGCTAGTTACCTGTTATATTAACGAATGGGTTTGGATTTCTAGATTTTGACCTATTAGTTTACGAGTCGGGTTTGGGTGAGGGCATTTTTTACATAACACGAACATGGTTCAACACAACCCGTTGCCAAGCCTACACCCACCCCCATGTTAGTCACACTGCAATGTTAGCAACCCCCACTTTGGGAAACGATACCAAGACCTCAATGTTGAAACGGGGCTATCTTCACTTGGTCTACCACTTGAGCTATGAATCCGGGTGTCTAGTTTTTTTCTTTTTTTCTTTAAAAGTAGTGAAAGTTGAGACTTGCGGAGCCATCATGGTCTGTGTGACACATCCAACCCATCCAACACATGGACCCCTCTATGGTGGTCACATGAACAAATAATTAAGCTGATCAAATCATCAATGGGTTGCAATTGAATTGGGATGTTTTAAGTAGTGTATATTATTTTTTATAGATTAGCCCACTTTATGATCCTCCATAATTCTGGTTCATCTAATGATAGTGTTGGTTTGCTTCTACTCATGGGTTGGATGTTAGACACATACCACACATGTTTCACAATTCTCAATTCCCGATTTATAAAGAAAATATAAGGGAGTAACATAAATTCACCCATGAAAAAGCATCCCCAGCAAGGATCCAATCCATGGTGGATAGAGTGAATCTCAACACTAACATCATAGATTCGAGTGCCTATGTGGGGTGTGTGTAGAAAGACACACCAAAAAATAAAAAATAAATAAAATAATAAAAAAAAAAAAACCCCACAAGTTAGTGAGCACCCTTTTGGAGGTGTGAAATGCCTCATTTATTATTATTCTTTGAAGTCAAGAATTGTAGGACCCAATTGGCATGTGTACGACCTCCAAGGCGTCCCACAGGTAAACCCCACCACAATGATCAGATGAATAGAAAATATGGTGGATTTGATTATTGGGTAGGCCACACAATAAAAAAAATAACAGGATCCAATTTTTTATTTGAGTGATCATCCTGTTTGGGTATCTGCACAGACAACGCGAACCTTACAATTCTCAACTTTACTGCTTTAGGGAAGGGAAAAAAAGAAGAAGAACTGAATAAGGGCATTTTGGTAATTCTCTTGTGAAATTGGAATTTTGAGTTTTCCCTATATGCAAAAATGGGGACCATGTTTTGCCATCCGGGCCGTTGATCGTTTTGCATGTACTTCAGATTGGGGAGTACTCGAACTTATTCTACACCAGAGGTTCCTGGACATTTGATAAGTAACCCACAAATAGATGGTTAAGAAAAAAAGACAGCAACAGACCAGAAAATGGCCAAAGCTTCAATGGCTAGGATGCACCAATCTGGAATTATTTTTGAGTTATGACCATCTAGAGTGTGTCTTATGAGATCAATGGTATGGTCCAAAGAAACTTGGCCCCACTTGTATGAAAGGATGCGGATTGGGTACTATACTCCTCTACGCTCGACTTCAGGGTGGTGGAATCATGCTGAACTTCTTGGTGGTTTTTTGTTTGGCTTGGTTGATGGAAGAGGTGGGCAATGTTTAAGTGGAATCCCCACTAGCTAATAACTTTGGTCTTATAGCTGGCTAAACCCTACAAAAATGTTAGGATATATCACCCAAGGGTTCTTAGTCTTAAGATAACTCTACCAAAAATTCCAGATAAGGGATCACGGTTACAAAAGAAGGTGTTAGGCACCCCCTCTACCTGTATGAAAATACATTCTCTACTTCACAGGATTAAACAAACTATCAGGGATTAGCATTGGTTCTTGCACACTAATGATACAAAATGTGTCATGTCGTGTTAAATGTAATGCTTATGACAAGTTGTGGTTTTGGTCAGATAAATATACTTCGACTTCTCCACTTACCGAAGTGTGAACTAGTCGACCAGGGTTTTCGATGAGCAGGATTCAATTATATCAACAAGCCACAGAGCATACGCCCTAGTCAATTAGGTGCAAGATGCGATTTGATTGAACTCAGTAGGGGGTTGAGAAAGGAATGATGCAAGATGGATGACACTGATTGAGATTGGACAGTAAGGTGGATGGTAGTGTCGCAAGGATTAGATAAGTGGCTTGGATTGGAGCTCTAGTTGCTCATGTAGCTAAAGTTTTAAGCTAGACTAGGCTGATCGGGGCTGGACTTACTCCTATTGCTCTCTCTTTTCCTTGGTGGAGGGATGAAATGGCTAAGCTAAGAGATGATTCTAGATCTATTGGATGATTGAAATGTGAAAAGGAAAGGCCATTTATAGCCACCCAACCTAATTTCCTTGCAATTCTTGCAAAGTCAATGGTCAAAATGGGTTTGGATGGTCTAGATTTGAGATTGCCCCATGGCAAGATCTCAAAGGTTAGATTGAGTGGCATGGATTATAATGGTGCAGGGGAGGGGTGCCAGAATTCTTGCTATTGGCACCCGAATGGAGGTTGCAAAGGAAAAATTTCAACTTGTGGGGGGGGGGGGGTCTCCTACTAGACAGGATACCTGCCATGTGGTAGGTGGCACAAAGCCACACGTGGCTCCCTGCCTAGCAGGGGAGCTCCTCCAGGTGTGTAGGAGCACCTGCTCCCTAGGTGTCTCGTTGCTATCTCCCAGAAATTTTCATGGGCCTTAGAGTTTGGGCTTGGACCTATTTTGACCTTCGACTTAACTGCATGAGTTGATAATTGGGTGGACGGGCTCAATGAGTTAACTTATAAGTGGATCAAATGAGTTGACACAACAAGTTGACTCAATGGGTTGACGCAGTGAGTTGGGTGTCGGGATTTCTAGGGATGGGAACATTAGGATTTAGGGTTAGGTTCATACTGGGGTTTTGAGTTAGGGTTTGGATTAGGGTTCAAACTAAGGTTTGGCCTAGGGTTTGGATTAGGGTTTCCATCCAACCTGATCAACTAGTTTTCATTAGATGGGGGTGTTTGCACCCTCCTAGGACCTAGCTAAAGACTAACATATTCTATTAGGGGCTTTATGGGGCCATCATGATGCATATGTGTTTATCCAAGCCATCTATCCATCTTGATAGATCATTTCAGGGCATGAGCCCCAAAAGGAAGTAGATCCAACACTCAAGTGGAACACACTAGGACAAGCAATGGGATTGAACTCCTACCTATGGAAACTTCCTTGGGTCCACTGTGATGTTTATTTGCCATTCAACTTTTTCATAAGGTCACACAGACCTAGATGAAGGGAAAACATAAATATTAGCTTGATCCAATTCTTCTGTGACCCCAGTAGTTTTCAACAGTAGGATTTTAATTACCACTACTTCCTATGGTGTGGTCCACTTGAGATTTCAATCTGCCTCCTTTTTAGGCTCATGCCCTAAAATGATATGTCAAAATAAATGGATGGTGTGGATAAAACTTACACATCACGGTGGCCCCACGGAGCCCCTGCCAGGACCGTCTGTCTCTAGCTAGGTCCTCGTTACAATTCTGTGTAATATTGATGGGACGAATGCGAATGCTGTCAGAAATATTGGACCGCCGGCGGGGTTGAAAAGGTGAAATATTTTTTAATGGAGTTCAAAGATGGGCCCACCCAGACTGATATATGTCCTTTTCTGACTACTTTTGGGGACAGGCCAGGTCATTTTTGTGCCGCTGCTTCTTATAAAAGCTCAAAAGCAAGGGAGAAAAAATTTCTCTACTCTAGCAGAGCATGATGGTTGATACACAGGCACCAAGAAACTGTACAACTGGCATACAATAACTAAAAATAAACCGTCCAAATCGTAGACCCCACCTCAGATTGATTATAATACGAAGGTTACACTGATTTTCCATTCGAGCAAACAGATTGGTGGATATTTCTTGAACGATTGATTGAAAGTCAACCGACGGTAAGGATTCAACATAAACTGTTCTTTGATAAATTTCCAGAAACGATCTGATTTTGGGATAATGAACTGTACATGGTTGATAATGATCTGATGGGTATTATTTGAGTTGATGTATGCCATGTGTAAACTGAGTGCCAGAGTATCAGCCATCATACTCCGCCAGAGTACCAAATGCTAGGCAATGGGAATCGGGACTTGATTGTTGAGTGACTGATATACAAATTTAATTCTTTTCCAGGAAAGGTTTGCTATTACGGCAGAGTGATGGACGATAGGCAGGCAGTATTTTGGCATACTTAGTCACATGTCTCACGAGTAAATTGATTGGACGAGTACATAAATACCACCATTTTTAAATCTTTATTTTTCTACGCCTATGATAACTTCTTTGAAATTTTCTTTTTAAAAAAAAATCATTTGATAACTTCTTTGAAATTTTCTTTTTTAAAAAAATCATTTTAGAATTTCTTGTAGGGGTATGTATGGTTGGGTTCGGTTAGATTCCGGTGAAATCGGAACCAAACCGTTCCCAATGATTTAGGAAAATCAAAATCAAAATTAAATCCGACCGTTTGCACCATAGAAGAACTAAAACTAGACTGTAGAAAAGGCTTTGGTTCCAATGTTGGGGTTAGGAGCCCCGCAGCGGAAGCAATCAAAGCAGGTGAGGAACACACCACAATGGCAATTAACAAGCAAATCATCACACATAAGAAGGCAATTCAATTTTTACGTGGAAAAACCCCTCAAGAGTAAAAAAACCACGGCACAAAGCGACACCAATCCACTATGAATCAGAAGTTACAAGAAATTACAGAAGAAACCCTGGATCACAGCCTACAAGAGAAATCCCAAGCTACCCAAAGCTAATTCTCACATGAGGAGGACAAACCCATCCCTTTCCCTCAACTTAGAGAACTCCAAGCTTCCTCCCTAGCTCTTTTTCTCACCCTAGAACCCTCTCAATCCATTGGCCCATTAGTGGCAACCCTAATCTCGGATTACATCTCCTTAAATAGGAGAAAACCGGAATTAGAAACTCCTTGCGTAAAACCGCGCAAGAAACCAAGTCCAAAAAGGAAACTGCCCGACCGGTCGGACCCTCCCACCGGCCGGTCAGCCGACCGGTCGGATGGCCCAAAAAGAGTCCAGCATTCCTGCTGCCTTGATCCCCACGTGACTGACCAGCCGGCCGACCGGTCGGTGGTCTTCATGCGTGAAGAGTAGAGGCGTCCAATCCCAACATCCGGTTCCAACGGTTCTTAGCTTTTTATAAATCCAGTCCAATTACATGATTTTTTTTTATTTATAATTCAGTCCATCCATACCTCAGGGCCCACCATAGGCATACCTTGATGTGTTTGTTAAATCTACACCGTCCATCCTCATTGTCAGGCAATGTTTAGGTGGGCCACATTAAAAAAAAAAATAGATAGATCCAAATTTTAAGTGGACTACTCAACATGAAATAGTGAGGGTTGAACACCTAGTGTTCGGTTCCAGGATTTGGTTATGGTCTGGTTCCACAATTCGGTGCTACGATCCAGTTCACGATCCAGTTTGGTTCAATAGAACTCTAAACAGAGAACCAAACTAACCGGTTCTTTGATTTTCGAAACCGGAACCGATACACATCAAAATCAGACCAAACCAAACCAAACTAACCAGTTTCAGTCCGGTTTACCAGTTCCACCAGTTCCCTTGTGCACCCCTCATTTATTGAGACTAAAATGCTTTGTATTGATCCTTATGTACATAAAGACTCCTGGACCTTCTCTTGTACGCTTGAAACTTCTTTTATCACTATCACCTGGGTACCTTTTCTTTTACCACTATCCTCTGGCATTCTTTCATGCTTTCTAATTACTCTCAGATAATTTTTTGTGCTCTTTGACTACTACTTTTTTTTTTTTTTGCAGAAATTTCTATAGTAGAAAATTTGGTTCTAAATTTGTTTAGTAAAGAAATGAGAGGAAAAAATATTGTAAAATAATTACTTTCAAAAGATGGGTTCTTTTCTAGTTAAAAAATGTTCTTAAGTTAGACTTTTGGCTACGTTTTGAAAGGTCAAATGATGTCCAAACTGGATGATTCTAATCCTATTTGAAAGCTTGTCAAATTTTATTTTCAATAAACCCAAAATCACCCTGATCTAACTCATAATGAGGGAGTTATGCCAATTTTTATGGGATCGCGTGATGCAAGAAACGAATGCGAATATCATCAAGGAGCCTAATGTAGTATGACTTAGCTTGAAAACATTAGAATTTCTCGTGAATCTCCCTAAGACCCATTTTCGTAAATGTTGTCTAATCCCCTCCATTTCTGTAACCAAGTCTCTTACCTCAAATCTACAGTGCAGACCCACTCCAAGCAGAGATGTCAACGAGCCAGGCTGGGGTAGGTCTCGGCCCAGATTTTAAACTATTTCAGGCTGGGCCACTGAGCCAGGCCTATTCAAAATTTTGATTTTCAGGTTTGAGCTTGGCCCATTGACACCCCTAACTCCAGGAGTAACTCGAGCCGAGAGATCTTGTGATTTCTCGTCCTCTAAACAATTCTACATGTTTTAGTCAACGGTAGATTTTGAAGCCGCATCCTAGTTGATAGCAATTTCTTGTCAAATGCATTTTTACCTCTCAGTCAAACCCACACTCAGTCAAACCAGATTAGAACATGATGGAGAGAGAAAGCCGAGAAAGTGAGGGCGTTTTCCATGCTTGCACAGGAGCATGTTCACATGCTATTTTTGTGGGATCGATGACGTGGGAAATGAGATTGAATTTTTTGAACATCATCATAAACTTTGAACCCATTTTGCATATGATATCCAAATTAGATAATTCCAGTTCCATTTAAAATTTTATCAAATTATCTTTCCAACAAGCCTAAGATTACCCTAATCCAACATATAATAGTGGAGTCATAACTGTTTTCAGGTGACCATGCCATGTTGGAAATGATTGCACTCACGTCCGCATTCAGTACAAGATGACACCGCTGTTGAAAGCTTGATGGTTAATTGCCATCTAATCTATTTATAAGGCCACGTGGACCTAGATGCAGAGAAAACACAAATAGGCTTGCTCCAAAACTTCCATGGCACTTAAAAAGTTTTCAACAGTAGTTGTTTAATTGCCACTGTACATTTCACTTAAGCCTTGGAGCTGCCTCACGTTTTTTGCTTGTACCCTAAAATGACAAGACAAAATGAATGTTAAGCGGACCCAATCCGCGTCTGCTTAATCAGACTTGCTACACGAAATGTCCACAAAAAATCAGCCTGCGTATCAAGCATTATAAGCTGATACAGTATATATAAATCACCTTTATATTGAAAAAAAAACGGTAGTATATCTCTGTATTATTTTATTGTTAAAAGAAGAAGGCAATCTTTCTAGTTTTGATATATGTTGGGATATAGCACGTCAGCCTAGGGCTGTCAATGGCACGGATCATGATCCGTATCCGATCCAGATTCGCTTCAATTTAATCGGATTCGGATCAATAATCAGATTATCGGGTCGGATTCGGATACCCAAAGACAGCCCATTTAATATTCGGGTCGGATTCGGATCAACCATGATCCGACCCATTAACGACCCGATTCAGAAAAAAAAAAAAAAAAAAAAAAAAAAAAACAGCCGTCTCTTTCGTCTCCACTCTCCCCGCACACAACCATGCCTCCTTGTGAACAGAGCATCTCTCTCTCTCTCTCTCTCTCTCTCTCTCTCTGAAACTCTCTTCTCTAGAATATAGATGGCCAGTCGCCAGTCGGTGACCTCTTTCCTATTCTCTCCCATTTTTTGTTGCCATTTTCCAAAACCCCATGAGCTGTATCATATTTGGATATCGGGTCGGATCATATTCAGATCGGAAACCGATTTCAAAATATTTAAACGGGTCGGATTCGGATCATATTCTTGTGACCTGAATCGGATTTGGGTTGGATTCGAGTCGGATATATCCTTCATCGGATCGGATACGGATCATCACTAATCCGGCCCGTATCCGACCCGTTGACAGCCCTACGTCAGCCCGGTCCAAGCCCAATAAAGGAGAATGAGCTGATGTTATGTGGGGATTGGACTAGGGATGGTGGGTGTTACTGTTGCACTGACCGTGGGGCCTTCCTTGATGCATGTGTTGTATATCCATGCCGTTCATCAGTCTTTCTAGGGCATGTTCCCAAAGATGAAGCAGATCCAAATCTCCAATGGACCACAGCACCTTAAAAGTGTCATTCAATGCCCACCATTAAAAACTTTATAGGGCCCACTGTAATGTTTATTCGCCATCCAATCTGTTGATAAGCTCACACAGACGTGGATGAAGGGAAAAAAAAAATCAAATATCAGCTTGATCCAAAACTTGTGGCCTCGGGAAGTTCTTAATGGTGGTTATTCAATGGCTATTGTGTGGTCCACTTGAGATTTGGATTTGCTTCATTTTTGGGATCATTCAACAATCTGGAAATTAAAACTAATGGACGGCTAGGATATAAAATGCGTTCATCAAGGTGGGCCCCATGATCAGCGCAACACCCACTAACGTGTTACCCGGGTAACACCTAATCCGCTCATGTTAGGTGGGCCGCCGTTGTGAGTTTGGTAGGAATCGTCCAAATAGGTGGGACAAGGCTACGACGAAGGTAGGAATCGTCCAAATAGGTGACACCTTCCCCTCAGCTTTAGAGGAATCTGTGGCAATGACAAGAATATCCTTATCTTAAGAATGCATTTTGCTTGCATGTGGGCCCACTTTTATGTGTAAACGGTATCTAAACCGTCCAGACCATTTATCCACCGAGAGCGGATTAGGTGAGACCCCGGCCGTCCATCCGTTTTTATATATCATTTTATGACATTATCCGAAAAATGAAACAGTTCTATTAACAGGTGGACCGTACTATAGGAAACAGTGTTGATTGACCATTAATGGGCCACAAAAAATTTGGATCAAGCTGATATTTGTTTTTTCCCTTCATCCAGTCTCATGTGACCTTATCAACGGATTGGATGGTAAATAAACACCAGGGAAACATCAAGGGAAACATTAAGGTAGGCATTAAGAAGTTTTTAATGGTAGAACGGTCAATCATCACTGTTTCTTGTGGTATGGTCCATTTGATAATTGGATCTGTTTCATTTTTGGGAGAATGCCCTAAAATGATCTGGAAAAACGGATGGATGGCATGGATACATAATATATACATCAAGGTGGGTCCCACGGTAACCCCACGGTAAGGGCCGCACCGTCTTGGGTGAGGCTGGGTTCTCACCTAATCGGCTCTCATTATTGAGAACGGATTAGGTGCGGCCCCAGCCTCACCCAGGAAGGTGCAGCACTTACTGTGGGGCCCACCTTGATGCATATATTCTATATCCACGCCGTCCATTCGTTTTTCATGATCATTATAGGGCAGCCCAAAAATGAAACAGATCCAATTCTCAGGTGAACCATACCATCGAAAACAGTGTTGATTGAACGCCTTACCATTAAAAGCTTCCTAGGGCCCACTTAATGTTTCCGTAATATTTATTTGCCATCCATTCATATAAACCTGGATAAGGGAGAAAACAAATATCAGCTTGATGCAAAACTTTTGTGGCCCATTAATGTCCAATCGCTACTTTTTCTCATGTATTGTCCACTTGAGAATTGGATCTGCTTCATGTTTGTTCTGATGCTTTAAAATGATCTGGAAAAACGGATGGACGGTGTGGATACGGAATATATGCATCAAGGTGGGCCCCTCGGAAAGGGCCGTACCGTCTTGGGTGAGGCCGGGGCCGCATCTAATCCTCTCCCTGTATTATTGCACGGGGAGTTGTAGATACTCAGTGAGAGTATGAGGCTTGATACGCAGGCGCCCAGAAGTTGTATACGCAACAGAAATTTTTAAACCAACTAAATTGTGCAATCTACTGTCTGTAAATGATATTTCCAAAATCAGAGTGGCTGAAGAATTCTAACTTCTGATTCGTGGACACTTGTTTGTTGAAACAGGACCATTGGATTTTTTTTTTTTTCATTTTTAACCGTCCAATAAATGTGCACCAATCCAACGGTCAGATAATTCTAAAAAAAGTATAATTTTGGTTCATGATACATCTAATTGGGAAATTTAATTTTACTTGTATTCCACTCATGGCACTTTTAAATATTTTTCAAGTGCCAGAGCATCATCCATCTCATTCCGCCAGAGTATCAAAGGTTTTATTTTGTACTCCTGAAAATCGAAAGGCTGGAAAGAGCTGATTGCTGGGCCCCCACGATCGATAAATGCTCCTTTTCTTTTCTTACTTTGTACTTGTATTGCCAAAAGCAGAATGGACGTGTTTGATGGCCAGGTCCATTGGGACCCATCGCATGAATGGTCCAGATCATAACACTAGTATCTGCATATACGGTGGAGATGGAGCCTGTCCAAAGTCCACATGCGCTTGGCATCTTTTCTGTAATTTTACTTGTAAGGTTTTTTTTTTTTTTTTTTTTTTGGGCCAAGGGCCAATATGTACTGACCCAAAAATCAGGACAATCTGCTCAGGTGGGACCCATAAATGAAATGTGCTGACTAACGAAATCAAACAACCATTTCCACATTCAATGTACATGTGTGGCCCACTGGATAAATGAACTTGATCTCCGGCCAGGGCACATGCATGATAGGGCTTGCCTGATGAACGGCTCGGATTTTGTAAATGTGCGACCTCGTTAGCATTTGTGGAAGGCAAATATCAGCACTGAAGAGAGATCTATGCATTGAGTTCTAATTCATACTCCAGCATGTTAGATGTTAGATGGTGCATGTATCATATGATAATCAAATAGAGATGGTTTACTAATCCCACTCACGTGTGCAAAATGTGAACTTTCCATCCGGGTTAGATCTTCTACGTCCTCAGGTGGGCCACAGGTTATGTGTTTGGTTGCACCAAATATCGTGAAATTTCATAATATTTTTTGCACTAAATTAGATATCAGATACCATGAAATTTTGATGAGGCCACCAAATTAATGCACTATACAAAACATTTTGTCTTCCATTTGTTTGTATGTTGTGGCCCACCTGAGATGTAGATCTAATTAATGTAGCCCAATTGATGGTTTATAAAGACACTTGTAGTCGGTTTTATTAACATACTTAATGTTTAGAGATGCAATGATGACAAATTACTTTCTTTCTCCTAATAACATGTGCATTGATTTTACTGTCAATTTCTGTATTTGATTCATCAGCCATAAAACCACAATGACGATATTTTAAAATTACTTTAATGTAAAATCATCACTAAAATATACCTGCATCCATGTTTGGATTTGAGATTTTTATGACAATGTCATCATGTAAAAGTGCAATGGTTAAAAATTTATTTACTTGTTTTCTAAATGGTATAGGTGATGTCTTTTTACGGAAGATGTCTCCCCCTCTCACTCACTCACTCACTCACTCACGCATGAGTATCCCTTGGTGACAACCTTCCTAGTATATCTATGTACGAATGGCTAAGTGAGGTAAAGTCTATTTTCCTTGGTTTTGGGGATTGTTCTCCCCACTAACATAGTCTATTATATGAGTTTATCTTTTGGGATTTTCTATATAGTAGAAGAGAAGTAACCTTGTATTTTTATTTTTCTTGTTTCCATTGAATGAGAAACTTTTATTGATACCCTGTAGAGTAGGCAATTACAAAACTACCCAAATCCATCCATGTGCCTAATTTTTTGTTTTGGTTTAGTCATTTTCTTTTTCTTTTTTTGGCTTCACTTACATTATCACGTGCAGACATTTTTGCACAACACTAAATACATCTATATTTAACTAATGATTCTGATGCTTGGTTTGGCGATTGTAAAATTATGAAGTCATCTTTCTATATATATATATGACATGTGCGCTAGTTCTCATGAGAACTCGTGAGCACTTTTTGAGAACTTATCGCACGTAATGTGAGCCCAAAATCTGAACTGTACATGTGATACAGCATCTAAAAGAAAACTTTCAGGGCCCAACTTTCAAGGAGGAATTTGTTTCCTTTTTCCATAGCCCACCAAAGTTTTGGATCAAGGTAAAAGTTGGACCTTGGGGTTTTTTGGGGTGCTACATCACGTGGATGATTCAGATTTCACATCACGTGTGATAAGATTTCAAAAAGTGCTCTCGACTCCTTGTGAAAACTGAGCGTGGGTGAGAATTCCTCTCTCTCTCTCTCTCTATATATATATATATATATATATATATATATAGAGAGAGAGAGAGAGAGAGAGAGAGAGAGGGATGCTCACCTGCGCACAACTCTCACAAGAATTCTTGAGCACTTTTTGAGAACCCATCACACATAATGTGAGCTCAAAATTTGAACTGTCCACGTGATGTAGTACCCCCAAAAAACCCCCATGGCCCAAAATTTACCATGATCCAGAACTTTGGTGAGCAATAGAAAAAGGAAACAATACTATGGCCCATTAAAGTTTTAGATCAAGTTGAAAGTTGGGCCTTGAGGGTTTTTTGGAGTGCTGCATCACATGGACAATTCAAATTTTGAGCACACATTACGTGTGATAGGTTCTCAAAAAGTGTTCACGAATTCTCGTGAGAACTACATCAGGTAAGCATTCCTCTCTCTCTCTCTCTCTCTCTCTCTATATATATATATATATATATATATATATATATATATATATATTGGGCTTATTTGAAACTCACTGCTTACTTTTTTTTTCCTACAAGCTAGGCTAGGTAAGGCTTGGGCTAGTGCCAAGGCCTTTTTCAGCCCAACCAGGGTAAACCATAGCTTGGCCCTAGCCTAGCCCATTTTCAATCTTACATGGGATTCTCCCATACCATCAATTAACAGTCTAAGATGGTTTATAAACATTTTAGGTTAGGAGATGGTTTATCTTCTTGTTTGAGAATTGCAAGGTGATTATAAACACCTACCTAATCATTGCACTCACATGGCAACAATATTGGTCGTAGCGGAAACTTATATGGCTAGAACTCAAATGGCAGCAGCACCATAAAAACATTGATCACAATATTATCCTTGTGATCCCTCACCATATCCCCGAAGCATGATTACACTCATTGAGAGATGGGAAAAGGAACACAAAAGAAAAAAGATAAGGGAGATGCATGCATATGATGAGAGTAAAGAGGAAAAGTTTTTGCTTGGTACACCGCACTTAACCCATTTGTACATCTCTATATAACCTTAATTGTAGCACATGCAATGCACATGGAGAGAGGAAAGGAAGGGGAGAGAAAATTAGCTGGGTTTAGAGAGAGTGTCGGTAGCACACCGAGCTTTTTGTAGGTAAAATATAAGGCATTTATAAGCTTTTGCAGGTAAAATCTAAGCCGTTCAATGGGCACCAATTACATTTTCAAAAATGTAGTAGAGATAAACCTAAGAGAAAAATAAAATAAAATAAATCTATTCTCCCTTAAATAACAAACCCTAACAAACTTTCTAAGCGTGGTTTTTTTACACACACCCACACACTCAAACCACAATGGCTTTTTTATACTACAGTGGGTACTTAAAACCCATGACCTTGAAACTCTTATGAGTCTACAGTTGAGGCATGAGTTAAGACCCATGTAAAACACCCACACCTTTTGGATAGCGGCAGACCGAGTGAAGATAACCTAGTTTCAACAATGATGTCCTGGTATTCATTCCAAATGTCACGGTAGCTAACATTGAAGTGCGACTAGCAGTGTGAGTGTGTACTACCAGTGGGATGTGTGTACTAACACACAAAAATTAATTTAAAAAAAAAAAAAACCATGGTAAAGAAAAGCATAATGGCAATTATTAAACGCTATGCACGTTTGACTATACAGAGCAAAAATTAGAAATCAGGCCTATTTTTACTCAGCCATCTTGTGGGGTGTAAACTCAGACAAGGAGATGAATCCCAGCTCAATCTTCCATAATACGTTCTGACTTGGTGGGGCCTTCCAAGTTCCATCATACAGGACGTTGGGTGTGGATTGTCCATCAAGTGGGCCCACCTTTAATGTAGATAATCTATCACGTGGGGCCCATCAAAAGAGTCGAATGCTTTGATATGGTCCGATGTTGCAAATATCCAACTACAGAAAACCCGTCCACTCTTCAAATGGGTTCATCATGCAACCAACGTATCTAGTGTGATCATTACACCTGTGCCTCCAGGCGTCTACTGGAATCTTTACACCTTTACAGTATCTTAAAGAAGAAAAGACAACGGACGCGGATTGCGCCCTGCCCCCGCCCTTTACAGTATCTTAAAGAAGAAAAGACAACGGACGCGGATTGCGTCCTGCCCCCGCCCGGACGGTCATCCGTCCGAGCAGATCTGTGGAGGGGTCCACCGTGATTTATCTGTTTAACCACTCTGTCCATCCCTTTTCTAAGATCAGTCTAAGATATGAGCCCAGGATTGAGCCAGATCCAACGCTCAAGTGTGCTCCACCAAGATTATACTTGCATTTAATGCAACCCAAGCTTACTATTTGGTGTGTCCAGTTGAGCATTGTGTCTGCCTCATTCTTGGGCTCATGTTTTAAAATGATCTTACAAAATGGATGAATGGAGTGGATAAATAGATACATTACGGTGGGCTCCTCCACAGATCTGCCAAAGGACCTTTAAGCGTCCGACCGTATCTGTGTGGGAACCCACCTTGATATATCTGTTTATCCATGCGTAACTCTTGTAAGATCATGTTAAGGCATGGATCTAAAAATGATGCAGATCAAAGGGTATAGTGGACAACAGGCTGGGGTTGATATTTCATAATATGACACTGTTCATCTGGTGAGCCACGGCATGGTTGTCCCCTAATGAAAATGAGATGCCCCATAAATCATGCTGATTCAATCATCAGGTGAGCCACCAAGTAAATTTTATAGCTTTTTGGGAGAGATTGTCCATTGTTTTCTATCATGTGGCCCACATGATAATTAGATAGGCATCATTTTTGGGTCATGCTATTTTCATGATGGAGCAATATTATTGGATGGATAAATGTCATATCTACACTATGATGGGCCCCACACCCACCTAGGGTTGTAAATGGGTCAGCGGACCTGATGGGGTACCCAAACCCAACCCATTTAGATCCTGACCCATTTATTAAATGGTATGGTTCTAGGTCCAAGAACAGACTCAGTAGTTAAACGGGTCTGGGTCTGATTTTCTTTATATTAGGCCTGACCCAACCCGACTGGACCCGAACCCATTTAGTAAGTGGGCGGGTTCAGGCTATGTTTCAAGGGACCCATCCAACCTAGGTTTGTCCAAACCTGATTTTAAGCCTTGTAAAAATGCATGCATACTAGATCCAAACCCAAACCCATTAGACCCAACCCATTTATAAATGGGTCTAGGTGGATCTCCCTCTACCAGACCTGGGCCCATTTATAAATGGGTCTGATGGGTTGACTCAGACCCGATCCAGACCCGCCCATTAGTAAAAGGGACCGTCTAAAATTTGGATCCAAGCCCATTTAGTAAATGGGCGGGTCTGGTTTTGGCTAAACCCGCCCCAGACCCGACCATTTATAGCCTAACACCCAGCCAGTTGTACATTATTTTCATCTACAGCTAGTGTGAGACTTCCCATTAAATACACCTTCTTAACAATAAGTGTGAATGCAAGTTGAGGGTGATATTTCAAAGCATGACACCATTCATTTGGTGGGCCACGATATGGATGGGCCATATGGCAAACTCCACCATAGAAAGAAAGGAATGGTGGGTTCTTAATGGAGTGGTAATTATGTTAAAAGACTGGGCAATTGAGGCCAACTCGTTTGGTCTTAAGCCAGGTCTGATAGCTTGTGTAACCAAGACCCATTGGGATGACTTTGTTATATCTATTCTGTTTATTTATTGTGTTGGCTTATGTTAGGATATGAGCTCAAAAATCAAGTTGATAAGCAACTTAACAGCACTAGAAACAATGGGTTTGAATGGCCAGCCATTGGAACTTTATTAAGGCTAACAAACATTTGGATTAGGTTGATATTTGTGTTTTCTAATGTAGGATGTGACATAAATACATTCCTTGCATGACTGGACTAAAAAAAGGTCAAGTGGAAGCAGAATTAGTCCTATGTAGGGCACAACAATTAGGCTTAGGTGTGTTCGGTTAAAAAAAAATATTCTAGATATATGGAGAAATTATCGTTTGAAGTGTGAGCCATAAATCAACTATAATTTTTGATCTGCGTATTGTTACAGGATGCACACAACCTATTGATCTTTATGTAGTAGGCCATCCAGGGCCAACTGACCCACACAGTGAGTCGTGCCCATCCATTTTGCAAGAAAATGCACATCTCCTATTTACTATGCAATTTTTAGAAAAAAAAAAATATTATTTTTAACAATTTTGATTTTTATCGTATATCCTTATTTTTAGGGTTTTAGATTTCTATCATTTTTAGAGATTTTTGTAATTATGTCAGGAATATGCTCGAGTAAAAATAATTTAGGACCTTTTATTTTTTTCAAAACTTAATATTTCCCGTAATTTCTATTTTAATTGAATTAAGGTTTTTTTTTTTTATAAATAAGAATTTTGCTATTTGGGTGATTTCAAATGAGATTTTTTATTATTAATAGTCTAATGGAGAAATCATACACGGTATTCAATAAAACATTTAAGTTTTCTTTCTTATTATTTTTTGTGGATTCAAGGTTTTGATTACTTGAGAAAGACGGTAATAGTTCTCATTATCTCCTCGTGTCCTTCCCTGCTCTATTTTCCTATTACTATATGTTGGGGATCTCATAGATGTGAAGAACTTAGACTGAAATCAAACGAAGTAATTACAATGGCAACAAACAAATCAACACATAAAAAACAATTCGAATTTTACATGAAAAAACCCTTACAAGAAAAAAAACCATCACACAATGTGAATCAATATATATGAAAACAAAGTTACAAGAGATCATAAAGAACAACTTATCAAGATCATAGTCCCCACAAAAGAAAACCCAAACTAGCCCTAGCTTTTTCTCTCACCCTAGAAATCTCTCAATCCCTTCTGCACATTTAGAATATACGACTTTATTTGATAATTATCCTAACCCCACATTACACCTCAATATATAGCATAAAATCAAAATTAGAAATAAATTGTATAAAATTGCACTAAACAACTCACCATTCATCAACGACTGATTTGACCATTCGAGCGACTAAACATGGACAAATATGTCTAAAGCATTGTCTAATCTGAGGTATTTTAAGGCGGCTGAGTCAGGTTTGTCAAACTCTCGGATCCCAAATCCAGCAATGTTCAGTGTCCGGGTTAAAGGCAAAAGCAATACTATATTGGGAGTAAACTTATGAACGGTTACGTGGATGGCACGTAAATGCTACAGTCGTGTGGAGTAAACGCAGTTGGGCCCACCTAGAATGTATGTGCTTTATCTAGTTCGTCCATATATTTTTCCAGCTCATTTTAGTGGTTGAGCCCAAAATTTAAGCATATCCAAATCTCAAGTGGACCATGCCACCGGGAAACAGTGGGAATAATGATTTTCGCCGTTGAAGCCTTCTCAAGCCTATAGTGATGTTTATTTGTCATCCAACCTGTTCATAAGATCACATGGATATGGATGAAGGGAAAACACAAATATCAGCTTGATCCAAAACTTCTTTGTCCTCCGAGAATTTTTCAATGGTAGACATTCAGTTCACACTTTTCTTGTGGTGTGGTCCACTTTAGATTTTGATATGCCTCATTTTTTGCCACCATACCTAAAAGTTTCTATTAAGATGGATGGACGGAGTGGATAAAATACGTAAATTACTGTGGCCCCACAGAGTTTACTCCGCACGCGGAGTTACTCAGTACGCAATCCGCTTCCGTTTTGTGGAGCTTCCATCCTACTGTTTCTTGTGATGCGCACGGCCCGCATGAATTTTGGATTTATGTCACATACACGACATGGTGGAGTCATTTCACTCTTTTGATATAGGGCTTGTGTCAGGTCATTTCACTCTTTTCCAAGTGATTAATGAAGCATAGGGATACGAAGAGATCCGCATCTAGAGGTGGGATTAGAACACGTAAATTTGTTTTGAAGTGATTAATGCAGCAGATAGAGATTCAAATGGAAAGATTTACCAAAGAGAGTTCCAGAGAGAGAGAGAGAGACAGAGAGAGCCCCACCGGCTAACTCGGGCATGCTGCCTGAGTCCTACACGACCCGTCCGAATGAGCCCGAGCCACCCCCCACCAAGCTTACAACTCATGGCATGGAGCCGAATCGTCGCACCCAACTCGAACGAGTCGTAAAACCATGCAGGTAGTCCATCCTTCGGTAGAAAAGGGTGGTGAACCATCCTCCTCACAAAGGCCACTCATCAAGTTTGTCATCCCAGGCAAATCCAATTTGTGGGGCACATTATATGGATGGTGCCTATCATTCAAATCATGCTATTCAAGCAATCCTAACCATCCAATTGGTAGCTATCAAATGGGTAGATGACCAAATGCCAAAAAAAAAAAAAAAAAAGCATAGGTAATGAAAATGAGATGGTTACTATCATTTACTTGGAATGCTTTTTCAGTATTTTCAATCAATAGCTGGGCCATCAGCCAGATGCAGTGCAATTATAACGTGTGTACGGCTGGAAAGCATCGATTAAAAATGGTGGTGACCCATCACAGGAATCATACGAGTTAGGCCATCCATCAATTCCATGGCCATGCTTTTTTTTTTTTTTTGACAGGGAAAGCTTCTCAGAATGAAAGTTACCAATCAAGGTAAGGGTGGCCCTCTGAAAGGTGCACTTGGGTTGAATTTCAGCCGTTGGATGTTGCCGGTTTACTCTAGTTAAGGAAGGGTCGGCTTAAATGGTTCCATCCCATGGTCTACATGTGAAAGGTGAGCCACCAAACCAGTTCTCGAAATTTTCATTTTTATCTTCTTCTTCTTCTTCTTTTCGAAATAATACTAGACGTAGATGATCACGTTAAGTTCGAACGTAGTGGGGCCCACCGTGATGTGTCTGTTCCATCCAACCCATCTTTGATATGATTGTCCCATGTCAAGCTCAGAGGCCAAAATCAACATTCAAATCTCTGCTGGACCACACAACAGGCATGAAAGGGGAGCAACAGAGAGGAGGACGTTGATTATAGGAACTCTGAGATCGTGCGTTGTGCCCAATGCATATGCTATCAAATCCAGCCGTCGGATGCGTTCCACCTGTATGAAAGTGTATCCCGAATATATTAGGCTATTTTATAACTTAGTGGGCCACACCAGTTGAATTTAGAGATTCCAAGGGCGACTTTACATTGTTGCCTGTCCTGTGGCCCACTGAGTTTTGGGTCGGCCTGGTATTTGGGATGTGCCACAAACATGTGGTGTTCCACCTGATGCACAGGGTTGGATTCCACACGAAATGCGTCCCCACAGAAACTCGAAGGCATTGTTATTTGTTACCTATCACTCTTTAATTTTTTTTGTTTAAATGCATGCACCTATATATCTACCAAACTACCACTGGTCCCAGAAAGTACTTAGTACAAAAAGTGGTGTATTCATTAAAAAAGTGGGGATGGAAATATCAATTTTCTAGAATAATTTTCGCTACATTCAGACGTGGATTTACAAGTTTCTTTCCTTTTATTTCTATTACTGCCAAGGAGCAACGGGCGCGAATTAG
The DNA here is from genome assembly GCA_003013855.2 of Liriodendron chinense. Classification (NCBI taxonomy): domain Eukaryota; kingdom Viridiplantae; phylum Streptophyta; class Magnoliopsida; order Magnoliales; family Magnoliaceae; genus Liriodendron; species Liriodendron chinense. Next base: position 5,285,516 of record ML058484.1, on the reverse strand, counting down.
GTGTTACCCTGGGAACAGCTTAGTGGGTGTTACCCTAAGCGAGGCGCTTCTTGATGTATTTGTTATATATCAACACCGTCTATCTGTTTTATCATATCATTTTAGATTGTGATCCAAAACCCTAAGAATATCCAAATCTTAGGTGAACCACACCACCAGAAATAGTGATGAAAAACCCATTAAAATCATTTTGTGGGTGATAATTGTTTTTGACCAATCTGATATTTATATTTTCCCCTCATCAAGACCTTATTGACATTATCAAGAGCTTGGATTTAAAATAAACATTACCAAAACCTTACGATGGGCTCTTTGGAATTTTTAATGGTGGAGCACTCAATCACACTGTTTCTAGTGGTTTGGTGCACTCGAGATTTAGATGTGCATAATTTTTGTAATCTCTTTCTAAAATGGGCTGTAGAAAAGGATGGACGGCGTGGATATACAAAATATCATCCATGTGGGCCATACGGTAGGGGTAACACCCACTAAGCTGCTCCCGGGGTAACACCTAATCCGCACCCAGGAGCAACATGAAAAGGATTGAAATTGAGGACCCGTTTGGCACGCTTAAATAAGGCTATTTGCGTAGGAAGCGGATTAGGGGCGCACGGAGTCACCCAACACGGTGTGGCCGTGACCGTGGAGCCCACCTTGAGGTATGTATTATATATCCACACCGTCCATCCGTTTTTTCGGCTTATTTTAGCATAGGATCCCAAAACTGAAGCTGATAAAGATTAAAAGTGGACCACACCACATGAAACAGTAGTGATTGACCACTAAAAACTTTTTGTGGGCCACAAAAAAATTGGATCAAGCTGTTATTTGTTTTTTTATCTTCATCGAGGTCACTCTGATCTTATCTACAGGTTGGATGGGAAATAAACATTATGATGAGTATTAAGGTGGGCCCTAGTAAGTTTTTAATGGTGGGCGTTCAATCACCATTCTTTCCTATGGTGTAGTCTGCCTGAGATTAGGATCTGTTTCATTTTTGGCTCTCGCTCTGTAATGAGGTGGCAAAATGATAGACAGCGTCGGTATACAATACATCCATGAAGATGGCCCCCACGGTCAGGGCCTGCCGTAATCTGCCTGGTAGGTTTGTTGTGCGTTTGGTGTCTAGATAATTGTTGAAAGAGCCCTGATGTATAACATCATTTATGATATTGGCTTGCTTATCAGGACCCTTTATTTATTTGGCCTCTTAGGCATCGATGGACTTTTTTTCGATAACTGCTAAGTCATCCTATCGTACTGGCTGCGGCGGAATGCAAAAGTCGAGGGGCATTTTGATAATGGGGGCATGGGCCACACTAAATCAATGGTTGAGGCCACCCACGAACGATCTAACTTGTTCACCGTATTCTAACAATCGTGAATGCAAAGGAAGGTCATTTAAAAAAAAAAAATTGGAGATTTTTTGTGGCCCATACCTAAATTAACGCTAAGTTAATTTCGCATTATTTCCTCCAGTGTGATTCATCTGTGATGAGTTTTGCCCTCAAACTTGGACAGATGGAATGAAATTAAAACCCCATTTATATGGACAGCTTGGATTTGCTCTAAGACTATCCAGTGGACCCCAGATAAGATGTGAGATGGGTTGAATAGATGTGTCCCTTGTGCGGGAAAAGCACTGAGTGTTGGCGATCGGCAATGGTCAGTGAGTATCGACGATCGGTGATGGTCAGTGAGAATCGGTGATTAGCAACGGTTAGTGAGTATTGACGATTGGGGACGGTCAGTGAGTGTCGGCGATCGGCGATGGTCAGTGAGTATGGGCAACGGTCAGTGAATATCAACGATTGGCGACAGTCAATGAGTATCGGGGATTGGGAATACTCACCAAGTATCAGTGACGGTCATGAGTATCAACGACGGTGAGTGACTATTTGCGATTGGCGACGGTCAGTGAGTACCGGTAATCGACGACGGTCAATGAGTGTCGGCGACGGTCAGTGTCTATCAGCAAAAACATTCATAACTTCCTCGTTACATGTCTGATTTTGGTAATCTTATATTTGTTGGAAACCTAATTTGATAAATGTTCAGATGACTTTGGAATCACTTCATTTGGACACCACTGATTATTGAAAAGTGAGCCCAAAGTCATTGTTATTAATCAATACTATGTCGTTTGTAAATTTGATGAAAACAATTATAACTCCTTCGTTACATGTTCGATTTGGGTAATCATATACTTGTTGGAAATGTAGTTTGACGAACTTTCAGATGGCTTTGGAATCACCTCATTTAGATACCACTTGATTACCCAAAAGTGGGCCCAAAGTCATCATTATACGTCAATACTCCATCATTTTCAGATTCGACGAAAATGATCATAATTCCCTCATCTTGTACTTTTTGGAAAGGGAACTTGATGAACTTTTAGATGGCTTTGGAATCACCTCATTTGGACGCTATTTGATTACCCCAAAGTAGGCTTCATTTTCATGAGATCTGCAACCTGCATGGAGTTATGACAATTAACTCCAAAAAAATACTCAAAAGCTCACTGGAATGAAGGGAATGCCACCGAATACACACGAAAAGCTCATCAGAGTGGATCACATAGAGGTGGCAATTGTTCTAATGGCCAAATGATCTCCTCCCAGAAAAAAAAAAAAAAGAAGAAAAGAAGGAAAAAGTCCAAATGGCCTTTACCACATAAGGGACCCATCTATTGAACCCTTCTCACGTCTTATGTGGGGTCCACTGGATATTCTTGGAGTAGATCCAAGCCATCCACATGAAAGAGATTTTAATTTCATGTCATTTGTTCAAGTTTGAGGACAAAACTTATCATGGAAGGACCGCACTAGAGGAATCAATGTGGAATTAACTCATAGCATTAATGTAAGTGTGGGTCACAGAAAGCTCTAATTTTTTTTTAAATGACCTTCATGTGCGTTCGCGACTATCCAAATATAGTGAACGGGTTAGATCGTCTGTGGGGTGGCCCCAACCATTGATTTGATGGGGCCACGCCTCCCATTATCCCCAACCATTGATTTGGTGGGGCCACGCCCCCATTATCAAAAGGCCCCTCGACTTTCCCATTCTGTTGTAGCTGTACGAGAGGACGGCTAGGCAGATGGGCATTTTGGTCTGAAAAAAAGCCCAATAGTGCCCAGGAGGCAAGATAAATAAATTACTTTAATAAGCAAGCCAACCTCATAAATGACTTCAAGATCAGGGTTTTTTCAACTATTATCCCTTTCACGCGTCGGAATAGCCTCTTTTCACCTGAGAAACGAGAGCCGCTTTCTCCACCACATTGCTTCTTTCACAACACGGTATGTGAGGCCCACCTTGATGTATGGATCACATCCATTCCGTCCATGTGGTACGCCCTATAAATTTCATCTTGCATGCCACAAATCAGCTCGATCTAGAGCCAAGGTTCACCACACCACATGCGGACATTTGGGATGAGGAAGTTTACCATTAAAACATTTCAGATTCTATGTTAGGCTTGCCATGTTCACTCTACGCCATCTTGTTCATTCAGAATAAAAGAACCATTAGGATGAAGGGACATTCGAAAAATTAGTCAATTCTGAAACTATAACGGACCACACGGCTTGCACCACGTGGTTTTAGAGGTTTTACAAATGATTTACATAATGTGGCCCACCTGAACTTTGAATGTGTCTGATTTTTGGGATCTAACGAAAAAATATGGTTTTGAATCTGATGGACAGATTGGATGTCATGAATACATCACAGTGGGCTCCACGACCCACGTTGTAGAATAAGTTTATTCTACCAACGTTGCAGCGAAACTGGCCTTGGGAGAAAATAAAAAAATAAATAAAAATCGGAGCTATGAGACAAAAGTGTTTAAATCGTCTATGTCATCCTCACCGTGTAAAACACCTGAGCTATGATGTAAAATCCAGTCCGTCCATCAGGCGAAAACCATTATTTGAACCGTACATATAATAATAAAAACTCACAAAAATTCACATGGGCACCACCAATGGCAACAATGTAAATTTTCTTCCTCAAACCTCTAATTTCACGTGGCCTGGCCCACCTGAGATTTTTTATCAGCCTGATTCTTATATCTTCTCTTCATGGTGGTGAGTTACACCTGATTAACAGGTTTGATGAAATATACCCACCATGGTGGACTTATAGATAAACCTAAGGTTGGCATCCCATCCCCACTGTTACATTTGGTGTAGCCCAGTGGATCCGTCAATCTAGCTGTCCCAGTAATCGAGGGTTTGAAATCCCCTTGATGAGGGGGTTTCAAATCCAAGATAAAAATTTGGATTACATTTAAAATCCTTTCAAGAGTCACATATGTAACATGTGTGTCACAGGGGTATTAATCTAATGGGCACATGACTCCTGATGATATCCCAAAACAATTACATTATCAACTGCATCACTAAAATTACTTTAATAAGATGATCTACCCTGTCCAAACATTGTTCATGTAAATCAACGGTTAAAATTCATAAGTTAGTCACCTGAATGTGATCTTGTGTCCGAGACTTGGAATTTCATCCTTTTTAGCCAAAGTATATATTTCAACGGACTTATTATAACCATTGTGTCAAGCATGCGTATACGTATACTATTAGGAATATTAAAGTTAATTTAGTAATTAAATTCTTTTGGATACTAATTCTAAGGTGCCAAACACAACAAAGGGGTTTCAAATCCAAGGGTTCCAAACAGGCCCTAACATCAAGGATAGGATCTGATGGACGGAGTGAATTGACCTTTACAATTGAGACCCCATAAATTAGGCCAATAAAACCATCATTCGGGCTACCATAAATTTTTAGTGGTATTTTGTGCAATTGTTTATTGGAGAGGCTGTGGCCCACTTAATGGTTAGATAGGCTTAATTCTTGAGGAATCCCATTATCAGAGTGGGGCGTGATAAGCGAGTCATTGGCATAGGTGAGTGACTTTTTACACCGAGATGAATGACATGCAGAGGAGCCGTCCTCTCAGGCAAAAGTGATGTTCTAAAAAGAACTTGCAGAGGAGCCGTCACCGTCGCTGAAAGTTCTGCAGTTTGTGACGACTTTTTTGCTTAGATGGTGACATCTCATCCGTAACATATGGTGAGAGTCATGAATCATGATCCCACCGTAGGTCATGATCCCACCATTGGATGAGTGACATCTATGGTTCTATGATCGAAGCCAAGACATATATTTAATATTATTTATTGGCTTTTTTGAAAAAAATAAATTATATATTTATTATTATTATTTTATATGACAATTTGTGTCATCGAAACACATTCCCATAGGTTTATACTGGTATCCAAAAATACCTGTAAACTGCACATCCCCACTTCTTATAGTGTTAGCCTAAGGGAGAAAATGGTGCATTGAAAATTGTGTTTTTCCTTTCCCCTGAGTCATCAAATTTCACTTGTATTATGAATATGTCATGTCCATGACAAGAATAAAAAAAAAAACGAGGCAGATCCAAAGCTTAAGTAGACCACACCACATAAAAGATTGGTCCTCTGGACCTCAACTGTTGAAAGCTAAAACCTTCTTAGGGCACACAGATTGCATCCTACCCCAGTAAGGAATAGGCAGATTTGTTTGAGCTCCCACCGTGATATATTTGTTTATCCATGCCGTCTATCCCTTTCCTCATATCATTCTAAGGCATGAGCCCAAAAATAAGGTAGATCTAATGCTCAGGTGGACCACACAAAATAGTAACCTTAGGTTACATTAAATGCAAGAGTACTCATCTGTGGTGCGGTCCACTTGAGCGTTGGATCTATCTCATTTTTGGGCTCATGCCTTAAAATGATATGAGAAAAGGGATGAACGGCGTGGATAAATGGATACATCACAGTGGGTCTCCACACAGATCTGCCCATACCTCACTAGAGATGGGCAGCCTTAGGATGCAATCTACATCGCACATGGTGATTTTCGTCATCCATCCTGTTCATGAGGTTATACAAACATGAATAAAGGTAAAATACAAATATTAGCTTAATCCAAAACTTTTATGGCCCCCAAGAAATTATCAGTGGTGAGAGTTCAATTCTCACTGTTTACTGTAGTGTGGTTCACTTGGTCTTCGAATCTGCCTCTTTTGTTGGCTCAGTGTCCTAAAATGAGGTGGTTATCATGGTGTAGGGCGGGCGCCCCATGGTTTTTTAGACGGCCTTTATTTTGCTCCCAAGCATGAGCTTTGAGGTTGCTGCCAGAATTACATGCACCAGTAATAATGACTTGACCAGGTATTCATTGTCGTTACGAAAGAGTAATCATCGTGAAATAGCTATATACCTGTGGCTCTACCCCCACACAGTGCCATGACTCATGTCAACTCAAGAGGTAGAGGCCAAAATTGAGATGTTGCCCAATCATCAAGTGGCAAGTGGATCGCTCGCCTATAACCTTTCACAACCATCTGTTTTTATAGTGCCAATTGGGACACTTGATGAGTGGATTAGCTTCATTTTAGGGTAGGCACGTTTATTGTCTACACAGCATGATGAGATAAAAAGAAAAAGAAAAATAAGCATCTTTCCCTATTAAATTTTACTCACTTTCTTTTCTTTTGTTACGTTTAGAATTTTGAAAAGGATTATTTAGCTCCCTAAAAAATCTCCCAAACCAAGCTACTAGGTCCAACTCAGCCCAAAGTCGAGGCAGGCTCACACTGGCCCGCTCGGCTGGTTACCACTCCAAAATGAAGGCGAGGCTCAAAACAATGTAAGAGCTCGTTTAAATATTTGGAATGTATTGGAATCCAAATCATAATTATACTAGAATTAAATTGATTTTGAATCATCAATTGTGTTGACCAACTCGTAATTGGAATGCACTCAAGCCCAAAAATTGTGTTTGAAGGCTTATAATAGAAACACTTCAGAATTCTTTAGCATACGACCAAGAACCTAAATTTGATTAACTAAATCAACTTTAATATCCAAATTAGTATACATGTATTATCTTGGACAAAATTATTGTAATAAGCTCATTGGATATATACTTTAGCAAAAAATGACCAAAATTTGAGCCTCTAGTGGGTCATAAATGTAATTCCCACCGCATCCCTTCTAATCGTAGAACTGGTGGAACTGGATCCATCATCGAGCTTTTTTATTTATTTTTTTTAATACTGATTGATGTACAAACATGGACCTAATCTGTTTGGTGTACATCCTTTCTTGATTTAGGTTCAAGTTGTAAACAGATTTGTTAAGATATTGTTATGACATTCGAATATTTGGAATATTTGTAATCATCACAAACCTTCCAAACATCTCTAGTTCTCATTTAAGAAGGATGGTAAGAGATGAACTTACGAAGTATACCATAATAAAATCCATGATAGGATTCTTTTTCTTGGTAGGCCTTTATAAACGTGCCAAGCACGCTGCCTCATTAATCGGCTTGTTAATCGTGGCCACATGATAGTCATTTTTTAGCTTCTTCATCTTTATTGATTTTGTTAAGAAACACAATCAAAATTATCATCATTGTAATAAAAGTCCTTGCTTTCTACATAAAAAACACTCATTAGTGGGGTTAACTCTTTATTTCATAAATCGTTCGATCACAATCAGTGGCCAAATAGTTAGATTAATCTTCATAAATTTGATCCTAATCCAGCTAATTTGGCTCCCGAGTCATGAGGTGTTTAGTTTAATTCAAGTCAAATACAACTCCGGCAAGCCTTATATTTTACCTATTTACGCACCTTTAATTGAAATTGGGCTACTCGTACATGTGTGACAGTGTGTTCGATTCAACGCCAACATGCAATAGTCATATAATAAATAAGCTTACCTTTTGATTCATGGTACATTTAAGCTAGTGCTACAATTTGGACGGTTTAATAAAGATTTTTGCACTTCCAAAACCGGAGATGATACGGTGGACCCCAACAACCGGAAAAATGGTAGAGCCATCTACATGTGTGACGGTGTGCTTCGTGAAACACGAGCATTCCATTATAGGGCCCAATAGATGGATGACGCTGATTGATAAGTATCCCAACCACGTGTTAGCTCTATTATGGTCTGGTTCTCAGATGGCTAAGGATAGCCGTTCGAAAGGCTGGATTTCAGCTACTAGTAACTTTCTTCCCCTATCAACGGTCCTTAATCTTGATCGGTCAGCTTCACCAAAACCAGGAACAAAATAATCCTAGAAAATGACTTGTTTGTGACCTCATCCAATGAACACGTGGAACTCACGTATGTACTCCAACTGTCCAATTTGTGACCTCATCCAATGAACACGTGGCACTCACGTATGTCAATTCCAACTGTCCAATTCGTGGGTCCCATTCTAACTATTGCCTAGTACCACCTACAAATCAGGGATGCAAATTTCTTAGGGCAAATGTTGTAGGTAGAGGTGAGCAAGAGCCGAGCTGAGCTGAGCCCTGTTTGAGCTAGGCACGCTCAATGACCACCATAGCTCATGCTTGGCTCGGCCTTTGAGCTGGACTAAAATGTTTAAGCTAGCTCGACGCGTGAGTTCAGGTTTAAAGTAGTTTAAAATTGAGTCCAAAGGCAGCCCGAGCCCATTGACACCCCCACTTGCTTTTATAAAGAAATTCATCTCGCGTTTCTTTGCTCACTTTTTGTGTGGAACTAAAACTTTTTTTTTTTAAATTTTTAAAAAGTCAATTAGCTTAGTTGAGCCAAGTTGGACTTTGAGCCGGGCTGAATTAAGCTTAGGGTTAGCTTGAGCTCGGCTTAAAAATCATTTCAAGCTCAGAAAAATGGATCGACTTGGTTCAAATCTAGCCTTCGAATTGAGCCAAATCGAGCTGGTTTGAGCCGAGCCAAGTCGAGTCGAGTCGAGCGAGCTAACCGAGCTAGCTTGGCTTGTGCTCAGCTCTAGTTGTATGGATCCCGTGAAACTTGAAAGCTTTGTGGGGTCCACCGTGATGTGGACATTACATCCAGTCTGTTGATCATTTGCCCCAGCTCATATTAGGGCATAATCCCAAATAAGGCAGACCTAAAACTAGTGGGCCACATCACAGTGAAAATTGGTGATGCGGACGCCTAACTTTGAGACCTTCTATGGGCCAACTTAAGTTTTGAGTCAGGATGAAATTTGGTGTGTCCGTTCATCCTGGTGAGAATCACCTTATGAACGGTTTGGATGGAATATAAAGGTTCCTGTTGGCCCTAGTGAGGTTTCAATGGTAAACATCCCCGTCTCCACTATTCCCTATGGTGTGGTCCACAAAAATTCTGAATCGTCATCAGCTTTGGGCTAGTGCTTGGAAATGAGCTGGCATAAATAATAGACAGTAGATGTCACACGCATCATGGTGGCCCCCACAGAGCATTTGGTTGTACGGCTCGTTACAACAGCTGATATGGGGAGCTCACGTCCTAGTAAGTCCAACCAGATCAGGACAATGTGACCCCGGATCCAGCCCGATGATGCGACACTACCTATAGGGCCCACCCTGATTAATGCGTTGTATATACATGCCGTCCATCTGCTTTGCCAGCTTATTTCAGGACATGGTTCTAATAGTAAAGCAGATACAAAACTCAGGTGGACCACATGGTAGGTATTGAATTCCCACCATTAAATTTCGGACCGCGGCCAACCCTGGCCTGGTCACTTGACAGCCCTACCAGCCACTCCATGCCTTGTTTGTCAAACATTATACAATATAAAGAAAAATTAACCTATGGCACGTGTGAATATGTATGGTAGCTGTCGTGGGGGGATTTCAAGCTGGTCGCACATAGGTCTTCCAGCCTCTTCTCTTAACTAAGGCTCGAAGGGTCACGATGAAGCAACTGACTAATGCCCCTGAGTCAAATTAACAGAGGCCCATATCAGCCTAGACCCTTAAAGAGGATCCACAACATGGGTGAGAAACCGTAGGGAGAGAGACTTGGACATCGAAACCTATGTCTCAGGCTGACCTGGTTGACTACTAAGTATCCGGCCATGTTTCGGCCTGAAAATCTCTCCTACCGTTGTGGGACATGATTCTCACTCAATTATAACTCTCCAGTAACGTCAATGTACATCTGAGTTCTATAAATAGGGCATTCATCTACAGAATCAGGGACACACTATCTTCCCTCCTGTCTAAGCATCCTACGATTGTTTCTACCTGTTTGGTGTCCGGCAGTGGATTCCACTGCTGGACACCAATAAAATCCACTGCCGGACACCAATACCTCCCTCTGCCAGTTCCATTTGTGCCTTGGAGGACCCGATGATCCTAGTAGTGTCTCAAGTTCTCTTGGATCAGTGAAGACAGCCAAAAAGATGAATCACCTGACCTCATCACCTATCCAGATTCGAGAGACAACAGTAGCATATGTAGCATATATGACACATGCACACATTCACACATGTGGCAAATGTTGGGCTATTAAAGATAAATGGTGAAGCATGTATACTCCTTGACACTTGGCAAGTGCGCATGGAATATATGTTCCTAAATATTTACCAAACTAAGTTTTTTTTTTTTTTTTTTTTATGGATGTCGCAACTCACACCTATCCAACGGGTCTCTGTCTTAGCTAATATCTGTACGAGGAATGCGTGGACGGCCGGGGGACCACTGTTTTGGCGTAGATGGCCCACACATCGGAAGGGCATTCATTTTTCCACGAGGATCACATGCAAAGTTGGTGGGCACAGTACCGCTTGATTTCGGACCACATGAGATAACCATATCAAGGCCCCACAGTAGACCACCAGTCAGATGATCCTAGTCACTCAGTGGATTATTTTTGCTGATAAAATATTTGTTGGGAATTCCAGAAGCATAGAAGTGAATCAAACAAGCAAAATGTAAACGCACAAGCAAATTTATATGGTGAGACAATTCAATTTTATATAGAAAAATCCTTTGTAAGAAAAAACTACGGTATAAAACGATAGGCAGTATGAATTTTAGAAGTTATAAGAGATGAACTTAGTCGTACCAAAGCCCAAGATAAACCCTAACTTTTTCTCTCACCAAAACCCTCTCAAACCCTTAAGCAAGTCTTAGTCCTATCCTGATCTCGATTACACCTATTTTTATAGCCAATAATTGAAATTAGAAACAACTTACGCAAAGCTGCGTAAAATAGCGAAAACTGATGGTTGATAGGTTGGTCGATCAACATCACGCGACCATCCCTTCGATTGCCTAACGACCACATGCTCTAACATATCAAAAATCATTCAAAAAATTTTGCATATATTTTCGAATATCGTCGATCGCCCGAGCCTCTAAGTTCGATCGTCGAAACCTGTCCAAAATTGTCAAGAGACCAATTTACAATATAGGAGGTATTTTCAATGACCCGTAATTTATCCCACTTGAAGGCTCCATTGCAGTTGATCCAACTCTTTCATTATAATAATATTTTTATCTTCAAAATTCCTGAAATCTAGGCTATGATCATCTGACTATTGTATTATTTGGGTACGGATCCTTCAAGTTAAGGGTCAGCGGCAGATGGACGGTCTGATCTCTAAATCTGTGGCACGTGTACGAAGATAGGACTTGATAGACGACTGCGGTGCAGCTATCCTACTTGCTGGAGTTATTTGATACTCCGAAAGAGTATGATGGACCATATACATGCACTAAGAAATTGTACACACAACATCCATCATAGACAGATCATAACGCTGAAATCATTCATCTGGACAATCTTAATATCCTATCAAGGGACACTCGTTTGATGGATGCGGACCGTTGGCTCGTTCATTCAGGAGATCAGAACAGTAATTTTTTTTAAGATCCATCTACCATTTAAAGTGGGTCCCACAATTCGATGGTTCTTATGTATGCATGCAAGTCATGAACACTCACGCACTGACAGTGTACCAGAGTTTTGTGAGCCAGGATCGATCAGATGAGCCGGTCAGCTGGGTTTTAACTCTTACGAAAGAGGAGTTATTTAATACTCTAGCAGGCTAATGCAGTTGATACGTAGGCACTGAGAAATTGTATACACGGCAGATTTTAACTGAATTGAAACTGTCTAAATAGACAAAACCTCCGGAGGTTAGTCATGGTCTCAAAATCAGATTGGTTGGACAATCCTAGCCTCTGATATTTGGATACTTGTTTGTTGAAATAGAAACTGTTAGATATTTTTCATTTTTAACTGTCCAATAAAATGTGCATGAATCTAAAGGGTCATATAAGCAAATTAGCTTAATTTTTTATTCATGGTGCATCTAAGTTGTTAATGTAATTTAGATAGTTTAATTTGAATTATGTTTAAATAGTTTCTAATTACTTTCACATCATTACTCAGCTAGAGTAAAGTCTTTTCTCATTTCCAAACCCAGAGGGCAGTGGATTAGTTGGTTCCGCGGTGTTAGAGATGGGTCCCACCTGACAATTTTTTGAAAGTCTTTAATATGACTTTCCCCGGCTCAATGAAATAGTGCCACGTGATTCACTCAAGATGGTGCAGTCCTTATCATGGGACTGCTTTGATGTGCCATGGATTCTCTTTCTTTTTTCTTTTTCTTTTTTCTGATCAATTTTAAGGTATGGACCAAAAAAATGAAGCAGGATCTGAATATCAGGTGAACCATATTATAGGAAATTGTGGTGATTGAATGCTCTACCATTAAAAGCTTCTTTGAGCCCACCATAATGTTTATTTTCAGTCCATCCAACCTATAGATAAAGGTCAAATTAACCTAATGAAGGAAAATAAAAATTAAAAAAAAATTGATCTGAAACTTTTGTCGCTCCTGAGTATTTTAATGGTCAATCACCATTGTTTCCTATGATATAGTCCACTTGAGTTTTGATCTCGTTCATTTTTTAGTCCATGTCATAAAATGATATGGAAAAATATATAGACACCATGGATGTAGAATACATGCATCAAGGTAAGCCCCATGGCAAGCGCCGCACTGTCTTGGGTAAGGCCAGGTCCACACCTAATGCATTTTTTTTAAAGATATGTGTTCAATTACTACTATTTTATATGGTGTGGTTCACTTGAGATTTGGATCTAATATATTTTTGGGCTCATGCCCTAAAATGAGCAAGAAAATGGATGGATAGCACTGGAAAATGGATGGATAGCATGGATAAAACACATACATCATGGTGGGGCGCACAGATATTACAGCACGCAATTTGAGTCCAAACACGTGTCCCCTGAGGAGAGATGGCATATGGCCCTATTATAGACTGGTTCTCAGATGGCTAAGAATAGCCGTTGGAAGGGCTGAAGTTCGGTTGCAAGTAACTTTCTTCCCATGCTAGCCCATCAAACGCTCCTTGATCGGTCATGATCAAAATATTGCTAGACAATGACGTGCTTATGCAATTCTATAAAATTAGGACCTCATTCAATGGAACACGTGGCATGGCGTATGTCAATTCCAACTGTCCAAATCATGGTCCCATTATAACGGACCACCGCTCATGAATGAGGGATGCAAATTTCCTACGACAGATGTTGTGGACTTTACATGCACTCTGTTGATCATTTGTCACAGTTCGTATTAAGGCATAATCCAAAAAATAAAGCTGATTTAAAACTAGTGGACCACACCGCAGTGAAAATTGGTGATGTGGACACCTACATTTGAAACGTTCTTTGGGCCCACCGTAAGTTTTGTGTCAGTCTGAAACTTTGTGTTTCCATTGATCCTGGTAACAATCACCTTATGAACGGTTTGGATGGAATATAGAGATTCCGGTTGGCCCCATTAAGGTTTCAATGGTAGGCATTCCCATCCATACCATTTCCATCTATATGGTGTGGCTCACACAAGATTTAGAACGTCGTGAGTTTTGGGCCAGCTCTTGGAAACTAGCTGGCTAGAATGATAGACAAGACAGAGTAGATGTCACACACGTCATGGTGGCTCTTTTTGAGTCTGGATCCTTTGTTGGCTAATCTCTGCTTGGAGCCTTTTCATTGGTCCACATTACCTTACATGACATCATGTGACCAAGTTGCACTGAGGTACAAGTAGGTTGCATTGAGGATGTGACATAGTTACATACTTATTTAATAATGTAGACAAGGAAAAGGTTTCGAGCAGGGCTTCCTTATTGGAAGCCAACAAAGGATCCGGACTCTTTTTGTTTTGTACGGCTCCTTAGAACAGCCGATAAGGGACAATGCGACCACGATGCAACCAGGTGATGTGACCCTAACTGTGGGGCCCACCTGGATGTATGCATTGTATATCCATACCTTCCATCCATTTTGTTGGCTTATTTTAAGGTATGGTCCAAAAAATGAAGCATATACAAATTTCAGGTGGGCTGCATAAGTAAGGATTGAATTACCATCATTAAAAGATTCTTACGGGCCTCCAAAGTTTTGGATCAAGTTGCTGTGTGTTTCCCCTTCCTTCAGTTCTGTGTAACCTTGTAAACAAGTTGATGGCAAATAAACATTACGGTGACCTTACAAAGTTTTCAACAATGGGCCTCATTATCCCACTTTTTCCTGTGTGTGGTCTATTTAAGCTTTGGATCTGCTTTAATTTATTTTTGGACATATGCAATGCCTTAAATGGAGCTGACAAAACCGATGGCGATAGACGGCATGTATAAAATGAATACATCAAGGTGGAACCGCAGAGCTGGGTCAATGCTGAGGCAATCCAAGTCTAGAGTAAGCTAGAGTATCATCTCCAAGGATGCCTTTCCCTCCTCCTTCAGTACTGATTTGTGGAGGGACCCACCATAATATATATATTTATCCACGCCATCTATTCCTTTTCTAAGATCATTTTAAGGCATGGGACCAAGAATGAGGGAGATTCAACGCTCAAATGAAAGGGTTACATTAAATGAAAGGGTCATTTTGGTGTGGTCCACTTGAGCAATGGATCTGCCTCTTTTTTTGCTCATGCCTTAAAATGATCCTAGAAAAGGAATGGACAGTCTGGATAAACAGATACATCACGATGGACCCTTCCAAATCAGTATGGACGCTTTGCATCCATAATGAGGAAAGACGCAAACCGCGTCCCATCTCCATCATACACGTAGCAGTGGAACTAATCAATCAGCACTATCAGTGTAATATGCCATCATGGATCTTGTGAGTATTCAAAATTACACCTGTCCTAGCCTCATCCGTGCCGTTTGTGCACCATTCCTGTTAAAGGAGAGCGGATTAGGTGCGCCTCACCTAAGATGCTGCGGCCCTTAACGTGGGGCTCACCTTGATGTATGTATTCTACATCCACGCCGTCCATCGATTTTGCCCAATCATTTTAGGACATGAGCTTAAAAATGAACTAGATCCAAATCTCAAAGTAGACCATTCTATAAGAAATAGTGGCCACCTCTAGTATTGTTTATTTTCCAATCAACCGGTTGATAAAGTGACATAAATCTGGATGAACAGAAAAACAAATATCAGTTTGATCCAAAACCTCTATGGCCCACAAGAAATTTTTAATGTTCAATCGCTACTGTTTCCTACAGTATGGTTCAGCTAAGATTTAGATCTGTCTTATTTTTGGGGCCGGGATGGGCTACTACCCTCATAGGATGCTGCTAGAGACGTATGGTCCTGTCAGAGGCTCTTTGAGGCCTACCATAATGCATGTGTTTTGTCCTCCATCTATTTTGACAAATTATTTCATGGTCTGGTCCAAAAAAGAAAAAAAAAGGTGAAAGATCTAAGGCTCAAGTGGACCACACCATAGAAAATCATGGAGAATGAACTTCTACCATTGAAAATGTTGCGGGGGGGTGGCAGAATTTTAGATAAAGCTGATATTTATGTTTTCCCATCATCCATGTCGGTGTAACCTTCTGAACAGGTTAGATGGAAAATGAACATCATGGTGGGCCCTAAGAAGGTTTCAACGGTGGTTATCATTGTCATCATGAGTTCTTGTAGTGTGGTCCACTTGGACCTTAGATCTGCCTCCTTTTCGGGTTAAAGCCTAAAATGACATATTAAAATGGATGGACGGTGTGGATAAAAGACATACCTCATGATGGCATTTTTGGGCTCATGCCTTAAAATAATATAGGATGGACAGCGTTCATATAGAGTACATACATCAAGGTAGGTCCCATGGTAAGGGTCATACCTTCTTGGGTGAGGCCAGGGGCAATCAATCGGCTCCCTTATAAAGGCCATCGTTGAACCAGGTTTGCCTTTTTCCTATGGTCAGCTGCTTTGGAAAAGTTTCCATTGACAAAAGGGCTGCCTCATGTTATCCGTTGAAAAAATATGATAACTCAGGGCCAACTCAGGTGGGCCACACCAAAGGAATTGGAATGGAACTCCTTCAATTAGTTTTGCACAGGCCCACGGTGTTGTTCATATGTCATTCAATCAATGTGCCTCATCACAATCAAAGAATTAAAAATTAATTTTTTTTTTTTTTAAAAAAGCAGAAGACAGTATTTCAAAGCTTGTGGGCCATACCATGTGAAGTTAGTGGTTTTAGGTATTATTTTTTTTTTGGGTGGCCCACCTGAGTGACAGACGAGCCTATTTTTTTAAGCCAAAGTTAAATAATGAATGATGCCCTGGGTGGACTGCATGAATGTGCCCTACGTTGGAGAAATTCACTCTCTAGCATGAATTAGTGAGTAGGGTAGTGTATGAGTAAACTCTATGTGGTCCACCATGGATGTATGTGTCTTATCTATGCTGTCCATCTGTTTTTTTAGATCAGTTTAGGGCATGAGCTCACAACTAAAGAATATCCAAACCTCAAGTGGACCACACCACGAACGAGCACTTTTGTGTGGGGGCCCACCGTAAAGCATCTATGTTATCCACACCGTCCATCCCTTTTCTCATATCATTTTAAAGTTAGACGTCCAAAATTGAGGCAGATCCAACGCTCAACTGGACCACACCAAAGATGACCCTTGCATTTAATGCAACCTAAGCTTACTATTTGGCGTACTGGTCCAATTGAGCTTGGATCTGCCTCATTTTTTGGGGGAGGACCACCTTAACAATGATCCGAAAAAAGGCATATACAGTGTGGATACATAGATGCATCAAGGTAGGCCCCACACAAAAGTGCTCGTTTGTGGCTAGAGATGGGCAGGGGTTAGGACGCAATCTGTGTCTGATTTGTGAATGCTTGTTGTTGAAGTATGACTGTTGGATAATTTTTTTATTTTTAACTATGTGATAAATAATGTTCACCAATCTAACAATCAAATAATCAAATAAGGAAAACATTTGGTTCGCTATATTTTTATATTTGGACAGTTAAATTTGATGTGCCTGCCCATCATTCATGCCACTCTTATGTAGTTTTTCTCAAATGCTCCTTGGTAGAGGTTAGAATAACCTTATTTCACACCGGGCAGCAACAAAATGATGCTTGATACATACGGTAGATATTAATTCAAATCAAACAACCCACAACCCACAACCCACCCTTCTTCTACCCTCTCAGATTTTTGTACATAAGCATGAATTCCTCCCCCATCCAGCCTCTCTTTCTTCACGTTCTCCCTGTTTTAAAATATTTTAGAATACTTTACAAGGAATAATGATGTAAGTTTTATACTTCATTACCATGGAAGTCAACCATCCAAACATGCCTTTTTTATCTTTCACAACAAATGGATAGTGGATTTGTCACTGACATCTCTATAAGCGCCACACAGCCCAGAGCGTTGGTCACAGGCAATCCGCTCTCCTTATTGTCATCTATCACAATCTACCGGGGTATCAAATATTTCCTGCACAAGAAACTAGTGAGTTTCTTGACAATTAGTCAATTGGTCCCTTTGAATGGTACATGCACACACGTGATGCTGATGTGTCTTTATATTATATTGACAAACGTAGCCACAAGATCTGGACTGTTCCTTTGGTGGCTCACGCGGTTGAGAGTCCATGTATGCTCGTCATGGCGCCTATGATCTGTGGCTGGCAAATAAACATTAATAGCGTGTGGTAAATGACCGGTGATCTGTATACGGATGGTGAAATCACGATGATGACATTTTTGAAATATATTGATGGCGATGTTTGGATACTATCTTTTAAATATATTTACATTTCACAGTTGATTCTCGTGTTTGATTTAGGAAGGGGATTCTGTTAGACCCTGCCTGGACAATAAGGAGTCCGACCAAGGGCTCCTGTGGGGCCACTGTTATGTATCTATTTATCCATGCCGTCCGTCCATTTTCTCATATTATTTTAAGGTATGAGCCCAAAAATGAGTTAGATCCAACGCTCACATGGACCACACTGAAGTGACTCTTGCATTTAGTGCAACCAAGCTCACTATTTGGTGTGGTCCACTTGAGCGGTGGATCTGCCTCATTTTTGTGCTCATACCTTAAAATGACTGAGAAAATGGACGGACGGTATGATCCCTACTATTTTTGGTAATCCAATCCATCTCCCTCAATTCTAGGCCCATACCCTAAAATGATCGGTACAAAAGAATGGATTGCGTGGATATAACACATAATCATGGTGGGCCCCACAGTTTTAGACTCGAAATATGCACCCTGTCATGAAAATTACTCCTCTTACTTTCAAACAACCATAGTATATTTTAATATACGCATTTATTGTTGATTTGAGAAGAATTACATGGAAATACAAATAATTCATCCAACCAAACAGAGAGGGTGGGTTAGGTGCTGCCAGTACCATGGAGCCCACCTCCATGCATTATTCTATATCCTTATCGATTCATTTGTTTTACCCCCATCAATTTAGGGCATGAGTCCAAAAATGAGGTAGACCCAAATCTCAGGTGGACCAATTGATAAGAAATAATAGAGTTTCACCATTAAAAATTCTTGCATGCTACAAAAGTTTTGTATAAGCTTATATTCGTTTTTTTTTTTTTTTTTTTCCCCTCTTCATCTAGGCTTGTTTGACTTTATAAATAAGTTGGATAGTAAATAAAAAATATAAAAATATCTTAGTAGCCCCTACAAAGTTTTTAATGGTAGAGCATTCAATCACCACCATTTCCTATAAAATGATATGTAAAAATGGCTAGACAGCACGAATATAAAATATATACATCGAGGTGGGCCCATATAACGACCTCAGCCGAGGCAGGGTGCACCTAATCCGCTCCCCCTCTTGTTTACGCCATAAGCATTATTTAATTGTAGTGGCCCCTCCCAATGGGCGTGACTTGGGTGAGCCCCCGAAACCAGCCAAGTAGGGGGGATCCTGATGTGTCGGGAGACCATTTGTCCACGTGGGCAGAATTGTGGGAAAGAAGGGCGCTTTACACTTTGCGTTCATACAGAGGAAGGACGCAATCCACGTCCCACAAAGAAACCTTGACCTGCACCATTATGTAGAAAACAGCTTTATGTGGATGAGATCTTCATCCATCCGGCCACCAGAAAGCTGCGATGGAAAGGCCCACCATTAGAATCTTCCTAATTGTGTGTGGGCTTCCATGTGGCGTGGATATGCCATCCGATCCATTCATCTGATGAGCCTTGCCAGGATGGACTCACAAGGCCCGGCTCGACGGCTAGCAGCTTAGGCGGTCGCCTAAGGTCTCGGGTCGAGAGAGGCCTCCTATTTTTTGAGGGAATTTTATAAAATGAAAAAAATCTTACTGTTTTCTCCAACGTGGATTGCATGTTAGGACTGGTTGTTGGTTGCTGCTCTGTGGGCCCCACTATGATGTATGCATTTTATCAACACTTTGGATGGCAAATAAATATTTTGGTGGAATCCGTGAAATTTTTAATGGTGAGGATTCAATCACGACTGTTTCTTACGGTGTTGTCCACCTAGAATTTGGGTCCGCTTGATTTTTAGTATCATGCCCTAAAATGAGCTGTGAAAATGATTGGACGGTGTGGATTTAAGCCACATACATCAAGATGGCCCTCACAGTCAGGGTTCCACCCACCTGTGGATCGGGGTCTCACCTAATCATCTCCCCCAAAGAAGATTCCCACAAATTCCATCCTACATGGCGGGAGGCTTTTTTTCGTAGCATTTTCTAGATTTTGATCCATTTTGATGTTTTTCTTCTCTCCTCGTATGAGGCAGCTGAACAGGTGTAAGTAATCGGAGTGTATTGGAATCTGTTGGATATCACAGGCATTCATTAGGTAGACATATGCCATGGAACAAAAATAATGTCAATGGACTAATAAGGCTGGTGTGACAAAAATGATGGTTAGAGAGAAAAGTCCAATGGCAAGAGTTAAACACATGCAAGTGGCTTTCTTGATGAGCATGGGACCCTAATATTTGGCGTATGGTAGCTAGTAATGTACCCTACCTGATAAACGGCCCGGATCTCTAATACATTTGTTGTACACATGAATTTATGACACTTATTCGGTACCCTAGCTTAAGGAGCTGCACGCTTATTCACTTCTTTCGAAAGAAATAGGTTGCAGATATGCATGGAATGGAGACAACTGGATACGTCACAACCACCATTCTTTAGTGCAACTGTTGTTTTGGTAAATTCATTTAGTTGAAATATGGAATGGACCGGCGGAATGAACGGGGAGGGTATTGATGCGATGGGAGGAGAGAAAAATGTCTTACAAAGTCACCACTAACCTAAATCACAGAATCTACAGTAGTCAGGGAGACTTGTTTGGATTTAATTGACTTTGCATGTTCCACATTTATAGATTTTGAGTAAGGGCTTAAATTATTGGGGGAAAAAAAAGAAAATTTGTTAGGCAACATTCTTTGCCGCCATACAAATGAACACTTTTTAGTTGTATGGGATTTGAAATTATACCGAATTCTAGCTCTAGATTATTACTTACAAGTAAAAAAATAAAATAAAGAATAAAGCAAAACTACAGTAAATGAGTATTTGAGAGGAGAAATGTAACTATATAGTAAATGAAAAACAAAGCGAAAGTAGTGAATGAATCATCCAAATTAACCAATGGCCTAAAGATGTGAGGGGAGATTAAAGAACTTTGATAATTCTATGAGAGAAAAGATGAATTGAATTCTTAGATCTCTAATTCTGTAAAATCTTCAATCATAAGATGGCGAGCCTTGTTTGGATGTGAGCAGGAAAGGAAGAACACAAGTACTCCTCACTTAAAAAAGATTGTTGGAACTCGATCTTCGATCCACAACTTACTTCTAAGATCTTATGACACGAAACCTGAGGGAGGATAATCATAGAGAGAAGAGAGCACCTCAACATTTTCTATAAAACGGCCTCACTTAATCTTTAAAGCTTCTTACTAGGAACCCATGGGAGGGTACCCTTTGAGAGAGGAAAGCACTTCACCCTTTTCTTGGGATTTATTCACCTAATCTTCGAAGATTAAAATTGCTGTTGTGGTGTGTTGGAAATGAGAAAAAGTGATGAGTATTTATAATAAGAGGTGATGGCATTTTAATTATTTTAAGGTCAATAAGGGGTAAAATGATACATGGCCTCTTGTCATTGGTAGTTAGAAGCTCATGAGCATACGACATCTTCTCATTGAATAGTTGGCTTGGTAATTTTGGTGAAAGTTAAGAATAAAAACGATATAATGATTTCTTTTAGGGATTTTTGATAATAAGGGTTGAAAATGATTTATGATAATGGAGAGGAATAAAAAAATAATAATAATAATGTCACAAACAAGTCATCATAAAAATTGAAAAATCAATTTTGGCTTCTAATCTTTTACCAAATCTT
The DNA here is from genome assembly GCA_003013855.2 of Liriodendron chinense. Taxonomy (NCBI): domain Eukaryota; kingdom Viridiplantae; phylum Streptophyta; class Magnoliopsida; order Magnoliales; family Magnoliaceae; genus Liriodendron; species Liriodendron chinense. Next base: position 5,263,917 of record ML058484.1, on the reverse strand, counting down.
ACCATTCGACTCACCGATTAGACATTGATTGCAAGAACACTTGTCTATCATCTGAAGGAGAAAATATGATGAAGTAAATTGGATTTCTGCTGCCACCATATAGCCAATCCATCCTTATTTCGGAATCTAAAGGGCTTGGTTAGGCTTTAGGTTGATTAGGATTTAGTTGGGCTGCTGAGAGATAGACTTATACTGACTTATACGGACTTTGATAGGATATGTGGTTCCGGATTTTCATGTGAAAAACAATCCTTTTAATTGGACGCTATCAATTGTCCAACTACCTCCTGGCCGGTGGGGCATCTACAGCTATATCTATCTAAAAGTCGCACCTATCATAAATTCCTATCTATTTAACTGAACGGCAAAAGGCATAATTAATAACAAAAAATGGGTTCTCATCCTTGCCTTGGTGGTAGACTCCTTGGAGTTTCAACACGAGGTATGGGGTTCGAGCCCCATAGGTTGTGAAATCTCACTACAGTGTGAGTGTGGGGTGCGTGTGTAAAAAAAATAAAAAATAAAAAAATAAAATTTAATTGATATGTTTATTTGTTAGGCCCGATTGTTTAAATACACTCCATGCTCATTAGTCTCCCATTGATGGATGAACCCATGGACCAAATTCATAATTAATCCTGCCATGTGCACCACGCATCACTCAATTCTCTGCTTGTACTAATTAAAAAAATGAGAGTTTTCAACTTTATCATAGTTTTCAACTTTTTCACTTTTCAATTTTTCATCCTAATAATACAAATTAGGAGTACATAAGAATATAATTACACCCATTGAAAAGTTAGGAATTTTTACAATAAGATCACAAGTTAATTATATCAAAGCCTTTATACAGGTGGGCCCTTCTCTAAAAAAATAAGGGAACCCACTCATTAGGTGTTATGGTAACATCTTATTTCACGAACGTAGAATTTTTGGTCCATTGACTACTTTTATGACATCCATTGATTGGACGGTTAGCATTTATAGATCCGCGTAGTTACGTACATGGCCTAATAAAAATCTTACAATAAGTTGGACCATCATTTATACTGGACCACACGGTTCTCATCTGGTTCACATCTTAAAAAGTCTCTACTTCTCTGGATATGAATGGAAAAGCAATTTAAGACGAGATCCACCTCGTCTAGTAGGCATGTCTCCTTGTGTTTGGCCCCAGACCAGTCAAATCAGGCCAGCGTAGGCGAGCTATAATGCAAGGAATAGTTGGGATGGAGAAGCCCACCATTACAGTCTTTCAACTTGTGTATAAGGTCCACTGAGGTGTGGATATGCAATCCAATCCAATCCATTCATCTGACTCACAATCTCTAGGATAAAGGGAAGCTAAAAAAGAAGGACATTATAAAACTCATGTGAGCCACACAATATGAATTTAAGAAGTTTTATAGATGACTTGAGACCTTCCCTATGATGTGATCCACCTGAGTATCGGATCTTTCTACTGGTGATGAGAACCATTAGGGTTCAGGTCCTTGCCTCTTCGGAGTTTCAACAAAGGGGTCTCAGGTTCTAAATCCATTAGCGGTGAAATATCCACGCTGTTAACAGCACCAATGGGTGCGTTGCATGATTAACTGGGTGGGTGGGTTGCATGACTAAACAATAAAAAAAAAAAATTGTGAAAATTAGGCAGTTACCCACCTTGTTAGTTGCACAACACACCCACACGATTAGTCACACATTGCACCCACCCACCGATGGGGTTAGTGTGTCTCCTTAGCAATCGAACCTGAGACCTGGTGTTGAAAGGCCTATGCATCTTCCAATTGGGCTAGCAGGCGAGTACACACATTCCACTGTTAATACACACACCGACACTATTAGTCACACTCCAATGTTAGCTACCCCACACATTGGGAATGGACGCCAAGACTTCAGTGTTGAAACGAGGTTATCTTCACTCCGTCTACCACCAACCCAAAAGTGTGGGTGTAAGACCCATCATGTCTTTACCAACATACACATATACATATGTACATACATACATAAATACAAACATATGTGCGCACACACACATATATTTGTAGCCATCTTAATTTACATGTTTTGCATGTGGGGGCCACTTCATTGGGACACTTTATAAATAATTATGGGCATTTATTGCATATATATGAGCCGTCCACTGTGAAATTTGGATGCCAAATCCAGCCTATCATGTGTAATGGGAAATTCCTGGATCATGGTTATCCATTGTTTCCTAGTATTACACACTTCTTTTTTCGTGGCCCACCAATCAAGCATCGCAATGCCAATTATACTTTCAAAAAAGTCAGGCACACGCTATAAGTAGATGAGCACAACATAGAAGACCATAACCAACCTCCAATCCCAATTTAGGTGGTGATCAATATAACTATATTGTTCTAATCTTCAAGCTGTCCCATGGCCAACAGTTATGGATGGTTTGATGCCATAACTACACTGTATATGTCCCCAACCTTCAATGCTTGTAGATTACTACAAAGTTGCATGGAATCAGACCCAAGGACCTAATCTGATAAGAAAGAATTCATGAAAAATGAAAATTAAAATGCAAGCATTAGTGGTTTAGTTGGCCTTTGGATCTTAAGTTACTTAAAATAAGCCACTTATGCCTTACGTAGCTTATCTTAATTTATACTTATTAAACTGAAGTGATTAAGTAACTTTAAATAAAAAAAGCTACTTATAATTGATCCTGAACCAAACTTATTTATCTCAAATAAGTTACTTATCTACTATTGTAAGTGGAAAAAGTAACTTATTCGGTGGTACTCAAATAAGTTACTTATTCTAAACCAAACTTATTTATCTCAAATAAGTCACTGGAGTCAACTACATAAATCCTCTTTGATCTTAAATTTATTGTGAAAGTTATGATATAAGTTTAATGCCAGCTACCATCATAACACAAACCTCTTCTAGTTAAGCTGTGGATTAACAAAGAGAGCACAAAGAGAGATGTTCATTCACTTTGTCATTCGATTGTACTCTAATTTTTGTCAAAGAGGAATACATGTAAACACCCACATTTGAACTATGAATACTTACCTCTTATGAAATAGGTCTTGAAAAAAGGCCGGAGAGAATGTGGTGGAGTTAGGTGATTTATATGTTTTAAATACCTGTGACACAATCTAATTTATTATTATTATTTATTTTACAGATTATTTGCTACATGGACCGTTACTTGTTTTGTTTTACACCATTACTTTAATGAGATAAGATGGTACGATAGAAGAGACTTTGAGATGAAATGAATAAGATGGTACGATAGAAGAGACTTTTGAGTAGTGATCCTACCAGTACCAACTTGGTATTGGTCGGTGGTGGAAAGCCTTTGTGGGTCCTGTCATGATGTATATGTCTTATCCATGCTATTCATCCATTTTGTGAGCTCACATTAGGACATGAGCCAAAAAAAATGAGGCAAATCTCAGGTGAGCCCTATAGAAACCATGGTAATTGTACGACCATTAAAAATGTGACTGGGGCGATTGGAAAACACAAACATTAGCTTGACCCAAAACTTTTGTGGCCCTGGAGAAGTTTTTAATGGTGAGTGTTCGATTACCACTATTACCTGTAGTGTGGTCTACCTGAGATTTGGATTTAACTCATTTTCAGGAACATGCCCTAGTATGAGATCACAAAAATGGATGGATGGAATGGATAAAACACATACATCACAGTGGGGTCCACAGAGCTTATTCCCACACCGACAAGTACCGAGCTCGGTACGGGTCCACTACTGAATCCGAGTCATCTATGCTAGCCCGGACGCGGATTACCTACCGAACACAACAATAGCGAGTCTTAGGGCCCGCCATCATGTATGTGTTGTATCAAAACCGTCCTTCCATTTGGAGAGATTATTTTAGGAAACTAGACAAAGAATGAGGTAGATCTAAAGTTCAAGTGGACCCACCATAGAAAACAGTGGGGTCAGTGACACCCACCGTTGAAACTTTCCTAGGGCCCATCATGCTGTTTATTTGAGGTCTAACCTGTTTATAAATTAACACGGACATTGGATAAGGGAAAACACAAATATAAGACTGATATCCTAAACTGATGTCTCCAAATGAATGGATGGTGTAGATACCATAAATACATTATGGTGGGGCCCATATAATGTGGTGACGCCACTTCATAGCTAAACGGGCTCGTGTCAAGTGTCAAGCTCAGTAGCTAATCCGCGTCCTGCTAGCCCTGTGTCCTTGGTGGGTGGACTTTACTTGCACTACTCTGCCACGTGTCATGTGTAGAGAGAACTCTACCATATTACGGTTCTTCGGCCTCCACCGTATAAAAAGGGGCAACTTATGGATTCTTATTGCCGGTTTCTTTCGGTTATCGCCGCCACGTGTTGCTTTTACACGAAAAGTAATGCATTCGTATACGAATCCGGATCCTCTGCTTGACCAAATCGGAAAATTCTGTTTAGCAAATGCAGTCAGGACTAATGTGGACCAATGAGCTTGGGCCGAACATGATTTTTCTGTTTGGACTAAGCACAGGATACGGATTCTTCAGTATACCTATTTGAGTACAATATGACTTTTTGGAGTCCGGATTTTCTATTGAAGACAAGAAATCTTGCTTACCACTACTCTGATTCATCAAGCTCAACTTAATTGTGTTAGAGCTAAGCTGATCTGACACAGTTAGGATGAGCCAATCAGAGCAGCAGCAGCAGCAGAGGTTCTCTGCTAGTTTTCAACGGAGGATCCGGATTCGACTTTTTGACTCGTTACTCTTCCTTTGCCCAGTTCCATTCCCGAACTTGAAGTCTACTCGCGTGCTCGTATGGAGAAGATGCATACAAGCTAGGTTGCATGCTCGTGCAAGACCTCAACCGTTCATCATCCAGGCCCATCACACGTGTTCCATTACCCACAAATCAGGAAGCCCTGTCGTCACGTGAACACACATGTACATTAGAGTCTCACGTGATCTATTATAACCATTTATTTTTCTCACTCACATACTCAGCCACGGACTGGAATCTATCACCACACCTGTTTTACACAGCACGTGAGACAATCAAACTGTCTGGTCCACTATATTACAAATGAGAAATCCACTCCGTCCATCAGGTCACAACCCTTATGTCCATCGTTCATGCAAAGTATCAGCCCGATCCCAAACTTGGCCAAATCAGTGTGAATACCTGAAACTTCTAAATTCACACTTAGTGGCCCACCTGATCTTGGATCAGGCTGATTTTTTTTTTTTTTTCCTTTCATCCTTATGAGCCACAGCTGATGAACGGATTTGATTAGAGATACACCATCGTGGCTCGAAATGGAAACCATAGTTGGCATCAGAACTTGTTGTTCCATACGGTGTGGCCCACCTAAATTATCTATTTAGCTTACTTTTGGCATGTGCCTAGAATGGATGAGTACACTTGATGGACGTGATCCTCGTTTTTCCTTTTTGTACAAGAGGACTCACCACGTTACAGAGGAGTGTGGAAAGAAAAGGTGACAAGACACACACACACACACACACACACACACATATATATATATATATATATATATATATATATATATATATATATATATATATATATATATATATATATATATGAGTAATGCTCACACACAACTAGTTGGATTAATTTGAAAGGGGGGCCATGGATTGGGTGGGCTCCACCATGATGTTAATGTGAAATCCCCTCCAACCATTAGGTGAGACACCCCATGTTATGACCAATGTTAAAAGCTTATCCCAATTTACAATTTAGTTAGACTATATTGTCGGAAATGGTGTATGAGCAATGTTCACCCTCTGAACTCTTTTCCTCCCGGTGATAGTTGAATTAAGTATGCTCCTAAATTTTAAGGACCCAAAGCTATCTTTTAGTGTGGAATCTAATGGATAGTGTGGATTTTACATATTCATCATGGTAGGCTTCATAAAAATCAACAATGGACATCTTTCTCAAATATTTTCATTTGTGTGCCCTAATACGTGGATTGGATACTACCCCACCAGAAACGTGCAGGAGCTAAGGGGCCACCATGATGTATGGGTTTTGTCTACAACGTTCATCTATTTTGCCATCTTATTTTAGGGTAAAAGTATAAAAATAGGCAAGTTCAAGGCTCCAGTAGACCACGTTACAAGAGCCAGTAGTAATAATGATACCTGCTATTGAAACCCTCATAGGACCCACTTTGAGACTTTTGCCTACTTAATTTTTGGTTTTATGCACTAAAGTAGTTGCAAAAATATGTGGATGGCGTGGATATACAATATATGCATCAACATGAGTCCACCTCCTCTACTATCATTGGGAATTTAAGAAGTTTCTTGGAACTAACACTAATTTGGGGAGTCTCACATTTCATTTTTTAAGGGGCCCACCATGACATGTTTGAGAGATCCACTCCGATCATTAGATATATGATCCCATTTTAGGAGTGGAGAAAAAAAAAATCATTCTAATTTATGATTCAAGTGGGCCATACCAATTGAAACAATTGGGAGAGACATCCACCCTTGATTTTTACAAAGCCCATCGTGATGAGCATGTAAAATACACTCTAACTATTAGCTGCCACACTAAATGTTAGGCCTTGGACCAAAAAAGCAGGGCCATAAGTGATTCAAGTGGGCCATATGAAGAGAAAATGTTTGGATGGGGGGGGGGGGGGGGGGGGGGGTCTACACCCAAGTCTGTGGGCTAACCGGCCTAATGCTAGCAAAATGGCATTACCTGATTAATGTGGAGTCGGCTTAGGTGGTGACCCCTCAAGTATTGAGTGTTGGAAAAGCTCTATGGCCCCACCATAATGTATGTGCTATATCCATGCCATTCATCCACATTTTCATATCATTTTAGGGCATCAGCCTAAAAATGAGGCAAATACAAATCTTAAGTGGGCCACACCACAAGAAATAGTAGTGATTGATCCCCAACCATTAAAAACTTCCTAGAGTCCACTATAATGTTTATTTGCCATCCAACCTGTTGTTTAGTTCATATAGACATGAATGAAGGGGAACTGCAAATATAGCTTGATCCAAAATTTTGTGGCATCAAAAAGTTTTTAATGGTAAGCCTTCAATCACTCGTGTACTTCGAATGATATGAAAAAAAATAGATAAAACACATACTTCATGGTGGGGCCCAAAGACTTTTTCTCCCACCAACTATTACTGAGTTTGATACCAAGAGGACACTACAATCCGTGCCCAATTAATGTAACAACTAACAAAGCCATTATGGTGGACCCATGCGTGTTTTACTTATGTAAAACCATAAATTGGTTGCCCAAATCATTAGTGTTATATTTGATATCCTAACTCTGTTGAATCCAGGCAATTTGTGAACCATGTTTAAAAGTTACTCAGTCAAGTACATAATCAACTGCGTTTCCCACAACAGTACATGGTCCAATCAAATTCAACCTAAGGACAAAGACAAGGTAAGGACGAAGATAAGATGCCATGTCTGATTGCTAGACAATCATGTCCGGTGAAACTAGTGTTGTAGAGATTCCTTCTCACCCTATACGGACGTGAATTATTATTTGGGTTTGGTTTTTTTTTTTTGGTTGAACCCAGTTAGCTGCCCAATGCACGACACGGTTGGTCACAAGATGCACCCACTTATCAGTGGGTTAGTGTGTCTCCTTGGCATTCGAACCTAAGACCTGCTGTTGAAACATGAAGGCGTCTTACAACTGGGCTAGCAGTCAGAGACTCCCGTCAGTTACCTACCATAGTATTACACAAATATATGGTTGTCATTCATCCCATAGTTTCACATGGTGTGCCCATCTAAACTTTGGATGTTTTAGCTAGCTACTATGACAGAGGATAGAACCTTCATGGTAGATCCAGACAGTTGGGTATTTGGGTATGTTAGGCCCTTGGTACAATGCGCTGTAGAGAATTTCAGACGCCTGTCTAATCACCAGACCAACTCTACCTGGGGTAGCGGATTAGGTGTTACCGGGTAAGCCTTAGGTCCTTAATGGGTGTTACCCTAGCCCGTGTGAGGCCCACATTAATGTATTATTTTTGCATATTCATATGTTCTTTCATCTCATGCACCACAGGAAAGAGTGGTGATAGAATGCTTTACTGGAAAAAAATTCCAAAGTGCCTATCGTAAGGTTTCTGTAATGTTTATTTACAATCCAACCTGTTGATAATGTAAAGAACATCTGTACGAAGGAAAAAAAATACAGATACCAGTTTGATACAAGACTTTCTTGGTCCACAAAAAGCTTTAATGATCATTTGGCACTGTTTCTAATGGTATGATCCACCTGTGATTTGCATATTCTGAAGGTTTGGGATCTCGTCCTAAAATTATATGGAAAAACAGATGGATGGAGTGGATATACAAAAATTTCATCAATATGGGCCTCAAACGGTTAGAGTAACACCCACTAAGGTGTTACCCAGGTAACACCTAATCCTCTCCCACCATGTACGGCCTGGATGGGAATAATATACAGCGCGTCTATCACGCCACCTGCTTAAAACACTCAAGCACTGCGCAGGGATAGAATGTTTTATATGTAAATCTACTCCGTCCATAATATTAGAACCATGATTTAAACCGTTCATACAAAATATCAGCCCATAACCTAAGTTTTTAATATTTTACAAAGTGTAATTTCTGCTGCTGCTGAACCGATCAAAATCTTTACTATTTATAGTGTGATGCTCCACTGCTCTTGGAGCTAGTTGCACTGGACACTTAGACAGTCCAATCCATTGATCTAGACTGTTCATTAACCTCAGCTCACATTTCATAGGCTGTGATGCAAAACATCATGCCGATCTGACAAAAATATGAACCATTTGATCATTGGTCTTTAATATGGACGGTTAAGAAGATTTACACACAAAAAATTCTAATCAACAATTTTATCCATTTATCTTTTAGGTCTCATCATGATTTCTTCTCAGAAGTAACTTTCGTTAGGCAATTGTAACCATCCCATTCATCGCTTAAATGAAAGACTGATTAGATCATTCTATCAATATCATTTTTATAAGATAGCCTATGGATTTTGTTTTGGAATTAGTGGACGGTTCAGATCGATTGAATAGACGGTCCAAGTGAACCGGTGCGACTAGGATCACTATGTTGCACTGGAACATTTCTCTTATTTACATTTATGAGTTGGACAATACTGTAGGTCCACCCACCAAATAACTTCCAACCTTTCATATTTGTGCATCATCACACCCGTCCAATAGATTGGATTATTTATCAATGGAAGAAAATTGTTCTCTATGATGTGGCCCACCTATTGAGTGAATAGAAATTATTTATTTCCAACCTTTGAATTTTTGGAAAATCCAAACCGCTCAATAGATTGATCTCACCATAAAAATCAACTTGTGAGAAATTTATCCACATCTACTCATTGAGTGGTCCCAAATTGTATTTTGATATTTATCAATGGATAGATATTATTTTATTTTTTAATAGGTTGGTATTTTTGCGGGACCCACATATTTGAAGGTATGGAATTTTTATTGACTAAGTTGGGAGAGGTGAACCGTAACTTTTGGTCCAACTCGTTGGACTTGGGACCTTCTCTTGTTTATTCATTTTCACTAAGAGTTCCGCAATCAATCCCTACTGGTCTACTACTCTCCAGCTTTTTAATGGTCGGTTTTCCACGCGATTTCTCGTAATACGTTTTTGATTTCATGATATTTTAAGCTTGGATTTTTCGTTTTGTGGGGTTTTTTTTTTTCTTTGTTTTTTTCCTGATTTCTACTGCAACGGAGAAAGTATTTTCCGCCATGGAAAGCAGCGGTGCCAGGCCTCTTACGGGGACTGAGATTCATGGATTCCATACCATGGAAGGTAAGTAAACCTGATTTCTTTTTCTTATTTTTTCATTTCAGTTTGGATAATGTTTCATCTTAAATGCGATTTTGAGTGATTTTGTTTCTTGGGTTTATTACTTTTATTTATTTTTTATTGGGTTTTAATTGTAATTAGATTAGTTTAAAGGGGTTTATTTTTAAAATTCGCTCTCTCTCTCTCTCTCTCTCTCTCTCTCTCTCTCTCTCTCTCTCTCTCTCTCTCTCTCCTGTATTTGGAATGCTATTTTGAGAGATTTTAGTTTCATGGGTTTGGATTGTTGGGATTTGGGGGTTGAATTGTAATTAGATGAGGTTAGAGGGGTTTATTTTGAAAGAAAGGTTGAGAAGTGTATCGAGATGTTGAGTATGAGGAATGAGAGAGATTATGATTATGCTTTGCTTGTTTTAGGGAGAATAGTCTCTTGAAAATTTTGTGAAACTTCAGGGGTTGAAATTCAAGAATTTTGTTTCAGGGGTTTTGAAGTGGTGGGGGTTTTTGGGATGTAGGATTATTTAAATCTGGTTGGTTTTTTGAATCTTGGGTTGTATGGGTTTTTGGGTGTTTGAAAACCAGTGAATTTGGCTCCACTATGAAGTTATTTGGGTTGAGTTGACTGGTAGATACTGCTGGATACTTGAATTGCCTTGAAACTCAACATTATTTAAAAACATAAAAATTGATTATCAAATGCATATGTTAATACAAGAAATGTGAAGGCTTCACCGGAAACATATTTAAAAACATAAAAATTGATTATCAAATGCATATGTTAATACAAGAAATGCGAAGGCTTCACCGGAAACTCGATTTGATCGACTCGGTTGAGTTTTGAATTTGACTCGACTCGACTTGACAAGTCTTGCAAGTTCTTTTGGAAGACAAGTTTCTCATCAAGTGAAATTGAGATCCAGTTGAGTAGAGTCCACTTAGATGAGATTCTAGCTATGTTTGTAAACTTTGAAAAAAAAAAAAAACCACTTGAATCGACTAGGTACAGGACTCATGGAAAACTCGATTCAAGCGAGACTTGTTTGACTTGGTTAACTCGACTCAACAAAAGAGGGAAAAATTGTGAAAAGTTCGATAAGACTTGTAAAATCTTACCTTGACAAGCCAATACTATAATATCTATAAATCTGAATATTAAATATTACTGAGAATGGGTGTTCTAGATTTGAGAAAACTCTACCAAATTACACAACTTGACTCGATTTGATAAACTCTTGACTCAGGTTTTCGAGTTTTAAAATGTGTTGAGTTAGTTTTTAAACTATGACAGCTAATCCAAAATTGTTGTTGGGCCTATTATCTCTTGATTGTCAAAAAAATGCTGCTCATGAACACACTGAGAATGTAGCTGTGTGCATCATAGTCAGCAAAACTCCAGTTTAAACTCCACCATCACCACCATCACCATCATTATCATAACCTCATCCCAATTAATTGGGTTTGGCTAAATGAATCATGTTCCACCATTCCACTCTAATGGCCTAGCCAACCCTTGCCCATTTATCACTATCCGCAGGTTCCAATGCAATGCGTCGCTTGCAGGGAATGCCCTAGCATGAGCTTTTTGAACTCCATATTCATGGAAAAATAAAACTCTGCGGATTTTTAGAACTCCGCATATTTCGAAAGATTAAAAAAAGGGAACAACTAAACTGGTTTTTAGAACTCCGCGTATTTTGAAAGATTAAAAAAGGGAACAACTAAACTTTTAGAACTTCAATTTTTCGAACTCCGCGTATGGAAAAATAAAACTCCGCTTCAAGTTTTAGAACTCCGCCTATTTCGAAAGATTAAAAAAGGGAACAACTAAACTGGTTTTCTTCACAAAAAAGTAAAAAGAAAAATAAATAAATCTGATTGTGAGTCATAGAAACAATTAAATGAATGGAAGGTGGGGAAATTTAATGAGGAAGGGATTGATTGATATAATGTTACTTGGAAAGGAAGGATTTGTACAATATTAGGCCAGACCTTTCAATAAATAAAAAAAGTTATGGTATTAGGTCATTATTTAATTAACTAGGTGCACTATTTCATAGAAAATTTGACAATTTCAATTGAAGTTTTGTTTTTTGATCCTATTTATGTATACACATGTGCATATATAGCCCTTTTCTGTTTGAGTTGATATAATGTTAAATTGAACTTTTCATTTGTGTTTCCGTTTCTTTCACAGAGATTTGACTAAAGTATTGAAATCGAACTAAACATGTGAACATTTCCTTCTCTCTCTCTCTCTCTCTCTCTCTCTCTCTCTCTCTCTCTCGCCTATGGTGTTTTGAAACTATGGTACACGTGCACATAGCATGCATCTGTACTTTCATTTTTGTGTTCATGTTCTGCTCTGCATGTCCAAATGTACTAACCTGGCACGTGTGTTGGGGACCGGAGCTATGCATTTTGGGGGGGGGGGGGGGGGGGGGGGGGGCACACATTGCATGATGACCTCACCAAAAATAACCCAGCCAACGCATTGGGCAGGCTGTATGTTTCCATTATTAAACAATCTGCTGTTTTTGTGCCTGTATGGTCCGCTTAATGAGTTGGTGGGCCTGAGTTTCAAGTCAGACAAGCTACACTGTGGGCCCACTGTATGAGCTGAGGGACCTGATTTTCAGGCCATGTTTTTACATGGTACTGAGCTGGTTATCTTTTCAATTGACAGGCTTTGTTCATATATTTATGTTTTAATGCATTATTTTACATGCTTATTCCTTTCTCTTGCTCTATGGGCAGATTTGGACGTTGTAAAAATGAAGGAGGAAGCCACTTCAAGGTGGCTCCGGCCAAATGAGATTCATGCAATATTGTGTAACTACGCCCATTTTAACATCAATGTCAAACCAGTGGACTTGCCACAGAGTAAATATACTTGCTATTTTTTCCTCCTTAAGGAATGCTCATTATCACCATCATAGTCTTCTCCCAGCTATTTGGGCCTGACTTCCCTTAGAAATCTGCTTACGTATAAAAGAACTTCTTACATTGCTATCCTCTCATGTGGTCATGGGTGAAAAAAAAAAAAAAATACTTGCAATTAAGGCGGATGGTAAGAACATGTACTTCTTGAGGTATCCAAAGACACATTTTAGCAATATGAAAAAGTTAAACCTTTTATCAATATGAAAAAGTAATCTTGGATTCGGCGTACTCCCTCACCATCCGTGTTAATCACAACTGTATTTGTTTCAAGTAGGACTCAAAATGCCATCACTTTTGGTTTTGGGTTTCTCGGAAAAAGCAGTCTTCTGCCTTCTGCAGTTTCCTTTCCATGCCAAAGCCATTTATAATGATAGCTGATCTCACCTTTGATTATCCCTTGAATCTTAATAAAAAACCAAATGTCCCCAAATATTAATTTCTGGAACATCCAAAAACAACCTTAAGCCTTACTCTTTTGCTTCGGATATGTGGATGACACTTCTTTATCCTTTTTCATTACCTTTTGCATGTGAATTTTGGACTTGCATGACTATGGTTGCGTTATGTGCTGGCCTCTTAGCGATGCTAAGATTCTCGTAACCCATGACAATCGTTCTAGAACATCATCATCATCGTCTAAGCCTTGTCCCGACTAATTAGGGTCAGCTGTACAAATCCTGTTCTTCCATTACACTCTATCAAGGACCATAGCCTCAGTTAAGCCATGTGTCATCAAATCTTACTGCCACCACCAATGCCCTTTTGGGCCTTCCTCTTGCCCTCTTAGAGTCTTCAACTTGAACCAAGTCTTTACTAATTGGTATAGTTCTCGGTCGCTGTTGCACATGGCCAAACCATCTAAATCTACTTCTCGTCTTATTACCTATGGGTGCTACTCCTACCTTCCCTCAAATGCGTTCATTTCTAATTCTATCATTGTCTTGCCACTCATCCATCTCAACATCCTCGTTTTAGCCACACTCATCCTATGAATATGTTATTCCTTGATTCCCAACATTCTTTCCCATAAAATCTCCCCTTTAGTTTGATTGGTGTGGGGCTATCACATAAACTCCAGAGGCACATTACCACTTCATGCACCCAGCTCAGATTCTATGAGCAACGTCCTTCTCAATCACTCTGCTCTCATGAATTATCACCCCAAGATAGTCATTTTTTTTTGTTGGGTACTTCTTGGTTAGCAGTCTTAACTAATTCCTTGTTTCCATTCATATTATTACTAAAAATGCATTTTTTCTGCGATGTTTTAGTCTGATTGGTTTTAAAAACTTTAGATTCTAAAGCATCCCTCCATAGTTCTAACTCTGTGTTTACATCCTCCCTCGTCTTGCCAATCAAAACTATGTCATCTGCAAACATCATACACCACGTATCCTGTAAATGCCTCGTTAACTCGTCCAGTGCTGTACATACTTCATTATGTCTTAATTATTTCACAACACTATAAATTTTTTCTGATCTCTTTCTTATTTCTTTAACTCAATGTTAGGTGGTACAATTGTTCTGTTTGACCGTAAAATGCTGCGGAACTTCCGGAAAGATGGCCATAACTGGAAGAAGAAAAAGGATGGGAAGACTGTTAAAGAAGCTCACGAACATTTAAAAGTAAGATGTTCATTTTGTTATAGCTTTTGCATGTATTTTATTTTCTTGATTTTGCAATTAAAGCTGTTTTTTCCTTACATTTCTGGATTGCATTTCAAATCAATTCATAGTAACAGTAGAGGGCACAAGATGGTAGGGGGATCATGATGAAAGAAGGGGTCTATTTGGTGAAAGAGGGTGTTATCCATGTGAATTTTTATCTTAGGAATTTGTTCCCATTCCTTTTTTTGTTTGCTAATAAGTTTTTGTTATCCATGTAAAAAAGCAAAAAGAAAAAAGAGAGATTTTCGAAGTTCCAACTAATTGTTTCAGTTATAGTTCATCATCATAGTTGTGAACTTGTAGAAGATTTGGTGCCTCTGACATTTATTCTGCCTGTTGATAATTGTTTCCCATATGAAACCTATATGGTTTATGTAAGAGAGTAGGAATTGTAACTGGTAACGCTGAACTGTTTGACAGCATAATAAGCATAGATATTTCTTTTCTTCACCTAGGAGAGCTGTGTGGAAATGGTGCTGATTTTCAAGCTTTTTTTAATTTATTTATTTAGTTAAACCCCCCCCGCGCCCAAAATGCTACCAGGTGTCATCCAATTTGTGAACCCTACATCACCTCATGACTGAGGGTCAATAATACAAGACAGATGCAAATGAAGCCCTGGCTATGATTATAGCACCCTGGTGTGGTACAATACTAGATTTTGTATCTCTAGTCTCTACAAAGCTCTAATATAAGGATGGCATTGGAAAACTTCATTATGGAAGAGATCCAGGAACAATGCCGATGGAAATATCTCTTCCCCACTGGCTTTGTATTTTATGATCTTCATTCCTAAAAAGGACTTAATTGTAGGTGGGTTTTTTTTTTAGTTTATGAAAACTAGTCACCAGCCAGATAACCACAAAAAAATGCTAGTGTTGAATGCATACAACATTCTTTCTGCATCAGGAAGTTCATGCTAATAATTAATACAATATCTGGGGACTCAAGAAGTTAACTTTATAGGTAAGCTGGGAATGGCGCATACTTTGGAGGAAAGCTTGGGATTGCTTGTTTCCAATGCACCCCACTGTATTTATTTCAGGTGCTAGTGGCTGTCACACGAATCATGTTTGGTGTTATGGAGCTCCCCCTAAAGTAGCTGTATTTGCTTGGCTTGTGGGTAGAAACAGGGTGCTTACCATTCATAGCTTGTGTAATAGTGTGATGGTGCTCCCATATGTTTGCCTTCTTTGTTTGAAAGACACAGAATCAATGTATCATCTCTTCATCCACTGGCCATTCACTAGGGTCTGTGGGGTGGCATTCTAGCCTTTTTCAAGGTCTTGTGGGTAATGCCAAGTTCTATCGAGGGGCTCTTTCTTGTGTGGCTTGAAGGAGGGCCCTGGACAAAAGGTAGGTTGAGATGGTTGCTAGGTCTGCTTGTTGGTCTTTGGACCCTTTGGGGAGATGACTAATCGCTGCTTCTGGAATTGCAGCGGTTCTATTTTTGAAGTTGTAAGGAGGGTTTTATGTATGTCAGGGAGTGGGATTCCTAATTTTTTTTTTTTTGGGTGCTGGTTGTTCCAGCTTGTTGTTTTCGGTCTTTGTTCTCTTGCTGGCCTCTTTGGCTTCCTTAATAAAATTATTAATTCTCAAACAAAAAAAAGTGGTAACTGTTAAAAAAAAGAGTATTTATTATTACGTGCTTCTTTCATTTATATCATAAATTTTTTTAAACTTCAATTCAGGTTGTTGATGGACCAGTTTTGGGCTAGGCCCTACTGAGCTTGGGCTGGTATATCATATATGTTACTTAGGGCCTGTTTGCATTGTAAGTTACTTAAGATAAGCTACTTATCAGATAAGTAACTTATCTTGGTTTCTACTTAATTAGCAAATAAGTATGTTCGGTAAACAACATGCTTTTCAACCAAAAAGTAGAAAAGCATGTTTGTTTCCAACATCATTCCTCAGGTCTGTTTGGTTCTGTTTGGTCCTTGCACATCCACCATCCATCATTTGGGGCCAACCTTTGGTGTGGATTGTTCATTGTGTGGGCCCTGCCTTTGATGTGGGCAGTACATCATGTGGGGCCACCTTGGATGTGGGCCACTTGCACCATTCTTTATGTAGGGCCCACCTTTGATGTTGGTCATCCATCAAGTGGGCCCACCATCAATATCCACTGCCCATCATGTGGACCAACCTTTAATGTGGATCATCCCAAATGTGGGGCCCACCTCTAATGTGGGCCGTCCATCATGCAGGGCCCTGCCTTGGATATGGGCCACTCATCATTAGGGCTGACCAATGGTGGGTGTCAATGACCACTGTTTCTTGAGGTGCGATCTATTTGAGATTGGATTCTGTTTCATTTTTGGGATGGACCAACAAAGGTGGACGATGTGGATTTCATGTGCACAGCATGTGGCCCCACTACCCAGTGGGCCACTCAAAACTAGTTGGAGAAAACGGATGAATGGCATGAGTAAAACACATCACAGCCCAAGGAGGTTTCAACAGTGTCATCATTATCACTGTTGCTTCCTGATGTGGGGTCCACCTGAGGTTTAGATCTGCCTCACATGCTAGCCCCACTCACATCCAAACCAACTGGACGGCGCGGATCAAATTTATCGCAGTGGGCCCAGCAAGCTGGATGGTCAACGAGGGCTGGGCGGTTGCTATGAAAATCATCACTTTTACAGTTATGGACGAACACCTCTTGTCTTAGTCGGTGGTGAAAAAAGTAGAAAAGCAAAATAAAAATGCTGAAATACTTAACTGATTTTCAGCAAATAAGTAATGACCATTATTTATTAGCCAAACTAACTTATCTCAAACAAGTTACTTAACTGCTGCCATCAGCAAGAAAAGCAACTTATTTGGTGGTATCCAAACGGGCCCTTAGGGAGCTTGGGCGGGTTTAAGTATC
Organism: Liriodendron chinense; assembly: GCA_003013855.2. NCBI lineage: Eukaryota > Viridiplantae > Streptophyta > Magnoliopsida > Magnoliales > Magnoliaceae > Liriodendron > Liriodendron chinense. Next base: position 5,246,584 of record ML058484.1, on the reverse strand, counting down.
AGTCTTGTGCTCAGGCGCTTGCAGGTTAAGCTTAATAAGTCCAAGCAATGTTTCTAAAGTCGAATTGGATTGTAAAATCGCAAGAGGATTGTCATCATAAATCGTAAAATTGTAGGAGTTTTTGTCATCTTTGACACAAAATATATAAAAAGTATGATGTTATTGATGTCAGATATTATTTTGTCACCACATATCATAAATAGATTATTGTAGAATGAATTACTACAACACATTGTTGGACATAATTTTAATAAAATCAAGCTAAGTGTGGTGATCTCATTACTTCAAAGGATTTGACGTAATCATTTTAAGTTGAAAAACTTGATTGCAAATTAAAGAGTAAAATTATCTAGAGAATGAGATGATTAAAGTAGTTTTTTTTCCAAAAAATCAAATCATTTTAAGTTGAAAAACTTGATTGCAAATTAAAGAGTAAAATTATCTAGAGAATGAGATGATTAAAGTAATTTTTTTTCCAAAAAATCTAAACACCAAGGACTTAGAATCCCCCCCCCCCCCCCCCCCCCCCCAAAAAAAAGAAAAAGAAAAAGAAAAAAAACTCAATTTAAAGTCTCATATAGATATATTATATAATTAACATAATAACTTAAGCCTAAATAGTATTTCCACCAACTCAATGACTTCATAGCGTTCATCACAAAGCATAAATGTTGCCATGTTTTTAACTCAAACTCGTGAAGTGTAAAATTCTAATAAGGCCTTCGAAACAAGAATAATATGTTTTTCATTATTATATGAAGTCTCAAGTAAACTTTTGAGTTTACAATCACATAATGAAATCCTAGAAATCCACACAAAAATAAAAACAACTTCGAATTCAAGATACATGACCGGGAAAAAGTATAGGTCTCAAAGTTGAAGTCAAACCCTAACCACTATTACTACTCTACATGTAGGTCAACATGCTCACAATCATCCATAAAAAAGATTCCAAATAAGTCATAGATCAATTTGGTGTCTCAATCAGTTAAGAGGGAAGAAGTCACAAGGAAAAGCTCCTCAGTGTGAGGTCGAAAAGAAGACTCATCATTTAATTTCTTGTATAAGATAAAGTATTTGTAAGGCCCTCATCATTTTGAAAACATAAAATGGAAGCCAAATGAAAATAAAAAATGAAAGGGCAAGTATAATCTGAATCATAAATTGGGATTTTGAATCACAAATCATAGGATTCAAATCGTAGATTCACAGGATTCATCTAAAAAAGGGATTCAAATCATTTTGCTTAATATTCGACTTAAATTGTAAATTGGAAATTGTATGATTTTAAAAACTATGGGTCTGAGCCTGAGCCTAAATCGGGTTAAAACCTAATAGGCCTATGCCCATGTGCAGAAAAACCTAATAGCTCTATGCCCATGCGCTGAATAAACCATTGGCCTATGTCCATGCACCGGATAAACCTAATAGGCCTGAGCCCATTTCACGTACTAGAAAAGGGTGATTAGGTTTTTTCTTCGTTATAAATATAGGATGGCCATGCTGGCTCGTGTACATGCCTCAGACCAGCCCGATTAGTAATTGGGCTTGAAGTTTCATTCCCAATTCCAACCCAATTATGAAGCTGGAGCCCCACCCTCTGTCGGGCCTCAAAAGCATGATGGTCTGGCCAACCCTTTCTACAGCTGTACTTTTATGGATCCAACGGGCATCCGTTATGTCTGCGGTTCTTCTACTGTGTTTGTCATTTTGGTTGAGGGGAACAATTAACATTCTTTGACCTGACCTTTGGTTTATGTTTCTCATCTTCATATTTTGTTGGATAACAGCAAGCAATTACTTTCTCGTGTAAAATTCATAATAATTTTGGAATCTAAAGGTATGGGATTTTGTCTGTACATTCTTGGAATAATGGGATATTTCACTAGTAAGTTAGAATTATTATTAGGTGATTTTCATTTGATTCTCCAATGTTCTTGATAGTTTTAATTCTTTGGCTTGAGCTGTATACTTTCTTAATTAGCTATATCCAGTGTTTTAAATAGCTACGCTATGTAGCGTGTAGCTTATGCTACATAGCGTAGCTTAGCCTAAACGCCACGTAGCTCATGAAAATAGCTTAAGTTGCATGTAACCTACGCTACATGATTAATTTGTACATGCTACACGCTAAATAGACTACGCTACATGCTACATATCTCACATTACAAGTCATTTTTCACTATAAAATTAAAATCAATAATGTTTTTAATGATTTTTTTACATTTTTCTATTTCAATGAAAATTCATTAGACTTATCAATGCTTTTAGTAAAATAATATAAGAAACAGTTTTAAATCAGTTTTGTCACTCTTTCTTCACTTTCATACTTAATAATCACCCCTTGCTATAACTTTAGATTGCATTTGGTTGCATCAAATATCATGAAAATTTGTTAAATTTTATTATTAATCATCTAATTTGGTGCAACCAAGTGCAAACTTGATTAAAAATCTAAGTAGCATGTAGCTTACGCCTCACGCTTCAGAGGGGTGAAGGCTACGCTACAAGCTATTCGCTATTTAAAACACTGGCTATATCTGAGCACATGAAGCAGCATATAATGTGTATTTTATTTCATGTCACAGGTTGGTAATCTAGACAGGATACATGTCTACTATGCGCATGGTCAGGATAACCCCAACTTTGTCCGCAGGATTTACTGGCTACTTGATAAGTATGTAACGTGTGAAATGTGTGCCCCATCTCTGCAAAATCTATTTATTTGTGAGCTATCTTTTTTTTATTTTACACACACACACACAGAGAGAGAGAGAGAGAGAGAGAGAGAGAGAGAGAGAGAGAGAGAGAGAGAGAGAGAGAGAGATTTTCAGACGCGCTCCATTGCACAGATAAAGTACTGCGCACCTCTTGCGAGAGAGACTTGCTCCCGAGAGACTTGCGCTGGTTGGAGAGATTTTAGGAAATACCAATAGCTGCTCCTCCCACCGAACTGGGCTAGAGACGGATGGTCTTATCAAGGCATTTATGGGACCCACTGTGATTTATATGTTTTATCCACGCCGTCTATCCATTTTGAAAGATCATTTAGTGTATGAACACAAAAAACGAGGCATATTGAAGCCTCAAGCCAACCACACCACTGGAAGTAGTGAGGTTTGGAAGCTTATCATTAACTTCTTAGGGGCCACCAAATTTTGAATCTAGCTGATATTTATGTTTTCCCTTCATACAAGTCTATGTGACCTTATGAACAGCTTGGATGGAAAATAAACATCATGGTAGGCCTAAGAAGTTTTCAACGGTACGAATCCAACCCCCAATGCTTACAATGTTGCGGTCCACTTGATCCTTCAATCTGTCTCCTTTTTGGGCCCATAGCCTAAATTAATCAGTAAAAATGAATGAACGGCATTGATAAAACATATATATCACAGTCAGCCTCACATATTCCCTGATAGGATCGTCCCTGTTCCATGGGGTAGTATTCATTCTGCGCAGCTAGAGAAATTTCTGTTCTCGCATACTGAGCTGGTCGATGGCTGTGGCCCCACCATGATGTATGTGCTTTATCAAGACTGTCCAACTTTTTTTCAAGATCATTTTAGGGCATGAGTCCAAAAGATAGAAAAATCCAAATCTCATGTGGATCACACAATAGGAAACAGTGGTAATTGAACGCCCACCATTAAAAATTAACCGGGTGCCACAAATGTTTTGGGCGAAGCTCATATTTGTGTTTTCAGTTCATCCAGGTCTTTGTGACCTAATCAATCAACAGGTTGGATGGCAAATAAACATAACATTGGGCTTAGAAAGTTTTAATGGTGGGCATTCAAGCACCATTGCTTTCTTGTGGTGGGGCGTAGATGAGATTTCGATCGGTCTCATTTATGAGATCATGGCCAATAATGATCCAAAGAAAAAATCGATGGACAATGTAGATAAAAGACATACATTATGGTTGAGCCCACAGCCGTCTTCAATAGCATCAGTAGGCAGCTTTATGCAGGTATCCCTGACAGTGGGGTCCACCGTAAGGTATATTCCTTACATCCAAGTTGTCCATCTTTCTGAAAATTTATTTTAGTGCATGATTAAAAGATAAAGCAGATCCAAATTTGAGGTGAACCCCACCACAATAAACACGGGTGATTGATCATGTGTGCGCGGATTTCCTAGAAAGCCTCTAGCTGGAAGTTCCTAGGAAGTTAGGTAGGGCTCACTGTGATGTTTGTGAGAAATCCACCCTGTCCGTCCAGTTTGCGAGATCATTTTAGGACATGCGACAAAAAAATGAGCCAAATCCAAGATTCATGTGAGCCACATGAGAGGAAACAGTGGAGATTGAACGACCACCATTGAAACATTCATTTGGCCATAAACGTTTTGTATCAGGTGAAGTTTTTAAGTTTGACTTTATAAACAGTTTGGATGGCATATAAACATCAAGGTGGAGATTAGAAAGGTTTCGACGGTGGGCATTTCTTTCCCAATTTTCCCTCTCATGTGGCCCACTTGAGTCTTGGATCCAGCTCATTTTTGGTTGCCACCTAAAATGAGTAATTCAAAATGGATGGATGGGGTGGATATCTCACAAACATCATGGTGGGCCCACATAGCTCACTAGCGTAGGAACTTCAAGTGCTAAGAAGCTTTCTCTGGAAATCCAAGAGAAAATTGCTGTGTTTATGCGTGTACGGGATACTACCCCGGCTGGACCTAGCTAGACATGGACAGTCCTGTCAAGGATATGTGGGGCCGACCATGATATATATGTTTGATCAACACCGTCCATTCATTTTTACTGATTATTTTAAGCTATGAGCCCCAAAGGAGGCAGATTGAAGGATCAAGTGGACCATAGCACTTGGAAGCATTGGGGATTAGATTCCTACCATTGAAAGCTTCCTGGGCCTACTGTGATGTTTATTTACCATCCAAGATGTTCACAAGGTCACATAGAACGGTATGAAGGGAAAGCGTAAATATCAGGTTGATCCTAATCTTTGGTGGCCCTGAGGAAGTTTTTAATGGTAACCTTCCAATCCTCATTACTTCTAGTGGTGTGGTCGGCTTGAGCTTTCAATATGCCTTGTTTTTGGGCTCATGCCCTAGAAAGATATTTTAAAATGGATGGACGGCGCGGATAAAACATATACATCATAGTGAGTCCCATAAATGCCTTAATAGTACCATCTGCCTCTGGCCCAATCCTGGTGGGAGGAGCTATTGGCAGCTCCCAAAATCTCTCCAACCAGCGCAAGTCTCTCGGGAGCAGAGGTGAGCAGAACCTTATTTGCGTGGTAGAGCGCGTCTGAAAATTTCTCTCTCTCTCTCTCTCTCTCTCTCTCTCTCTCTATATATATATATATATATATATATATATATATATATATATATATGATGATGATGATGATGATGATATGAATTTTATTAAAAGCAAAGAGAAAGAAAAAGATGAAATGCCGGAACGGGGGACGAAAAAGAGCCCACAATTGGAACACTAACACTACTGAAAAGAGGCAGAGACAACAGATGACCAAAACCAAGCAGAAAAGAAGCTACAAAAGCATGAAACTAGCTAAAGAAAACACAAGCAGCATGAATCTTTTTTTGTTTTTGTTTTGAAAGGCAAATAATTCTATTAAGAAAGCCTGAAGGCAAAAGAATACAAAGAAAAGAAAGCAGAAGAAACAGAAGAAGGAAAACTACATCAGAAGAAAAAACAAAACTCCCTTTAACCAGGATCCCAATCCTGAACAAGGAAGAAAACTTTGGACACAGCAGCTGTGGAGGACCCACTCAAATTCCGAAAGCAGTGGTTCTGCTCACCCCAAAGGGTCCATAAGGCAGCAATTTGACTGTACCTGTGGGCATGCCTTCATGCTAGGATGAGAAAAGACCAACTATAGAACCTGGCATAACCCAAGAAATGTTATAGAAGTCGAAAATGCTACATCAAACCTCCTGAGCAAATGGGCAGTCCATGAGGAGATGATTGACTGACTCTGCATCCTTCATGCACAAAAGGTACATGTTGGGGGAGGATCATCCCTCGCTTTCGAAGGTTGTTGATGGTGAGATTTCTGTTACGGTTCACCAGCCACGTGAAAACAGCCACCTTTGGTGGGGCTCCATAGGACCAGATTCTTCTGCAGCAGATGAGAGAAGCATTGTGGGTTGGTAGACGCAAGAAATAATACGTGGATTTGACAAAGAAAGATCCTGACTTATCTCTCAGCTAGCAAGGAGAGACTGAAGCTTCCGGATCTGGCGCCATGCCCTGAAGATGGGTAAGGAGTTGAGAAAACTCTTCTAATTCCATGTAGTTTAAATTGCATCTACATGGAGGGACCCACACTCCAATGGAGTCTGATCTAGAAAAGCAGCTTTCCACTGACCACTGATCTGATGGAGATAAGGCTACTAGATTAGGGAGCACACACCTGAGTGGACCATCCTTGGTCATCCCAGAACCGGATAGAAGCCCCACTTCCCAAAGTGAACCCTATACCGGCCCACACCTTCTGCTTCATTTGCATAATCGATCTCCAGACATAGGAAGCTCTGTAAAGTGACGAAGTTGTAGATCTCCATCCTGACCAATGAGTTCCATATTTGTCTGCTATGATCACACGCCAAGTAGCATTAATCTAACTGAAACAAAAACACAAATGGGTTATTTTTAAGCTATCTTGTCTGCCTATATGAGTGGGCATGCTGTCTACAAATTCCATGCGGTCTTCTTTGACCCCAAGAGAAGGTGCATCCAGGGCCCCTATCCAATTAAGTACTTAGTACATACCATAAGGGTCCCACTTACAAGTCTGAAAAAAGCAATATGACGTGAATGTTGAGGTAACTGGGTAGCGGTGGGACCGATGTTGGAAAAACTCTATTGCCTGGAAATGTGAGGGAATTCCATTCATGTTTTTGGATAAAACATCATAGTGTGATGAAAAGAGAAAACGGTGGCAAATGACAAAAAGTTCAGATCTGGGTGCACATCAATTTGTAACAACACTATTGAACTAATTCTTTGGTTGATCCTTGGAACATGTGAATAGGTTTGCATTGATGCAGTTGCATGCTAATACGGTCCCACCCAGTGCTAATCCCCAGGCCAACTAATGCATGCACACCCCAAAGGGCAAGCAATGGAGTGGTGTGAATGGGTAGTTGCAGGACATACTTTGAACACAAGTACACATGCATGGAATTCCCTTGTGTCAGGCAATAAACATATGCATCGAAGTTAGACCGAGGCGCACACATGTAGCACCATCGTAACAAAAGTGAAAAGGACATGCTTGAATAGTTGGCTGCCAAAAATGCAGGGAGCCCAGAGGTACGTGTTTACCAAACACTCACATGCTGACATGATCATGTCCTGCCACTGGACTTTAGCCTAGCCATTGCATGTTTTATGCAAAAGGGAATTTTGCTAACAATTTAGGTGAACATGTAATGGTATACGAGGTTGCTAAGCATGAAAGGGAACCCAATCAGCGATATGGCTGGAAATCAGTAGTAAGATAAAATTCGTTTATTTAACAAATAACAACCGCATAAAAATTCGTCAAGCTAAATAGTACTCCTAGACTCCTAGTGAAGGTGGAAGTTATGCCTATCCATGTTATGAACTACCTGAGCTATTTAGATGAGAAATGCTGCAGCTATAGCTCTGTAATACAGCCTAAAGAGTAAGCAGAGAGATGCTTTATAGATGAGAAGTTTGAGATCCCATCCATGTCCAAACAACAAGGACTGCCAACGCACTTTTTGACATGAGTACATTCTGATTTGTATGTGTGTACATGTACCCACACATATAATACACACACACACATGTGCAAAATCATCTTATCCAACTAGTCGTATTGTAGGCTTACAATAGTAGTTGCTTTGGGCACATTGGCAGTCCAATCATCTATCTGGATTGTCTGGTCATTCATTCCAATTGACTCTTGTTAGGCGATTATGCAAGGATCATGCTAATTGTAAAGTCTAATCGTTTGAATGCTAGCCATTCATTCTATGACTGTCCATTTTACGAGCCATGGATTTGCATTGTCTGATCAAAATGCTTCTTTCGAATAATAAGCAATGCAATGTGAGGCCCATTGAATACATGTTCTAAGTTGATGGTTGGAGCTATTTTTTTATACTCTTAACTTGATTGTACACTTTGTTCATTCTATTGATTGAATTGTTAAAATTGCTTGATTGGTGTGTGACGCAGGACAATGGTCCTATCAATATGATGTGGAATGAAACTAAAGCGGAAATAGATAACAATAAGCAATTAAATTAAATCTACTCAAATCACAAGTGCGGAAATCCAAATAAGCAATAAACCATGCACCACAACTATAAACTACAACCAAATAGTAAAGGAACCATAGAATTTCAAAGACTGGGACCTATGGAAGGTAGAACTTCCATGTCCGAGAATAGGGTTAATCCTATAATCCAAGGATGGGGCTCTAGGGTTCCTAAGGTATGGCTGAAATTAGGGATTGATGGGGATTAGGGTTAGAGTTAAGATTTGAGTAATTTGGGAATTGGGGATTTATGGATTTAGGGCTATAAAGAGGGGAAATTCGGATTTGTATGAGAGGGGGTGGTCGGATTCGAGAAACGGCATCGGATTAGGTTAAGTTTGATGGAATCGGATAGGAAAAGGTTTCGGTTTTGGGGAAAAACAAAGAAAAATGAGCTGTGGGCCTATTTCAAATGGAAAACGGTTCAAGGTTGTAGGTTTTCGGCTTTGAAATCAAAGAAAATCAAAAGCTCTCTAATTCAGATGCAAAAGAATAATCAACTTACCTGAATCTTGTAGAAAAGAAGAAGAGAAAGGAGATAGAAGAGGATATTCAACATCACACCGTTGGCATCACACCAAAGAAGGCTCAAATCATTGGAGGTTTATGCTCATCTCAAGCAAGAAAGGATTCTCAATCAATTTCCATGAACTTTCATTAATAAAATTAGGTTTTCTAACAAGTATATATAAGTCACATGGATAGAAAAATGCACTAAAGTGCCTAATAAAAAGAAAAATAACGAAACGACGCTTAAAACTAAGAAACCCACGTGTCGGGTCGAACGGTCTGACTGGGTTCTGTCGGACCGTCCGATAGAGTCTGGAAAAACTTTGGTATGTTGGTCCTACTCCTCCACTCCTACTGTGCTCCTATTGTCATGTGCTCGCCATGTGCTCCTCACATGTCGTCGAACCATAGCACGATAGGCACGACATGTCTCCTACACTGGTACACTCGGGAAAAGGATTGTGATGGTATGATGTCTGCATTAGTGTAATTCTTGAATTAACGCCTATCAAGAGTTGCTTGGAATGCACGGACAGTCCACCGTGATGACCAGACTGCTCCATGTGTCCAAAGCAATTAGTTGTATTGTAAGTTCACAATACAACTAGTTGTGTAAGATCATTTTCAGTAATACATATAGACATATCTAAACAAACATCATAATAGGTACGTACATACATGCATGGATGCATAGATGGAGCAAGCTCGTATGGTATTGGTACCGCCACTAACCTCTATTCACTTAAAAGACAGATGCCGCCGCTGTGAGGCAATGGAGCAACGTTGTCCAATCTTGCGGTGCACTCACTCCCATTACGAGAATGAAATGACGCCCCAGCTCGACTCGAGACCGACGACTCCGTCACTTATCGCACCAAGCCTGTTAACATTGAGATGCGGCTAGAGATTGATTGAAGGCCTACATGGTGTGCATGACATCCAAACCATCAAAATAGGTTTGCCCAGCATGATGTGCATAAAAAATCAAACCAAATCCAATCATCTGGTGTGCCACGCCATAAAAAAAACAATGTACTGTCCGATTCTCCCCACATTCAAGCAGTGGGCTTACATTGTATGTTTATAGAATCTGACCCATCCCGACTTGAAATTGTAGGTTTTTAGGCATTTTCCATTATTTTCTATGGCGTGCCTCATCGGTGATTATCCCAGTGTATTTTTTGGGGCATCTAACCATCATGGTGGGGCACTATTGTTGGACGGTTGGATGTCATACAAACACTACATGGGCCCTCAATAGCTCAATACCACCATTAATAGTGGTCATGCTGATCCTATTTGAGTGCACTCCTATGCGCATATCATGATCATCATCACAACCTTGCCCTAACTATTTGGGGGTTAGCTTTAAGAATCCTGATTGCCTTTCGGGAGTTGAATGATCGGCTTCCTACTTGGTATCTACTCTCCTCCCTTGTGGGCTTGGGACTAGTGGGTGCATTGCTACCAAGCGAGGTTTAAGACAGAAATATAGACAGATGTATGGATATGATGACTCTCACACACATATCCTCATCATAGTGTTGTCCTAGCTATTATGGATCACCTTTACCGATCCTATTTTGCCAATTGACAATCGTCCCTAAGGGCCTATCCTTGATGAGGTGAAGAAACCTTCATATCTACGCTCCAAGCATCAACTCACTGATATTCTCACCATGGCCGTTCCCTCTTCTCAGTTTTGTGATACGCTATGTAAGCTAGGCATGTGTGATATTTGTGCTCTAGCTTGAGAGGGAGTGTTAGAGACAGTGGAGAAAGTGTTTCCTTTATTTTTGGTGCTCTCTTGAGATACCATAACATTGTAATATGCCCTTCTTAAAAAAAAAAAAATCCTTAGGTTGTCATTTTACTCTCATGATATCATTGTAATATTTCTTAATAAAATATGGTATGGAGTCATATTGCTCCCTAATATAGAATTTCCCTCCAAATCTCTTCTTTTCTCTCCTCTCCGCCAGCACTAATTATGGAATATCACACATGTGGCTCTTTTGGACCCTCCACACATGATGTATGGCTTAGATGCATCAATAGTCCTATGGTAATCTTGTACTTGACCATATTTGTGGTGCACCTTTACCTTTGTCTATGTTGATCTTAATGAATTGATTCCTATGTCATCATGATCATTATTTTTTAAGATTATTCCTATATCATTAATCGCTGTTGTAAAACTTTATGCCATTATGCATGTGGGAGAACTTGCATTTATATCTTATAATAGCTCCAGTGGCATGATTCTGACTTTCTTTTTTCCTCAATTTTTTTTCTTGGTGTGCGTGCGTGCATGTGTTTGTGTTTTCAGGAAACTTGAACACATAGTCCTTGTCCATTATCGCGAAGTTTTAGAGGTTTGTTCACCTTGGTTTCTTTTATACCTTCTCATCATCAATTATCATGTCAAGAACCATCAACTGCATAATAAATTCAACCTACATCTTGATATCACTTCTTGTAGTTGAGGGCTTTTACTTTTAATGCTTGGAAAACTTCCTCAAAATTCACTTTTATGTTTCCCATCAAATTTTAGTAATATCAATATGTGGATTTTTTTTTTATTTTTTATTTTTTATGGTCTGATTTGGCTTGCTTCTCACTCACTTTTCCCCCCCTCTCATGTAACCTCTTTTGTTTTGATGTTGCATCTTGCTCTTAATGTTTTTCATACCACAATTTTAAGTTCTTGATCGCGATTAGATGATACTTGTCCATCCAAGATTTATTTGTTTTTAATTGTTAATTATTCACAATTAAGATGTGATTGGCAATTTTATATGGTTAGTTAATAATTTAAATCCATGGAAGGGGATTATTCGTATATTTAATTAATGAAAGACTTATATTCTCTTTTCTATCATTTATATGTTTTTTTTGTCATTTCTTAATTGTAATATGTCAGAGATGGAATTTATTTTTTTATTAGTACTCTGTATCTCATTGTTTTCTAATATTTATCTTTCGTATTCTAAGGTTATGGGATGAAGTTGGGATGTCCTAAAAATCTTTGAATTGAAAGCCCCTGATATTGCTTGTGAAAACAATTGACCCCTTGATCCGATGGGAGAAGCATGTCATCTAAGTGAAGTTATGGACGCCAGAAATGAGAAGCTTGGCATTAACGGGGCTATCTGATTGTGCTAGTTATAGAGAATCATTCATGAGTTTGAGAGGCCTTATCGAGGCAATATAAGTATTTAATAATCATTTATATCTAGCATATGGAAGAAGGAGGTTTTCGCTAAGAGGGAAGAGGAATTCGACAATCTTGTCGACGAGATACATGAGTTAGATTTGAAAGAGGAGGCTAATGGGCTTACGGAAAACGACAGAAGAAAGAGGGAGGAGCTTTGTTTTAGTATTGCAAGCAGGGCGAAGGAGGAAGAGATTAAGTGGCATCAAAGATCTCGTGCTATTTGGCTAAAGGAGGGTGACAAAAACACTCGGTTCTTCCATAATATGGCCAGTGCTAGGGCCCAAGTTAACAAAATAAATAGCCTAGTGATAGATGGGGAAAGGGTTTCCAAGAAAGATCAAATTTGCGAGTCTATTGTTTCGTATTGTAGGAACCTTCTCGCTAGCGAGTCTTGGGCGAGATCGAGACTTGACGGTTTACAGATTCGTCAACTATCTACAGAGGACTCAGCTGGCTTAGAAAGGAAGATAATTGAGGAAGAAGTGAGAGTTGCTATGAGGTCCCTGAGTGGGGAGAAAGCTCCTGGACTAGACGGTTTCCCCATAGCCTTTTCTCATAAATTCTGGTTTGTGGTTGGGAAGGATGTTACAGAATTCATAGTTCAGTTTTCGGAGAGTGGCCGTCTTTCCTTCGAACTGGGAGCTTCGTTCATAGTTCTCATACCGAAAAAAGGGGGAGCTGAGCAATCGAAAGACTTTAGACCCATCAGTCTTATCGGGGGGCCCTACAAGATCTTGGCAAAGAGTCTGGTGCTTAGACTAAGGGAGAGTATTTCTAAAGTTATTTCAGAAAACCAAGGGGCTTTCGTCTTGGGGAGACAAATTCTGGATACGGCTCTGATTGCTCACGAATGCATTGATTCTATGCGTAAAGAAGGAAAAAGCGGGCTAGTTTGCAAGTTGGACATAGAGAAGGCATATGACCACGTAGATTGGGATTTCTTGGACTACATGCTTGGGAGGATGAGATGTGGAGAAAGGTGGAGGGGGTGGATAAAGATATGTGTTCGGTCGGCTTCGTTTTCAGTTATGGTGAATGGCTCCCCAAAAGGCTTTTTTAAAGCTTCCAGGGGTCTTAGGCAGGGGGACCCTCTATCTCCTTATCCATTTGTTATCATGGCTGAGGCATATAGTTTGATGCTAAAAAAGGAGGAGGACAACGGTTTTTTTCACGGGTGTCAAATTCCGAATCTTTAAGGATCCATTTCCCACCTTCAATACGCAGATGATACCCTCTTGTTTTGCAAGGCGAATGAAGAGTATGTCAGGAATCTGAGGAAGATTTTGGTGTGTTTTGAGGCGGTTTCGGGTTTAAAGACAAATGTTCTAAAGTCGGAAATGCTAGGAGTGCATGTTGAACAGAACGATTTGTCCTGTATGGCCATGGATTTCGGATGTGAAAAAGGCTCGTTTCCGTCATTTTACTTAGGTTTGCCCCTCTGCTTGGGGAAGCTGGCTAAACATCTATGGGATAAGGTTGTAGAAAGAATCGAGTGGAAGCTTTCTACGTGGAGATACAGATATATGTCCTTAGGAGCCCGCATCATGCTGATTAAGTCAGCTTTATCCAACATGCCGGTGTATTTCTTCTCTATATTCAGGTGCCCTAAATCGGTCATGGACAGGATAAACAAGTTGAGAAGGGATTTCTTATGGAAAGGGAATAGCGAGGGGAATAAGTTTCACCTTCTCAAGTGGGAAGAGGTGTGCAGGCCCTTATCAGAAGGGGGGGCGGGAATCAAGTCGCTAAATCATTTCTATTCCGCTCTTCTGGGGAAATGGATTTGGAGATTTAGCGTCGAAGAGGGTAGTGGCCTTTGGAGAAACATCATAGCCGCAAAGTATTGGGTTCGGGATGGAGGGTGGTTCGTCAAAAGTTCTTCTTTGTATAGAACTTCTAGCTGTTGGAAGGTGATTATGGTTACTCAGCATTTGGTGTGTAAGGGTATCTCTTTTAAGATTGGAGCAAGATCCCGAGTGAGATTCTGGACGGACTCTTGGTGTGGATTGCTAGAGCTTTAGTCTTTATTTCCGTCAGTAGTTAGGCTCACCCCAGACAGATTTATTCTCATGGTGGATTGCTACTCTTATGTCGGAGATAGGATTCTCTGGTTGATTCCTTACAGAAGGAACATGATAGATGCTGAATTCGACGAGTTCCTCGCCTTGATGGAGATGCTACATGCTGTTGTGCTGGATCCTTCTATGGAGGATACCATTGTTTGGGTGGGTAAAGAGTCAGAGAAATTCTCGGTCGAAGTTCTTTATAATATGATCGCCATCAAACCCTCTAATGAGTTGCCCAACCATCCTTTCCACCACTGGTTTTATGGAGCGCCTCCCAGGCTTGCAGCTTCCGTCTGGCTTGTAGGATGGAAAAGAATTTTGACCATCGACAATCTTCAAAGGAGAGCGCTTGCTCTCCCCAATATCTGTCTGATGTGTATGAGGAATGAGGAGACGATTGATCACCTTTTCATCCATTGCTCCTTGGCAGTCAGAGTCTGGGACCACCTCCTTGGGTGGTTACAATTGAACTGGGTGATGCCCAGGTCGGTGGATGATCTGTTGTGGGCTTGGCATGGCCAAGGGGGAGGGAAGGCCAGGCAAGCTTGTCTCGAGGCTTGTTATCATGGCAGTTTTCTGGGCAATATGGGGAGCTAGAAATGATCGTTGCTTTCATAATGTCATTGTAGGGGAGGAAGCAGTAATTTGAGGGTTAAAAAGCTAGTAGCAGAGTGGGCGGTGTATGTTAAGGCGGACTCGGCCGCTATCCCTTTGTAGCTTATTGTGTGGTTTCAGGCTTGTATTGTTTCGCTTCGGCGTGTTTTTTAATAAATTGGTTATCTTTCAAAAAAAAAAAATTATATGTAGAAAAGCATGCTACAGAAAGAGCGTTATAAGCTTTAGCCCAGTTCAGCAGTTCCTTTTTCCAAGGTCTTTAATTTGAGGATTTTGTATGTTTGGGACACTGCCTCACATGGAAGGTCATCTCAGTCACAGTTGATTTTGGCTTCTGCTTCAGGATGCAGTTTATCTATGATAAACTACAGGTTGTGACTCCAGAATTTCTCATTTTTTCCTCAGCAGGATGGAAAAGTGGGAATTTTTTGCCAGAAAGAAGATAAGCGAGTGAGAGTTGTGCTATGACTGCTTGAGCATTAGAAAATGAAGTCATAACAGGACAAAGGCCATATAACAAATAACCGAACACTACAATTTCCAAATTTCTAGCAAATGCTGATGCAGAAGTATGGGACATGGAATACAAATAAAGAAGAATGTGGGTGACAGTAAAGATGGGTAACGGTGGTAGAGATTATTGTATGGTAAAGAGTGGAATGATAGTTTACGAATTTATTCTACTGCTTCAATACTCAATGGGAAGTCATGCAATGAGAGTCTACAAGGTGATGTGTGTACCATTTGTTTCATCCACTGTCAGCTACACGATGAGTGGACCAGCCTGATCTTGGGACCAGAGAATCTATGGGCTGCAAGCTAACCTTATGAATAGCTTGATGTTCTGCCAGCTCGGCACATGTGGTGGCACATGGAGAGGCTGGGACACAACTCAGCAAATTATACCTGATAATGATTGATGATCAGTAGAGTGTTGAATCTACGATCTGAAGCGGACACTGTATCAATGATGCAAATCTCTTCATTAGGTCATTCTTAAGGGCCTGTTTGGATAGACGGAATCCATGAGGGAAAAAAAAACTGTCTTCTGTGATTTGACATTTTTTACAGTTTGTATTGCAAAGAAAACCATGGATTCCACAAAATAATCATTAGCCTTATGCACAATGGCAGTTCTCTTGCGGAAGTTACAAAGTGACCATTGCCTAATGAATTTGGGATTGGGTTTTCTGCATTCTAAACAAATACCCCTCAAAAAATGGTATAGTATAGCGTGAGTGATCCAGGGCTCAATCTCTGGTAGTGTTACCCTCTCTCTCTCTCTCTCTCTCTCTCTCTCTCTCTCTCTCTCTCTCTCTCTCTATATATATATATATATATATATATATATATATATATATCTCCACACCTTGGATTCTAGAAGAAGTAAAAAAAAAGTGAAAAGTTGATTTTCTTTAGACCTTCATAGGCTTCTGTTGGCGAGAGCTATTGTGTTTCACATGGGTGCTCAGTTCTAGGATGTGTCCAGTCGCATTAGCTATATTTTTATGAGAAAATTCAGTAAACTTTTGCACAGCACTTTTTTATTTAAATCACAGAGTTAATTAGCTGCTTTTTCTGCGTATTTTCAGTTGCTTGCTGTTGGACCCAATTAACGATGCTATTTCAAATCAAAAGGGACTAGAATCTCAACATAGCATAATCAAAGCTGTGATGCAATGAACAAAACCATTAGAAGGCCGCCATATTGAAGATTATCTAACACTGTATGCAGTTCAGCATGCTAAGCTTGGAGAGTTATTTATCTTTGCCATCAAATTCTAAATAGTTTAAGAGTGACAGGGATCGTGATAAGGTTGCTTTGGATAACCTCACATATTGTAACCAGTGTAGAAATTGGAATATGCCTACCTGTGAGCTCCAGAGATGCATGCCGGCTGTATTCTCTATATCCTAACGGGTCTTCTATTGTTTCTTTTTTCTTGCTGACATGTGAGGAGATTTGATGCATTTTAGCTGCACTGTTGGGGCGTGATGGTGTTTTTCATGTGATAGCTAGCACCAAGTCAAATTTCTTAGGATCTATGTTCATTGGCATTCCTGTTCTTCTGTCTTAATATACTCATGCATGTTGATCCTCTTACTGCAATCACCTTTTGGGTACCTTGATTTTGCATGGTCTTCTAAGGCTTGTATTTGGGTTTACTGAATTTGAATTTTAGAGATGGAAATGCATGCATATGTGCCGAATATGTAATGGGTATCGACTGATTTGGTATGTTTGAAATTTCAGGATAATGCGAATCAGTCCTTTAGCACACCAAAAGAATGTAAAGAGGCTTTGTCATTGTCAAACAGGGTGCTTCATGGTCCTCCAGTCACACCTGTGAATTCAAATTCCGGCTCTTTCCATTCAGATATGTCTGGTTCTGCAGTTTTATCGGAAGAAATCGATTCGAGGGCAGATTGTGCATTTTATGCAGGTGAGAGAAGCATGTGCATTGTCTTGATGTGCTCTGTAGTTATGTATTGGCTTCTCAATCCTTTCATGGGTTTATATTCTTTTGAGTGGGGCATGGAGTACAGCTTTGAGCCCATCATGCTAGTAATCACAAGCATTGTTATTATCATCATCACAACCCTGTCCCATCTATTTATTGTCAACTTTATGAATCTTGTTTTCCCGATTATTCCCAAGGTCTAATCCTCGGTAAGTGAACAAAAGCATGATGTCTCTTCTCACCACCCTCATTCTTTCATTTCTTCAACCATTTTCAAGTCCAGTCTCGACGTTCCCCTCATCAGTTCTAGTCTCTAGTTTCTTTTAGACATGGATGAACCGTCTCATTCGGCTCTCAATCATTTTGTCTCCTACTGGAGTTGTACTCTTAGCTGCTTTGGATGTCTTCATTCTTAACCTTATCATTCATAGTATTTCTAGACATCCATCTTAACATTTTCATCTCTACTACATATAACACGAGTAACTATGGACAATTTTACCTACGCAATTAATCTTCAAAGAGTCAGAGTTGCTAACTTTGCATTTTAAAAGAATGATATAAGGGATTTCCCAACAAAAGAAAGGGCGTTTTGGTAATTTATACGTGTCTTCAATCAGGGGCCTTTTGCCATTTAAAATTTTTTATGCGAGTAACTTGCACCCTCTCTCCTCTCTCCATATAGGCAAGGTATTCAAAATCGGTTACGTAACGGTAACGGTCATAACCGTTACACGTTATAGGGCCGAAATGGCTATTACAAAAAAAACAGGCCACAAAAGCCCTGTAACGGTCTGTAATGGCCCTGCAACGGACCCATAACGGTCCTGTAACAGTTTTTTTGAAAAATAAATAAGCGCCGTAACAGCCCGTGTCATAACGGTAAGTGATGCAGGACAGCCCTAAATATGATGCATGCTCATGAACACAATTATTCAGCGGAAATAAAAGCAATAATAATAATGAAATCTAGCATTAATCATCATAAACTAAGAAAATCATAAAGGAAACAAGCAATAGGACGGACCATCATCACAACCATGGAGTATGGGATTCAATTAGTGCATAGGTTGGATCCGGCGAGGGATGGAACCTCCCGATCTTGCATGGCTATACCCAATCGATCAATGATGATCACTAGTCCGAAGAACCAGGAGGTTTCTCGGATTAGGGATTTGAGAATTTGGGGTTTTAGGGTTTGGATCGATTCTCAAGGTTTAGATCGTGGGAATAAACAAAACAGAAGTTTAGAATACTAATAATAGAAGATAAAATACCTGGAAGAATTTGGAGGGACACAAGAAGAAATCAGAAGAAGAAGATCAAAGATAAGAGAAGAATCACTATGAGAGAGAGAGGAGGCAAGAGGAAGCTCAAAGAGGCTTTCATTAATCAATATCAAAAGTTAATTTCGTGTTTAGGGCCTAGCCCTCTTAAATAACCAAATAAAAGACATAAAAGTACTAAACTACCCTCTAACTTAAGTAAAAACGGAAAAAGAAAACACTTTGCGCAAAAGTTCGGGCGCTCGGTCGGGCGCCTGATCGGGCGCCCGAAGACGTCCAAAAACGTCCAGAGAGTTTTGGGCGCTTGAGAGGCTAAGTTCGGGCGCCCGAAGGCAATGGTTGGGCGCCCGAAGTCTTCAGTTCTTCAGTCTTCTTTCTTCATTCTTCCTTCACACGTGTCCTCCCTGGATGGGGTCTTCTATGTGTCTGATCACGTGTGGAGGGTCTTCAGCTCCTCAATAGTTGCCTATCCACAAGGATGGTACTTGTGGATGGCGCTTTCTTCGTTGGTACACTTGAAATGGCCTTGTGTCCTCATCAACTCCCCTCGGGTGAGAAAAACTCGACTCCGACGAGTTCAAACTCTTGTGGCGCTCTAGTAAGTCTGGATCAACATGCTGCACTTCCGCTTCAGTCAACCACGTAGATTCAGAAGGTGGTTTGTTCCTCCACTTGACAAGATACCTCTGGAATCCTCCATCTCGCATGGATACTATCTCATCATCCAAGATCTCTTCAATTTCTTCTTTATGGACAATAGGTGGAGGGAGGGGTGGAAGGGGTTGTGAAGCAAAATCAGAATAGGGCCATGAGGGAAATGATGGATCAATGGTAGGGTCAGGGAACGGACTATATCTTCTACATTAAAAGTCGGGTTAATGCCCATTTCAGATGGAAGGTCAATCCGATACGCGTTGGACCTAATTTTCTGCACTATCTTGAACGGTCCAGCACTACGTGCTTGTAATTTCTTAGCGGAACCATGTGAGAACCGCTCTGGCCTTACCCTCACCATTACAGTCTCCTTCTTGAAAATCTTGCAGTCTACGATGAGAATCAGCTGAAATTTTATAATTATCATCACTCTTACTTATCCGCTGTCTAATATATGTATGCAATTCATGGATATGTCGTGCGAATGCATCGGCTGATTCAGAAGACCTTTGGGTGACAGACATGGGTAAGAGATCTATCGGCATGCTAGGCTTATACCCACTAACAACCTCAAATGGACTCATCCTTGTAGATCGATTTACTGACCTATTATAAGCAAATTCAGCAGTTGGTAAAATTAGGTCCCAAGTCTTATTATGATCACCCACTAGACAACGTAGAAGATTTCCAAGACTACGGTTTACCACTTTAGTTTGACCGTCTGTTTGTGGGTGGCAAGCAGTAGAGAATTGCAAACGAGTTTCCATAATGTGCCACAGTGTCTTCCAAAAATAGCTAGTAAATCGAACATCACGATCAGACACTATGGTTTTAGGTAACCCATGGAGACGCACCACACCATCAAAAAAGATACGAGCAACTAAGACGCATCTGACGTTTTTGAACATGGGAGGAAATGCGCCATTTTAGAGAAACGGTCCACCACAACAAAAATGGAATCGTGCTTTTTTATTGTCTTGGGAAGCCCAAGCACGAAGTCCATACTAATGTCCTGCCACGGAGCATGTGGCACTGGCAATGGCGTATACAGCCCGGTATTTTGTTTTCTCTGCTTTGCCAGTTGACATGTACGACACTGCCCTAAAACTTTGGCTACGTCTCGCTTGAGACTTGGCCAATAGAAACGATCTTCCACAAGGGCAATGGTCTTGTCACGACCAAAATGGCCAGCTATCCCTCCTGAATGAAGCTCCCAGATGAGGAATTCACGAAGGGACATACGGGGAATGCAAAGTCTTTCTCCCTTGAAAAGGAAGCCATTTTTAAGAACATATTCGCCCATAATACGCTGGTTACTAGAGAGCGACTGCGTAAGTACCCCCAAAATCAGGACATGTGGGGTATTTATCTTTTAGTTGCTCAAACCCGACTACCTCTACACTCAAGGAGTTGAGCAACGCCACTCTTCTACTAAGGGCATCTGCTTGTTTGTTTTCAACCTCGGCTTTGTGTTTCAAAACAAACGAATATTCCTGAAGAAACGCTACCCACTTGGCATGCCTTGGGTTGAGTTTCTTCTGAGAATGCAAATATCTCAAAGCCTCATGGTCAGAAAACAAGACGAATTCCTGCGGTAGGAGATAGTGTCGCCAATGTCTCAGGGATTGCACTACCGCATAGAACTCTTTGTCATAAGTGGAGTATTTCTGTTTTGCCTCATTCAATTTCTCACTAAAATAGGCTACTAGGGTGGCCCTCCTGGCTCAACAGTCCACCTATACCAACACCAGACGCATCACACGCCACCTCAGAGACTTTAGAGAAGTCAGGTAGTCGCATGACACGAGCTTCTATCATCTTGCCCTTAATCTCCTTAAAAGCCTTGACTGCGACTTTAGACCACACGAACTCTCCCTTTTTCATGCATTCTGTAATGGGAGCCATGATTGTGGTAAAACTCCTAATGAACCGACGATAAAAAGTTGCTAGGCCATAAAAGCTTCGCACCTCATGAATGTTCGTCGGTTCTGGCCACTCAACTATGGCCCTGTCCTTTTCAGGGTCTGCACGCATCCCTTCAGATGACACTATAAATCATAAGAACATAACTTGGCTAGACATGAACACGCATTTCTTAAGATTAGCGTACAACTTTTCCTTCCTAAGGACGCTACAAACCTTCTTTAAATGTTCAAGGTGTGATTCCTTAGTGGTACTGTAAATAAGAATGTCGTCAAAGTACACCACTAGGAACTTTTCCATGAACGGCCTCAAAGCTTGTGTCATCACCCGCATGAATGTACTGGGTGCATTAGTTAAGTCGAAGGGCATGACCAACCACTCATACAACCCATCTTTTGTTTTAAACGCAGTTTTCCATTCATCCCCTGGGCGTATACGGATTTGGTGATATCCACTTTTGAGGTGTGGACCTCACCATCATGTCAAGCATATCATCAAGTCTAGGTATGGGAAACCTATACTTGACGGTAATTTTGTTTATGGCACGGCTGTCCACACACATGCGCCACGTGCCGTCTTTCTTTGGCGTCAACAATAGAAGGAACAGCACACGGGCTCATACTCTCTTGGATGAAACCCCTTTGCAGAAGCTCATCAACTTGCCTCTTCAATTCTGCATGTTCTGCAGAGTTCATCCTGTAGTGAGGAATGTCCGGTAGAGTAGACCCTGGGACAAGATCAATGGCATGCTGTATGTCCCTCATAGGTGGCAACTCATTTGGTAAGTCTTCAGGAAATACATCACTGTATTCCTTCAGGACCGAAGTCACCTCACGGGGCAACTCTAATGGAACCTCAGGTGTAATCTCTCTAGCCACAAGGGCATACACCATGGAATCCTCCTTAGTCTCTTTTTCAAACTCTCTCGCATTGATTATATGTAGAGACTTAGGCTTGGATTTCCCCACTCCTTTAGGCTTACTTGCCTTCTTATCCTTTTTTTTCCCTAGTGTGCTCTCAGGTGGCATAGGGTTAAGTTTGATCTTTTTACCGTTATGCATGAAGGTACACGCATTTGAACGGCCAAAGATCGTGACATCATTATCGAATAGCTACGGTCTACCTAGGATAACATGTCCCACATCCATATATAAAACATCACACCACAGGGACTCTTTGTATGACCCAAACTCGATGGGGACTAGACATTGATGGGTGACAGGATGTCTTGTCAACCCAAGAAACTTTATATGCGTCTGGATGAGGTGTGGGTTTCAGTTTCAAGCGCTCTAAGGTGTTAGTGGAAATCACATTCTGACAACTTCCACTGTCCACTATCACCTTGCAATTCTTTTCACCACACTTGGCAATAGTGTAGAAGATAGTGCTTTGACGCCAGTCAGTACTACTCCTAGACTGAGCTAGCACACGCCTGACTACTGCAAGCATTGCTTTCTCCATCTAACTCTTCATCATCAGTAAGTCCTCCTTCAGGGTGATACTCTTCAACTTCATAATCACCCTGGTCATCTCCACCCTCGTGGGACTCGCCTATAACTAAGGCTTTCCCATGGTTCTTCGTAGGACACTGATTAGATATGTGGCCCAGATTGCCGCACTCGTAGCATCTCACTTGGCTACCTCCACTAGGACCTGCACCAAGAACCCCTTTGCCCTTGTTCCTCCCTAGGCCTAGGCGAAATGGTCGCCTGTGCCTTAGGTTGACTACCAACATTAGGTCTAGTCCCCTGGGAACTAGGTCTAGCACTGGAGTCTCGGGGCTCAAAACGACGGACGACAGGAGTCCTTAGATACTGCTCTAACTCCTGCACGACTTGATATGCTTCATCCAAGTCCGTTAAGGGCCGAGTCATAAGCTCGCGCTGAAGATCCGCACGAAGGCCCGTCTTGAAATGCGAGAGCGTTACTAGAGGGTCTTCTTGGATATCACATCGCATCACATATTCTTCAAATTTAGTGATGTAATCAGCGGCAAACATTGACCCTTAGCGTAAAGATTGCCATTGGTCAAGGAGCTTTTGACGATATGAGAGAGGAAGGTACTTCTCCTTCAAATTCTCTTTCATCTCATACCAATGTGTGATAGGGGCTCTACCAACTCTTTCTATCCTACGCTCGGTGTTGGTCCAAAAGAGCTTGGCTTGACCCAAAAGTTTCATCTTAGCAAACCGCATTTGACGGTTTTCTGACATGCTATACCACTCAAAGTAGTGGTCCATGTCAGCAGCCCAGTCAAGGAATGCCTTGGGGTTCAAGC
Organism: Liriodendron chinense; assembly: GCA_003013855.2. Taxonomy (NCBI): domain Eukaryota; kingdom Viridiplantae; phylum Streptophyta; class Magnoliopsida; order Magnoliales; family Magnoliaceae; genus Liriodendron; species Liriodendron chinense. Next base: position 5,223,285 of record ML058484.1, on the reverse strand, counting down.
GCCCATCAAAACTCGGGGCCTCGACTCTAACACTCTTCATCGCACGCTCATCTGGATCATAGCGGTCTTGATGATCATATATGACTCGTGCCTCTCGCACAACACCACGACCGTTACCACGATCTCCATCTTCACTACCTCCACGTGTGGACAGCGCGTTCCTCTATGATTCCTCCCACTTGGGAGTGCGCATCATCCCCAATAGCGGGGTTTTCCCTTTGGGATGCCTCTAGTTGCTCGACCTTGGCCCTGGTAGTGGTGATCTGGTTCTCAAGGCAGGCAAAATCACGCTTGTGACTTGCTTCTAGGGCGGTTATCTTTTGTATCAATTGAGCAAGTTGCTCAGATAACTGCTCGTTACTCATGGTAGGCTAAAGTCCGAAACCTCTACCTCTTCTAGTGGGCATACAAATAAGACTTGAACCAAAACTCTACCCAATTGGACCATCAGGTGTTTTGACTCACAAGATGAATGCGATGAATGCAAAACTAATATGAACTGACTCAAAAAAATTAAAACAGAAAATGACTCAAATTTGGAAAATTTCCAAATTAGGAAACTTTCCAAAATTGTAAAGTTTCTAAAATTGAAAACTTTCTAAATCTGGAACTTTCCTAAATTAAACCTAAAAGTCAAAACCCTAATTTGATAACTCGATCTAGACACAAACCATGCAAGCCTATTCTCTGATGCCAAATTTGATGCAAGACAGCCCTAAATATGATGCATGCTCATGAACACAATTATTCAGCGGAAATAAAAGCAATAATAATAATGAAATCTAGCATTAATCATCATAAACTAAGAAAATCATAAAGGAAACAAGCAATAGGACGGACCATCATCACAACCATGGAGTATGGGATTCAATTAGTGCATAGGTTGGATCCGGCAAGGGATGGAACCTCCCGATCTTGCATGGCTATACCCAATCGATCAATGATGATCACTAGTCCTGAAGAACCAGGAGGTTTCTCGGATTAGGGATTTGAGAATTTGGGGTTTTAGGGTTTGGATCGATTCTCAAGGTTTAGATCGTGGGAATAAACAAAACAGAAGTTTAGAATAATAATAATAGAAGATAAAATACCTGGAAGAATTTGGAGGGACACAAGAAGAAATCAGAAGAAGAAGATCAAAGAGAAGAGAAGAATCACCATGAGAGAGAGAGGAGGCAAGAGGAAGCTCAAAGAGGCTTTCATTAATCAATATCAAAAGTTAATTTCGTATTTAGGGCCTAGCCCTCTTAAATAACCAAATAAAAGACATAAAAGTACTAAACTACCCTCGAACTTAAGTAAAAACGGAAAAAGAAAACACTTTGCTCAAAAGTTCGGGCGCCCGAAGACGTCCAAAAACGTCCAGAGAGTTTTGGGCGCTCGAGAGGCTAAGTTTGGGCGCCCGAAGGCAATGGTCGGGCGCCCGATAGGCACCCGAAGTCTTCCGTTCTTCAGTCTTCTTTCTTCATTCTTCCTTCACACGTGTCCTCCCTGGATGGGGTCTTCTATGTGTCTGATCACGTGTGGAAGGTCTTCAGCTCCTCAATAGTCGCCTATTCACAAGGATGGTACTTGTGGATGGCGCTTTCTTCGTTGGTACACTTGTAATGGCCTTGTGTCCTCATCAGTAAGGGTGGTGGCCGTTACGGCCACCGTTACCATTCTGGAACACCTTGCATATAGGTCACATCCACCCTTTCTTTGTGTATACCAAACCCTCTTTCTAACAACCCCCCCACCCACCCCAACCACCACCACCAAATTCCTCTCTCCACGTGTGTTGCAAATACTCATCCTCTACTCATGGTGCTAAAAAAATTGTCCAACACGTCACCCATATATGATAGCCCTTCAAGCAGTTGTGTTAGCATGCAACCACACAATGTTCAAGAAGCACATCTCCACTTCATCCTCCCAATTTTAGTCCTATTGGGAACATCATTCATCTCTCCATCCATCTGATTTATAAAGTCAAAACAATGAAATAAGTCACTTTTTGGCATTTGTTGGCCATCAATTTTAGCTAAAGCATTGCCTAGAACTGTTTCCAATTGCACTTCAAATATTGTCTTGGTGTTGCAACCTGGTTATCAAGTCAATGAGATTTCAACACTCGCATTGCAAAGAAATGGACAAGAGTACACCCACAAGAATATTCGAGTAGAGATGGAGAAATACTTTATTGATATCAAACTTCTTCTTACAAAACTACAGAAAACTTACACTTAGAAAATTTTGGAATGCCTACTTCCTACACCGCTGCCCTTTTTTATAGACTTTAAGTGAATCTCTAATGAGAATTTTCCCAACTAAGAGATTGATTTGCAGTCAATTATAGTTGACTTCAAATCAATCTAATCTACCTAAGATGGTAAAGGTCTAATAATAGTAAAAGTCAATATAGAAAATAATTTTAATTACATCTTTAAATCAGTCCCATATCATTGAATCACATCCACCTCATATCTCCAATCGCATCGTTAAATCAACCCCCATATCTTTTAAAACAATAAATTGCAATCCTTGATTTAGGCCCTTGAATCTATAAATAAATAGTCTAAAAATCAGCACATGTAGGGCCCTACGGTGGGATGTGGGCCTTATGGTGTGCCTAAGTGTGCTGTGGGCCTGCATTATTCCGCTTGGGTTGGAAAGAACTTGACTCTGATGGGTTGGACGCTTCATATAAATAGTAAAGGTTTGGATCCAATCTGCTTCATATAAATAGTAGAGGTTTGAATCCAATCTTTTTAATTTGTTGCCCGTGATCCGTATGCATTCAGAATAGGGCCCGTTCTTCCATTTCATCAAGTATTGCTTGCATTGACCCTGTCGAGTGTCAATAGTATTCACTCGCAACACTTGTTCAACTTTTTCCTTTTTCCTCTTTTTTTTTTTTTTGAGCCGTTTATCCCTATTGATAATGACTTCATCTTTGCACACTAGACGCCTTGCTATGGTACTCGAACAAATATGCCACATTGAAAGTCGATGAGATATCTAAGTCATCTGGCAACTCGATCTCATGAGCATTGTCATCTAACTTACTCTTGGCATGGATCCATCTTTTTAGACTTGAGATTGTTGCAAGTTCCCTTCGGAAACATTTCTTTGTGGAGATAAAGTATACTAAGTCACCTTATATATCTTTTCTCGCCGATGTTTATTCCTAACTTCTTAGTACCTGGTGTTGCTTTTTTTCAACATTCTTTTTCATTTGAGCTGCAATTCTTAAATGTGCTTGGTGAAAGCATCCGCATCATTATTCACTTGATCTTGTTATGATAATGGTACAAAGTCAAGTACATGATGTTGGCTTCTCCCACTTACAATTGCAAATGGGAATTTTCCAGTGATACAGTTTACTATGCTATTGTAGGTAAACTTGGCTTGAGGTAGAGCCAAGTCCCATTGAGATACGTTATCACCTACAATACTCAAGAGGTTATCGGGGCTCCTATTGGCTACCTTGGTTTAGCCGTCTGTTTGAGGATGGTATGTGCTAGAGAATTGAAGCTTAGTCCCCAACTGCTTCCATATAGAGTGCTAGAGTGGCCCACAAACTTCGAATCACAGCCCGAAGTTATTGTTTTTAGGTACTCTATGAAGTTGCATAATTTCTTCGAAAAAATATGTTGCTAATATATGTAGCGTCCATTGTCCTTTGCATGGAATGAATTGCCATCTTCGAAAATGGTCCACCAAAACGAAAAGTCGAAAATCAAATATACTCCGTTTTTAGTCTTGGGAAGACCCAGAATAAAGTCCATAAAAACATCCACTTTTATGGCCCGTTTGGCACCATGGATTTGATGAGAAGTGATGAGAAGCCACGTGCGTTTCTTTGTTTGGTGAAGAGGATTTGATGAGAAGTGGATTTCATAGGAATCCATGAGAATTCAAAAAGGCACTTTTAGCTCCTTTTCAATTCCTCTAAAAAAGGTGGGATTTGATGAGAAATCCTCCCCAATGTGGGACCCTAGCATGATGTGTCCTTGACTGTGGGACCCAACGTGATGTATATTTGCCATCAAACTTGTTGATAAGGTCACAAAGACCTGGATGAAGGGACCACACAAATATCAGTTTAATCCAAAAAATTTGTCCATCATAAAAGATCACTTTCCACTTTTTCTTGTTTTATTGTCCACCTAAGATGTGGATTTGCTTTATTTTTGGGATCCTGGCATAAAATGATCTGTAAAAATGGATAGACGACATGGATTTAAAATTGATCAATGGTGGGATCAAAATCCAAAGTATAGTTGGGCATATGGTGGGATTAAAATCGACACCGTCCATTCCCTCTTATTTGACTTCTCTCCACAACCAGGCTGCCAAACAGAAATTCTAGAATTGATGAGAATTCATATCATGGAATCCACTTGTTATCACTTCGTCTCAAATCCATGGTGTCAAACAAGCCCTTAGTACAACTGGAACGGGAAGCAGTGTATAAAGGTCGGTATTTTACACATAACCTTTGGAGACTTACTATTGACAACATTATGCTACGAACCATTCAACGTCACAACGCATTTGGGGCCAGTAGTATTTTTCCTCTACCATGGCCAGTGTTTTTCTCTTCTAAAGTGTCCACCCAGTATTCCATGTATTTTAGATAGGGTCTTCTGTTGCAATGGTCTTTGGAAATGTATAGGCGAGAACCCTTGAATAGATATCCATTGTGTGAGATAAATTCACACTTTGGATCTCGACCATCCACACACCTGTCAAGTGCTTGGCCAAAAATGTAGTGTCCTCCTTGTATTGTTCTTTTAATGCCTTGATTCCGACAACCTCCATGGTGAGAGTTCTTAATAGAACCACACTTCTAGTCAAAGCATTTGTTACTTTGCTGACTTCCAGCTTTGTGACAATATATTCTTGTGGGAAATCCTTCCACTTTGCATAACGAGCACCCAGCTTCTTTTGGAAGTTGAGATATCTCAACGCCTCATAGTCCATGTATAAAATGAATTCCCGATGAATTAGGTAATGCTGTAGCCCCTGGACTACTGCTTAAAACTCAATGTCATATGTGCTTGCTAAAGAAAGCAATCGGCTTTTCTTCCCAACTAAATACCATGTCAATGCCAACATTGGAAGCGCCACTTTCTATTTTAAAGGCTTTATTTAAGTCCAGAGGTGCAAGAATTGGAGCTTTCATCATCTTTTTTATGGCACCAAAACTTCAATCCGCCACTTTAGTCGATTCGATTACCTCTTCACATGTAATCTGTGACATGTGTGATGATGGTGTTAAAATTCCGGATAAATATCTGGTAAAATATTACCAAGCCGGTGAAAACAACGAACCTCCGAAAAGGTTCATGGAGTGGACCACTCCATAATGGCCTTGATTTTTTTTTTTTTTTTTAATGGTCAACTGACGCAGAACATTCGACCAACTCACTAAAAGCTCCAGAGCTGATGGGGTAGGCACGAAATATCATTTTATTCTCATAGCCCAATACGGGTTGGCCCCACACCAACGGGTCACCCAGGGGTCCCACACCAACAGATCACCCAGGTCCTCGGTCGAACCCTCCTACGTGGGTCCTGCACCAACGGACCCACCCCGAGCGTGCTCCCGCACCACCAACGGACCGTCTACTCGAGCCCGGTGTGAAAATGCTCCCGTATTAATCACCCTCGGTGAGGAGTCTCGAACACGAGACCTCCCGCTCTGATACCAATTTGATGCATAACATCCGACCAACTCACCAAAAGCTTCAGAGCTGATGGGGGAGGCACGAAATATCCTTTTAATCTCATAGTCCAGTACGGGTGGGCCCCACCCAAGGGTCCCACACCAACAGATCACCCAGACCCTCGGTCGAACCCTCCTACGTGGGTCTTGCACCAACGGACCCACCTCAAGTATGCTCCCGCACCACTAACGAACCGCCCACTCGAGCCCGGTGTGAAAGTGCTCCCGCATTATCAACCTTGATCCTTATTGCAACACAATATATACAAAAACACAACAATATTGATAGGAATGAACACTTTTTCAAGTTAAGAAATAGTGACTCATTCCGTAGTACATCAAATATTTGTCATAAATGACCAAGGTGAACGGATGATTCAGGACTAAAAACAAGAATATCATTAAAATAAACAACTAAGAACTTTTCCAGAGTACCTCTGTCATCAGCCTCATGGAGTACTTGACACATTTAAAAGGCTGAATGGCATGACGAGCCACTTGTACTACCCATCTCGAGTTTTAAATGCAACCTTCCACTCGTCCCCAGGCCAAATATTTATATGATGATATCTACTTATGTTGATATTTAAAACGACCTTTGCTCCATGCAGCATATCTAGCATATCGTCCAAATGAGGAATAGGAAACCAATACTTGATAGCAGTGTTTTAAATAGCATGTAGTGTATGGCGTAGCTTTTGGCCCTCTATAGCGTGTAGTGTAAGCTACACAATAGAAAAATATGCTAAAATTTACGAAATACATAATTCCTAGGAGCTCTTGATTGCGAATCTAGATCATCAACCACATTTCCATGCAAACTCTCTGTCTCTTTGCCTTCAGACATCTCTAATTTTACCACCTTGTTTAATATATTGAAACATCACAAATTCACAATATGGACTACAATTTGGATGGTCTGGATTGATCTAAGTGATCTATCCACGATATGAACCACAATTTGGATGATTCAGATTGATCTAATGTAGTGCCACGTGTGATGGGGATGAGGCACCACCATTTTAAAATAGGTGTTAAACCAGCATTAGAAGAAAAACTTAAAAAGAAAGGAGATTTCAGGTAGCATACGCCACCCGCATTGCATGCTACATGTAGCGTACGCTACATGCTCTGTAGCTTATGCTACCAAGGAGTTACATTGCTTGCATATGCTACGTAGCATTTTAGCTACTCTACGCTACGAGCGCTACCGAAAACACTGCTTGATAGTAATCCAGTTGATCAGATGATTTTTCATGCACATATTCTAAGATCCATCTTTCTTAGGGGTTAATAATGCCAAAACAACAAATAAATAGCAACTTAGTAACCTATCGGCGGAGCTTGGCATGTTAAGCTGGACTCATTTGGTATTACACAAGATTAGGTAGAATTAAACCCTGCACAAAATCAATGTGGTGCTGAATGTTCCTTGTAAGAAGAAGTCTAGATGGGAGTTCTTCGAGCACTAGGTCTTCATATTCATGAAGGAGCTTGTGTATGAGGCGGAACGTTTGACTGCTTCGTGTCTTCTTTAGCAATCGAGACATAAATGATGCAAGAGTAGAAAAATAAAATAAAGAAATATGGAAGAGGGAGAGAGGAGAGAGAGAGAGAGAGAGAGAGAGAGAGAGAGAGAGATAGGAACGACTAGGGCAAATGTGTTATGTGTTGCTTGGTCTAAAGACCAACACACTCACACACATATATTAATTTGAAGGAATGTTATAGTGCTCCACAAGAGTGCATGATACGCATACACACGCACACACAAATTACACATTTCCACACCCCCTCAAGTTGGAGCATGTATATTGATTGTGCCCAGCTTGGAATACATACAAAGAAAATGATGGTGATGAGCATGGATCATTGCTCCCCTCAAACACAACATGGCAGGATATAGAAGCTTGCACTTTATCTATTGAATCTTCTCTTCAAGTACACGGCCATAACGAAACTCGACAAATATCGAGTAATAAACTTGTCATCCACATGCAAATTCTTTCATAAACATGAGTGTGCATCACGTGCAACACTCGAGAGAACAAACACAATAGCATGTGGAGACTCGTGTGCATCACGTGCAATTGCGCTCACAACAAACAACAAGGTGGAGGGACACTCGCACCATAAATAGACCTAATAAAGGAAGAGAAGATGAACTGAGAAGGAATGATCCACCATTAGTAAAGAAACTTCTATGAAAGTTGAGTGAAGCATTTCATCAAACACCTTGTGTGCGCAAGATATTTTTAGACACGATACAAAACTTCCAACTTCTTAATCATCATCAACATATTAGATCATGAAGAAAGGAAGAAAATCCAGCAAAAAAAAAAAAAAAAAACGAGGGTCGATGACATCAATATCTCGCAAAAGACGTCGTCGTACACCCAAAACTTAAGGAAACTTCATGATACTTGTTGTTGGAGATTGCTCTTGATCAATCACACGTTCACTATGTGGAACATCTGCTCGAAACTCCTTTAGAAAAACACTATAGTAGAAAGGGCGAAATCTGAACTTTTTCGATTTTTCTTCATTTTCTGCAGAAACGCCACAAAACTACTCCAAGCTATGCAAAAAAATCTTAATTATTCTTCTAAAATCCGGATTTACCAAATCCTACACTTTCTGCTTTAAAAAGAACTATCGGTCATACACTGCTGATGTCATCCGTGCGTACGGATGATGTTGGCAGTGGGCCCCGCTACCACAGGTCATGGTCAGGTCCCGAATTGAACACTCTGATACCAATTAGAAAAATAAAATAAAGGAATATGGTAGAGGGAGAGAAGGAGAAACAAGGGAGAGAGAGAGAGAGAGAGAGAGAGAGAGAGAGAGAGAGAGAGAGAGACAACCAGGGCAAATGTGTTGTGTTGCTTGGTCTAAAGACCAACACACACACACACACATGTTAATTTGAAGGAAATGTTACAATGCTCCACAAGAGTACATGATACACACATACACACACACACACACACACACACACACACACAGATTACATATATTTCCACAGTAAGTCTCCTTACTTTCCTTTTCAAACTTCTGCATACTAAGTGATTTTTTATCCTGTTCTTTATCAGGAGTTAGGTGTTAGAAGATGTTTCATTAGGTGCCATGTGATATTAACACGATCCTTGACAAAGGAATAGGTGTTGGCTCAAGTCAAATGTACCATATCTCGGTCCCATAACTATGGTCTCCCTAATAAAAAGTGGCATCCATGGGGATCATGTCACACAACACCTTATCCTTGTACCTAGATCTAATAAAGAAGGAAACTATGCATATGGAGTTAACAAAAGCTGCTCCCACTTTCTTGAACCAACGAATCTGATATGGTCACGGATGCTTGTGTTATTTGAGTTTTAATTTATCCATCATTTTTTTTAGACAATGTTCTCACTGCAACCACCCCCCCCCCCCCCCCCCCCCCCCCAAAATTGTGCATATCTCCCACTACAAGTGTAAGTGGCGCGGTAGATATTTTGTTGCAACCATCGCCCCTCATCAACCATCCGAGGCATTGATAGCATAGTTCATTAGATAACCAACGACTCTTTCTTGTTACCATACACATTTGCTACATATTCCCAAACATGCACCTCATCCTCATATAGATGTTTTTCATAGTTTGTGTCTACCTCAATTTTCGTTTATATGCAGTTAGGAGTGTCTTCAACATATTCTCCTTCTTTGGCCAAATTTACTGTAATTTTAGACCGATGTTCATTACAGTGAAAAGAATGATGTCTCAGTTCCCCACACTCAAAGCACATGAAAAGAGCAAGGTGTTCCATATCTGTTATGATACGGCCGTAAAGGCCGATACGTATAGGTAACCATTGTGACTGTTACGCGATACAGGGTTGAAATAGGGCAGTTGGTTTTTGGGATCGTATCGGCCATTACAGGGCATGACGACCGTTACCCTTGTAATGATCCTAAAATGCCCACTTTTTTCTATGTAAATTCATTGTTCTCATTTCAGAAACTTTTCTAGATCATTCTACAGCAGATTTTGACCACTTGTATTATAGTTTTTAGGATTAAAATAGTAGATTGAAACGATTTGGGCGAATAGAAGCTTTAAGGGCCATTTAGAAAAAAAATTGAAAAAGTGGTATATATGCCTTTTTTCCGATTTCTAATTCTAATGCTTGATTGTGATGTGTAAACATTAGAGACATATAACCATATTCAAAGAGTGGACCCAATGTTGTCAAATTGCATATGCGGTCATGTGCGATCGCATATATATATTTTCGAAATTTTTAAAAAACAAAATAAAAAATAGGGAAAAATAAGAAAAAAATGTAAAAAACATAAGAAAGTAGGGGGAACTTTCCTAAGTTAATAGATAACTAATTTTACATATTTAAAATACATTTAAGTGAAATAAAATCAATTAAACAATGAATTAAACATCAAGTCATCAACATTCAACAATATAATTAAAGTTAACAATTAACACTTAATAAGTAAGAAGTAACTAGTAACAACAAAATGAAGAAGCTATTTATTTATTATTGATTGTAGGAAATGGAAATATAATTTACGAGTTATACACCAAGTCACTAACAAAATAATATTAAATGTTATGTACATTGATCTATTTGCCATTGTGGCATTTGATCACCACCATTGTCATTATTGTCGTAATGCAGGGGCATTTTTACACCGGACTCGAGTAAGGCGGCCTGTGGACTCAGGAGCACACTCGGGGTGGGATCGGTTGTGGACTCAGCTCCTGTGGACTCAGGGGGACCGTGGATTCGGACTCACTCGTGAATTCGGGGCCCACGTAGGAGGATTCGACCGAGGGCCTAGGGTGACCCTGTGGATTCAGGGCCCTGAGGTGAACCTATGGATTCAGGGCCCTCTCGACTTGGGCTATGAGATAAAGGGATTGATTCGCCACACTCTAACAATTCGAGCTTTTAGAGTAAGTGGTTAGTTGTCCTGCATCATGCTGTCATCATTGGAATCATCTCCTTCTTCTAGATATACTTCTTCTTCTCATGTTTCTTCATGATCTGTATGTACTAATATTTCATTAACATCTAACGGTGGATCCTCAGCTTGATCATCATATCCGCCTTTTATCTCCTCAATCTCTTCTATGGGCTAACTGCTTTTACTCGCCCCCCTCTTATTCGCCTTTAAGTGGAAGTAGAAGTACCTTCTCCAGGTGTCGATCCGTAGGCGGCACTTTCAACCATATCAGTGCCTCGCCAGCAAAGATCGGCTCCTCCGTCTCTACGAGCCACTCATTTTCTGCATCCAGTTTATCTAAGCAAATAGGGTTATAGAAACCAGGCTTTTCTTTTCAAGCCTGGAATTGTTCTCACAACTTCTAGTTGTATCGGATGAAGATCAAGTCGTTGAGCTTCTTTTGTTCCAGGCGATTCATTTTCTTGGTATGAATTTGAATGAAATAAAGTGCATTAGGCATTATCTTAGCTTACACTTGCAATTATCTCAACTCCCAAGGACCTAAAGTATAACATATTAACATTTTCATTTTTTTTTCCAAACTTACTGCCTCGAACGTGCTCTAGTTGCGATCGCAACCGCTAGTAGAACAAGCGAGTCTAAGAATCCTCATGGCTAGCTTCTTTAAAGTTGGATCATTCCTATTTGGGTCCACTCTATAGGCAACCCACTAGTCAACTGAGAAAAACAGTTTTAAGTAGGTTAGACTTTGTGGATTAGATCGTAAAAAACTATTTGTCAGAGAGCCGAGACATTCATACTATTTACTAGGCAATTTCATTATCCGATGCCTAATGACGATATCCCTTGATAATATGCCCTTACTCTTTGCATAGAAGTCTAGCAGAATTAAGATATTGTCCCGTTCTTTTCTATCTGGAACCATTCTTTCTAACACGTCAATAAAACCAACCATATGTATAGTCTGTGCTTCTTTCGAATTAGAGGAAGCGAATAAATTGGTTGGCTTAAGGATGTAAGCAGCCAAATACAATGGAGATAACATTTTGCTGCCCTATCTTTTATTTATAATGAGCTTGTAATCACGCTCTCTATAGTTAAAATGATTTATGGTCTAATTTCTCATCATCTTCATCGCATCATATATGTAACCCATTGCTTGCTTCTCATCCCCGTCCACCAATCGCAACACAATAACTAAGGGCTAAGATGCTTTTAGCGCCTTTACTGCTTATGTCAAAAAATTTCGTGAAAGAATTTTTTGCTGAACCCGTTTCCCTTCAACCTTCTTTGACCAAGGCTTATTTGTAAAATCAGCTGACACTACAAAACTTTTAAGTTTCAATTTTTTTCCATGTAATATTTGTAGTGTTAAGAAGGCTGTAGCGAAACGGGTGATTGTTGGACGTAGCAAGTTACCCCCAATGTGTTTTCTCATTCAACTGAGAAGAAGGGCGTGTTTGTACATAAAGACCGTGATTCTTTTTGCCATTACAATCACTTTTAAAAATAACTTACCTATATCTTCTAACATAAGATCAACCTAATGGGCCGCACAAGGGGTCCAAAATAAATGGCACATTTCTCTATAAAACGACGATCGGCAGCTACATACAAGGCTACGTTGTCTGTAATTACCTGGACAACGTATTCCTCCCTTATTTCCTCAACTACACTATCTAGTAAATTAAATAAGTAATGTGTAGTATGTGAATGGGCGGATGCATCCACGGACTTCGAGAACATTGTCCCAGTTGGACAATTCACCAAAAAGTTTATGAGAGACCGACAAAATTTATTGGTCCGTCCGTCGGCCATGAGTGAACGACCATATGTTTTCCATGATTCCTTATATTCGGCTATAAAGGATCGTGTATAATCAACCTCGACTTTGAAGCACGTCTCCCTCATTTCATGATATGAAAGAGGTTTAAGCCCTGGAGGAAATTGACCTAATGCCTCAACCATAACTTTGAAGCTTTTCATTTTAACTATGTTGAAGGCAATATCGGCTTGCTTGGTAAAACCACTTAGCAACATATTGAATAGTGGTTTTCCTATCTTTTTGTTTATATCGGTTTTCTAAAGTTGTTTGAGCCAGCCCTTTATCTTGACCCCTTTGGTTGACTACATCCTCAAGGTGTGGTCTACAACATCTATCCATGGATTCCCACGAGCTCTTTTTCCGGTCGGTGGTGGTCTAGACCGGCTTTTCAACTATGTTTATATCCTCGTACGCATCTTGTTCCATAAATTCCTCTAGACATAGGGCACTATCGCATCTCTTTCTCGATTGTTTATCCATACACTCAATGATCTCCCTTCGGATTTCTAGAGTAATTTTGTCACATGTTTTTGCATTTGAACTTGGTTGATGTACAAGGTGTTGCTTGTGCCGGGCAATGCCACCGGAACCCACAGACTATGTGAGTCTTATCTGTAACGCTACGATAGTGCCCACACTTTCAACTCGGGTCATTTAACTTAGGTTTCAAAGAGGAAGATTGGGAAGAAGACATGGTGTATAGATGTTTTTACTTGTAAGTTATAAAAACTAAAAACTAGAGATTAAAGTAAAGACTAAAGAGATGAGAGAGGGAGAGAATGAAAGATAGAGAGGGAGAGAGTTACACTAACACACTTACACTAGTAGGAGAGAGAGAGAGAGAGAGGAGAGAGAGAGAGAGAGAGAGAGAGAGAGACTAGTAGTGGAGGAGAAGAAATGGAGAAAGAGAGGGACTATGGTAAGCCTCTGCTCTCCTTGTGGGATGAAATTCTAGAAAGGATGGAAAAAAAAACTCTCCTCTTGGATGCTCAATACTCTTTCTTTAAGGGGGCGACTTAATATGATTAAGGCATCTCTTTCAAGTATGCCTATCTATTTCCTTTCCTTGTTTCTCTAACCTAAATCTATCATCGTTAAGATCGACAAAATGCGCCGGAATTTCTTGTGGCAGGGGAACTCCGAAGCCTTTTAAGTCCCCCCCTACTCAAGTGGAAGGAGGTTTGTGCCCCCTATAATGACAGAGGTGCAAATATTAAAGATCTGCACCTTATGAATAAAGCTCTCCTGGGGAAGTGGATCTGGCATTTTGGGGTTGAGCGTGATAGCTTCTGGAGAAATATCATTGCTGCCAAATATGACACGTCCAGGTCAGGATGGTGGATTAATGATTCGGCTTCCTATCGTTGCTCTTTTATTTGGAGGGAGATTGCTAAGTTATCCCCCCTTGTGCGTGACAGAATTTCTTTCTTCCTGGGTAGTGGTGCTTTGATCAGGTTTTGGTTGGACGTTTGGGCTGGTAACTCGACGTTGGCGGAGGATTTTCCTCTTCTTTTTTGCTCTGGCCTCTGACCGGAACATTGTTGTTTTTGACTGCTTCTTTCAGCACGATTTTGGAGGAACCTGGCTTCCTCCGCTTAGAAGAGACCTTTCGGAGGATGAATTCTAGGATTGCTTACTTCTCCTTGCTCGTTTGCAGGAATTTTGTCCTAGTCCTTCGATGGAAGATTCGGTGCGATGGAGACCCTCCAGCTTTGGAAAGTTCATGGTTAGATCCTTCTACTGCCACCTTCAATTGAGGGTGAATCCTTCCTTCTATTGCTACACTGGGGCTCAATGGTCTTATGGCCTCCCTCTGAAGGTGGGTGGCCTTTGGTTGGTTAGCGGCAAGGAATCGCATTGTAACAGTTGACAATCTGAAGAAAAGAGGCCTCGTGTTGCCAAACGTGTGCCTCCTATGCTATCAGTAAGAAGAATCGGTAGATCACCTCCTCATCCATTGCAACTTCGTTTCCGATCTGTGGTGGAGTGTGCTTCAGTTAGCTAGAGTTTCCTGGTCAATGTCAACCTTAGTCAATGGTTTGCTCTATTGCTGGCATGCGGATGATGGAGGTGCCTTGGGGAAAAGAAAGTGGCATACAATTTTCTTCGCGGTCTTTTGGGCAATTTGGGTGGAATGAAATAACCGTTGTTTTAGAAATCAACATTCTTCTGTGGCAGCGGTCTTTTTTAGAGTCTTGGTTTTGTTTAGGGATTGGGCCCCTTGATTTTCGAGGTAGCTTGTGTTTAGGTTTAGGGGCATTTCCTCTTTCAGTGCCCTTTCTTTTCTCCTTTCAGCTTCTTTTCTTTTTGGGGTTTTGCCCGTTATTCAGTTGCTTTCTCTCTGTTTTGTGCTTTCTGCTCTGGCTGTCTTAGCCTTCTTAATAAATTTCCTTATCTTTCGAAAAAAAAAAAAAAAAAGTCGAATATGATGAAATATCTCCAATGTCCTATGGCATTACGATGCTCCTTTGAAGGTGGCAGCTTTTGGATGGCTAGTGGGGAGGAAAAAAGTGTTAGCGATCGACAATCTTTACAAGAGGAATATGATTCTCCCAAATGAATGCCTGATGTGTTTCAGAAATGCAGAATTTGTGGACCACCTATTTATTCATTTTTCTTTTGCTTTGGAAGTGTGGGATCATTTTCTTCTGTCTCTCGAGGTTCTATGGGTGTTTCCAAGGTCAATGGAAGAACTCATATCTTGGCATGGTTGGAGGGTTGGGAAAGTCCGAGAGAAAGAGGTGGAGATTGAGCCTCTTAGCGATTCTTTGGGCTTTGTGGTGGGAAAGAAATGATCGTTGTTTTAGGAACAAAAAGTGAGGAGTGTCACAAGTTATCAAAAGGGTTGTTCTTAATGTGGAAGAATGGGTATTTGGGTAGCCTCATCCATTCTTTTCAGATTGGTTTTTAGTGTTTGTTCATAGTTTCTTTTTTTTTTCTTTTTTTTTTCTTTTTTTTGTATTCTTTGGCTTCAGCCTATTTTAATTCAATGAAGTTTCATCATTGTTTAAAAAAAAAACTTATGCCCTTGACGTAGATTGCGACATCTTTGATAGAGGTCATGGGCATAAGTCGCAGGTAGGAATTTCCTTTTTACTTCTTTTTCATAATCGTAAGAATTTATTTTCTTACCTTGACAGATTCATTCGGCTTGCAGATCATCTCACTATGCTAACACATGACCGAAGAACTTTATAGATATTAACTCCGCCGTCTCATTATTCGTGATTTCCTTGTACTCAAACACATTTTCTGTCTTGCTTAGCCAATTGATGAAGTCGTAACACGTGACAAACCATGTAATTCTACAATTTTTATGTTTTTTCTGGGTTTTTTTGTCACATTCCTATAATCAAAGGATTCGATCGTTGGTGTCTTCACAAGCCGGGGCTGCCCATTTTTTGTTAGGACCTTGGTGGGCACCTTCGCTTATGTCTCTACATGCTCCAGCTTCAGCCTTCTGATTCCCTCTACATCACGCTGGAGCTCTCTCCCTTGATTAGTGAGATTGCCTATTGTATGCATGAATTGATCTACACACTCTATGAGTGTGTGGATCAATTGAGCTACTTGTGCGAACTCTTCCTGTGTCACCCCTTTCGATGCCATTAGGAGATGGTGTAGAGTCAAAAATCCCCAAAGATAACCTGCTTTGATACCAAAATGATGCTACCTGGTTATTGAGTTAATGAGATCTTGATTCCCGAATCGTAAAGTAATGGACAAGAGTACGCCCACAAGAATATTTGAGTATGGAGGGAGGAATACTTTATTAATATCAAACTTCTTCTTACAAAACTAAAGAAAACTCATAATTAGAAAATTTTAGAATGCCTACTTCCTAAACCCCTACCCTCCTTTTTTATATACTAATTCCAACGAGAATCCCCTCCAAGAGATTGATTTCAAATCAATCATAGTTGACTTTAGACCAATCTAATCTATCTAAGATAGTAAAAGCCTAATAATAGTTAAAGTAAATATAGAAAATAATCCGAACTATATATCTAAATCAGTCCCATATCTTCAATCACATCCCTCTCATATTTCCAATCACATATTTAAATCAACCCCTATATCTTCCAAAAATAGTAATTGCAATGCTTGATTTAGGCCCCCAAATCTATAAATAAACAGTCCAAAAATCAGCACATGGTGGGATCTATGGTGGGCTGTAGACCTACGTCATTGTTGAGCCCTATAGTGGGCCCTCGGCCTGCATCACTTGGTTCTATTAATTTTTTAACCTCTGGACTCTAGAGCTTTCATCCAAGCCTCTCATTTAGCATTTGCTTATTCTCTGGAGTCATAAACCAGTGTCACGTCATCCACAAACAGCATACACTAATGAACCTGCTTGTGAATTCTGGCATGTTTCATCATTATCATCATCATAAATTTTTGGAGTTAATTATCATCATGGCCTTGTCTTGAGTACCAGCGGTTAATTCATCTACAAGAAGTGCTAAAAGGTACAAGCTTATTGCCGATCCCTGACAAACACCCACTGCTACAGGGAATACATCACAACATGCTTGTAATTTTTCAATGTGACATTTCATTGCTACTTGCGATTTTGAATCATGCCCCAGGTGTGGCTTTCCTGTTTTTGTGGGCCATGCAGTGTATGTCCAAAATCAGGCCGGTCTGGACATCAGTTGGCCATGTGTGTATAGGAAAAATGGACAGTTTAACAAATGAGCAGTGGTCCACATCTCATGTAACACATGTTGCCCTATTGATGATGGGCCAGCATGATTTACAGGCTATGGAAGATACAAAGTGGAGACCACCTGATGAATGGTGAGGATCCAGCCCAAAGCATGCCATGTGGCACATGTGCTTAAGGACAATTCAAAATCCTATACCTGAAAATGGCCCAAAGCTGATCTCATTGTCTTTTTTTATTTTTTTTTGGAAAGGTATAGCTGATCTCATTGTCAATTTATAGATCCGCTACTAATATATTTTCGTATGTGCATATTGTTCAAAAAAAAAAGAAATCGTATGTGCATACTTCCCAATTCAATCATTCTTGAACATGTATATTACACTTGCTTCTTGTGATGAATCTTGGCTGTGACATGGTGATATTATAGGTTCTGGGCCTTCTGGCACTTCTTTGCTTGGTGACTCAACCGAACTTGGGGATCAGCTGGACGAGAGTTTGATAGCGAGGAACAAGTTAAGACTTCACGAAATTAACACACTCGAATGGTCAGATCTCTTGGATACAAATGATGATATCAATTCTGCTGCACCTAGAAAAGGTAGTTTCTTATAAACCATTTTCATTGAAGTTGATGACACAACTTGGGGAAAAGAAGAAGAAGTTTAGCTATGATTTCTGTGTTAACAGATGAAGCTTCATCATTTGATCAACAGAAGGCAAATGAGTTAAGGGACTTGAAAAGTAATGTAAGTAACTAGGTGCTAGCAATTCTTCATGGTATAGGACATTCTTCTGTTGTTCTTGTGTGAGTTTTTACTTACAATGTCTGTAGCTGATCATGGATGTGTGTGTGCGCGTGTGCGCTCGCACGCATATACCCCCTAATAATATACACGTGCACCCACCTCATCATCCACACACAAGCATGTTCACACCTATGCATGCTCACTACAAACTGCGCGCATGGGGGTGGTTGTATTTATTCCTCGTAAAGGATGTTGTTGGGTACTATTGTGGAAATCATTGTTGTCGATTGAGGAGCATTGTTGATCTTCCATGATCCTTTGTGCCATCTACAGGCAATCTTTGTTACAATTACAACAAATATTGCCGATATTTTGAAAATCTTGCCATATTTTCACGAAATCAACTAAAAGATAACATCGTGAGATTTTCAAAGTACCTTTTTTTTGTTTTTTATTTTTTATTTTTATTTTTTATCACAACATTGATGCAAAAATTAACTAATTCATTGTGTAATTTTACATTTAAATTTTCAAATTATTTATTAATTTATCCTAAACATTTTTTAAGAGATTGTCCGATAATGTCCCAAGAAAAACCTGAAATTTTGAAAAATCTCCTGAGAAATTCAGGGCGGTGAAATTCCCATGAACGAGATTTGTCACTGTTTGTATTACTATCCAATGCTAGACATGCAAGGTGTTTCTTTTGTTGTGCTTCTTTATCTGGTTATTTTAGTTGCTCATACCTGATATTTAAATCTCACCCTTTTTCTTTTTATTTAGTCAGGGTTCCTTTTCCTATTCCCACGTCCTCTTGGTAGACCATATCTTTTGTTGTAGACCATTTTAGCATATGCAATGTTCATTTACCACTTTAATTTGTAATCTATGCTTTTATAACACTCAGGTTTCAGTTTACCTACTTCACAATTTTACTTGGCTATTATTAATGGCCATTGAGGTGTTTTAGGAGTCCAAACAGGAAATATGTTTTGAATTTAGTGGGAAAAGAAAAAAGAAAATATAATGATTATCCAATGATGACTTCCCAAGATTTTTCATGAGAATGGAATCCATTTTGAGGGTCTTGTTTGGATAACAAGTGGAAATCCAAATAAGGCTCTCACAGTAGTACCTTCCAAAAAAAGAAAAAAAGGCTCTCACAGTAGTCACCTAGTCTCTTTTGCATGAGAATTTAACCGTAGTGTTTGGGTGATGGTTGCTTTTTAAAATCTAATGTTTCATTTGCTGTCTAAACACAGTGAAACGTGAAGATTCATCCATTTTCTTTTCCTTTCCCACTGTCCCAATAGGCCCTAAATGTCTCAACCTATGTGCATGACTATTACATTGGACCTTTGGGAGTTTTGTGCTCTTATTACCAGTCCCAAGCCTGGATTGAGGGTGTGTACGATTGGCAGTCAGTGTGAAACTTTTGCCACATCTTCTATTGTTAATCTTGATGATTTGTTGATAATAAGATGTCTTTCACTTCTGTTCTTTCCAATTGTAGACAACATAAGGAAAATACACAATGATATTTAAATCCTTGAGGGCCTACTTGGTAGCGACAAAAGTTTAGTCCTAGACAACCTGTCTAGGCCAAGCTCATCCTAGTCTTGTCTGGCCCAGTCATGCTATCCGAGATGAGTTATTCTCATGTTGTTTGTCTAGCGCAGAGAACAAGGGAAGATTATTTGGCACGTCTCTTTGGTCCATGTGCACATTGAAGACGTAGCACATGTGGTGCATGTGTGCTTCTTGAAAATATATGGTGGCATATGTGGTGCACTTGGGGTGCTTGAGATGTACAATGGTACATGGATCAGATGCCCAACTTGGCATATGTGGCAATGTGGCATGTGAAGGGCACAAAAGGTTGAATGTGACATCTTTGCATTGCTTGAAGATGGACAGTGGCATTTGTGGCGCATTGTCATATGTGACACATGTGGCACGTGTATCACAAGAGTATAAACCTCCATGTGCCATAGCAAGGCTACTTTTTGTAGGAGTGAGGAAAGGCCCCCAATGATTAAAAAAGAAGACTTGTTATCCTTATTTTTTGGGTGTTATGTGCAGACAAGTTATACACAAACCGTGGACAAGAGACTTGTCCTTGACTAGCTCGTCAAGGACAATTTTTGCTTCTACCAGACGGACCCTTCGTCTTCTTCTTCTTCTTCTTCTTCTTCTTCTTTTCCCGTTGTCATCTTAGTCCATATATTAAAGACCAGATCATTGTTGCAGGGCTGCCTTCCTTCGTCTCACAATGGCCATCCAACGAACATGGTTAATGCAAGTGATGTAGTTAGTGTTACGCAACTAGGCAATGCCCACTTTCAGCCAGTGGGAGATCAAAATATCCACCCATCCTTGTTCGAGACAAGTAATGGAAAAGATTTTGAAATGGTTACGTCGGGAACTGATGAAACCTTGGATTTGTTTGACCAGAATAGCTTGCAGACTCAAGACAGCTTTGGAAGGTGGATGAAGTACATTGTCAATGAATCCCCGGGTGGTTTGGGGGATCTGCCACCTGTGGGTCCGATTTCAACTGATCATGCATCAGGTTCACCTGCAATAATGAAACAATCTTTGCCTCTAGAGCAAGTTTTCAGTATAGCCGACGTCTCACCTGCATGGGCTCCTTCAACGGAAGAAACCAAGGTGTCATCCTTATTACCATTTTTTGCGAGTGCTTTCAATATGATCATAATTTGCATACTTCTAATTGTCATTAGCACAAATGTTGGAATCCACAGTTTGATGCTTCTATATGTCAAAAGCTAAGCTGGTGGATAGTCTAAAATAAAGTGAATTTTTCTTATAAATAATGGTTAAAAGACTCGGTGACTCGGACCGACTCATCCAGTCTTGCGTTGAGTTGTGACTCAACTGAGTCAGGGGTGAGTCGGCACAATTTTTGGCTGAGTCAGGGATGACTCGTGGTGTCAAACCGGATCGGGTCGGACTGAGTCTGAGTCATAAAACCATGTATCAAATCCTCCCTGCTCGTGGCAATGTGATCTTTTGTTATACTGATGGTATTAGTTCTCATACCATGTTTGTTGCAATTCAAATCCAACTTACAGCTGGGATTGCCTGGTAACTGTGTTTTTGATGAATGCTTTTGTGTCATAGCTGGAAGCATGGTTTGAAAATGTCTAGACTCCGTTACAATTCCTGTAGTGCAGTAGGCTAGTCTGACCATTTGTGGAGCGTTGAAAATAGCCAGTTTCTTAAATCATGGAACTCTCCATGTCCTCAAATGTTAATTCCAAAACCTACAGAGAGAACAATGACATTTGCTATATAAGCCATTGATATTTGTGTAATGACTTCTGCAGGTCATATTGATTGGGCATTTTCATGAAGGTTATACTCATCTTGCCAGATCCAATTTATATTGCGTCTTTGGTGATCTATGCGTTCCTGCAGAAATGGTTCAAGTTGGGGTATTCCGTTGCATGGCACAGCCACAAACACCTGGCTTGGTTACTTTTTACTTGACTTCGGATGGGCACCAACCCATTAGCCAAATTCTGAGTTTTGAGTATCGGTCAGTTTCAATTAGTCATAAGAATAATGGGCTGGATTCACCTGAAGCCGATGAGTCCAAGTGGGAAGATTTACGAATTCAGATACGGCTTGCTCATTTACTCTTCTCCACGACTAACATCACTACCATTCTGTCAAACAAAATTTCACCAAATGCTATAAAGCAAGCAAAAAAATTCTTATCCCTTGCCCCTTCCCACGAGAAAAAATGGATGAATTTGATGGAGTCAGTTGTGACCAATAAAGAGTCATTTTCAGAAGCTAATCGCAATTTGTTTGAGCTCTCTTTGAAGAACAAATTCCAGGAATGGCTTTTGGAAAGAGTAGTTGAAGGATGTAAGATAACTGCCCGGGACCATAAAGGTCAAGGGGTTATTCATTTGTGTGCTATGCTGGGTTATGTATGGGCGGTTTATCCATTCTTGCATTCAGGACTTTCCTTAGATTTTCGGGATGCTTGTGGTTGGACAGCTCTACATTGGGCGGCATATTGCGGGAGGTATAGATTCTTTCACAGATACATGAAATTGTGGAATATGCATAATTGCAGTTTGATAATTATTTGATCCTGTATTCCTCTGATAGCTTCGCATCAGCATTTCATACATCTTAGTCATTAATGTGAAGAATGATGTCAACTCTATCCATTAGCTTCAAAAATATGTGACTAAGTTCTCCATATTCAAAGATGGGCTTATTTTCCTCACTATAGGATTCAGTAAGTCCAATAACTAGTCTGTTCTCCTTGGCTGTCAAGACTAATGAAGCTTTTGTGTCCATAAGATGATGGAACTCCAGTGCATTAATTGGGCTGTGTTTGGACAGACAAGATAGTTAAATTGCAAATGCCGTGTGATCAAGAGATTATAACAAAAGTTAACGACAGTTCCTAGTATTCATACTGAAGAAGTAGCCTCAAATTGCTGTTGCATTCCTTTGAAGTCCAACTCAAAAGTAATGTATTGCAATATGGAGCCACATCCTCAGTATGAATGCTGCGGAAGAAAATACAATTCAGCTATCTCACACCTTTATGCTAATAATTGCAATTCAATTAGATAATTCATCCAAAGGCACCCTTCGGATGAATGCTGCGGAAGAAAATACGATTCAGCTATTTCGTACCTTTATGCTAATAATTGCAATTCAATTAGATAATTCATCCAAAGGTACCCTTACTCTGTTTTGATTGAAGTTGTTTTGTTGCCTGCAAACTGAATTTTGGGCACTCCTTACAGCTGCTTTGGTGCACCTTGAAAATGGTTTGGTTTGTTTTGTTTTGTTTTGTGGGTGGGGTTGGAGTGGTGGTTCTAGTTCCATTGGGGATGTTCTAGCTTGCCCCCTTTTTTTTTAACTTGGTGATTCAAACCGACTCAGTGATCTGTAAAAATTACTGTTTCTTTTACCCAAGATGCACAAAATTGATAGAAAGTCAATTGACCCATTTAGGTACACCAATTGCTTCTTGTGAGCGATCTGTCATGACAAAACTGGGTCAGTGGCAGATGTCTCATCAACTGTCACTAAATGCAAGTGCTTCTTCGATCTAAGAATGCATAACTGTTTGATTAGATCATTATGTCTTCCTCAATATCACAAAGAACACATTTGTCAGGAGCTTTAACTTGCTAATTATTGATATGATCATGGATTGTGAAATGATCATCTACTGGAATGGGGTGAGAGTCCAGTAAATGAAAGGTGCAGGGCCAGCTGGGGCTAAAGCGGTGAATATGGTTTTGTTCTGGAAATGACTATGGCGGTATGTGGAGGAATGTTGCATGTGAAGGCAAATTATCTCATTAAATATGGTGTCTGTGGAAATGGGTGGTCCACAAAAGAATTGTCATAGTACTGTGCGTCAAGTTTATGTGAAGGGTCGTACTTTGGGTGGACAGCTAAAACCTTGTTCAAGTGTCCTCCCATCCATTTACTTTACACATGGGAGTCCGCCTGATGAATGAAAGGGCCTGATTCTAGGGACCGGGCACTTAAAGGGTGGGACTTGACTTGCCTGATGGATTGTTTAGGTTCCCATGCATGTGCCACATTGGCACATGTGGGTAGTAAGGGGGCCTCAGCTTGAGCCTATTGGTATAATGAGGATGCTCTTTTGCTGCTTTGCTTGTGGTTGTTGTGGTTTATGCATGAATGGCCATGGCCTATCATGCATATTTGTCGTCTTGCAATGAAATCATGTTTCACTCTCAGAGTCACTTGT
Organism: Liriodendron chinense; assembly: GCA_003013855.2. Taxonomy (NCBI): domain Eukaryota; kingdom Viridiplantae; phylum Streptophyta; class Magnoliopsida; order Magnoliales; family Magnoliaceae; genus Liriodendron; species Liriodendron chinense. Next base: position 5,199,582 of record ML058484.1, on the reverse strand, counting down.
CAATGTTTAGTTTCACATGTGGAAATCCACATATGCAGGGAACGGATGGTCGCATGTCTCTTATCTGCAGGGGCGAACCCAAGCTTGGTTACCGACCCAACTCCCGAATGCCCTGGTGGATACACTGCTGCGGACCTGGCATCGATAGGAGGTCATGATGGCCTGGCTGCCTATCTTGCAGAGAAGGGTCTACTAGCACATTTCCAGGCTATGTCCATATCAGGTAACATAACTGGCACCCTTCATGCCAGTACAACTGATTTGGATAAGCCTGATAACCTCAATGAGGAGGAGCTGTGTATGAAAGATACGTTGGCAGCATATCACAATGCGGCTGATGCAGCGGCTCGTATACAAGTTGCATTGAGGGAGAACGCGCTAAAGGTACGGACAAAAGCAGTTCAGTTAGAAAAACCAGAGTCCGAAGAATACATAATTGCTGCATTGAAGATTCAGCACGCCTTCCGCAATTATCATTCCCGAAAGAGGATGGTAGCTGCAGTCCGTATTCAGCACAGATTCCGGACTTGGAAGATCCGCAGGGAGTTTCTCAACATGCGTCGACAAGTGATCAAAATTCAAGTAAAGTTCTGGCAATTTCATCAAAAATAATTTTCTTTTATCGGGTCTATAGTATTCACGATGGATTGCTAAAATATGTTAGTTTTGAATATTTTCAGTCTCGTGGACTATGATATCCAAGTGCAGCTATGGTTACCCAGGGTAGTAGGATTAGGAATCTTACTCTTACACATGGAATGTTGGTGTGAGAAATCCAGGCCGTTCATAAGTGGCTCCACTGTGTTTGCGCTGTCAGCTGAAAATCAGGCTGGTTGTCATCAAGGGGCCATGCATGGAAACTGATTATGAAACCTTTGCTGATTCTCCTTGAAGTCCATTTTTGTTGTGTGGTCCATCTGATCGTTATCTCAGGGTGGATATTGAATCCTACTCTTCTGCACATGGCTTATTGACATGTGTGAGATCCGGGCCTTTCATCAGGTGGCCCTATATTGTGTTTGCTCCGTCTCCAGAAAATCACACTGGCTGTCATCAGGTGGGTCATGGACCCTTGGCCAATTCCTAAATGTCCATTTTCGTCACACGTGGTCAGCCTGATGATTGCACCTCCTGATTTCATTGCCTTGGCACCCATGGTGGGGCCCACCCGATGAACATCCCGGATCTTGCGCCCGCATGCCACATTGGCAAGTGGGATGAGTAGGACCCGAATCCTACCCACAAGTAACTGTTGCATTCTTCATGGCATCCTGATTGCATGGAATTTTTAGTTCCACTCTACTCACAAGTAGTCACCATGTTTCTCATAATATCCTGATTATGTTGTGCTTTTAATTTCGCTCCTGTTAAGTGATTCGATTGCAATATCAATTCAGGCTGCATTCCGTGGACACCAAGCGAGGAGACAGTACTGCAAGATCCTTTGGTCAGTTGGAGTGCTTGAGAAGGCGGTCCTACGCTGGCGTCAAAAGAGGAAAGGCTTACGTGGCCTTCAGGTTGAACCAGCTGAACCTGTTACAGCAACACAGGTGCAAGAAAACGACGTCGAGGAGGATTTCTACCGGATAAGTCGGAAGCATGCTGAAGATCGGGTTGAACGATCAGTGATACGGGTCCAAGCCATGTTCCGATCATACCAAGCACAAAAAGAATATCGAAGAATGAAGCTGGCCTTTGATGAAGCACTGGTAATAATTCATTTTGTGGGAACTCTTTGGTCTTGGTTTTGCTGAAAATCCACTTAAAGGGTGTGTTTTGGTTGCACCGAATTTCATAAAATATCATGATATTTTTTACCAAGTTAAGACTGATTTATCATTAAATATCATGATATTTTGCACTAAGTTAGACTGATTTATCATGAAATGTCATGATATTTGGAGCAACCAAATGCATCCTAAGAAAAAAAAAAGTACTGCCGCATTGAAAGTCAAGTAATCTCACAGGACATTAGATGGGTGAAGAAAAAGTCAAGATAGGGAACTGTTAGGGTGAACCAAACAGTCTAGCAACACATGCTAAGGGAAAATCAATCAAAACATGCTTAGGAAAAAGAGCAACACATGCTGGAAACAGTAATTCACTGAAAAGTTCAAGCATTTTTCATATGCGTGGCTTCTAGGCCTTCAACTGATTCTGTAATACAATCATGACCAAGTTGCTATAAATATTAGAATAAAAAACTACTGAAGGCTGCATATGAGGACCAAATTAGGCAAACAACTGATATGACATCTAATCAAGGCTGGTTGGAATTGCGGGCCCACCATCCAATTGGACCATTGGTGCGGTTCCAGACCATGGATATGATGCAGGTTCTCAATCAGACTAATTTGGACCAGTGATGTAGTCCAGGACCTTGATCTGGATGTCTACGTGGTCCAGATCTTCAACCTGAACAATTGGATCATCTGTAGTTCAGACCCTTGGGTGGGCCTGATCTGGGCTCAATTTGTGATCTGAATTAGATGGGCTGACTGTTGATCAACCAACAATAGGACAAGGACAACTTGTGTACCATTGGTTGATCTGGTTGGGTTTCATCAACTGTTTTCGGCACTTTGCCAAAATAATAGTTAAAAGAAATTTCTTTAATTAGCCCTGAGCTTTGGTGGATTTAAGCTATGATGCACAGATACATGATAGCATATGTTTCAACTGAATCATATTATATTAGATACCATAATTTTGAATTATTGGAATTTTTCTTGCATGTCATAATATATGAACTATGCATGTGTACTTTAGAAATTGGAAATATTAAAGCTAAGTTTAGCATGCTAGAATGATTGAAAACAGTTAATTGTTTGATCATCATCATCGCCGGCTTTTAAGTATTGTCTGAAGCCTATACATATCGCCTGATGCATTTTATTGCCCATGAATTTTGGGAACAGGATTCGTATAGCCAACCCAGATTAGTTTGGAGAAGACTTAGATGATGATGATGATATACCACAACATTGTAGAAATATCCATTTCTTTTTATGCATTTAAAACACACTACGTGTTTTTACCAAAAGGCATCTGAATTTTGAGAAGTGATCACATACTGCCAATGGTACCACATTTTGTGGCACCGTACCATCTTTCCCACCAACATGCCACTTGTGTAGGACATCAATGCAGTGAAAATGCTTGAACCCACCATGCAGATTACCACTCTCAAGAATCAGGATGATCTGCTCACCCAGTAGGCCACACCTGTATGTTGGTCCAAGCTGTTGGTTTTACATTGATTCCAAAAGTGTGGCCCGCCTGATGAGAGGAGTTGGATTCTTGTCCCATGTGATCTCTGTCACATGGTACCACAAGCTGTGATACACTGCCTGTACTTGATCAGTTCTCCTGAATCCAACTCTTAGGAAAGTGAGGATTATTTCGGCCACATCTGTCATTCCATTTCTGTAGTTCATGATGATAAATTTCATAAAACATAGGGGATAATATGTAATTTTTCCCTGCAGAATTCTTAGCAAGAAGTTATTAATAGGACCACTTTTGTGATTAATCTGTGGGTCAGATAACCTTGGATGCTTTGGCTTCTGCAGTTTGAACATGATGACTTTTGATTCTGATCGTCATCGCTAGTAGCAGCCAGCTGTGGTGGGTTCCTCAGTCATCATCTATCGGGCAGTTTGCTTTGCAGCATGGTCTTTATCTTATGCAAAAATATGTTGCTATTTCTATTAGTGAGATGATATTTCCATCCCTGAAATTTGCTACTTCCCAACTCATGCAAGGGCGACTTATTCATTTTGGGGATCGCCGCGTCATTCACTGAAAGGATGACCATATTGACTTTGCAGGGTTGGAAGTGTCGAATTTACGGGGTGGAATAGCATTCCCCCCTTCTGTAAATCTACCCCCTTTAGGGCCTGTTTGGCAGACCCCTGAAAATGAGTTCATCTCATTTTAGTTAACCGTAATTATGTATATGACGAAACCGACCCGTATTTAGTTTAGATGTTGTACAGTTGACCCCATGTTGTGTATGATTTGATAAGCGGGTCTTGTTGGGACTTCGATGATGGTGTTTGGTTCCATCATATGATCTGGCTTTGAATGGTGAAAAGATGGTTTCAGAAAAGATTATGAGGTGGTGAGAATCTTTTGAATGTATTAAGTACATGGCCTTCTTTTTTTATTTTCTTTTTCTTTCTTTTTTTCTTTTTGTTGTGTGGATGTTCTTTAAGACTTTTCTGGCAATAATTTCCCTGAAAATCAAGTGCCTGTTTGGACGCGGCTTCTGCAAAAGGGGTTTTCTGCAAAGTGTGTACTGACTTTGTTGGTCAATTTCCAGAAGCCAATCCAATTGGTTTTTGGTGAGCCAGATCTCTAGCACCTATTTTGATGAATAGGGTGATCAAATAGGGTTTGCAAAAGTGCATCCAAACACTCACAAGAAAAGAACTTTGGCGGCATTTGGGCATCAGATGCTACTTTTGAAAGTGCGTCCAAACGGGCCCCAAGTTATCGCATTCTGGAAGCCTTGTTCTTTAACAGCAACTAATTGGAGGCTTGCTATTGGGAAAGAATCTCGTTCATATGGGACTCACGGTTCTGTAATTTGGGCCATTGATATGATGGTCCCCCTGAAATCTCCCAAATGGGTGTCCTAGCCTTTTTTCCCACTTCTCACCCATGTGTCTGCTTGGATATGAGCTAGTGCATGCCAAACAATTGAAAAATTACAGTTATGTATCAAATGCATTCCTGAACGGCCTGGATCTTGCACTCACTTTGGAACACCTACTTCCACTCTGAGCTCCAGGTTGAATGTCAAACTATGATTGGGGGGTGAGTCACCAATGGCATGGAATCATGGATTCTAGATTCAGACTCGACCAACTCGTTCCGTCCTGAGTCAACTCAGTGAGTTGGCTGAGTCAGTGGTGCACCTCATTTGAGGTGGTCATATTTTCGATGCTAACTCATGATGCCCAACCAGATCAGACTCAACTGAGACCGAGTTGACTCAGATGAGATTTATCTGACTCAGTTGAACCGGCTATCCTTTTAGATTGATTATTTTCACACATAAAATCTAACCCTCTCACAAAGTGTTGAACATACCTGTTTATACATATAACCTCATCTGAATCCCTCTTATACATAACTCACTATCTCATATGCGTCGGAGGGTCCGGCATCTCAACTGTCGAATACTTACCTTCTAAAATAGCCAATGAGGTACCTTCTTCTCAGCTCCAGTTTCCTTAATGGTGTCCAGAGTTGGCTTCCATGCTTTGCCTGAAAATTGTCTGCTCAAATACTCTGGTCCCTCATCGATGCCGTCCGTCAGCAACTGAGGCCCGCTGCTCTTTTCCGCCTTCTCCACCAGACCATCCTTTTCATCCAATACAAACTCCTCTCCTTTTCGAACGCCGACCGGGCACATCCATGTCAGCAGGGGAAGGATCCTCACTTGGCTTGGAAACAAGCCGGCCCGCAGGACCGAACTAGCCCTCGCTAGGATCCTACGATGTTCGTCAGCCGATAGCACGGCGACCTTCCCTTGCTTCTGTGGGAGCATCACGTAGACCTTCTCCAGCTCGAGCGTCTGATCAGCAGGCAATGGAGCGGGCTTCTTTCCGGCCACAATGGAGCGGAAGTCGGCCACGAAGTGTTGTGGGTGGTCAAGCATTAGCTCTGCGACTGTCGGCGGGTGGTCGAATTCATGGACCGTGCCGTCGGGAAGTATGACTTTTCCGGCGAAGGCACAGGTCCAGCATGCAATGGAGTTCCCCATGGAATAAGGAGAGAACGAAATGAGATTTGGAGTTTTAAGTTTAAATAAATAAATACGTTAGTGTTGAGAAAGAGGTGAGTTGAACGAGTGCATGGATTTCCCAGATAGGCTCTAGTATGCGTTAACCACAGACTACTAACGGCATCTTATGCACTGTACATGCTACATGACTCATGATCTGATCTAGACCATCAGAATTGTGGAGTCTAGCCTGATAGTTGAGCATCGTTAAATTTGTGGTCATCAATTGAAGGGGTAGAAAGGAAATAGACGGTTAAGATTGTGGTTTAAGATCATCTGATCAGTTCAATCTTCTGTAATGCTACATTGGCAATCTTCTGGTAATGCTACATTGAAGTTTAGGTCTGGTGCCCCACCTGAGCCAGGCCTGGGCTAATGATGAATGGCCTGGATTAATTATTAAGTGGGCCACGATTATACAGTAGAGTGGATGGTTCAAACATCAGGGACGGTCCTGTAGGGCCAGGGCCAACCCTTGCTAGCCTGGCCCATTCAGCGGGTCCCAAATTTTGATGGTCTAGATTGATCTGCAAGTATCGGGTAATGGTAGTTTGTGACAAACTCACACCAGAGAGTAGGTGTTTATTAAATGGTAGAAGAGAGGGGTTTGTTAAACTGCCCCCAACTTGGGGTGGGGGTTGTGGTGGACTTGCTCTCTACAGAGTCCGTCGTCTTGGTCTAACCCCCTAGCGTAAGTTAGAGCCGGTCAACTCCTTACCTCCCAATGGGACACGCCCCCCACATGTTTCAACATGACACACATGCGCGAGATCCAGACCGTTCATCAGGCAAGGCATGCAGGTACGTGGAACAGATCAAAATTAAGCTGGTCCATTCATCAGATGATCCACACACGTGTGCGATGCTCCTTTCCACACGTGCGAAATCTGGATCTTGCCTGATGAACGTCCACACTATCCATGCCTCCTAACGGTCCATTCATCGCTCATTTCCACACGTGCGTGATGCTCTCCGGCTCACCCATGAGCAATTCCAGCTTGAATTGGGCCGAGTCGGATATCGTGGGCCCGAATGGACAAATGGATAGGTCTTCACCTCACACACGTGTGACATGTTGGTACGTGTGAAAATTTTCCTTGGCTGAGAACCGTTCAGATAATCACATTTTACGGATCATGCCCGTTCTAGAGCTATAAAATAGCCGGGTCGATAAACATGCTTAAAATTTTAGCCCATGGGCCCAATATTTGAGTCCAAGTCACTGCAAAAGGTGGGCCAGGACTGATAGCCCAACAGGCAATCCCAGCCCATTGATAGCTTAGTTTCCACGGCCCGACAGGCGATCCCAGCCACTTGTTTCCACAGCCCGACAGGCGATCCCGGCCGCTTAGTTTCCACCCATCTGCCCAATTGGCTAGCCCCAGTAAAAGCCCAGCCCAACCATTTGAAAATCCGGGCCTTTGATTTTACGAGGCCACATCAGACTGATGGTGCACTTGCGGGCCTAGGACTGTTGGATTATGAGCCCACATTGCTGGGCCACTGCAGGACCACTATCCAGAGTGCTCAGAGGCGCCTGGCAAAATTCCATTCGACCTGCCAACCCGCACGAAAAAATCAGTGTTCGGTCCAGCTTTATCGTGTCAGGTCACTAACGGGTTGGCCCGTTAAGACCCGTTAACATAATGGGTCGTGTGAGAAACTCGTTTAACCTGTTAGTGAGGGCATTTTAGTAATTATCCTTAGTGTAGTGAGAAATCCCTAAGAAACTAAGACAATCAATAAGTTTCTCTCTCTCTCTCTCTCTCTCTCTCTCTCTCTGGAGTTTTCTCCATCTTTTTGCCCATGGCGGGAGTTTTCTCCATCTTTTTGCCCATGGCGCCACACGCCACACTCCAAAATCTTTGTGGAATCGTGCCCTTTCTCCGTCTCTCTGTCCACGAAAGCACGACTTGTTTATTTAACAGGTTAAACGGTCAGGTTGCGGGTAACCTGTTAAACAAACGAATGGGTTTAGATTTTTAGATTTCAACCTGTTAGTTAATAGGCTGGGTTTGGGTGAGCAAATTTTTAACACAACGCGAACACGGTTCAACACGAACCGTTACCCGGCCTAGCTCAAAGCAACATGTGATTTCTTCTGTAATATTAAACTCAGCTTTTGATACAGTGCAGTTATGGTGCATGGCGACTGAAGGCCGTTGGATTGTCATCAGCCGATGTGAGTGACTCTTAAATGTGTGGTCCCCACATGGTGAGCACATGCAACGCGCTCAGATCGCAATTAGAGGGGCGTAGGCCTACCTCAGTGCCTTAACTAGGTCTCATCAAAACCCTCAATTAAGGTACATAGCAAAGCATCGTATGACTAACCGAGTGGGTGCGTTGCGCAGCTAACAGGGTGGGTGCATTGCATGACTAACAAAGAAAAAAAAAAAAAAAAAGTACAGAGCAAAGCACCGACTGCCTAAAGCAGTCTAGGTAGGGCTGCAGCTGGGCTGGGCTAGGTGGGCCCGACATTGTTGGTCCCAGATCCAACTGAACCTTGAGATTTAAATAAGCATCTTAGCCTTCGATCAGCAAAGGGGCTTTCCACGTGATTCGACAAATGTGGGGCCCATCGTTTGGTCATCCAGAGCGTTAATATGATGGGATCCATAGCAGATAAGGGAAGCCCAGAAAAAGGCCCATTTTAGGAGATCGATCTGACAATGTATTTGTAGTCCACTTATCTAACAGTTTATGGTATCACACTGTAAGAATTTTTGCAGCATGCACTACCCATGCTGAGCCCATCGATTCAACGGTCTAGATGGCTAAACAAAATACCACGTATGGAATCTGATTATCTGAGCTTCGACACAGGTGGGAACCAGCCGTAGATATGGGCCCATATCTACGGTGGAGATCGGCCGGATATTAAATCTACGACCCACTGAAAATTCCTGGGTCAGTGACTCACTTGCAACATTCATTGTATGGAATTTGTCTCAATTCATTTTAATCATGTGTCTACGAAGCAACAATCTGTGGTAGCTTATGCGCACTACGCACTCCCGTTTATTCTAGCGACGGCCCCTAGGCCCGCCAGAGAGGGAAGCGGATTGTGTGGTGAGGAGCTCACCACGTTAGAGCCCGTTGTGGATGCTTTATGGGGCCCACCGTGATGTAATTCTTTTATCCACTCCGTCCATTCATTTTTCCAGGTCATTGTAGGGCATGAATCTGAAATTGAAGCATATCCAAATCTCAAGTGGGCCACACCACAGAAAAACGGTGGGGATGATGACGTCTACCGTTGCAACCTTCCTAGGGCCCACAGTGATTTTATTTGTCATCCAACCTGTTGATAAGTTCATACAGAACTGGATGAAGGTAAAAACACAAATATCAGCTTGATCCAAACCATCTGATGCCCTCAGGAAGTTTTCAACGGTAGGAATTCAATTCCTACTGTTTATTGTGGTGTCGTAGACCTTGAGCTTTGGATAAAGTTCGTTTTTTGAATCATGAACTAAAATGACCTGGAAAAACGGATGGAAGGCCTCGATAAAATGCATGCATCACGGTGGGTCCCACAGAATATCTAAACCGTTCTATAGTGGTGAGCTCCTCACTGCACAATATCCAACCAAACATCTAGTTGGGCCCACAGTTGAGACTTGAGGGGCCAAAACATCGATCTTCTCCTTTGGTGGTTCACATGAATGGATGGGATGCACACCATCCACCAGATTTGAATCATCCAGATACTTTGGCCCCTGAAGTTTCAACTGGTGGTTCACATGAATGGATGGACTGCACACCGTTCATTTTTTCTATATACGTGTAAACCATTAATGGAAAGACCATACAGATATTTCTCCAGGGAGATCCACCTGATGAGTGGCTTAGATCTTGCAACTTCGCTCATGCGGAGGCGACTAGACTCGCAAGTTCACTCGCGCGAGTGCAATGATCTACCAAAAGAGAAGAACTTTGATACTCTGGTAGGGTATGACGGATAATACACGGGCACATAGAAATTACATCCAAATTACATGCATGTTTCTCTAATTAAACTGTCCAAATTAGGGTTCCAGCTCAGTAGATGTGTCATGAACCAAAAATAACACAAACGCTTGCATGACTACAGCTAATGGGGGGGTGACTATTTGCTGACATGGAATGGAGGATTTTATGTGGATGAAATCCACTCCGTCCATCAGGTGGACCACCCTATGTTTATTCCTGGGGAAAAAGTAAATTCAAAATTCAGGTAGGCTACAGATGAGGAACCACCATTAAAATAGTCCCAAACTGTCTGTGGAATCCACCAATGGTGTTCATCTGATGTGCCACTTCAGAATGAATGGATTCCTAAAAAAATAGGACATCCAAAGACTTACACCATCCACACCACATGATTTTAGAGTTTTGAGGCATAATTCTACAATTTTTTCTGTTATGTGGCCCACCTAAGTTTTGGATCGGGTTGATTTTCAGGATCCACGGTGAAAATGTCATGATGCACCTGATAGACGGGGTGGATCTGATAGTCACGTCATCTGTATGACGACTTGTAGTCAGGCTATCGCAGCCTAGTGATCCTATGACTATCCGATTGGTGTCCATTTATTGGACGGTTAAGATGAAAAATATCCAATGTTCTTAATTTAAGCAAACAAATGTCCACCAACCAGAGGATAGGATCGTTCAACCAATCTGATTTTGAGAATGTAACTTTACGATAGAGGATTCGACAATTTCGCCGGTGTAATTTGAGTAAAAGTAGGTCATGTGTACAATTTCTGGGTGCCTGCGTATCAAGCGTCATACTCTGCAAGAGTATCAAATAACTTCCTGAACCAAAACATGCAGACCGGTTCGGTAGTCCGCCGGACTACTTCCTCAGAATCCTTCATTTATGGTCTCGAGCACAGGCCTCCACGGCCGGTAATTAACCACGCGGTGACCGGGGAAACCGGTATCCCTCTCTTCAGACTCCTCTGCCACGTGGCACTCATTCCCGCCATCTGGTCTATCTCCTCTATCGCTCTCAGGGAAAACCCTGCAGCTCCCGTCGTTCTTCTTATTCTTCCGACACGTGGCGTCCATCCGAGCTATCTCACCTTCCGAAACACGAGAACTGATCCTTGAAACCGGTAGCAGTAGGTACACATTCGAGGTCTGCAAGTCCTCGTCGGCTTTCAACGCGGTGACTCGGCGCGTGCGTCTCAGCTCCTCGGCCTTACAGATCACGTGACCGGGCCACTCGAGCATGAGCTCCGCGGCTTTGGTGGGGATTCCGACGCGATGGAGATTTCCGTCGGAGTCGAGGAATTTCGCGGCGAGTGTTACCGGTTTGAAGAGGCACGAATTGTAATTTCCCATCGATTTCTGTCCTTTCTTCTTCTTCTTCTTCTCTGGTTTGGGGTCGGAGTTCCTGAATCGGGAGGTTTGGTTCGGGCGTTTATATATAGATAGAGGAAGGTCAACGGTGGAAACAGTGACACGTGGCACGTCGGTATGCGTGGAAGACTGAAAGACTGGTGTTTGTGGGGGGAGTAGTGTTGAGGACGCGGATCTTCTGCTGCCCACTTCGCCGTGTCTGCCACGCGGATAGCCGTACATTTGTGGGGCCCATTATCTTGTTGTTTTGTTGTGTGCACGTCACTGATATTGGGATTGTTGACCACAATGGTGTGCGAATCGCGTGGGAATCCACTGAGTTCACCTACGTCTGCAATATCTGGGCCGTTCATCAGGTGGGCCTTGATGTGAACATGCCCTGGCCAGAACGTCAATCTGGCTGACTCATCATCAGGTGGGCAGACGTGTTTGTTGAGTGATCATTGGTGTATCTATTTACACGTCATTTTTTCATACACGTGGCCGCTTTATGAGCGTACCAACCCGATTTTTTAGTAAGGTGCATGGGAGCGGATTAGGTGAGAGTTGAGACCCCAGACCTACGGAGGTGGGTGGGAACCCTTACTGTGGGGCTTACAGTGATATTTGTGGCTTAAATCCACACCGTCCAACCATTTTGAAAGCTTATTTTAGGGTATGATCCTGGAAATGAAGATGACTCGTTTATGGGTGGGGCCCCTGACTGTGGGGATCAGAGTGATGAATATGCCTTAAATCCACACCGTACTACCAAATCTTAGGTGGACCACACCACAGGAAACAGTCACGATTGAATCCCCACCATTAGAAACTTTATGGATTCCACCGGAATGTTTATTTGCCATCCAATGAGGTCAAAAATACATAGATGAAGAGACCACACAAAAATCATCTTGATCCAAAGATTTTGTCGCCCACGAGAAGTTTTTAATGGTCAATCACCACTGTTTCGTGTACTATAGTCCATTTGGAATTGGGGTCATGCCCTAAAATGAGCTTTCAATAAGGATGGACGGTGTGGATGTAGTCACATATATTACAGTGGGCCCATAGTCAGGGTTCCCACCCCCTCGGTGGATCCGGGGTCTCACTACAGTGTGTCCAACCAGGGATTCGGCCCTATTGAGTTGTGGGCCTCTTTAGGTGGGGTGGAGGGAAAGAGAAGGGCTTTTCAACATCTTTACGTTCTATAGCCGTTTGGATATCGCCGGCGAAAACTGGGTTTTTTCACTTCAAATTAAATCGAAGGAAATTCGAATGAATTTTGACATCACTCCTCACTCGCTGCAGCTGTAACTGATGATGGTCCACTAAGAAAATATTCAGGCCCATCTGTTGTGGCAGTAGAGACGTGGAGACGTATGGTCTCTTTCTTTTTCCCCTTCTCTCTCTACCCTTTCTATTATACGGATATGTACGTTTATATGGTCCGGTGTGAAGGCCTAGTTTGTCTAAGTTTTATCACCAGCTCTCTTTGTTGTTGTTTAAAAAAAAAAAAAAAATACAGTTAAAGAGAAATATTCAATTAACTCATTTTCTAGAGTACTCTTTCGTGAATAATATTCTTATACAAGTATGAGAGAGAGGTAAGTTTTACATTCTTCGTTCTCTTATTTTTTATAAAGAAAAAAGCTCCATATTAATATCTTGTAAAATAAGTATATTATCAAACCATATAAATCTTTATATCTCTTACTTCTTGTTTTTGTTTGACAGTTTCTTTCTTTCTTTTTTTCTTTTTCTTTTGGTTTTAGCCTTGAGTATATTAATCACATGTAGGTGTTTTTCTGCAACGCACACCATCATCATTATCAAGGGCTCCATCCAGTTGAACTGTTGATGATGGTCCACATGAATAGTGTATTTTGGTAAATCCATTTAATATGCATGTAGAGCTTCGTACCTCTTTATATGGTATGGACCTGAATAGTGCTACAATTTTATAGTAAATATTTGCCCATTATGCTAGAGACAAGTATTGAATTTTGTAATTATTACGATGTTATAATAAATCACAGTGAATTATCACAATCTAATTAAACACGCCCTGGGCTTGAAAGAGATATACTAGGAAAAAGAATGGAAAATGAAGAAAGAAGAAGAAAAAATAATGATATGGTTTCTTAGTGCTGTAGCTAGTTTTTGAGGGTGTTTTCTCACTCTTTTCATGGATTTTATCCTTAAAAGTGTCTTTTTTAAATTGGTTTTCTTCCTTTAAAAGGGTTTCTTGCGGTGAAAAGGTTTGATTTCTTGCAGCACCCAAGAATTAATTTATATTGAGTTTTTTTTTTCTTCTAATCTCTTAAGTTTTGAGCAAAAGATTTGAGAAGCACTGTGATCTATTATTTTGTACTAGATTTCTTTCATATTTGCCTTATGGTTTTTCACTTCACATAAAAGGATTTTTTTCATGCAAATCTTGTATTGTGATTTGATCATGTGGTTGAGGCCTTTTTTATTTTGTGGCCTTATTTTGGATCTGTGATACATATATATATATATGGATTTCATATTTTTGTTTGATCCATACATAGGAAGTATGTTAGTTCACTGCAGCCGTATTAATGCTTTGGTTGAAAGCTTGGTTATTTGTAGGATTCATTGTTTGTAATGTATGGATTGATGGAAGCAAGCACTATAAATAAAATGATTAGTCTGAATGGTTTTAATTGGATGATTTAGAAACTCAAAATGAGGTATATTTTATATTGCAAAGATTTGCATGCACCGGTTGAAAGTGATAAAGCCAAATTAAAAGACATGTTGGATGATAAGTGGAAAAAATTAAATAAGAAAATCACTAGATATATTTGGCAATGGTTGGATGATAGTATTTTTCACTATGTGTCGAATGAAATTTTTCGACCATACCCTATGGAAAAAATTAAAAAACATTATATAAAAAAATTGCCGAAAACATGACTTTCTTAATTAAAAAGTTTGTTAATAAAAAATTTAAAGAATGGAGCTGCAGAGCATTTGAATGAGATGCATGACATTATAAACGAGTTGGTCACTATGAAAATGGTATTAGATGATGAGCTACAAAATTTGTTATTACATAAGTAACAATTGGAAAACTATGGTATTATCTCTTGATAAGTCATTTTTAGATGGAGTGGTTATCACAAGTGAAGTTACAAATAACTTGCCTGCAATCCTATGGCTTAGTGGTAGACTCATAATAGCTTTAATTGTTGAAATAGAAGAAAGAATCAACTGATTACACTCACTCATAGCTTTAATTGTTGAAATAGAAGAAAGAATCAAGAATAGAAAGCCATGTAATCATGAAAATAAAAAAGAAGATCAAAATTCTAAAAATTGAATTAAATGCTTCATTTGTGAGAAAAAGGTACACCAAGAGGAATTGTCGACATCACGAAAGAGCGTAAAAAACAAAAAAGTAAATGATCAAAAATTAAAAAAACCAAAGATACTGTCATTGTAGCATTTAATGGCGAAGTTAATACTTACGTTTGGTGAAGTTGTTGCTAATCACCATCATGACAAGCATGAAAATACTAAACAAATATTAATACAAGTGTTTCATTCCATGCTACTTCCAAAAGAGGCTTCTTTCATCTTGAAGGCCTTCATGCATGCATTGACTATAAAGAACAATCAACACCCAGTTTCAAAGTGAATATTGGACCATACTCATACTGACCAGACGATCCTGATCACTTAATTTGTGGTGTACAAACATGTTGACTGAAAGGATGGCTCAGATTTAATTTGAAAAACACTTGTTAATCAGGTGGTTCGGAGTGTCCTATCAATCCAATGTTTAGTTGATGGCCAATCAATGGTAAAGGCCCTGGATTGAGGCCACATGTGTGGCGAATGATATTGAGGCAAGTGGTCTCATGATCTGATAATCTAGCGGCCCTCACCATAGACATGAGATGACTCAGAAATTAATCTGCCAGATATGATGATTCCAAACTTGTGTTGTGGCCAACAAATAGATGGTTAAGTGAAAAAGAAGTATAGCCAAGGGCTATAGGTCACTTCAGTGGAAAAGTTGCCGATCAGGGAGATTCATGTCATCCCTTATCCAAGGAGTGGCCGATAGATCAACGGTTCGGATCACCAAACCAGTGCCTCACAAATAGGTGGGGGGACCAAGATGTCTATGTTGATGGGTGGCTAGAAAGTGGGTGCCGTACACATTAGACAAGCAAGAGTCCATCCATGGCAATGTTTTGGGACGCGGATTGGCTAGTGACCCCAACACCTCATTTTTCCACCTCATTTTAGGGTATGGGCCCAAAAATGAGGTAGATCCAAATCTCATTTTAGGGTATGGGCCCAAAAATGAGGCAGATCCAAATCTCAGGTGGACCACACCACAGCAAACAGTGGGAATTGAACGTCCACTGTTGAAAACTTCTTGGAGGCCACGGAAGTTTTGGATCAAGCCGATATTTATGTTTTCACTTCATCCAGGTCTGTGTGACCTTATCAACAGGTTGGGCCCTGCGAAATTTTTAATGGTGGACGTTCAATCAACACTGTTTTCCTATAGTGTGGTCCACCTGAGATTTGGATCTTCCTCATTTTTGGGCCCATGACCTAAAATGAGGTGGAAAAATGAATGGACAGCATGGATAAAACACATACATCATGATGCGGCCCACACAGCTTTGACACCAACCCCCTTTGTGGCGTTGGGGTCACTAACCAATCCGCATCCAATGTTTTGAAACTTTGACTGAGCTGGATTGGATTGGACGTGGATTGCCTGAGACCCCTGCCGCAAGTGAGTCCGGATCCTCTGTTGGCTTCCAAGCGGAAAATCCTTGCTTGAAGCCTTTTTATTGGTCCACATAATCATGTAGATCTGCAACCTTGTCACATCCTCAATGCAACCTAGTCACACTTCAGTCCAACCTAGTCACATGACATCATGCAGTATGATTTGGACCAATGAAAAGGCTCCAAGCAGAAATTCCTGCTTGGAAACCAACAAAGGATCCAGACTCACCGCAAGTTACTACTGTCAGAAGCCTACTAGGACCTACCATGATATTTATAAGAATCCATTGGTTTTGTCGTATCATGCTAGGACATAAGCCTAAAATGAGGCCATTTCAAAACTTAAGTTAGCCACATGAAAGAAACAATGAGGATTGAAAGCTCACTGTTGAACATTCCTGGACGACAAAAGTTTAGGATCTGGTTAGTATTTTTGTTTTCGCTTCATCCCCATGAGAATGACCTTATGAACAGTTTGGATGGTATGGAGAGCTTTAAGCATAGGGGTGAATCCCTTACAGGTTTCAACCACATGCGTTTTCCTCCCTCACTGTTTCATACACAGGGGCCCATAATGTAAAACACATTTTAACCAAGCTCTCCAGTCATTTTTTCAGATCATTTTAGAGCTTCATATAAAAAATGAGGCAGATTTAAATCTCCATTGGATCACATTACAGGAAATTAGTAGTGGTTGAATGTTAACATTTAACCCCTTCTATGGCTTACAGTAATGTTTATTTGCCATCCAACCTATTGATTAGGTTATAAAGATTAAAAACAAATATTAGCTTGATACAAAACTAATTCTGCGACCGCCAAGAAGATTTTATTGATGGGAGTTCAGTCAACATTGTTTCCTTTGTGGTCCACTTGAAATTTGGATCTACATCAGTTTTGGGCTCATACTATAAAATAATCTGAAAAAATGGATGAACAACATAGATGAAAAACATACATCATGGTGGGGGCCATAGAATACCAACCAAATGGCTGGGTCACTAGCCAATCCATGTCCATGAGGCAGACCAAATTGGCTAGTGACCTTGCCCCTAGTCAATGGCTAACAGTCAGTGCTCTATGGGCCCAGGTATGATGTATGTGTTTCCTCCGTGTTGTCGATCTGTTTTCCAATATCATTTTGTGGTATGAGCTTAAAAATGAAGTAGATCCAAATCTCAAGTGGACCACATCATTGAACGCTCATAATTAAAAACTTCTTGAGAGCCACAAAAATATTTGATCAAGCTGTTATTTGCTTTTCCCTTTACACGTGTCTATTTGACCTTGTCGAACATATTGGAGGCAAATAAACATTACAGTGGGCTCTAGGAGGATTTTAACCGTAGACATTCAATCGCTACTATTTTCCTATAATATGGTCCACCTGAGATTTAGAACTACCTCATTTTTTGATCCAGCTCTAAAATGATTGGAAAAATAGATAGACTCTGAATAAAACACATACTTCACAGTGTGGTCCACAGAGCACCAACTACTGGCCACCTGGCTAGTGGCAGCGTTACTAGCCAAATTGCGTACCTGCCTTAAAAATTTATTCCGCGCATATGCAGATTGGTTACCTCGTGCAGTGCTTACCTGATGTTAAGGAAATTTGATTGGATGATAGACCATTGTGATACGTCAGACTCGACCGACCTTGTTTCAAACATGTTTTGCATGGCCCCTCGTCAATCAAATCCGTCACGTTAGGTGAGGAGAGAGCTCGGTCTAAGAACGAGGAGGCGCCAATATGCGTATTTTTGGCAGATGGGACGGTTGGTTCGTCCGATCTAACCACATCATTTCAACGTCCCCTGCCTGACCGGTGAATCACCAACCATATCGAACAGTATCGTTAGTGCTCTCATTCTGTGCAAGTGAGACCCATGGTTCGGACATAGGTGATCCACACCATTCATGTGTAGGGGAACTACTCTGTATAAGTCCATGCACCAAAAAAATCAGAGGGAGAAGTCCTGGCCCTTCAACAGGTGGCCCAACAAACCAACGGTTGAAAAAGGAAACGCAGCAACGGTTCTCATTAAACTGAACATGGCCATTCATTTGACAACTAGCCTCCTCCAATCCAGG
The DNA here is from genome assembly GCA_003013855.2 of Liriodendron chinense. NCBI lineage: Eukaryota > Viridiplantae > Streptophyta > Magnoliopsida > Magnoliales > Magnoliaceae > Liriodendron > Liriodendron chinense. The sequence goes on along the minus strand of ML058484.1, from coordinate 5,181,581 downwards.
CGTCTTTCGCTGGTGTGCCATCCAGTCTGATATTGTCGAGATCACCGTACACGTGGCCCTGGAATGGGATGGGTCAGGGCGTGGACAATGACGCGGCACCACAAGTGATTCTGGAATCTTCCATTGTGGGCTGAGACACGCCCCCACCAAACCTGGCCTTTGGTGGAAGTCTATTTTTACTTCCGTTACTTCTGACAAATATCGCCATTAGTTAAAAAATATCTAGATTTCGAAAATACCGCTATAATTTCACAAAAATGGATCAAGCAATATTATCGCGATATTTTGTACTTGTCAGTAGTCATAATTTTAAGGGCCGTTTGGATCGCAAGTTGCTTAAGATAAGTTACTTATGCCATGAGTAGCTTATTTTAGTTTCTACTTACTAAGAAAATAAGTGTGTTTGGTAAACAACACGCTTGTCAGCTTTTCCTAAAAATAATTAGCTGAAGTGATTATGTATATTTAAGTAAAAAGTTACTTATTACTAATCATAAATCAAACTTACTTATATAAGTTGCTTGTCTACTGCTGTAAGTAGAAAAGGTAAGTTTTGGTAGCATCCCAATGGGCCCTTAGCGATTTTACCACTAAATTATCAAGATTGTCATGCAAAAATATATTTAGAAAATATTTGCCACAAATTTAATTTATAATAAATAATTTAAGAATTTATTTCCAGCAAGTCTTTTCCCAGGGCGCGGATTCCTGCGAAAGCCTTGCGCCGAAAGTTCCTGCGCTGGGAACCAAGGTGGGCCCAAAGTGATTTTTTTATAAATTCATCTTGTCCATTCATTTTGGGAGCTCATTTTAGGATGTGAGAACAAAAATGAACTGGATCCAAGACTCAAGTGGGCCGAAAACGTGAGGATTGAACGTCCACAGTTGAAATATTTGTGGAGCCATGGGAGTTTCGATTCAGGATAATATTTGTGTTTCTAGTTCATCCCAGTAGTAGTGACGTTATGAACAGTATGGATGTCATATAAACATCACTCCGTCGACCCAGGGAGGTTTCAACGGTAGTAAGTTACCTACCTACCTTTTCCTTTAGTTCGGCCCACTTGAGTCCTAGATCTAGTTCATTTTTGTTCTCACGACTTAAATTGAGCTCCCAAAATGGATGAACAAGGTGGATTTATCAAAAAACATCACTTTGGGCCCCACCTTGGTTCCCAGTGCAGGAACTTTCTACGCAAGGCTTTCGCAGGAACTTCCTGCACAAGGCTCTCCCCATCATCTAAAGAAAAAATTTTAAATATTAAATTCTCCTTTAAAATCTTGCCAAATTTAAGGTTTATATAAAAATCTGAGGTCTCAAACGGTTCCACTACTATTCTCGTGTATTGTCGTATGATATAAGTGACTCAATGCTAATGATGTACCACCGTTGTTTGTATTGGAGAGCCTTTAAACTGTGCAAGGCGTGTGTACGCAGATCGGTCGGGCAACCGGTCTGCTCTTTGGCCCAATGCATAGCAGAAGACACTAGACAGTTTTAGCACTGCAGGGGGCTCCAACCGATCGGTGGTGAGGCAGCAACCAGAGTTTGTTTAGGATTTCTCCTTGGATTATTTTTCGTGTTGGGCAAAGGGTCAGTCAACCGGTGGAGTGCCCACGCAGGTTTCTTGTGCAACGCACGGGATTGCGTAAGATGTTGCTAATTTCGAATTTCTACCTATTTAAGTGGGTTGTAAACGTGTTTAGCATGTATCCTAAGGTGTCTAAGGTTTTCTAATCGTGTTAGGAAGAGGGGAGAGAGTTGTGTGATAGAAAACTTGGGGTTTTCTCTGTGTTTCCTTGCTTGTGGGTTGTCAATCTCTATAATCTCCTGTTATTCATAGTGGATCGCTTTACGTCGTGGTTATTTACCCGTTGAGGGATTTTTCCACGTAAATTCGGAGTCTCTTGTGGTGAATGCTTGTGTGTGATTGATTTCATTGTATTTCTCGTTTGATCTCGCATTGCTCCGCGTTTCCGTTTCGGCTTCCGCTTCCACTGCCGGTTTTCCCAACAAGTGGTTTCAGAGCTATCGTTGGGGTGGAGTTGATTTCGAATCTGAGACGAGAAAATGGGATCAAGCACAAGGTTCAAGTTAGAGAAGTTCTCCAGGAAAAATAACTTTGAGCTATGGAAGGTGAAGGTTGAATCCTTCCTGGTTCATCAAGGGCTTGATGAAGCTCTTGAAAAACAATCTGAGGCTATAAAAGATGATGAGTGGACGAGGCTCGACAAGAAGGCTAGAACCTCAATCCTGTTAAACCTTACGGATGATGTTCTCTATCATGTCATGAAGGAGAAGACTGAGGCTGAAACGATGGCGAAGCTAGAGAAAGTTTATGCCAAGAAATATCTAGAGAATCGCATGTATGTGTTGATGCAATTGTTCACCTTGAGGATGGCTGAGGGAACTGAGGTGGAGGACCACCTGAGGACGGTCAATAGGCTGGTTTGCAAGTTGGTGGAGATCGATGAACTGATGAAGGATAAGTATCAAGCATGCATCCTGTTGAATTTTCTTCCAGATTCATATGAGTCGTTCAGGGACTTTGTGTGCGCAGGGAGGGAAACCATAAATGTTGAGACCATTATCCCAACCCTCTAGTCGAAGGCGATGAGAAAGAAAAGCGTTGACGTGGCTTCCTGTTATTCCTCAGAGGCACTACTTATGAGGGGAAGAAGTTCTAAGCACGGAGAATATTCGAAGTCGGGATCTAAGGCTAAGGGCAAAGAGAAGGCTAAGGTGAAGTGCTGGAATTGTGAAAAAGAGGGCCACATGAGAGGGGATTGTCAGAATCCCAGGTTGAAGCAAGAGAAGTATGAAAATTCTTCTGGAGAGGGAGCCAATACTGTAGAGGACGGTGGCGATCTATATGAGGTTCTGACTGTATTTGGCAAAGGATCTCACGGTAGTGAGTGCATCCTAGATTCAAGGGCTTCATGTCACATATGTCCTGACCGGAATTCATTCACAACATACAAGGAGTATGGTGGTGAATCGGTGTTTGTGGGCGATGACTACGCTCACAAAGTTATGGGTATTGGTATGGTACACATCAGGATGTTCGATGGGATCGAACGAGTCCTGGAAGATGTGAAGCATGTTCCCAAGATGAAGATGAATGTGATTTCTCTTGGTGCACTCGAGGCGAAAGGGTGCGTGTTTATCGGCCGCGATCGTTGTTGTGGAGTGATGAAGGGGACACTCGTGTGTATAAACGCACGGAGGTGTGGCCATCTTTACATGTTGATCGGGAGCACAATTCACGGTGGAGCTATGGGAAAGGCAGCAAGATCCGCAGTTGCTCATATGTGGCAAGTGCCCAAGGGCCACATGAAAAGGCGATAAAGGGCGTGAATTTGCAAGGATAGGGTTGATGGTGGCACGAGAAGCAGTGGAGCTATGATTAAAGATGAGATGACGTTGCGAGAATGGTGTTGATTTGAAGTTTGAAGCCTCGGTGGAGATTGTTGAAGAGCTTTCAAACTATGCAAGGCGTGTGTACGCAGACCGGTCGAGCGACTGGTCTGCTCTTTGGCCCGATGCACAGCAGAAGACGCTGGACAGTTTTAGTGTGCCCCAGATCGGTCGTCCGATCGGTCTGTAGGGGGCTCCAACCGGTCAGTGGTGAGGCAGCAAGCAAAGTCTGTTTAGGATTTCTCCCTGGACTGTTTTTCGTGTTGAGCGACCGGTCAGCCGACCGGTCGAGCGCCCACGCGGGTTTCTTGCACAACCCACGGGATTGGGTAAAATGTTGCTAATTTCGGATTTCTACCTATTTAAGTGGGTTGTAAATGTGTTTAACATGTATCCTAAGGTGTCTAAGGTTTCTCAATCGTGTTAGGAAGAGGGGAGAGAGTTGTGTGAGAGAGAACTTGGGATTTTCTCTGTGTTTCCTTGCTTGTAGGCTATTAATCTCTGTAATTTTCTGTTATTCATAGTGGATCGCTTTGCGCCGTGGTTTTTTATCCGTTGAGGGGTTTTTCCACGTAAATTCGAAGTCTCTTGTGGTGAATGCTTGTGTGTGATTGATTTCATTGTGTTTCTCGTTTGATCTCACATTGCTTCGCGCGTTTCATCTTCCGCTTCCACTGCTGGTTTTCCCAACAGTTTGTTCATCATGTGATGCTTATGTCAGTGATGGTATTCTCATCCACATGTGCCTCCAAGGTACATCTATAGGCTTGCTTCTATAGGGGGGCTGATTCACCATACTTTAAATGCTTTTTCTTTTCTTTTCTTTTCTTTTCTGCTTAGCATTCAAGCTGGTATCCCATCCCCTCCCCATTTTTTGTTATCTCAAGACAGCTTCTTAGTACAGCTTCTTTGAAAGGTACCTATAGTTAATGGTCAATGGAGCACAACAAGCTGAAAAACTATTGAGCGCCAACGCGCATTTTACTAGTAGACTTTTCAACAGCCAGCAAACTGAAAAACTACTGAGAGCTAATATGGCAATTTTATCGCGATAATATCATGAATGTATTGTGATATTTTAAAGTCTGCCAAGTTTTGAAGTTCTCGCGATAATGCCTTTTGGTGTATTTAGATTTTCAAAATCTCGGTGTATTGGACTCTGTGGTTGTGGTTTCATCAGCCGTCTTTGATTTTTATTGATTTTTTCCTTGTTTTCAACCACTCGTCTCCGTTGGGTGGCAGAAACTGTGTGCGCATAACCACCAAAATCCGCTTCCAAAATATTCTAGTTTGTGTGAATAAGCTGAGGAATCGACGGCTCCTGAAGCGCCAGCATTTCGAGTGTTAGAGACGAACCCCATCCAAAGTGGGTCCATGAGACAAATCTCGTTCTTGGCAATTTTTCGGATATGAAACTTCTGAAGAGATTTTCAGATTTGGACGTTTTAGTCGAAAAATATTAAAAAAGAGAAATACTCCGGTGAGCGCTATAAGTTATGGTGCCCCTATTTGACTCGGGACACTTAGGCAATCCAATTGATTGATCTCGACTGTATATTGGATACAACACAGATTTCAAAGGCTACCATGCAACTATCACACTAATCTAACACTTGGACCTATCTGATCATTAACCTTTAATTTGGATGGTTTGGATCATTTGCATAAAAATATGTCCAATCAGCAATTTGATCAAATTTATTTGTTGGAGCCCATCATAGATTGCTTATGATTCTAAAGAGTCACTTTTTTTAGACAATCCTAACCATCCCATCAATGGCTTGGAAAAGGGTGGCTACAAAAGTAAGGACACACAAGCGATGGATTGATGTTTAATATCAGTGTGATTTTTGCCTAGTAGCCTAAAAATTTTGTTCTGAACTTAATAAACAGTTCAGACCAATCAATTATAAATTAATAAATTTTAAAATTTTAGTTCTAAATAAATTATCTTAGATCTTAAATAAAAATTTCATTAAAACCATGATAGTTTTGTAATTAAATGGCAAGAAATTCCAAACAGCCAAGATTATGAAAATAGTGCATATTGCCATAAGAACACTTAATTTTTTATTTTTTATTTTTACATACACCACAATGGGCACTCAAACCCATCCCTCACACCCATAAACACCACATGGGTACTCAAACCCATAACTTCAGGGTTGAAACACAATGTCTACCGCTGAGCCATGAATAGGGACCCAAGCTGCTAAAGAGTCGTGTGTGCAAGGAGCCAGGTGCTTTTTTGTTTGGGGTTAGTTCACACATCCCACTGTTAGTACACACACCCACACAGTTAGAATCGATACCTTGACCTCAGTGTTGAGATGAGGTTATCTTCACTCAGTCTGCCACTGTCCCAAAGGTGTGGGTGTAAGTGATCTAGGTTTGATTTCTGGTTTAAGTACCTCCCGCAGGACCTTGGTACAATGAAATCATAGGCCCAAATACGAAGATCGCCTGGAGTGGAAAAAGTCAGGCAAGTCCCCTCATCATGCAGGCCACGCCAATGAAACCAATGAAAACAACCGGCCTAGCTCAATGTGGATCAGCCTGATTTTTCGTGAAAAGTGATCTTCAGAGGGCATTCCTTTCTCATGTAATTGATTTCCTACCCAAGTGACATGTTGTTGTTGCTTGTAAGTGATCGGTAAGGTTAGAAGCCGGACTTGGGCAAACTTTATAAGGTTGCAGCTAAAGCTGAGGTAACATTGGTCTAGCCTCATACACCTCAGGAGGTCAGGTTGAGTCAACCAAACCAAACCAACCATGCATGTACAGTTTCAATCTTGAATCCTATTATGTAACTCACGTATATGCATTCTTTAAGTCATGTCAATCACATAACTCATGTATATGTACTATTTAAGTAATGTTACTCATGTAACTCGTATATGTACTCTTTTAAGGTCAGGCTTGAGTTGGGTCATGGTGCACACTGTTTCCTGTGGTGTAGTCCACTAGTGCTTTAAATCTGCCTACTTTTTCAAATGATGACCTAAAATGAGGTGGCAAAATAAATAAAACATAGGGCTGTAAATGGGTCAGCGGACCGATGGGAGTACCCAGACCCAACCCATTTAGACCCGACCGAGACCCAACCCATTTGTTAAATTGTACAGGTCTCGGTCCAAGAACAGACCCACTTGTTAAACGGGTCCAGGTCTGGTTTCCTTTATATCAGGCCCGACCCGAACCCATTTAGTAAGTGGGCAGGTTTGGTCTATGTTTCAAGGGACCTGTCCAGACCTAGTTTTAAGCCTTGTAAAATGCTTGCATACTTGATCTAGACCCAGACCCATTAGACTTGACCCATTTATAAATGGGTCTGGGTGGATCTCCCTCTTCCAGACCCGGAACCATTTATAAATGGGTCTGATAGGTTGACTCAGACACGCCCATTTAGGAAAAGGATCTGGGTCTAAAATTTGGACTCATACCTGTTTAGTAAATGGGCGGGTCTGATTTTGGCTAAACCCACCCCGAACCCGACCATTTACAGCCCCAATAAAACAAATACAATATGGTTGGGCCCACATCTTCAACCAGAACTGAGCTCAGTACTCAAGGGTCACTACAGAATCCGAGTCCCTTCAGTTGCCACGGCCTAGTGAATAGGTTAGAAACGACAGCAGCCCGGCAGCTTATTTTTCCTAACAAAATTAATTCAAGAGAGACCGGTCACTACAACCCTTCCACTTGCCAGTATGCCTAATGCGTTGATTCCACAACCAAAACTGGCTAACATCACTCACACGCGAATAATGTAGCAAACAATCTGCTCGAGCCCTACATATCCTAGCCTTCCACCATTAAGTGGGGACCACAACAAACCCATCCTACAGCCCAACGATGAGGCCCGTAGGGCATGCCCTAACATAGAACGTAGACCATGCTTTGCAGCCAAACTGACAAGCACAACTTGTGGCCCACCTAATGACAGTACGCATCTCACCACTCATGTGCCCTGCTTCACCTGTAGGCGTCTACGTCAGCTAGGATCAACAAAATCCACGCCCTAATTCTCACGAGAATAAAAATAATTTTAAAAAATGCGCAAAGAAAACCCGGGATTGATGCCTTACCAGAGCTCATTCAACCTGTATGCCGCACCTAGAATCGCAATCACACAATAATTACCATTACCAGATGATCATAACCATCGACCATAAGCTCATGCAGCTTTGCCCACTGTCGAGACAGGGAAATGGTTATTAAAAAAACAAGTTGCCTAAACAACAACTTCCACTGCCGTAGAATCTATTAAAGAGCCATAGAAAACCGCCCACTATTCACCAGAAATGGATTTTCCCAAACGGCAGAGTGACACAAAGAGGAAAACATGATGGTCCTACAATAGTAAAATAACTAGCGAACACAAGCAGTTCCCAACCTCATATGACCGTTTACGATTACACATTCACTTAACATATCAGCGATCAAGAACCGCTGGACCCCACATGCAGTTGGTTCTTCAACAGCAACGAACAGAAAACAACATGTTTCAATTTCAAAGCCTAGATTAAAAAGACTGCAGCTGCGCCGACAAAATCACTGTGGGTTTGACGGGGGGTATGTGTACCTGCCTCTACCTACCTACTACTTAATGTACTGAGAGAGCCACTTGAAGCCATCGCCATAGCCCATCTTGCGGACAATGCTGCACATGAAGACCTCAAGCGGGCGGACATTTGAATCTGTGAGGTTCACCTTCCCCTTCCCAGTGGTGAAGTTGCTCAGGCCCAGGTGGTACCGAAGCTCCTCCTCTGAGGCCGCGTATGGGATGTCGATCTTGTTCCCGAGCACGAGGAACGGCACAGTTGCCAGTGAATCATCGGAGAGGAGGGCATCAAGCTCCTTCTTTGACTCAGCAAACCTCTCTTTGTCGAAGGCATCAACAAGGTAGACCACCGCATCCACCTGCAAAGATCACATAACCCATGCACACTTCAACAATACTGCAGTATGGCTGAAAATCACACTAGTGCAACAAAACCCAGGAAAAAATCTCCTCTAACACTTCTTTTTGGTAAAGGTATTTTTTATGAGATTGTGACTTTTTTCAACTAAACAAAGATTGTTATATACATAAGCAACAGCACAAGATGCACTAATGACAAACAGACAACCACAGACCTAAAAAACCACACAGTGCTTGATTCCTCGAGAATAAGAGTGTCATATGGTAGAAAAACTCTATCCTAGCACAATGCAAAAATAAATCCAGCACATGGTGGTTCTGATGGCATTACAAATGGGGCTGGCAATGGCCTGTGTCTGGGATGGACAACTATCAAATTTCAAGAAGGCCCAGCCTGATAGGCCTGACACCTTCGATTCACAACGGACTTGGGGCATCCTCATTATAAAAGTACCAGACTTGAATCATTGGACAGAATGGATATAGGTTTTGATATTATTATAAATCACAACTTGCAAACCATGAAGAGAAAGCAAGGATGACCAGAGGGAGCCATTAGGAAACCACGGCGACACCTATTCTTTCTTCTTTTGGAAATACAAAAAGCACACAAACATGTAATACTATGTGAGAGCTATGATCCAGTCATTTTGTAGTTAAGGCATCTTAGGTGCCTCAGATTTATCCCATATGCACCTCTCATCTGGGCCCTGGGCGAAGCGACAACCCCACGCAGTCACCTAGCACCCTGCACAAATCTCCAAGCACGCACCTGGGTGCCACCCAAGAAAAGTCAAGAAAAAACCCCCACATTGTTACCTCAATGAGGTTATTTGGACATTGGTATTACCCACACAGAGGGATCATATAAACCATCTTTAAACACATTCATCTCATATTTTGGATGAGAGCTAGGCTATATGGAAAATACAACTTCTCCAAATTCTTTTTTAAATATTCATACACTCAAGAAAACTTTTTCCTCTTGATTTCTTTCTTCTATTAGCGTCATAAGATCACTGCATTTAATGTTTTTATTAAAAGTTTGATGAATAGCCCATTTAGTGCTTAGCTTGCTTAATTGACTTGGGCTTTTACTTTTGATTTTCTACAAAATCTGAAGGGTTATGAAAGACCATTTGATTGATGACATAGACTCATAATCATGGTTTGATTTGTTTAAATGATTTTCAATTCATTTTTCAAAGGCTTTGTTGAATCTGAAAGGTTTAATTGGAATGCTTACTTCTTTTGTTTGGCATTTGTTTTAGTGAGTATCAGTTGTAGGACTGGTGGCCAACTAGTGCTTAGTTGCACGATCCTTCTAAACAGTTGCCACTTCCACTCTAAATCGCACTTCCGACTTGCTCCCTGCTGTTGCTTCCTAGCTGTTTAGACTTGCCACATTTTTAAATTTACACTTCCATGCTCCCACACCAGAATTTTTGCAGCTTCACTTCCTGCTTCATGCAAGTGTATCCAAGTGTCTAACAAATGAAATAACTTTAAATTACTTTCTGTTTTCTTGTAGTTTAGTCGCTTGGATTCAACCTTTGGCCTTGGATGGTAATATAGTTCTGGCTTACCTTCCAAAAATAAAAACAGCTATAGAGCTAACACTACTAAAATAATCAATCTGCATTTTATTTTTTTTGAAAGGTAATCAATCTGCATTTATATGCATTCTGAATTATATAAAGGTGATAAAAAAAATGTGACCAAGTTCTCCAAGGATTGTCTAGGCATCCCCTTGCACTTTGGGCAATCTAGGCTCTTGCGCATTTAGTGCACCTGACACCTTTCACTACACCAATCCAAATAGATATTTTTCATACCTCTTATACCAGTGCAATTTTACATGTTGGCCCAAGTGGATCCACGATTGTGGACCATTGGACAGAGGGGTTCACCATCGATTGCACATGGTGATATCACCCTAATTGAGTGATCACAAAATTCAAATGCGGGTTTGCAAAATGGATACTGAGACATTTTCTTCTCTTATTCAAATAAGGGTTTGCAAAAATGAAACTCTGAAATTTTCTACTCTTACTGTCGATTTTGCATGTTCTTAGCTGTGTGGCTGTCATTATTGATCATGGTTAATTCAGTCATTTGAGTATAATATTGATTTCCTAAAAGAAAGTGCAAGAATAATCTTATACAATGCATAAGTGAAACCAATACCCATTGTGCAAAAATAACCAAACAAAGATTTCACTTGGGATCATCATCATGATCATCGTGGCCTTGTCAGCTTTGTCAACACTGTAGCTAAATAAACAGAGAGAATAAGGATGAATTGAAAAACTGCTGAACATTATTGCACCCAACCCAGCCAGACAAGGCAAGTGAACAAAATCCTTGACAAGCATGTTTGCACAACAATCCTAATAGATTGCTGACCAGGTCATATTATAGTGAGAAAGTACAATATCTCGGACACAAAGGTTTCAAGTTTGACACAAACGCCAAAAAGATGAACATGAACCGAATGTTTGTCAGTTACAAAGAATGACACCAACTGTTAGACATGGCATTTTCAGATAAACTGACACAACACGCCCATGCAATGATGCAAATGAATACAGTATCCTAAATATTACTACTACATGAATATTAATTTTCACTTGTATAAGATTCAGAAGATGATGATGACAGAGAAGCATCTAGGTGAATATATGCATCATGTGATGAACCAAATGATACATAATAGTACCAAGGAACAAGAAAAACTGAAACCATGGTTTGTCCTACAAGATATCGCAACATTCGTGACATGGAAACTTAAAATGAGAAAAAATCAGCATCCAAGTCAAATGAGCCCAAAAGCACAACACAGGCGGTATCACAAACATATTAGCATGAGCATCTATGCTTCTATAGGAAAAAATCAAGCATGTACAGTTCTTTTACTTGATTCACGTCAAGGCCCCAACTAAGCCTTGACAATGTTAACATTAGTCCCATAATTACTTGGCCGTAAATTGTTTAATGAACCAAATAACACAAGGGAGCAAAAAGAAATAAGAAAAACTGAAACCATGGTTTGTCCCAAAAGACATCGCAACATCCTTGACATGGAAACTTAAAAAGGAGAAAATACCAGCGTCCAATTCACATAAGCCCAAAGCATAACAGAAGGTATATCAAAAGCATATTAGCATGAGCACGCTGCTTCAATAGGAAAAATTCAAGCATGTACAGTTCTTTAATTCCTTGATTCATTTTGAATCCTCAATTAAGCCTTAACATTTGTCCTGAAATTAATTAGCAAGGAAATTATTTTGATTCCAAGTCAAAATCTTACTCAAGATTTGAGAAGACTACCACAGAAAATATTTTCTGTGGTACTCTTTAACCGAAAGGGAAATTTTATAGGATAGCTATAAGATCAGCCATGCTTTATGGTATAGAATGTTGGGCTGTTAAGGAAAAACGCATTCATAGGATGTGTAGCTGAAATGAGGATATTGAGATGGACGGTTGGCAAGATGAGGAAAGATAAAATTAGAAATGAATGCATTCAAACTTAGGCGTAGCAAAAATAGGTAATGACATGAGGGATAAATCTCTGGTTTGGTCACGTGCAATGGCACGCAAGAACTGGGCTGGTTAGGACTTAAAGGGCAAGGGGAAGGCCCAAAAGGACGTGGAAGGAGGTAGTGAGAAAAGCCTTGATGACATATGGTCTAACTGAATACCTTTTTTCAGCCTTTTGGTTAAGATCAAGTGTAATACCTGTTCTTATCAGTTTAATATCTGATACGTGGCCCAACAGGTCACACGATATTAAATTAATTTCTTCTGTAGGATGGCCCACCACAGCAGCTTGCTGCTGGGGCCATCGAGCATCGCCCTTGCGTTGCACTACTGCATGGGGCCAGGTGCAGCCTTTTTTAGAAAAGAAAAGAAGAGAAAAGAAAAAAGAAGGTATATGGCCCCTGATAGAGTGGAATGGCGAAAAAGGATTCATGCAGTTGACCCAGGGTATTGACAAAGACCCACACAGGTCTCATCAAGGACCATACAACCATCTGACCTTTCACAGCCAAGTTTCTGATTGATGAAGCTAACCCTACATCCAATATTTGCACCAAAAACTAAGGGGAATCTACCACATCTATAAGCATTTCAGCAGTTTAGGAGGAAAATATAAATCAGCTTTAAATTTATCTCAATGCGGCAGTAGAAAGAGATTGGTATCCACAAAGAAGAGCTTTAAAATTGCTTCCATGTATCAATCCACTGCATTTGTAATAGAACATGTCAATCTGCTGGCAACCAATGAAGAAATATCATGCCTCAAATTGCCCCAATGCAAAATAAGCACTGAAATAAATGAAATCACGTGAAATAAAGAGGGAACACAAACATTCCATACTTCAAGGATATCTCAGACAGATGCAAACAAAGAAAATTGTATAGAGAAGAATACAACTTACAGCAGATAATTAAATTTATCAAGCATGGGAGACCATAAGAGGAAATTTAATAAATAAATAAAAATTTAAATTAAAAATTAAAAAAAAAAAAAGATGCAGAGACCACACATAAAACCATTACATCCAATGAAACAAAATGAAACAGAAAAGGCAAGGGATCTTACCTTCGCATAGTAATCTTTCCAGACCCTGCGTGCGATCTGGTGGCCTCCCAAATCAAAAGCTTTGAACTTGATTTTTCCAATGCTCAATTCCTCAGACGTCGGGTACTGTGTGGGCTGATGCTGAACTAGTCTCTAACAACAATCAAACCACCACAAATATATCAAACAAACGTCCAACAATTTAAAAGAAATGCATGTAAAATTGAGAAAACATAGGTACAGGATTTTGCGAGAATCGAGAAAAATGAAAAAAAAAAAAAAAGAGAGAGAGAGAAGAAAAAAAAAAGATATGAAAAGAAGTCACATATCATTAAGAAGACCCTAGAAAAATCAAATAATTAAAAAGAAACCATAACGAAAACAACGAATCACATAAAAATGAAACAAAAAAAGATATCACAGCAATCATCTATTAGAAGAAACTCCCAAGAAAAAGCACAAAAAATCGGAAAATCGTAAAAAACACAGAAAGAAGAAATCACGAAAAATGTTCGAATTGAATGAAATTAATACGAAAAATCACAGATAACACAGAAATTTCCACGATAAGATAGAAATCAAACCTCGTCTTTCAACATATGAAGCAAGGTAGTCTTTCCCGCATTATCGAGCCCTAGAAACAAGATCTTGGCCTCCTTCTGCCACAAACCGAGTGAGGCGAGAACGCCGTAGATCCAATCGAGAAGAAACATGATCTCCGACGAGGATCCGCGGCCGATCCGAACAGATCAAACAAATTCCGATGAAGCTAGGCAAAAATGGGTCGGAAAAGCAACCAGATCGGGCGATCGTAATCCTCTGACGTTGATATCAGAAGATCGATGGGCCGGAAAATCACAAAATTCCCGGCTATTGATAATGGACGGACGGAAGAGATAGACGAAGAAAAACCCTAGAAGAGAAAGAGAGAGAGAGAGAGACGCAGAGAGGAAACCGGAGAAAATTGCGTTTTTCCGTGTCTCGAGCTGTTTGGGGCTATTTATAGCATGAGCTGGATTTGGTTTCCCGGTTCGGCCAGTAAGGAATACGATGATCTTGCAAGTGTTGCACTGGAATCCCCTCTACAACACCTGCTGTAGGGACGATTCGCAGCGCGTAAAATGCCCAAGCTTTGTGGGGCCCATATGTTCGATCCACTCCGTCCATAAGGTGAAAAAACTTATTCTAGCCGTACATACATTGAGCTACTTCTAGTGGCAACAACGTAGCATTTCTCTAAAGCTATTATGTTAACATGGTGTGGCCCGCATGAGTATTGGATCATAATGATTTTTTATAAATTCACTTCATCCTGGTTAGTTACATCTGATTAACGGGATAGATGAAAGATAAATGCCGTGGTGGACCCACACACAAGCCATGGTTGGCATCCTATCCCCATTGTTCCATGTGGTGTGGCCCACCCTGCGTTGAGGATCTGGTTTTTATTTCTCTCCAGCATCTAGAATCGAGGATGGACCCTTTTGGACGGAATGTATTTTTACATGCTCAACACGGTGGGCCCAGTTTCACGCGCTGGGTAAAACCGGTGCTGTTGAGGATTTCAGTACTGTGCAACCGCCGAGCTCTGTGGGTCTATCTATACGTTTTCATGACATCTACTCTGTTTATCAGTTTAATTATCACGTGATAGCTGAACATACCAAGGGATCATATGCTCGGACCCATGAAAAAGTGTAATATATCCATGCCGTCCATTTATTTTGAAAAATCATTTTAGGTGATGAGCCTAAAAATGTGGCAGATCGAATAATCAAGTAGATCACACCATATAAAACAATGAGCATTGAATGCATACCGTTGAAAATCTTTTTCGGCCACAGAAGTTTTGGATCAAGCTGGTATTTATGGTTTCCCTTCATCCGGGTCTAGGTGACCTTGTGAACAGGTTTGATGGAAAATAAACATCATGCTGGCCCCTGGGAAGATTTCCATGGTGGGTTCATTATTGCTTCGTATGGTGTGGTCCACCCTGGCATTTAATCTGCCTAGTTTTTGGGCTCATGTACTAAAATTATCTTTCAAAATGGATGAACGGCTTGGATAAAATATATATATCATAGTGGCCCAACAAAACCCTGACAAAACCTAGGTCCTGGTGGGGTGTTCCGGGAGTTGAGTGTTACTATCTCCCTGTTTCCTGTGATGTGGTCCAGCTGAGTGTTTGAACAGCCTGGTTTTGGGTTCAGGTACTAACAGCAGGTTTCTAAAACTGATGGATGGCGTGGATGCCACGCGTGGTGGACCGTCAGAGCAGGTGCGTTGCACGCTCTTCCCGTGATGTTCGTAGTCTTGAAGGGAATCCGTGGGGGCCAACGTGATGTATTTGTTTTATCACTCCGTTTATCCATTTTTACATATCATTTTAAGTTATTAGCACAAAAAGAAGTAGATCGAAGGATTGAGTGGGCCACACCATAAGAAGCAGTGGTGATAATGCACCCACCGTTCAAACCTTTTTAAACCCACCATGACGTTTATTTGTCAGATAGACATGAATGAAGTAGAAATACAGAAATAGCAGCCTGATCCATCAGGTCAGACAGACATGAATGAAGTAGAAATAAATAAATAGCAGCTTGGTCTAAAGCTTGTGCGGCTCCTAAGAGGTTTTCAATGGTAGGCATTCCATCCCACTGTTTACTGTGGTGTGGTCCATTTAACCTCAGATCCTCCTTTTTTTTTTGGCTCATGACGTTAAATGATCTTTCAAGATGGATGGACGGAGAGATAAAACACATGCATCAAAGTAACCCCAAAAGAGCCCCTGCCAGGACCGTCCGTCTCTAGGTAGGTCCTGGTAGCGGTAGTACCCAATCCGCGTCCTCTTGCGGAGGAATCGGTGAAAGAATGTGCGACAGGAATTTACCGGTGTCGAGGCTGTAAGCTGTTGCTTAGCGGGGGAGGTTGGTGGTGGCAGATTCCACGTCACTGAATGGATTCTAGCCGTCGACTGAGAAACGGACGGCTAAGATCTTCTATGGATTGCGAAAGGATTGCTATACCAGATGCCAGGTCATTCGCGTGAGGATATGATGAAGAGGTGATTCGAAGCTGTGATACACGTTCCTAAGCTACCAGCTGTCCAAAGATGGGGACATCCCTGTCCGGGACATCTAACCCTTTCCATTCATCAGGAGGGACGCACATACTTTGAATCCAGACCGTTGGTCATCTTTTATCTCATCAATTATTTTTCCCACACGCCTAGCCGCCTGAAGGCGGCCTGATTTTCCAGACTTTATGGCCGCCAAGCTTACGAACGGTCCAGATTTCGCCCGTGATACATGGCCGTTGTGTTCCGAGTCGGACGCGGATTAGCTACTGACAGGTTGAGTAGCTATCTAGCTACTGAAGTGACTTCATCAACTTCCGTAGGCCCCACTGTGATGTATGTTTTGTATCCACACCGTCCATCCATTTGGAGAGAATATTTTAGGGCATGATCTAAAGAATTAGACAGATCCAAAACTCAAGTGGACCCCACCAAAGAAAACAGTGGTGACAGGGACATGAACGTTGAAACCTTCCTAGGGCCATCATGATGTTTATTTGAGATCCAACCTATTCATAAGCTCACATAGACATGGAATAAGGGAAAAAATAAATATCAGCTTGATCAAAAACTTCTGCGGCCGTAAGAAGTTTTCAATGGTAGAAGATCAATTCCCACGTTTTTCTTTGGTGAGGTCTATCTGAGCTTTGGATCTGCTTCATTTTTTGGCTCATGTTTTAAAATGATCTTTCAAAATGTATGGACAATGTGGATACAATACATACATCACGGTGGGACCCATAGAAATCGGTGACCTCACTTAAGTAGCGAGATAGCTACTCAACCTGTCAGTAGCTAATCCGCGGTCACATCTTAAGGGCGGCTTCGGTGGATCCGGTGTGGGTGGGATGCCTCCCCGTGGGGCACCGTGATGCATGTCTTATATCCACGCCGTCCATCCGTTTCGAAAACTCATTTTCGTAAATGATCCCAAAAATGCAGCACGTTCAAATCTCAGGTGGACCATAATACAGGAAACAATGTTAATCCACCATTAAAACCTTCTAGTGGGCTACAAAAGTTTTGGATGAAGCTCATATTTGTGTGGTCTCTTCATCCAGGCCCTTGTGACCTTATCAACGGGTTGGATGGCAAATTAAAATCCTGGTGGCCCCATAAATTTTTTAATGGTGAGGATTCAATCACAGCTATTTCCTGTGGCATGGTACAACTAAGATTTGGATCTGCTTCATTTTTTGAATCATGCCCTAAATTGAGCTGTCAAAACAGATGGATTGTGTGGATGTAAGGCAAATACATCGCAGTGGCCCCATAGTTGGGGATCCGGGGATCCACCCAAACCGCGCCACATATTCAGGGTCTTATATATAAGAATGACTTCGCACAGCCCATGGTGCTGACGGATACTCACCCTCTTTCAACGTTTCATGCATCATAAAGTGCTGCTCTGGTTTGTCCACTCCATTCATGAGCTGGACAGGTACGTGCCTTGAAACGTATATTGGCAATTTACTTGAACGTCCACATCACATCCAGCCACCTAATGAGTGGAGCGGCCTGATTTTTTTCGGGCAGGGCAAGTTTTCTGTGAGCCCGGCCAGATCTAGTGTCCTGTTGTGACAACGGTTGAGATCAGTCAATCTCCACCCTTGGAGGAGCTGCTACCTCTAATCCCCTAGAATGAATAGGTTGGATCTAACTTGAAAGTCTGTTGGATACCACAGGTCACAAAGAAGAAAGTTAAGGAGTCGGCCTGGGTCCTGCCGTGCTTAAATCATACCAAGGAAATAAGAGAGTGAAGGCATGTTGCCTGGTGATTGAACGCCTCACAGTAAAAACTTGGTTGCACACATTTTAATTTATGATCAATTTATTGAATTGAACAAATCGGATCACATCGTCTCCTAAGATCAATTCAATTCAATTTTATTTAAAAAAATTTAATTTCAATTTTTTATTTGGATGAATCGAATCGAATTGTACACACATATGGGCCACAAAAGTTTAGGATGAAGCTTATATTTGTGTTTTCCATTAATCGAGGTCCATGTGACCTTATCAGCAGGTTAGATGGCAAATAAACATCATGGTAGACCCTGTGAAGTTTTTAATGGTAGGTGTTTATTAATGACCATTGTTTCATATGGTGTGGTCCACTTGAGATTTGTATTTGCTTCATTTTCTGGACCATGCTATAAAATAATATAGGAAAACAGATGGACGACATAGATATACAGCACATGCATTGAGGTGGGCCTGTGGTCAGGGACCCATCTACATCGTGAGCTAAAAGGAAGCGGATTGCGTAGTGGGCATACTAAGTAAACTCTGTGGGGCTCACCATGATTTAAGTAGTTTATCCACTCCGTCCATCTATCTTAATGAGTAATTTTAGGGCTAAAACCGTAAACATTAAGTATATCAAAAGCTCAGGTGGACCACGCCACAAGAAAAGTATGGATTGAATGTTTATTGTTGAAAATTTCTTAGGGCCACAAAAGTTTTGGATCAAGCTGATGTTAGTGTTTTCCCTTTATCCATGCCTATGTGATCTTGTGAACAAGTTGGATGACAAATAAACACTAACCTAGGAAGGTTTCAACAATGGTAGTCATCATTCCCACTGTTTACCGTGGCACGGTCCACTTGGGCTGTTGGATATGCTTCAATTTTAGGCTCAACTCCTAAAATAAGTTGGAAAAACAGATGGATGGCAGTAGATAAACCAAATACATTCACAGTGGGCTTAACAAAGTTTACTCAATATTCAGCCAAGAGGCCTAACAGCTAAAATGCACCGGTAGCACTCCTCCCTCCCCCGTCTCGTCCACTAAAAAAATTTACATCTCACTCTCATTCTCTCTGCTCCTCTCCTACCTTGTCCCACCTCTCCCTCTCATTCTCTCATCTCTTCTCTTCCTCCCTTGCTGCTCTCTCTCACTCTCATTAACGCACACAGTCGCACATATTTTTTGGGTTTTTAGAGCTTGGAGTTTGTGGTTTCTTTTCATGTATGATTCTCTCTCTCTCTCTCTCTCTCTATTTCTCTCTTTACACCATGTCAGATCAAAGCATTCTCTATTTCTCTCTTTACACCGTGTCAGATCGAAGCATACAATTTATTGTAGGTGATACATCCTCTTAAATTTAACTAATGTTTACAACGTACAAATGCCAATATGATAGGTGTATAAGTATTAAACTATGCTTCCAATAATATTTCATCTCTTTTAATACAATATTAGTCTAAGTCCTTTTATAACTAATCCCAGCCATATAATTTCTCGCAATTCTTTGGATGAAGGCCTTAGTTAGCTATAAACTTATGATATGAAAAATCGAATTTTTTTTCAAAAAATTCATCAATTCAATTTTACATCAATTCAAAAAATATTAGTATCAACTCAATTTCAATTCTAAATTTCAAAACTAAAAACAATTCAATTTCAATTTTAATTTCAAAATTTTATAATTAATTTAATTTTAATTTCATCCAAATTTGGATTGATTAAATTAATGTACAACCCTAACCGTAATGTTTATTTTTCATCCGACCACCGGAGGTAACACAAACCTTGATGAAGGGAAGTATCAAATGTAAGCTCAGTCCAAAACTTTTTGTGGTTCATTACAAGTTGTCAACCGTCAATCATCACTGTGTTCTATGATCTGGTCCACTTGGTATTTGGATCTTGTTTATTTTTGGGATCATAAACTAAAATGATTTGGAAAAACAGATGGACGGCGTGGATATATAATACATGCATCAAGGTGGCCCCCACAATAACGGCCGCACCATTTGAGTAAGGCTCGGGCGGCATCTAATCCGCTCCCGCCACTCGGATCATCTTACCACCGTCTGCTGGATACACGAGCGAGCAGCGCGAGTGCATTTTGCATCTGTATACGCGCAGGACTTACAAAATCTCATCTCTGCTACCTTCAAAACCCTAACCCTAATACGGATCTTCTCTCTCTCTCTCTCTCTCTCTCTCTCTCTCTCCTCTCTCTCGGGTATCAATCCTTAGCATTTCTGTGTTTTCTTCTTTCTTTCAAATTTGAAATTTTGCCTCCGACAATCTTCAATAGAACCCAGAAATCGCTCTCCAATCTTCCCTTTTTGGGCTGAAAACTCACCTATTTTCCTTCTTTGTCCACAGAAATGGCGAAATCGAAGAACCACACGGCCCACAACCAGTCATACAAGGCCCACAAGAACGGGATCAAGAAGCCCAGGAAGCACAGGCACATTTCAACCAAAGGGGTATTTGCTTTTTTTTTTTTTTTCCGTATCGTTCTGTATTTATTTATTTATTTTTAATTTTTATGTCATTTTCTGGGATTTGGGTTTTGTTTTTCCTTGAAATTTGTTGCTGGATTTTGCATTTTTCTTGGATTTCGGTTGAGAAATGATTATCAACAACCGGTCGTACACTAACTTAATCTACAACGCTTTTTTACGAACATTTTCCATTGAAAAATTCCAATATTTTGAAAGGAAAAAGTGAAAAAACAGATATTGGGGAGGACCTTTTCTGGTCTGTATTGATGAGCTGGTTTTAGTTGCTTTCCAGCCACTTAGGGGGCGTTTGGCGCGGTGTTTTAGCCGGTATTAGCTGGTATGACAAATTCCAGTGGCCGTCATTGGGACATGTGACGGATTAGAGTGGATTATTGAGTTCATTTTGCATCCCAAGCCGTGTTTGGATTGCAACTGAGGCAGAATAAATCCACCAAGATGGACGGCTGTGCTGTTTGGTTTGTTGGGGGACTACAAAAGTGAGAATGGATAACATCATGCGTCTGTTTGGGTGAACGGTGATGTATACCGTTTGTTATTTCCTTTTAACTGCCCATTTGACGGTTACAAGCTGGATAGGTAGGATTATCCAATCTGTGTTGTTTTAAGGGTCATAATCCATCGATGATGTGCCCACGACTTGGACAGTCCAAATTGAGATGGATGAATGCAACGTGTACGGTGGATGAATGTATACATCTGTGTCTATTTTACCTTTATCCAACTACCCAAAATTATCCAACCACCTAAAATTAGGTCACCAACAATGGGAGACGTGTCATCAAGGATGGGAAGAGGAAGTTTTAGTAGGGCCCATTGTTCAGAAGATAAAACATCGTCACACTAGCCAATGAACAAATGACTTGTCTCTAAGGAGTAACTATAGAATAAGCGATCCACAGCATCTTCACCTATTGTACGTAAGTTTTCAAATCTAACAAGTGGGCCTATTTGTTTGGTAATCCAGGCCTTTGTTTGGGTGAACAAATGTATATACTATTATGTACAAGAGGACTTACCTCTTAATCCAAATAATTAAGATGCAATTCGAGAGGGAGAAGAGAAGTGTAAAAATATAAGAAAAGATAATTGATGGTACAACAACACATAGCAAGGAAGAGTGTTATCCAAACGTTACCAAGGTCGTTCTAGAGCTTGATAACAATATACAATGCAATAAAGAGTATGAGAATCCCAACAATCACAAATGAAACTCTATCCCCAACTGACATGGGATTATCATCCGTCGACGTACTCCTATCAATCATGGTTAGAGTCTCATGTCCTGACAAATCTCTTGATGGATTCGACATCATGACCTCGTCAATGAATGATGGGCCTACATATCCATGTTTTGGAGTGGTTACCTCTACATATCATGACCTCTTGATGGTTACCTCTACAACCATCCAGCCCAAAATGATGTCCCGGACTACAAGTGAAAGCCATGTCCACACGCTCCTATTGTTGGTGGGTCCCATGTGATGTTTCTGAGACATCTAGTCGGTCTGATCATTTTGTGAGGTCATTTTGGCCGTTGGAAAAAAATATTAACGGGATCCAAGTCTTATATGGGCCACCCTCAACACATTAAATTGCTTGGAAAAGTCCCACCGTTGAATCCTCTATGGGGTACACAGTAATCCATACCATTCATAATGTCAATCCTACTAAGACTGACAGAAAACACAAGTGTCTTCTAACTGTTGAAATTTTATGGCCCCACTATGAGTTCAACTATGGATACTCAATCGTCATATTTTCGGCCCAAGTGACAATTCGATCCCTTCCCTTTTTGGTCAAAACACCATTCATTCATGTTGTAAACCTGTTGAACGGCTTAGATTTCTCACCAACATTATCATGGCCCTCTCGATACATTCAAGATGGACGGTATGCATGCTAGTGCAGTGTCACGCTAGTGCAGTGTCATGTCCGTATCCTGAAAGAGATCTACCTCAGTCGATATTGGATTGCGTATCGTCCTGAGCTACGGACGCGGACTGCATACTGAGTAAACTGTTGCGGGGTCCATCGTGATTTGTGTATCGTATCCACTCCGTTCATCATTTTTAATAAATTATTTTATGCATAGCGACAATAAATGTTAGGTATAAACATCACTGTGGGCCCCAGAAAAGTTTTAACGGTGAAAATTGTTATACCCACTGTTTCCTTTCATACGGTCCCCTCAAGTATTTGCTATGAATAAATTTTTGTTTCAACAGCTTAAATGGATTGGAAAAGCGGATGGATGGTGTAGATAAACTATATACATGATCAGAGGACCCAACTAAGTATACTCAGTACAAAAGAGAGTCCAGAGTATCTCAGGACGCAATCCAAATCCCCTTGCTGGATTGAGAAGGACTGTTGCAGCTCCCGATACCGGCTGTGGATGATGTACACATCTCGAGGTGGAGTGCGAGGGACAGCACAACTCCTAAACTGCTGCCAGATCTACTTACCAAACACGGAGGATTTTCGATATTCCGCCAAATCCTATTTCATGCCGTTTAAATCACCGCGCCAAACGGGCCCTTAGATGTTCTAGTACGGTTGGTGAATCAGGACCCATTGCGTGCCTTGCTCTGCATGGTGCAAGTTATAGAAACCACATTGTTTGGGTGATGCTACGATTCGGGCCGTTGGATATTTCTCCTTTTCAATGTGGACCATTGAAGATGTTTTATTTTGTTTGAAGGCTGCTCCTTAGGGCCCGTTTGGCGCGGTGATTTAAATGGCATGAAATAGGATTCGGCGGGATATCGAAAATCCTCCGTGTTTGGTAAGTAGATCTGGCAGCGGTTTGGGAGTTGTGCCGTCCCTCGCACTCCACCTCGAGATGTGTACATCATCCACAGCGGGTATCGGGAGCTGCAACAGTCCTTCTCAATCCAGCAAGGGGATTTGGATTGCGTCCTGAGATACTCTGGACTCTCTTTTGTACTGAGTATACTTAGTTGGGTCCTCTGATCATGTATATAGTTTATCTACACCATCCATCCGCTTTTCCAATCCATTTAAGCTGTTGAAACAAAAATTTATTCATAGCAAATACTTGAGGGGACCGTATGAAAGGAAACAGTGGGTATAACAATTTTCACCGTTAAAACTTTTCTGGAGCCCACAGTGATGTTTATACCTAACATTTATTGTCGCTATGCATAAAATAATTTATTAAAAATGATGAACGGAGTGGATACGATACACAAATCACGGTGGACCCCGCAACAGTTTACTCAGTATGCAGTCCGCGTCCGTAGCTCAGGACGATACGCAATCCAATATCGACTGAGGTAGATCTCGTTCAGGATACGGACGTGACACTGCACTAGCATGCATACCGTCCATCTTGAATGTATCGAGAGGGCCATGATAATGTTGGTGAGAAATCTAAGCCGTTCAACAGGTTTACAACATGAATGAATGATGTTTTGACCAAAAAGGGAAGGGATCGGATTGTCACTTGGGCCGAAAATATGACGATTGAGTATCCATAGTTGAACTCATAGTGGGGCCACAAAATTTCAACAGTTAGAAGACACTTGTGTTTTCTGTCAGTCTTAGTAGGATTGACATTATGAATGGTATGGATTACTGTGTACCCCATAGAGGATTCAACGGTGGGACTTTTCCAAGCAATTTAATGTGTTTAGGGTGGCCCATATAAGACTTGGATCCCGTTAATATTTTTTTCCAACGGCCAAAATGACCTCACAAAATGATCAGACCGACTAGATGTATCAGAAACATCACATGGGACCCACCAACAATAGGAGCGTGTGGACATGGCTTTCACTTGTAGTCCAGGACATCATTTTGGGCTGGATGGTTGTAGAGGTAACCATCAAGAGCTCATGATATGTAGAGGTAACCACTCCAAAACATGGATATGTAGGCCCATCATTCATTGACGAGGTCATGATGTCGAATCCATCAAGAGATTTGTCAGGACATGAGACTCTAACCATGGTTGATAGGAGTACGTCGACGGATGATAATCCCATGTCAGTTGGGGATAGAGTTTCATTTGTGATTGTTGGGATTCTCATACTCTTTATTGCATTGTATATTATTATCAAGCTCTAGAACGACCTTGGTAACGTTTGGATAACACTCTTCCTTGCTATGTGTTGTTGTACCATCAATTATCTTTTCTTATATTTTTACACTTCTCTTCTCCCTCTCGAATGGCATCTTAATTATTTGGATTAAGAGGTAAGTCCTCTTGTACGTAATAGTATATACATTTGTTCACCCAAACAAAGGCCTGGATTACCAAACAAATAGGCCCACTTGTTAGATTTGAAAACTTACGTACAATAGGTGAAGATGCTGTGGATCGCTTATTCTATAGTTACTCCTTAGAGACAAGTCATTTGTTCATTGGCTAGTGTGACGATGTTTTATCTTCTGAACAATGGGCCCTACTAAAACTTCCTCTTTCCATCCTTGATGACACGTCTCCTATTGTTGGTGACCTAATTTTAGGTGGTTGGGTAATTTTGGGTAGTTGGATAAAGGTAAAATAGACACAGATGTATACATTCATCCACCGTACACGTTGCATTCATCCATCTCAATTTGGACTGTTCAAGTCGTGGGCACATCATCGATGGATCATGACCCTTAAAACAACACAGATTGGATGATCCTACCTATCCAGCTTGTAACCGTCAAATGAGCAGTTAAGAGGAAATAACAAACGGTATACATCACCGTTCACCCAAACAGACGCATGATGTTATCCATTCTCACTTTTGTTGTCCCCCAACAAACCAAACAGCACAGCCGTCCATCTTGGTGGATTTATTCTGCCTCAGTTGCAATCCAAACACGGCTTGGGATGCAAAATAAACTCAATAATCCACTCTAATCTGTCACATGTCCCAATGACGGCCACTGGAATTTGTCATACCAGCTAATACCGGCTAAAACACCGCGCCAAACGCCCCCTTAGTGGAGGGCTGGGATTGCCATACTCATCCAATTCTTTTACCATGGTCCGCGCATGGCAGTTGGTCTTAGTAGATGCCCAAGCAAGAGTGGCCGTTTGGATGCTTGCAAAGTTGTGTACCACACATGATGTGATGCTCATATTGTCTTCAAGAAAGTATGCAGGTCATGCAATGTTGGACTGTATATACTGTACCTTGCTTGTCAAGCACCTGGAACATGGAGTGTTGGAACCATAGTTCAAAACCCTGAAAGCTTTTTTTTGGCTTGACTTGATATTTAATAATTTATAAATTTAAAATATTAGGAATGGTAGGTAATATCTGAATTAGTTAGAAGTATTATAAGAAACAAAGAAAAAGCTAAACTAAATAGCAACACGCCACTTAATGCACTAGTTAAGTGTGTCTCATCTCTAGCAAGAGCAATGGGTTTGATTTGTCCATTATGCTTTTGCATTTTACTGTAGATGTTAGCAAGATTCACTGAGTTACTCGATTTGAGTCACTCACAATGTGAGTCATGTTGCGTCACGTCGATTGGACTTGACGGGTCTTCCTAAGTCACGTCAAGTCACAACCAAGGCCAAGTTTCCCAATGATGATTCAAAATCTCTCCAAGTTGAGTTGACTCGGCCAAGTTTCAAATTGAGTTAGTGAGTTTTAGAATTGTGCTTGGAAAATGTGGGGAGGTTAAGATGGTTGGTGACATATGTAGCATTATGGAGCATGTGCTTACTGATTGACACGTGCTATATGTGAAGCGCTTTAAGATTGATGGTGGCACATGTACCATATAAAGCTTTTAGTATGTATAATCTATCCACCAACCTTTCTAGCAAGGATATGGCATCCTTGCTTGATGGTTATATGTTGAGTACATGTTGTAATCAATCCCCCCCCCCCCCCCCCCCCCCAAAAAAAAAAAGGGAGTTTGACAAAGTATGCACATGCTGTCTTGCTGGCATAGGTTGTGCAGTATACAACTTCACGAGCATCAAAATAGCCCTGAGGGATTAATGTTTTTGAAGCCCTAACTTAGGTGCACCACATGCATTGCCTCGTGGGCCCAAATGCATGCATGTTGATATGATTGGATCCAACCAACTCCTGGGTGGGTCGGAGATGGACCGTAACCAATAATCATTTTTAAAGGATGATCATGCCCATTGATATGCATGAGTAGAATGTCAATGGTTGGAAAGATTATTTTTAATGATTTGTTCAACCATACATACTAGGTTATTCAGTAACAATAATGGTTGCCGTTATGGCCAACCTCATGGCCATTACAATATAGGCCATAGTGGCCTTTATGGCCCTGTAACAGTCAAAAAATCTTTTTATTATGGCCGTTTTTTTTTTTTCCTTTTCAAATCAGGAGTTATTGGCCCGTATTGCGTAACGGACACCGTCGTTACCATTATGTAATGGTTGTAATGTAACCTTTTTGAAATATTGCATGACTTGCATACTTCAAAAAGGGTTGTTTGAACCAATAATCTGGGGTTAGACGTATCGATTTGTATGGGGCCGTTTGGATGCTCACAAAGTCTTGTATTGCACAAGTTGTCTTGCATAGGCAACAGTTGCATGGGTTGTGTCAAGCTCTTTTTTCACACAAAATGAGGACAGTGAGCACACCATATACTCAAAATATGACTGCTAAGCAAGGATAAACCATTCTTGCTAGAAGGGTCAGATAGGCTATACATGCTAAAAGTCTTGTATGGTGCATGTAGGAACTTAATGTTCTGCACACATGCATCTCATGCGTCTCTTGTTTTACATGTGCGACTGTCCATATTTAAGCCCCCATGCGGACCGCATATGCCACCAACAATCGTCAAGCATTTCACATGCATCAATTGATGTGCACATGCGTTGTAATGCTACATGTGCCACCAACCATCTTAAACTCCCTATTATGTTCCACTGCTCCCTGTTCAACATGCGTTAACTGGCGTGCACGTGTTGTGATGCTATGTGTCTAACATAGCATGATTGGCACGTTATGTGCAACACAACATGTATAGGAAACATGTATGGTACGTAACTTTGTGAGCATCCAAGTTGTCCAACAACAATAACACCATAGGGTTAGAATGTTAATTGTTAAAAAGTTTTTTCCCCCTTCTTCTAATGGTCTATTCAACTACACATTGATGTTAGATGTATCTATGCATATGGATGTTTTGATGCATCCATTCTTTGTGATTTTTGGATTGTGGTCCACAACAATAGCACCATAAGAGGATGGTTCTGATCATTCCACCATCCCACATCGGATGAGCTTTGGTGAGAACATGATCAAAATGGATTGTGATCTATTCGGAATGGCTGGCACCATAATAGGACAGTTCGGTCATCCCAACATCTTTGGATGTGGTGGCCCCATGGGTGACACACATTGGATGAGCTTGAGTAACCACATAAGCAAAATGAACTCATCAACTATGCGTGGTTCATGGAGTGATGAGCTTAATTTGGCCTCATTTATTAGTGGACTTTTGTTTCTTCATGGATTTCTATTTTAATTTTTTATTGGGTTTTGTTTTCCTGCGTTTTCTGTCAGCAACTTATGTTTTTCGTATGTTTGTGCACTTGGCATTGGCCTTTTCTTTGTTAGTCTTTTTGTCAATCGTTTTCTATGCTTTGCGTGCTTTTATTTTTCTGATTTATGTTTGTTTTTTGTTAGATGGACCCCAAATTTCTGAGGAACCAAAGGTACGCTAGGAAGCATAACAAGAAGAATGGAGCGTCGGAGGAGGAAGAATAGAGAGAATGAGAGCATTCTTGGTTAGGATTTCTTAGACTTGGGTTTGGTTTTACGAATGATCACATTTCATTGCTAGACTAATTCTTTGTCTGATGTCGACAATGAATTTTTATGCCTTTTTTTTAATACATCAATGCGCAAGATATTTTTGAATGATTATTCATGGTGGTTGCAATTTTAGAAATGTTGGATTTTTATGAGGTTGGGCTTTCTCTCATGATATTAGTTTTTCATTTTATCCTTGGTATTGCTTTCTTTTTTTAAATATTCGTCAACACCTTTTGGCTCCATTTGGAGGTATAAGGGAGGACAAGGGACAATTGGAGGTTTGGAGGAAGGCTTTATTGAATATAGTGGCTTAAAAATTATTAAAACCAAAATGGAGGTTTTTTAGGGCGCATATGGTTGCACCAAATATCATGACATTTTATCATACTTCATGATTAATTAGTCTAATTTGGCGCAAAATATCATGATACTTGGTGCAACCGGTTAAATGACACCAACCATTGATCTATGCGATGATCAGTGGTAGGCCATCTACAAGGCCAACATGCAATGCACACTCTGGCCTAGTGAGATGGAGTGAGGTTGAGAAAACCCTAGAAATGGAGATGAATGAGATGGAAGAGAAGGGAGGGAGGGAGGGAGAGAGGGAGAGAGAGAGAGAGTAGAAAATTGCAATTAGAGAATGTGAGATGGAGTGAGGTTGTGAAAACCCTAGCCTCCTCTCTCCTTTTATAACAACTTAACGCGTGTGCAAACCATGTAAGCCCTTAGTAGGCTATATTATATGGGCTTGGGCCCTATGGACCTTATTCAATAGCTACTCCACTAGGCTATAAACCTATTCAACTCTCAACCTTCCAGCACTCCCCCTCAAGCTGGAGCATCCTCTACTGATGATGCCTAGCTTTCAACAAAAGGCAACATAATCTATTTATTATAATAAGAAAATACTTTAACATCCGCCTTCAAACTCAAGGTGCTTAGAAAAAGGGGAACTTGAGTTTGGAGAGGCATATGAAACATTTATTCAAAGGCAAGAAATGAAAGGTAATGTGGCGGCGGAGATGAGTAACATAGGCTGTGATGAGGCTTGGTCAAAGTGGCAAGCGGGTGGGCGAGTAATGGAGGCGATGACATGACCAATGTAAGCATTCGATTCCACTGCTTTCTGTGGTGTGGTCCAATTGACCTTTGGATTTCCTTATTTTTGGTCTCATGCCCGAAAATGATCTAGCAAATGGATGGGCGCTGTGGATATAACACATACATCATGTTGGGCCTACAAAACTTTGCCACGTCAACACACCACCGACCTTGGTGGCGTGTTATACACTATGAGGATTCTTTGCTAGACCACGTTTCCAAAGTAGAAGTGGACTGCCTCTACGTTTCCAGCTCATTTGAGGGCATGAGCCCGAAAACAAAGCAGATACAAGTTTCAGGTGGGCCACACCACATGAAAGAGTGGTTATTGACTATTAAAAATGTTTCGTGGGCCGCACAAGTTTTGGATCAAGCCGATATTTGTTTCTTCCTTTCATCCAGGTTTGTGTTACTTTATCAACAGGTTGGATGGTCAACAAACACTACGGTGGACCTTAGGAAGTATTTAATGGTGGGCTTTCAACGACCACCTTTTCCTGTGGTGTGGTCCACCTGAAACTTGTATCTTCTTCATTTTTGGGCTCATGCCATAAAGTGATATGGAAAAATAGAAGGGCAGCGTGGATATAAATACATACATCAAGATGGGCCCCACGGTCAAGGTCGCACCCACCTTGCTGGTTCTGCGTTGCAGCCAAGTTGTGCTCTATTCCAAAAGTGATCAAAACCTAGGTGGGGCCCACCATGGTGTTTGTGAGAAATCTACCCCGTCCATTTATTTTTCCAGATCATTTTAGGACATTGAACAAAAAAATGAGGCAGATCCAAAACTCAAGTGGATAAGGAAATGCCTACCGTTGAAACCTCCCTGGGGTCCACAGTGATGTTTATATGCCATCCATACCGTTCATAAGGCCATTCCTACAGGGACGAACTGAAAACACAAATATATTAGCTTGATCCAAAACTTTTGTGGCCCTACAAATGTTTCAATGGTGAACGTTCAATCCTCACTATTTCCTGCTATACAGCCCACTTGAGCTTTGGCTCTAACTAATTTTTGGTCTTATGTCCTAAAATGATATGGAAAAACAGATGGACAAAGTGGATTTATCACAAACATCATGGTGGGCCCCACCTAGCTTCCTGTAGCAGGAACTTCCTGCAAAAGGCTTTTGCGGGAAATCCACTAGATTCTCTGGCCATAACACGACACCTTTGCGGTACCGTGTTGCTGTGACAAAGTTTTGTGGGCCCTGTATGTATTAGATCCACATCGTCCATACATTTTTTATATTACTTTAGGCCATGAGCCAAAAAATGTGGCAGATATAAAGCTCAAGTGGACCAAACCACAGAAAACAGTGGAGATTGAATGCCTACAATTGAAAACTTCTTGGGGACCACATAAGTTTTGGATCAATATGATATTTGTGTTTTCCCTTCATCCAGGTCTGTGTAACCTTATGAACAGATTGGATGGCAGATAAACATCATGGTGCACCCTAGGAGTCCCCATGAAAACAAATAAATTGGATTTTTTTTTCTCAACCCATCTATCTGATTTAAATCATTGATGATTCAATTGGAAGGTTTCAACGGTGGGTGTCATTGTTGCCATGCCAACTTTCTGTAGTGTGGTTCACTTGAGCTTTGGGTCTACCATCTGTTTCGTCTCATGCCCTAAAATGATGTGGCAAAATGGATGGATGGGGTGGATATAACACATACATAATGATGGGGTTCAAGGGACTTTGTCACGTCAACACCGCAGCTACGCAATTAGCCCAAAAACCTTGCAACGGAAGTTACTTTGAAAATGGTAGAGGTGTCATTTCTAAAAATATTTTGACTCAAAATCACTTACTGCATTCTATGTTAAGTCAAAATAGGAAAGCTTAAAAATAAATCCATTTTTTCAGTGAATATTCAAATTAAGCACTTAAATTTCTAGATTTACCAAACAATCTGAATTAAGAAAAATCATTGAAAAAGGCTTGTTTCAGTAGTAAGTGCTGAAATTAAGTTTTACTAAACAGGCCCAAAGTTGAATCTCTGGACCAGCCATGTTAAACGGCACAAACCATTGATCTATGTGATGATCAATGGTGGGCCATCTGCATGGCCAGCGTGTAATGCATGCTCAGGCCTAGTGTGGGATCAGTCAACAAGAGAAATGGAGTTGAATGAGATGAAAAAGAGGGGGAGAAGGAGGGAGGGTAACAATGAGAGAAAACGTGGCTATGAAGGCAAGAGATTGGTGGCAATTAGAAGAATGAGGATTGCAGAATTCCTCCACTGGACTAGCTATGCTTTATGGGATAGATTTGTGGCAATTAGAAGGCAATAGATTCACCAAGCATAAGCTTGAACAAGGCATCCTAGAAAATGAGAGCAAGCTTCAAGTGGAGTTCCCAAGGCTTGCTCGGTTTTCTCCCGAAAAGGATATTATTGTGGCCCGTTGCTTCTCAATTTGTGGAGGTGCAGTGGTTTGGCAGAATCTTCGTTGTTGATCTCCTTCATTGGGGGAAAGGAATGCAATGGTTTGGAATAGAGATAAGTTGGACTGCTTGATTTGGGGATCCTTGCTGAGAGAGAAAGTGATGAATCTTCCTTTATTTGGTTGTATGGTGCCCCTCCCAAGGTTGTGGCATTCGTGTGGCTGGCAGGTAGGAATAGGATGCTCACAATTAATAATCTTCAAAGAAGGTCGATGTTGCTCCCCTATGTTTGTATAATGTTTGTGAATAATGCAGAGTCAGTAAAAGCCATCTTTTCACTCATTGCCACTTTGCTCAGAAAATGTGAGAGAGTTTTCTTGATGTCTTTAAAATCCATGTGTGATAGCAGGGTCAGTTGAATTCCTTTTGGTGTGGCACACAAGAAGGGCAGGAAAAGATGGTAGGGTAGTGTGGCGGCTAGCTTTGATGGCAATTTATGGGTTATTTGGGGGCAGAGGAACAATAGGTGTTTTCGGAATATGAGTGAGTTGGTGTCAAAGGTGGTTGGAAGGGTTAAGCAAGATGTGGTGGAATGGGCCTCTTGTTTTATGGCCATTGATATTTGTAATTTAATTTCTGTGTTCGGGTTGTAGTTGATTTTCCTGCTTGAGTCTTTGGTGGGCTTTTTTCATAAAAGTTTCGATACCTTTCTCAAAAGGGTGAATCTTGATTAGAGGTTTGAAGGGTCTAGAATTGGTCTAGAATGATGGAGAGCCAATTGCAATCGAAGAGGTGAATCTTGATTAGAGGTTTGAAGGGTCTGGAAAGAGGATGCGAGGAAAATCTAGGATTTGGATTGGGGTGGTGAAAAGGGACCTAGGGCTAGTTCACTTGCCCTTGGATATTTCCTTAGACACAAAGCTGCTGCCAAACAGTTGGGACAAAGCTACAATGGTAATGGTGATTATTTCAGCTGCGTTTGAATAGGGCCGTCATTGGGTACCTAGACTGTAGGTACCCAATGAAACCGACCCGATTTTAATGGTCTGGGTACAACTCTTTGGACTTGTCAAGAAATCGGGCTGGGTTTAGGTCTTACCTTTTTGGACCCTGTTTGAAATTTCGGTCTAGTCAGGTCCCAATTGGGTCCAACAACTTGGACCCAGTTAAAATTGGATTGGATCCGGTTAAAATCGGCTTGGGTTCATTTAGTTTTTAATATTTTTATATGCATATTTAGCTTTTTTAATAAAAATTCTATATATAATATATAAGAATATTCTTATGATGTTCAAGAGAATATTGAACATCATAAGAATATTCTTATGATGATCAAGAGAATGATTCGGAGTTCTTGCAGAGTGGAACCATGCAGCACTAGACATGAGATTAAATATATATTTATTGTTCTAGCAAAGCCTTAATTAGTTGGGATGAGGGTTAAATGATGATGATGATGATGATTCTAGCAAAGGAATGAGGTTTCCTAAGCCACATGCATGTAAGAGAGCTTGTTTACACACCATCATGGTGTCAAATGTGTGTGCAACCCATCTATTGGGTGGCCCTGACCATTTAAATGCTCTTTTCTGACTCAAAGCATAGGTCCACAGGCCTGATGGCTACCCGACTGGTAACTGAACCTTATTGGTTCTTGGTTCAACCTCCAATTAGCATGATTGCAATTGGGAACCCACCCTCTGTTAATGCTAAAAAAGAAAATTGCAATATGATTTTGAGAAAGACTTTGATATTCTGGTTGTCTGGCAGGGTGTGGTGGATGATATGCTGGAGCTTAAAAATTTCTTAGGAATTGCATTCTTTGCATACAAGTAATTCAAATGACACTGCCCAAAGTATGGGTCCCAGTCTGGGCGCATCTTGAATCAAATACTAAGATTATTTGATTATCTGACTATTGGATTGGTGGACATTTATGGGTGGCTAGAAATGAAAAATATCCAATGGTCCTATATCAACAAAATATCAACCAAAAAGTTTCTAGTAAATCAGATGTTAGAATTGTTCAACCAATCTGATTTTGGACTGATCTAGGGACAGTGGGTTGCACAATTTTGGTGGTTTAATTTGAGTTAATGTATGCCATGTTTACAATCTTTGAGTGCCTGTGTATCAAGCATATTATGCTACCAGAGTATTAAATAACTGCCCTTTTATTTTTCCACTTTATTAATGCTCAGGTTGGGTGTACTTTGAAATGCCATTTAATTGCTCAATCTCACTGTGGTTCCTTGGGATTCTGCAGTACATTTATGGCATACTTGTACTGCATTCTCAGCTGTACATATTGTGGTTCTCACTGTAGACAAGGTAGCCCAATATCAGGGCGAGTGGACTATTTGGGTCTCTCCAATAATTGTGTTTTGAATTTGGACCATTGAATATTTTGTGTTTCAAGCATCCATTTTATGGCTATCAGCAGGGTGCTTGCACATGGATCCTCGTATTGTTACATTTGGGTTGGCATTGGTGATCTAATTCTTCTTGAGACCGCATGCAATATCTTTTGTGGACAAATGATTCATGCGTGTACTGAAATCAAGTTGGGTGAAATGATTAGTGCATTTTTTGCTAATTTTGAAGTGGTGTGGACAATGTTTTAAAACTTGAACTGAGCCTCTCCTGCATCTATCAGTGGTTGGTTCCAAATGGGTTTATTTGGTTCTACGACCAACTGATGATAAGTTTGTTTAGTAAGCAGAAATCTCCAATTCATTACATACCAGTAAGCAGAAATCTCCATTTCATTACCTACCAACACCTTATATCTTTTGCTGAGAATTGAAAGGGCTAATGACTGCTTCATAGAATTAAGGTTATCTTTGCATATCAAAGTGGAAGTAGTCATAGGAAACTTTTTTTTTTCTTAGTCTTTTACCTACTTATCGGTCCTTTTGGATTGGATTAGTGGAAACCAAACCGTGCGGAGCGACAAGCTAATGTAAGTGTCAATGTGAGTTACAACTTATTTCATCCTTCTAATGTAAGCGTTAATGCGAGCTTCTTTCATCATGGGACAATACTTGTGAGAAATATCTTTAACTAGTGTCTTTACTGCTGAAGACTCAAGGAAATAATACTTTGCACCGAATCAATTTGCCCGGATGGAAAGTTTCATTGTGTGCAAGAAGCTGTTTTTCTTCCGGACCCAATATTGAACACAATGTGTGGTCCTCAATATCTTAGCATACACTTGATCCTTTGTAAACTTTGCATCTTTTGCAAATTCAGCCAACCGATATTTCTATTGAGCCAGTTGCTACAAAATGATTAAATAAAAGTCATGAGAAGCAAAGGTTATGAAGTTAAATGATTAATATGCTTTCCGCTAATAAATTTGTTTACTAAGCATAAATCTCTAATTCATTACACAACGACACCTTATATCTTTTGAGAATTGAAAGGGCTACAAATAAGGGAAGTTAAAAGAAGTTTGGTGTTTTTTCCCCCCTAGAAATCAAAACTTGCATAAAGAATGCATGTTTACATGTTCCTGACCATAAAAATATTTACAGGTCAATGGTTAAAAAGCAAAAGTTAGCTCTTGTAACTTTGGAAATTTAGATTTAGCAGTTTTTAAGGGCTGTTTGATTTTCCATTTCACCTGGTAAATTTTGCTGAGAATTTTAGAGGGCTAATGACTACTTTGTGGAATGCTGAGAATTGAAAGGGTTGATGGCTACTTTGTTTGGATTCATGGAACAGGAAATGGTGTTTCCCTTGAAACTCACTTTCCTCTGTTTTTTAAGGCATTCTTTGTGGGAAATGCCATTTCCCACCTTCTTTGTTACAAAATAAATAAATTTATTTTCCCACCCCCACCCCTAAGAAGCACATTTTCCCATTATGGAAGGAAAATGGGTTTCTCAAGGGTTAAAGCCCAAATGCGCTACTATCCATGTTCAATCGCCTCACATGTGCTAAATGAGATAGTACATTTTACATGTGTCACCATCCATCTTCTCTTGCACCTTACATGTGCTATTCTGCTACATGTACAACCATTCATCTTACTTGTGCCCCACATGTGCAAAGCACCCATGTGCGCTAATGTGCCATAGGTGCCATTGTCCATCTTCAATTCTCAAATATGCAATGCGCGAATGGTGTGCCAATGTGCGGAAGTGCTATTATGTCAAATGTGGCAATGATGTCTTGTGCCACACATGTACCACACGTGCCACAATTCAGCTTCAAGTGCTTACGTATGTTGTGTATGCCACATGTGCTATTTTCATCTCTAAGCATCCTACATGTGCCACGAGCTAATCTGGCACATGCTAGTGAATACCTATATTTTTTTCGAAAGAAGTTTTTTGCTTTGTCATTCAACAAACTTGAAAATAAATCCTAAATTTCTAGGAAGTTCTTGTTGAAAAGCAAACGAGGAAAATAATTTTTTCTTTCCCTCAATTTTTAATGGGAAAAAAAAACGACCATTGCTGTTTGCTGGGACCTTTCCCAATTGTGATCAGTTTGGTCCCCCTGATTGACCTATTTTTTGAACAAATGAATGGACCGGATTCATAGACATCTAAGAGATTTGATAAAGGGCATCCACAAAATGGAGCCTACCTTACGGATGGCATGGATGTCACAGTCAAGTGTTTTATTTGATTTTGATTCAGATAACAAAATTGTTTTATTTGACTTTGATTTAGATAACAAAATAGCTAACTCAATGCAGAGATGGCACGCTGCCTTGCATCACTCTTATATTTATCTCTAAATTTCCCACGAGGGCTTGTTTGGCAGCTTGGATTTGTGTTTTTTCTTCTTCTAACTAAAATCCTAAGATTTTCATTCTGTAACTCGCATTTGACAACCTGGATTTTCAATCTGTGGATTACAGAAAGCACAAAAGAACCATTTGAAATAAGACCATTGGAGAGGATTTTTAAAATCCGCCACGTTCCAGGGGCGCCAAACACAAGATTTTGGACTAAATTTCAATTTCAAATCTAAAATGCACAAAATCCAAGCTGCCAAACTACCCCTAAATGGATTAGAAACACATTGAGAAATTATATATTTATTTATTTTCTAAATGTTTTTTTACTTGTTTCTTAAGGCTTCACTTATTATTGGGGTCCCTATGGTGGGTGCACTACGTGATGCTTCCTTTGATAGGACTGGCTGTGGTTAAAGCAGATGATGATCTAGGGTTCTATCACTGGATCCTTCATATCGATATGTGCTCATGATACAGTTTACTGTCCCACCTGCAATGAATATCGGTTCGATTTCTTATAAACTCTGCTTTTCATAATCATAGCCTAGTCAAGTGATCTAACATACACAGATGGATGTAAAGTCTATTTACTATCTACGACCCAATCATCAAGCCTGCCATTCATTAAGTGGTCCACCTCTTATAAGGGCCACTACCAAAAGTTGCAATTATATGTTCCTGGCAAATTCAATAGCTTGCTTTAAAAAAACTAAAGTTGGGCAATGGTCCAGAATCATTCATTAATCAGACGATCAGCATGAATAGATTGATGCGAATTTTTAGGGCAATTGCCTGATCAGAAGATATCAATGGAAGCGATGGTCTATACACACACTTCAGAGTATGTTATACACTCAATGACTCAACCAAGAGGCTCGGATTTATTCCGTGTAACTAATGGTTGTACCCTTCACAAAAATGGCATGTAGGAACCATGACCCAACTGTTTGATGTGGGTCAAGATGAACGCTCGGATATTTGATTGCTGCTATAGCCATTACCGTCTGGTTGAAAATATTCGTGTGGATCCTATCTTGAACAAATATAGGCAGCACCAATCTTCATGATCCCAAGCCATACAAAAGGGCCCATCGAACGGTCAGGCAACATTCGTCAACATATGTGATTACATCTTTTATTTTTTCGGGTCACCGATACTGATTGGAATGTTGTGTTCAACACCAATTAAGCGTGAAAGCAGAGATTAGTAGGGGATAGTAGTGAGAACTGATCAGGACTCCAGACATTCTTTGGGTCTGTTTGGTTGTCAAAATGACTTTGATTGCAATAATTAAGTTGCAACAAGGCGTCAATGAAGTATCATAACGTTTGTTTGAAGTGAATTATCATAATATATTTTTTTTCTAATTGCAAATGTCAGCTCTTCTTCTTTCTTTTTTCTTCCTTTTTTTTTTTTTTTTCTTTTTTTGTGACTGGCCCAACTCCAGAGTCCAGACATATCGTCTTATTGTGATGGCAAGTGCTTCTCTAAGCATAAGACCATGAGACACTCGGCTACAACCTCTTTATGGACGAGTCATCCAATCACCCAATTGCAGCCCAGCTACTTGGAAGGGGAGTCATCAAACAACTAGGAATACTTAAGAAATCTTCTAGACTATATTGTACACCAGCCAAGCTATATGAAGGCTCCAAAGAACTCTAGAACGTTCTGGACGTCTCTACACAACTCTAATCCTCTCTAAAATTCTCTATGCTGTACATAGCCACTGTACGAGGAAAGCCAAGAATGGACGAGTCCATAAGTTGGGCATGGTGATGCAACAGCCCATGACATTGTGGCCACTTGGTAAATGCGATCTACATCAACCGTGCACCCAAACATGGCCCAAACATTTTGTCCATCAGATTTCCAATGGTGACAAGACCTGCCATTTTTAAGAAGTATCAGTATACAATTCAGGTCCAAATAGAATTTATCAGTGGGCCCATGGAATTTTGCTCCATTAATCAAAACAAATAGCTGCTCATCGTCTCTCTTTTTCTTTTTTCTTTTCTATTCTTTTTTTTTGGCCATGTAATCGGTACATGTGGAATGAGAGGGTGTGGTACTTGTATCAATAGCTTTTCTTGATTGATTGATTGTATGCTGCTGAAATAGCGTCATTATGATTGTGAAGTTTTGGAACAAAGAACTAGTTATCTTCTACAATCTTAGCCATTATAAATACCATTGTTGAAGAGAATATGTAATACAAAGGCGAATACCAACTTCAATACGTTCACAATTCTTTAATATAACTCAAAGGGGAAATGGCAGTAACATTACAAATCTATATAAGGGTGAGTTCGAGCTTCGGCCTGTTAGGCTGGCGCTCCACAACCTCCATATGTATCCTCACAGTCTGCAATACGCTGTAACTGATGCTCCCGTCTGCCTTCCTCATTCTCTGATGTTCCTCATCTGCCACCCATTCCCCTCCATTCTGCCCCCTCTGAATCAAGTATACAGGCCCTTCAATGCCATACCTGCAAAAATGTATAACATTTCCATTAGCTTTGGCTAATTTTCTGCAACATATTCAAGTCCCACAAACTTCAAATCCTGTCCATGTATAATGCAAAGCTTTCCCAGAGAAATAAATTTCACAGGACAGAAAAATCAGTACCATTAGACATACCACCGATTTACAGCTTGCAACAAATTTTCCTTCTTTTTTTTTTTTTTTTCTTTTTCCTTTTCCTTATATTTTAAGGGCAACAGAAGTTTATCAGAAAAGAAACACAAAGCACGTGTGACGAGGGAGAATGACGAGGCATCATCAACAATAATGCAACAGAGAAGAAACCCCCCAAGATCACCCAAATAAATCCAGAGGCTTATCAGCAAAATACTTGGTCACTCTACCCAATCAATTACAAGCCATTTTGCCCTCTGGAAAACCACACCTGGGAAACTCAATTTGTCCCAGAAAGTCCTACTGTTGCATTCAAACCATGCCATCCAAAGAGAAGCAAGAAGGCAAGGCTGCCATAAAGAGGTCTTCCATTCACAACACCATGTATGAAAAACATCCCGAATCCAGCATGCATCGCCCAATCTACTTAAAATGAACTTGAAAACTTCCACCATATCTGCATCCCTGAGAGAGAACGCACCCTGTTTCAGATAATCATCTTCCTGCTCAAATGATCAATTGTAAGCACCTTGTTTTTGCCGACAAGCCATGCAAATGCCAGAACATGGGGAAAACCCTTATATTTCCAGATATGATAGATGGGGTCCGGGATTCTAGAGGATGGGGGAATGGAGATATCAGAGTAGAATGACCCGACAAAGGATCAATACAAAATAGTGTAAGTCCGTGCCCACCTATCCCAATCCGTCAACGGTTTACCTTGGCCATGCAACAGGTCCATGAGACACATTTGGTGATCTCAGCATCAGTTAGGTTTCTTCAGCACCAACAGGAGTCACAGGACCCAACCGCATGGTCTCCCACCTTAGAATCATAATGGGAAACAAAAGGACCTTTCTCACTTGCAATTCTTAACAGGCTAAAGAAAGAAAAATACGGCAGCCCACACCACACCTCCAACCAGAATCAAACTCAATACCCATCTCCAGGGATGCAAGATCTCCCTTTTAAAGAGTATTCCAACTTTGACTATAGCTTTCCAAACACCAAAGGCCCCATAAGATGACTGCCAAGAGAACCAGCCCCCATCTTCCACTGCATACTTGTAGGAACACTTCTCCACAGGCTCCTCCCAAAGCTTCATAACCATTCGCCAAAGAAAGCCAAGTTTATGGACTAAAAGATTTCTAAGATGTAACCCTTCATGCTCCTTTGACTTTCAAACCTCTTCCAAACTAACCAAGTGGAACTTATTATTTTTCTCAGCTCCTTGCCCAAGAAAATCCCTTCAGATCCTTTTTCAACCTGTAAATAACGCTAGCATATGGTTCTGAATATCGATATTGGAGGGCATGCCAGCCCCGCCAAAAATCGATATGATACAGGCATATTGGATCTTATATCGGCCCCTGCCAGACTGTATCCTTTGAAAAAATTTTAAGCCAAAAATTATTGTAAAAATAGTTTTTTATATGTATATGATGGTGTCTCTAACTATTCCTTGATAAGAATATTGTTTGTTGACTTGACATGCTAAAGTCAACTAAATGGGCCCTAATTGAACACATATCAAACTTGATTTCCTAAATTAAGCCCCATTTCATTGAAATACAACACAAGAAGATGAAAACACAAAAAGAATCAGGAAATTGAAGATGTGTAATCTGAATATTGATGTCGTTCCACCCAAAAGCTGTTGAAAGAACTTCCTCTTTTGATTAATTAAGGGTGGCAATGGACCACGCAACCTACCCAACCTGGTTTTGAGGCGGACAAGGACCTACTAGCTTGGCTCATGGGCTGGCTTGAGCCTTGCATGCATGACTCAATCAATTTTCAAGTTGGACTTTGGCTCAAGTCACTTAAGCTTAACCCGACCTGGCCTAGCCCAACCTGGCCTGACCCAACATTATTCGATCATGTGCTGTCCTACAAATATGTCATTCCAACCCTCGGTTTGGCAACCCATACATCTCAAAAGTAGAGCGTTTCATTCCTTTAAATGTCTATTTAATGTGCATATATGGCCCACTTGATCGATGGATCAATTAGGAACATTCAATTGGAAAATAAGGATTTTATCAATTTTCAAGCTAGGCTAGGTCAGATCAGGCCCGGGCCGAACCAAGTTTTTTGAGCTTAGGCTTGGTCTTTCTATGCTAGGCCCATGTCAGGCTTGGGCTAGGCTCAGGCCTCGGTTCTTAAGGAGAAGACTCTGGGCCTAGCCTAGCCTAGCCCATCAACACCCTCCAACATTTTACCCAAGGCCTCTGCAAATGTGACAGAGAAAGTGGGAGAACCACAGACCCTAGCCATTTTGACAAACCATTTACCAAAATCATTCACAAGTGGTGAGAAATAAGACGAATTCATAGATTCCAATATCTAGATTCTCCGCTTGATGTCAAAACACAGCCGACTAAGTATGCAATGGACAAACTTCCAGTATACATAATCGTAAGCTTGCGAACAATATTGACTTTGCTTGACTTATGTCTAAAATATAATACATTCATGAACTGAGGAAAGGGCCTTGTCTAAGATCCGCCTGCCATACACAAAAGCTCTTTGCACTTTTGAAATAATCTTGCCTAGGGCCTTGCAAAGCCTTGGAGAAAGGGCTTCAGCCAAAATTTTGGAGGGGGGCCCTATTAGATTAATTGGCCGATAATCTTTTTAACTTTTTACATCGTTTCTCTTAGGGATTAAAGCGATGAAGGGCATGCCTATGTCCTTAGATAATCTCCCTGTCGAATAATACGGAAATGAAGAACACCGCATCTTCAGAAAGAACTTGGAAAAAAAAGGTGATGAGAAGACCATCCAAACCTTGAGTTGTCTTTGCCAAGACTGTTAATAGCTTTGTCCAAGACCACCTCCTAAAAGGGTCTTTCTAACAAAGCGGTTTCTGAAACATCAATTTGATAAAGAGCAAGAGTGCAAGACTATCCAACCTAGGCCCAACCATCATCAAATAAATGGTCAGAATAATAGCTCACAATCAACTTGCAAGTGGCATCTTCGACCTCAATTCTTCCCTCATCAGCCAAGGGGATATGATCACAATGGCATTATTAACACCACAAAAGATTTTAGGTTTTTGTCACCTTTTAGCCACATTGCCTAGGATCTCAGAACATCATATTTCTTCTTGCTTCAAATTCTTTTCCAACTTAAGCTTTAGGATATGACGCTCCAAAAAATCCTCTTCAAGTAAGGTTAATCTTCTTCACTACTAATAGCTTGGATGGCCCCTGATAATTTAATCACCTCTTCCTCAATCATGGTGTGACATAAAGGTTGTTATGAGGCCATAAAGGCCATCACGTAAAGGAAACGATGGCAATGTAAAGGTCGTAACGGGAAAAAATGACCCGTAAAGGCCGTTACAACCCCTGTAACAACCCGTTACACCCCCTATAAAGGCCCTGTAACGGTCCATTATAGGGCCGATACAGGTTTTTTCAGATTTTTTTTTTTCAATAAAAAAAGAGAGACGTAAAGGCTGTTACGGCCCCTGTAACGGCCATTACGGCCCCCGTATCGTAATGGTAACGGTGGTGGCTATTACCGTTACAGAATACCTTGTCCTCAATCTAAAAATGGTGAGAGTTTTCCTTTTAATTTTCTTTTAAGAAACTTTAGCTTCAATCACAACCATGTCTCTAGCCTACCCTTCCCCTTAAAAGAAGCCCACCACTCGTTTGCCTTTAGCATGAAGTCCAATTCTTCTAACCATGCAAGTTCAAATTGAAAAAGCTTCGGACCCCCACAATTCCTTGTAAGAATCCAATCTATGCAGTATTATTAAGTAGTGATAAGAAACAAAGGGCGAGGAAAACTAAAGTGGATAGCATCGAGAAAGGATTCTTCCCAATTGATGGACACAAAAAAACTATTGATCCTTAATAGTCCTTTTTTTTTATTATTATTATATCAAACCATGTGTGTTTAGATCTAGTAAGTCGGAAGTCAATGGGGTTATGTCTTTCTATCCATTTGAGAATTCACTTATACTTCTAGTGGTGATGGCATCCTTCTAGTTGTGATGGTATCGGTTAGCTTTTTCATGAGAGATCTAGTGACATTGAAATCACTACCAAGATACCACAACACCGGCCATTTATAATTGCTTCCATCCAATTCCTCTAAAAAATGAGGCTTGCTGCTTGGATCATTGGGGCCATAGATGGCAGAAAATGCCCATCACCGACCAACTTTAAAGAGAGTGTTCGACTAAGAGAAGTTGAGCACACCAATCTCTTTGTTAAGGAAATTTGAATCCCATACTACCAAGATGCCTCCTGAAGCACCACTACACTTTGAAACCTAATTACACTTCTACCTCTCCAAACCAATGAAACAAGACTCATTTCACAATCCTTTTTTCGAAGGTTCTCTTGAAAGGAAACTTAGTTCACCTTCTACAAGTTACATAGCTGCTTCTAGCTTCTTTTATTCGGACACGCTATCCCCCACACGTGCTCCATGAGAGAATCTTCATTTCGCATATCTAATGTTACTTCCTTCCTAGTTAGGGCTTTTAGAACCTTGATTGGAGGAACTCATTAATAAAGGTCTGCACATCAAAGGGGAAATACTAAGGAGCTCCTTTTTGCCATGTTTCACCATGGCATGATCCTACTCCACATAAAGTTTATCCCTCACTTTCATAAAATGAAACAATGTTTCCATGTCTTCATCACTCCCTTTGAATGCAAGCCCCACCACTCTGCCCACACGTTGCATCACATCAATGATCGTTGCCTGACTCATCGTACGTCGTAATGGCCTTTACGAGGCCGTAAAGGTAACAGTGGCAACCATTACATGTTACGGGGTCGTAACAACTACTATGGAAAAAATGATCCGAAATCATTGTTAGGGCCCCTGTAATGGCGCCCTGTAACGGACGATGTTTCAAGAACAAGAACGAGAAAGCGATATATGTTTTTAGGAGGGCTAAATCTTTTGTAATAAAATGGGTGGCAGGGTTAAATAGTTTGTTGGAATTTCCGTCAGGTTGGAAGTAGTGCTTTGCTCTCTTGTTTCTAATATTCTTTTTCACATATTGAGTTCTAACCTTTTAATGGAATTATTACCTTTCATTAAAAAAAAGGGCCCTATAACAGTTCGTTACAATCTAAACCTAGGTTTTTCATTTTTTTTTTTCAATAAAAAAAAGAGACCGTAACGGCTATTATGGCCTGTATCGTAAAGGTAATGGCGGTGGCCATTACAACTACTGTTACCATTACGAAATACCTAGGCTTGACTTGAGCCTTTAAGTAACCTGCCCGTTACCACCGTTGGACTAGAAACAATACCGATCTTCACTCAGCCAAAGAACTTTTCCTTTGATCTAACCTGTGCCGCCCACGATTCCTTCTAATTAACTGAATTGGACCCTAAATGGAATGGGGAGTAGTGAAGATAGGGATGCCAGGCGGATGCCTCTCTCTAAGGCCGCAATCATCCTCTCTTCTCTCCAGTTAAGATTTCCTGTTGCAAAAGAAGTGGCCACCTGAAGCATTCGACATCCTCCACCAGTTGGACAAGTTAAGCCCCTAGAGCAGCAATCCAAGGGGTCATATGAGTTTCCTCAACCAAGTAAAGGATGAGAGAGAATCCTTTATCAGTAGTATTCCTAGGCTCGCCTCTATAGACCTGAAAGGCCTAGCACTACCTTGCACATGCATTAACCCTGTGACACGATTCGAGCCTAATTGAGTAGCATGCAACATTGAATAGCATGAGTAAGCCCAAACCTAATGAGGAAGCATCGTCCATTTTAGGGACACCATATGTCATCGCATCTGAATGGGTAAGATGAACGCCCTTAACCACATGTTCCTAAAAAGACTAAATGCATGTGGGAGTCTTGAGCGCTGGCAACATCGTGAGATGACACCTGT
The DNA here is from genome assembly GCA_003013855.2 of Liriodendron chinense. Taxonomy (NCBI): domain Eukaryota; kingdom Viridiplantae; phylum Streptophyta; class Magnoliopsida; order Magnoliales; family Magnoliaceae; genus Liriodendron; species Liriodendron chinense. The sequence continues at coordinate 5,136,755 of ML058484.1, read as the reverse complement.
ACCAATCACATGTTGGTTAAGCGTCAATTTCATCAACTAGCAAGGCATTTTGCACTTGCAAGATTACGAGCAAACACTGTCCCCATCATGTGATGGGGAAGAAACAAATTCAAATTTTAAAACCGCTTATGCCTTGATAAGTGAAACCCCATCCATCAACTGTCAACAGTCCCCACTACCCTGGACCTATACATTGTGGGTTACCAATTTTGCTTCTATCTTCTTTCCAGATGCCTCCTTGAGTAGCACTTTTTCAACAACATCTGCCACCTTCATCGAAATCCCTCCCCACCCCCCACACAAAAAAAAAAAAAAAAAAAAAAAAAAAAAAAAAAAAAAAAAAACATTTTCTAATCACGGATTCTACCCTCCCATGGTTTAAGCTTCTTAATCTTTACCTGTAACGCCCCGTAAAATCGCCTTTTCTAAGATATGAACACACTTGGGCCCGACCTTCACCACTAGTTCATTCCGTCAGCCCTAAAGGTGAGTTAGGAGTAAATCCTTCAACCCCCATCAGCCTCTCTTAAGTTCCATCCTCAACTCTCTAACATGTAGCCCTCATTTTGCAGGATTTCTTGAAAGTAACCAAGAGATTTAAGGTGCGGACCATTTACCTCTAGGTTGCCTAGCACCAAATGCCTTCAAATGTAGTTAATGACCAAATTTTTGATTAATTTTGCTGTCATTGTTGTTGAGATGTTAGAAGCATGCCTATATGATGACTATGTGTTGAAATTTGCTTGCGTAGAACTCTTTAAGGCTATCATGTATGCTAGAATCACTTTTACGTTCATATTTATGTCTCATGTTCTTAAATTATGCTTGATGTATACAACAATTTGCTGTGATGAAGTGTTTTCCTATGATTTGTCTAACTCGGCAAATGGATGAGAATTAGGGGCGGCTGCATGAGGCCGATTGCCCCTTTGGGACTGAAACCGTTGACGGAGGTAGAATGCGGGTGATCGGCTGTGGTGTGAGGACCACGCGGGCCACGGGCGCCTAAGGCCGACCCCCCCGTCTTCGTCTCAGTCGAAGGTGTCAGCCCGACTCCGGGTTGGGAGTATTGTGTGTAACCTATCGCTTCTATTCGAACCTAAGTACCATTGTCACCACTGGATGGGCCCACTTAAAATTGTACGGCGATCGATCCCCAAGTCTCATGAGCCGGGGATGGTGGTATGGGACCTATGCCCGAGCTGTCGGCCTACGCTGGGGTGGTGCCTCCCCGTAGTGACCATTGAGCACAGGGTTGTTTGAGCGGCCCTGTCAAATACCCGGCCGATTGTTTCGTGCCAGAGCCCTGCTTGAACAACCCGGGCATTATTGTTAATTTGAATAACAAGCCCACACTTCTAAGTTAATTATTTATATTAGTGGTTGGGTGACGACCCTTCTGCTTTGGCTTGGGCATGGCTGACGGGCCACTGCCTAACCATACTTGGATCGAGGGGTTACTGGCGATGAGATGCATTCGCCACGCAGGGAGCCAGATGATCCCAGTTTGGCCTGGTGATAGAATAATGGTACAGTGGTTTCGCCAACCGGCTGGATGTTAAACCGGAATAACTAATAACTCGGCTAATCATACATAGTTCGGCATGGCATGCATTGTCTGTGCGGGTGAGGTGGTGGTGCCACTCACTGGCGGCTGTGACTAAAAACCGGTGTCCGGGCATGCATTTGCACTTCATGCATTCATGCATTAAGATTATAAGATGTGATTGTGCGACTGGTGGGGTGGTGCCCCATTCATTGGTGACTTGAGTCTGTGCGGGTGAGTGGTGGTGCCACTCACTATCGGTTGTGACTAGAAAGGTTCTATGTTTATGCTTTTGACTGCTATGTATGAATGTTCGTTTTATTACATACTACGCTTATGACTACTGTATACGTATGTTGTTTCATTACCTACGTTTGATTACATTTGTGCTTTGAGTAACTTAGGAAATGGAAGACCACTGAGTTGATGACTCACTCCCACTTTGGGACGGTGTTCTAAAACACCATCTTAGGCACTTTCATTGGTGCAGGTCCCTCATGAGCAGCAACTAGAGGCCCATCAGACAGGTTGAGTGGATCCCTTCGTACATTGCTGTTTACTTACTTATTTGCTGTACGTCCCTATTTCATTTCCTAGCTTGACCTATCACTATGATTTGATGCCATATTGGCCAAATACTTGAATGACACGCATTGCATACGCATTAGTAACTCCCGGGATACCGGGGATCGAGTTTATACTCGACCCTTGGGGTTTCGGGGCGTTACATTACCGTAGCTTACTTTGCCACCCCAAAATATTCCCCCTTGTAGCAAATTGCAATAGATTCAGGCAGCTCATGCAACAAGTGGTATGTTGTAAAACTGCACCCACCAACTCCGATCAAAACCTCACTTCTCTAATTGGCCCATTCGCATTATCTCTCCCCATGAAGCACCATCACCACTTCTGCCAAACTCAACAATTGTATCTAGATCTTCATGTTCCCCTACCACTTTATCTGAACTGACCGAGTGTCCCATTTCTTCGATAGCCATCTCTTCTCAACCCACTGAGTGTTAACTTCATCGTGGGAGAGACGACCCACCAAGTCGGATTCTAGTCTCCTCTTACTTTCTTTGAAGAAAGGTTGAGGCCACTTGGTGTTATCTTCTTGCATCACCTAAACCCGTCTCTTACCTCCCTTGCCATTCTTCACAACATCAACGGAAATCCCAAGCACTAGCAATCACAGTTGCCAGGCACTTCAGGGAGAACCGACGAATGCTTAGCAGCTACAACCCTGCAGTTGGAGCACAACACACTATCGTTCAAATTACCAACCCTTTTCAGTGGGGGCTTAGTTGCACAATCCTTATAGCTAGGTATCAATCCCACTTCAAATCGTGCATCAAACTCGTGCTCCAACTTCCTAAGAGCTTGTACTTGCCAACGTTTCGAAACTAACAATTCCCCCGCTCTTGCATCCGAATCTGTCAATGCTTCAGTTCACGCTTTGTGCAACTATAGGTGGGGGTTTCTTCTTATTTTTCAATGATTCTGGGCCATATATGGCCCTTTGCACCTTCAGACCAAAACCTCCCCATTCAACCCCATTAACCTGTGCAACTTCCATGACAGCATCGTCTTCCAAGTTCCAGCTCATTGTTCCTTTCACATGGTATACGTATAACCTCCTCCCTGACTAACCAATCATCTTGAAGATGTCCTCCAGAGAAATTATTGAAGGGTACAAAAGTAGGTTGGAGACAAAGGTGATCCACTCTTTTCGATTGCTGGATATCCCCTTCCTCTAGCGGCAATCCAAGCACCATCTAGTGCCCCCAAAAAAGGAGTTCAAGCAACTTCACTTGGTAAGTATTATTCCTCTTATCGCCATCTCCAGCCTTAGCCGACTCCAGCTGACACCATCATCATCATAGCCGACTCCAGCCAGTTTTCTTTCTTCCTAAATCTATGGTCCATTGGCCCTGCAACCACTGTTGAGCCCTAGAAAGAAGAGGAGATCCCATTGGCTTTTAAAGTTTCTGGAAATAATGGCATAGAGAAGCAGTAACAGTGAGATAGAAAAAGGAACCAAGCATTTCGAGAAAAAAAATACCAGTGAACCATTTATTTAGATAAAATAAGATTGATTTTTTAGCCAACAATAAGATTTGATTTTTGCAAGAGAAATGCTAGCATGTAGTGCACACTGCATGAAAGATTGAGAGTTCTATGCAGTTTCCTCAAGGTGCATATTGAACATATGTGGTGATTGGGACTGTTGATCTGTTGGCACAGTGTGGATGGACTATAGGCCAAAGTCAAGTGGTTGGACAACTCTGACCATCCAGTAACTATGAGTTTTAATGTTTCAATATGGATCTCTGATCTAATCGTTTCTTTTTCAATCAGTTATCAGATGGCTATGAGAGTCTACACCCCTTGAGTTTTGGAATTTGTCTCATTCATGACAGCCCACCAGAAGAACAGTTACTTCATAGAAATTTTATGGAGCACCGGCATGCACACTAGCATGCCTCTTTTCTCAATGACTGGATCCATCTCATAATGTGGAATAGCAATCACATTTCCACAAAAAAGGTCCAATATAGCAGTTGGAGTAGTCTGCAAACTCCCACTGGTTGCACAGCTGGGGACATGCACCTTTCATGGAAAGACCAACCACTCTCCACGAATGAGAATCCATGGACTACTGACATTTTCCCCTTTCATCAATATCCAAAGTAGTTATTCAGAAACATGGATGGAAAAATTATAGTGCATACTTGGGCAAAAAGACAATGAACCCATTGGATCTTATCTTCACGATTCTGGCTTCTGTGTCTGTGGGCCTGCAATGGAAAAGACATTGTATGTTCCAACAATCAATTAAATTAAGGAAGAAACCTTTGATGGAAATTTGCATGGCATGATTACTGTACCGTTTCCTGAAATAGATGAGTGTATGAAGCTCCACAGAGGCCCGGCTAGCCATCTGGGCATTCCGGTGCCGGTAATTCAAATCTGGAAAAGTCCTAAAATGAGTAACTTAAATATAAGTCATTGAAATGAACTCTGATCAGCATGAATGGCCGTTATCTTACTGTCAGCAATACTTGTCAGCTGGGGCCTGTCTTGGAAAATTGAAGGTAAATTGTATATTCCTAAAGCTGCAGCAAGCAACCTGTGGACAATAACATCTGCAACAAAGAGAGGGTTCCAACTCGCTTCATTGTCTCATTTCAAATTATCCTATCCAACATCACCATTGCTTACCTACGAAAGAGGATCGCTGAATTGGCACTTGATTTATTGGACACAATAGGGAAACATTAAACATGGAAGATGTGTAAAAATATTCGAACCACTGTCTGACTGACCCACCATATATTGGTCTTTGCCTGAAAATTAAGCCAATCAGACTGTCTTAACTGCTCAATTTTCACTCAAATTGTGCGGTTAGGATCACCCGAAAAGTCTTACTTTTTTTCCCAAGGCCACCCACATACAGTGGGGCCTGCCAGATGAATGGCCCTATCATGTATGTCTTCATGTGAGCCCATGGAACTCACAAGCAGAAAACATATAGAGAATAAGCTATGTGCAACTAGCATTCCTCCCTACAAAAATTAAGCCAAAAAATTTAACTATTTCCTTGCAAACTATGAACTAAAACCTACGTGCAAGAACATTCTGAGCTTTCAATCCAATTAAATGGACAAGCACAAGCACATCAAATGAAGCAAGGGTAGAAAGACATTAAGAGAGAAAGTTGAGGAAGGTCTTCAATAAATCTTTAAAAAAAAATCCTGTTTGTCAGAAAAGAAAATTAGAGTTTATGTTCCAGACTTGCAGAAGACCTTTGCCAACACATAAATACACCAGTAGCCTACTACAAGTTCCTAAAAAAGCAAGTGTGAATGATTCCTAATTAGCAAATACATCATTGGCAAATAAGTTTCAAGATGTTATTTTTCTTTTTTCTTTCTTTTTTTCTCCTTTTTTTTTGACAGATAGATGTTATTTGTCTATCAATGTACATTTTTAGAGAGAGGCCTTACACTCCCCACTGATTGGTATTGGAAAGCTTAGTTGTGATCCATGTTCAGAGTATCGTTATCATTACCTGTCTCAATGACCAAGGATACGGAAACAAGTATTGGTACCACAGATATTATGGTTGATACTCGGAAAATATCGCTGAATGAGGGAAAGCAATGAGGAAATTTGGGAAAAAAGTGGAATTTTTAAGTGAAACTTCAAGAGATGTTAAAAGACACATGTTAATACATGTAGGAATCAAAATAGTGCAAAAAACAACTATGCATAATAAGTTTCCATTTGTAGAGGCCTAATCATGTGTTGTTGAAAAAAATTAGTATAAAATAAATATATTTAAAACTTGTAGCCAATCAATTGATCGACCAATATTCATTAATACATAAAATTTCCAGATTAATTAACAGTAAAAAAAACATTTTCCAATATAAAAACAAAAATTTTAAGATTTCACCAATTTCCCCCATTTTTCACTTAAATGTTAATTTGTTCATAACAAATCTATGTCAATACATGAGAATCATGCATAGACATGGATTTCCATTGCAATACATGCTAACATTTATAAAAAAATATAAACAAATAAAGTTTCTATAGATTTTTTGTCACCTTTGAGTTCCATCCCATATTTGTTTTGAGTTGATATTTCTCCCTAGATCCAAACTTCTCAATAAAAATCAAGAGTGATTCAAATCACCTAGGGAACAAAATTCTAAAAAAAAATGAAGATTTTTTTGGTTTTTGGAATTTTTTTTCCCAATTTTCTATCAATTTCCACCTATTTACAAACGTTTCCATGGTCTCGGGGATATTATCGATGGTATTGCTGATATCAGGGAACTTTTACAAGGGATTCTTCTCACAATATCAATAATATCCCCGATATTATCGAAAATATTAGCGATATTTAGAAAATTTTAAACTAGTAGCAGTTTCGGTATCATTGACCTGGTGATACCGATAATATCAGCGATAATATAGATAATAACACCAATATTTGGAACACTGGACTTGCGATGGAAGTATTAGTCAAGTCTGACCGATATTGGTTGTGGGTGGATTATTCGTAATGAGCTAATTGTTAAACTGGTTCAATGAAGAAGAGACCAGTTATGAGAAAGAAACCAATTCAATAACAAGAGCAATAATATGATGGATGGCTATTCTAGCTCAGGTCAATATGGTCATCTTGAATCCAAACATACGTGATACCTTTTTTTTTAGCCTAAATGCTCACTAAAATTTTATTGGAAAAATGAAAGGAAAAAAAAAAAAAAACACAACATTAAGAAAGAGCAAAAGATGAACTAGTTTTAGTGATCCTCTTGTCACTCCCTCCTTGGTAATGAGAATTATTAATATTATCACAAAGGACCTAAATGTTCGATTCATATGTCATCATTTCCATCATCTAATCCTTATCCCAACTGATTGGGGTCAACTACATGAATCCTTTTCCACCATTCCACTCTATCAAAGGCCATAACTTCAATTAGACAATGGGTCATCAATCAAGTCTTTTCTTACTACCTACCCCCACATCCTTTTGGGCCTTCCCCTTGCCCTTTAGAAGCATTAAACTTGTACCAATTCACTCCTAACCGGTGCAATTCTTGGTCACCATCGCACATGACTAAACCATCTGTCTACTTTCGCTCATCTTATTACCTATTGGTGCTACTTCCTCATCTTATTGCATATTCCCTTGAATGCATTCATTTGTAGTTTTATATTTCCTTTTCTTGCCACGCAGCCATCTCAACATCCTCATTTCAGCTACACATCCTATGAACATGTTGTTCCTTAACTGCCCAACTTTCAATGTTTCGATATTTTTTATTTTCTTATAAAGCAAAACCTCGGAAAAGACCCCCCAAAAATATGGTTGGCTTGATGGAGGACATGATTGAGGATTGAATGTATTCAGTAAGGCTCAGTCCATCCAAGAGTTCTCAATTTGAGTTTAGCTTTTCTTCTTCTTCTCAAGTGATGCTGCTTTTTTTTTTTTTTTTTTTTTAATTTTTTTATAATTGAGAGTGATGCTGCTAGAAGGTATTATTAGTCACAGCAATGTTGTACTTGATATATGACCACAATCACAGTATCTCTTAGTTTTGGTCAGCAAGGTTCTAAGACTTACAAAACATTATTCAATTGTGCTTGCAGATCTTCTGGATAAACAAATAAAATTACTGGGAATGAGCGAGCAACCAACATCAACACAATGCCTACCAGCAACACATGGACTGTCAACAATTTCTTGGGCCTCATTAAAGAAATATAAACTCAAGCAATAGCACAATGTACCCATGTCAAATATTCGAAAAGGTTGTAATAATTGTTTGTGAAGCAGTAGTCCCTCAATATGAAATGGGAGGCATGATATAGACATGTAAGTGAATGGGATGTGTAGAACAAGTGCATATTGAGTAAGCGTTTGCTAGCAGATGCAGAGGAAGAGCCATCAATAAATACTTTGCACCACGTCACCATAACCGAAATGAAAAGAATCATCATAGTTGGTGAAGGTAGTAATCATGCATACTTTGCACCACAGGGTAACAAAGTTCTCATAGATTTATCACTCAAAGCACAAACTGAAGAGAACAAATCCATACACCATCATTCATACAGCATACTGCAATAGCATGGATACTCTATGAACTAACCTGCATATCGACGTATGGGAGATGTGAAATGAGTATATAAAGGTGCTGCAAGCCCATAATGAAAAAATTCTGTAGGGCTTAGATCTCCACTGCAGAAGTACACTGCCTAAATAAGCAAATCATAGTCAAGTAACGAGTTAGAATATTTACAGCCAAATACCAAAAATAAAATCCGCTTACGCCAACAAAGCTTAAACCATTATTAAATTTCATTTGTCAACTCTAGTAGAATTACCTGAGTCATGCATCTAGTTGCCAGAATCCGTACCAGCTTATTGAAGTATGGATCGTCGCCCTGTCATGGATTTTTTTTTTTTTTTGTTACGGTACTTATTATAATATGCTTGACAATAGTCACCAATTTTTCATGTTAAAAGCTCTCGCATTTATGTATAAAATGCATGCATCTATCATCGTACCACTGCACGATCAAGCGAGTCAGCAAGTGCTTTTGAAGACGAGGTATCCAAATCCAAGCCAATAGCAGCAGCTGTTCGCAACAAGGGTTCAAGCATCTCCTTAGATGGACTTGGATGACGCCTGCAAATATTATGATAGGCCAGTGATATATACATTAGTGACACTCAGAGATGTAAGAAGTGGGAATATTAACGCTCCCTATGCAACAACTTTTGTAATTGTATACTGAAACAATGAAATGGCCACATCAGCAAAGGAAATATGAAATAGGAATCTATGGGCACCATGAAAAGACATAACATCAGCAGCATACCTTAGCAAGGAGCACAAAGAAAAATGTTTCAAGATCTTTTCTGCAACAGAAACATTAGCAGCAAGCATGAACTCCTCAATCATTTGATTTGCCTCTTGGATTTGATACATTCCTGCAGAAACAGGTTAAATAGACAAACACAAAAAACCAAGCAAAAAAAATAAAAATAAAAAATCAGGACACCATGCAACAGGGAAATGGTGTTAATGGCAGTTGAAACATTTTAGAACTGCATACCAATATCAAGAGGATCGTGCGTCTCAGTGTCAATTTGAAACTTGACTTCTGCAGAAGCCAGAGTCAAAGCTCCTCTTTCAATACGCCGGAGCCTCATAATCTGCCCCATTGCAAGTTTATGGATACATCATACACACATGTGAAAAATAAACAGTGGTGTGAAAAAAAAAAAAAAAAGGGGATATACCTGCACTAGTTATATAAACCTAGAATCATGAACAATAATGATCGAATTTAAAGCATCGATTCAGATATTATGCATACCTTTGCTAACGAATTCATGTTTCGCAGATCAGTAGTTAACGGATCTATTAAGCGACTGTCAGAAAGACAAGATCACAAGAATGAATAAACTGCTTTAACCTATGAGGTGAGGAACCAAAGGTGCAATGAAATCCTGCTACTCATGACTTGGGATAAAGAGACCAAAGATAGTAGCAGATTTGAATCTGACAGTATATATTTGGGATATTCTATAAAAACCCATTAAAGTAAGCCATGCATGCATTAATATCATTTTGAAACTGTCAGCACTTCTGTAATGGTCCTGTAATGGCCCCATAACTATCCATTATGGGGCCAAGGCCGTAACGACCATTATGGACCTTATTGTAACAGTTATCATTATGTTATCTCAAACAGAAGTAGCAAGAATAAATGGTTGTATTAATTCACACAAAACATGAAATATGCAGCAGTATCCTATCGCTTCCAAAAGGGCCACCAAGCACATGGAAGAAAATACTAATAACACCAACTGACAGCTGGAAAACAAAGATATGGCTGATGAAAACACCTATCGTCCATCCTGGCTTGAGCTTCAACGTAGGACAATGCAGCACAGGACTTGATAACGCTTTTTGTGTATCTTGTAGAAATAATCTCCGCGTTAGGTGTCATTTCCTGAAACAAAAGAACACATGATGAAGGTGTGCATCCAATAGAAACATAATATACCATCGCAAGGTCCAACTTAATCTAATTCAAGTACTTAAAAATAAGTGCTTAGGCATAATTATTCCTTCTACCAGTAATCTGAATGAGTTAACAGAAAAATAAGATGACTTAAACTTGCAACATCTAGAGTCCATAGATCATCAGATTCCTACAAAAAATGTCCAATGAGTGGTTCACATTTAGTAAAAGGCATGCATAACTAGTGCTTGTAATAATAAAGGACAACTTTCTATGACCATGTATCTCAATAAGATAAAGGGAGAATTGTAAAATCAGGACCAAAGTTTCCCCTCCCATCCAAAACTCCCATTAACCAGAAAAGAAAGCTGGAATACCACTAGCCAGCTTTTGGTTTGAAAAATAAAAAAATAAAAGAAAAAAAAAAAGAAAAAGAAAAAGAAAAAAAAAACAAAGAAAGAAAACAACTAGTAAGGACCAATTAACAATTGCCATGTGCGTGTAAAAAGCTACAAACAGAGACACCAATGAGATAAAGCTGCTTTACCTCGTGCATGACATCTTCTCTTTCTAACTTCTTTCCATTTGTACCCATGATACAAGAGCAAGAACTTGTTTTCCAAGGTTTTCTACACCCATGTGTTTGCAAGGCATCCCCTCTACACACCACTACATGTGCTGGTGTGGCATATCAGAGCAAGATCCTAGTCGTCCACCACATGAATCTGACCATGTAGATAATCTAGACCAAAAAATCAGGCCAGTCCATTCTTCAGGTGAACCACAAAACAGGAAGGTTCTTAGAAAAACTTCACCAGGATTTTTTTAATGATCCATGTGTGTCATAAATTGTGGCCAACCTGACAAGTGGATTGACCTCATTTGGGGCAAAGAATACATGAGATGGCCGAGGAGACCCACCTAAAGGACAGCTTTTATATTGTACCTGTGTGCCATGAGGGTACACATTCTGGTGTGTAGATGGGCAGCCTTGTAAGAGCTAAGCTCCAAGTGATACAAGGGGCTAGACTCCTGTGATAGTTAACCCCCATTTTAAAATTTGGTAGGGACTCATCCAACATATGTATGGCAGAGTTTTAAGGCAATCCAGACTGTCCAAATGATCCAATTGCGGATGGGGCAACAGCCACAAAACCTAATTTGAATGTTTGAATACCTGTAGTTGTGTGCCAAATGAACCTAATTTGAATGTTTGAATACCTGTAGTTGTGTGCCAAATGAACCTAATTTGAATGTTTGAATACCTGTAGCCGTGTGCCAAATGTGAGGGTGAAACCCCACCAAAATGGTGGTGAACTGCACAGGATTCCAGTCATAAAAGAAAGGAAGGAGTAAATTTCAAAAACTTCCCTTCTTCATTTATTCAAAAAGTTTTTGGCAGAAGAGGTCTTGATGTAGGTGCCTTTAAGGAAAAGGGTATATGGGCGATACATTTAGGTAAACCACCTAATTTTGAAGTCAACCAAAACTATAAGGAAAATAATGTGGTTTTCTCAAAGATAAACTAGATAGATATACTCCACCTAGAAAGCAGCACATAAGATGGACAAAACGTTACTACGGTATGTTTGTACATCCAATTTAAGAACACTCTTCCAAGAAACAAAACTCATGTGACCAGTACAGAGCCAAAGTTCAAATTAAACTATTGTTTAAACTAAGCTTTTCCACCAGAAAACTACAGATAACAAGTGACAGCAATATACAAGGATTATAGATTGGACAAGAATACTATTTTTGGCAATTCCAAAGGAATAAATGAAGAATGTACCCAAATAACGGAAAAGGCCAGCCTCTCCACATCAGATCGAAGAGAACAAATGTCTGCAAGAATAATGTTACATCTGAAGAAGTAAGCAGACCATTTTAGTGGCAAAGCATCAAAACCAACTGCATGTAAATCCATACAATCCAAAAACATATGCAATGACCACCGATCGCCTGAAACAATTATCCAAGAAGAAAAATCACCTTCTGTTAAGGGTTTTGGAAGCATGTCAATTCGACGTTCAACAAGATAAACAGATGTGCCCCTCTGAGAAGCTTCTTCATCAAGTGGGGTGCCAGGATGAACAAAGTTTGTCACATCAGCAATATCTGGTATATATCAAGGATTTACATCGAGAGAATATCTAATTCTTTAAAGTTGTAATCTCAATGCGCTATATGTGCTCTAAGATTCTAAAGCGTAGCAACATGAGTAAATGTGATGTCTTAGCAATTTGAGACACTATGTCATGCTTTATCATGGAGTGTGTGCCGTAAAGGCCGTTACGTAAAGGTAAGGGTGGCAACCATTACACGTTACGGGGTTGCAACGGCCGTAACAGCTGTTACGGAAAAAACGACCTGTAACGGCTGTTATGCCCCTGTAAAGGCCATAACGGCCCTGTAACGGTCCATTACAGGGCTGATATAGTTTTTTCGATGAGAGAGAGAGAGAGAGAGAGAGAGAGAGAGAGAGAGAGAGAGAGAGAGAGGCCGTGACAGTCGTTATAGGCCATATCCTAAAGGTAACAGTGGTGGCCGTTACAGCCACCGTTACTATTACGGAATACCTTGTCATGGACTCTTCAGAGGAAGATTTCTTTAAGGGAGTGAAAACGTGTCCACAACCAAATACTGCACCATAGACATTTCATAGTGCTACAGCATAAAAAGCCGAATCTAATTAATCTTAGTAATACAAATTTGCACTAGACACCTCTAAAATTTATCAGTATAGCTAGATAAAGGACAACATCCACGAAAACTGAATTGTGTTTCAATAACTTAAATGCAATCTACATATAGCATCCGAAAACATGCAATTGATTCATTCACCCAGACCTATAAGCTCCTGCAATTCTAATGAGGTAGAGGTCGGGGCACTGTTGATGGGTCTTAAGGAGTTAAGAACAAGGTTATCTAGATTGTGGATCACTTTGGTACGTGGTATGGGAACAGGTAGGCAGTACGCTACTTCCTCCAATACATGGTATACTAGGGGTAGGCTCATGTGCACCACTCCAATACATACATCGTGTATGCAATATAGTTTTATATTTGAACTCATATTGCAATATGTTTATGAATGTTATTGTTATTGACCCTTCATAGTTAGTGTTATATTACAACTAAATAAATAAAGGTATAAATCTCTACATTGTAAATATAAATTTGTATTAATTTAACCAATAGTAAGAACAAAGAGCACTAATTCGGATAAATAAAAATACCGATCTGGATCACAAATGACCCATAATCCAGAATGCTCGATTCAAAACGTAAATGCAAGAGGTTTCACATTTTAGGTAACATTAGTTAAGACACATCTCAGTGGGATCGACTAGCATTAAAGGTGATTCATCCAATGTGTTTCATTGGGTGAACTCCAAGGGCCATACTGCCGAAGGTTAGCAAACTAGATCTATGATGTTAAGCAGACGTGTGATGGTAGGATGTCCTAGGTTTTTTTTTTTTTTTTTGTGTGTGTGTGCGCGCGCGCGTGTGTGTGTTCTAAGGGTAGCAAGAATTTTAATGAAAAAACCGCCGAGAAGGTACAACTAATTATAAGGAAAGCAAAAAAGTAAAATTACAATCCTCTAAAAACTTTATACATGATGCCCATTCCAACACAAAGGATTTCCCCTTAAAGAACATGTCTTCCCCCCCTGCTGGAGACACTTCAGAAGCATCTCTCATTTCTCTCTCCCTGAGTCACCCACCAAATAGCCAGAATGGTCAAATCTCGAAATAGCAGTCTTCCATCTCCCGAGTCTCACACTGTGACAACTTGACAATAATGCCTCAATTTAGTCGGGCATCACCCAAGACAAGTTGAAAGAGTTCACATCTTTGAAGTAAATTTACAATGAATGAATAGATGATTGATTGACTCCGCATCCTTCATGAACATCTCGCAGACGTTGGGTAGAATTGTAGCTCTTTTCTGAAGGTTGTCGATGGTGAGAACTCTCTTCTCTAATCGGAGCGTACAAGAGAAGCTTATCCAACAACCTCACAAACTCTTCAACTTCCTCGTCAAATAAATTTTTACAGCAAGGTGGGGACCAAACAATACTATTTCCCACCAAGGAAAAGTAATCAGCAAAATGTTCTTTCCTAATGATAGCTACGCTATTCAAGGGAACACGTCTTGAAGAAGGGAATCGCCCACCCATGCATCTTACCAAAATCAGATCCTCACGCCATTGTCGAGGGAGAAATCAATCCCAGCTCTAAAATCCTCATCAAGCGATGATATCCCCTTCCATACAACAAAAATTCTATAAAGAGAGGAATCTCTAATTTGCCATCCCCCCCTACGTAGCAACCATACTTTTTTACAATGATCTCCCTCCCCAAACCTCCACAACCATTTTCCAAGGAGCACACGATTCACTACCTCCAAATCTTTAATACCAGTTCTAGCTAGAACAAATTTAAGACATTGGAAGAGAGAAAGTATAAGGGCAAGTTTGATAGAGCTAACTTGATGACTGTTAATCGGCCACCCAGAGATAAATATCGACATTTGCATTTAGCTAGCTTCCTTTTAAACCACTCCACAACAGTGTTCCATAAGTGCTTTGTCAGCTTCCTAGTGCAGAAAGGAAGCCCAAGGTAGGTTGATGGAAAGACTCCCACTCTACACCCTTGCCAAACGAGCCGCCACCTCTTTAGACTCTCACACCCCCAACATCTTGTTCTTGGAAACATTGCCCTTTAGGCCAGAGATTGCTTCAAAGCATAGAATGATCAACCTCAACTTTTTCACCATGCACTCTACTACTAGCGAATTGCAAATGAGATATTGGAGGGATCACACTAAACCCTCTAAAGGGACCGGCTTCTTTCCTTTCACCAGCTTCCTGCCAAAGCCACAACCACTACTACAAACAAATAGGAGGAGAGAGGATATCCTTACCCAATTCCCCTTGAGGGTTGAAGAAAACTTTCAAAAAATCGTTCACCAAAACGAAAAAGTCGAGCTTATACATTCTCTAATCCATCTTCTCCACTTCAGCCCAAATCCCATGCGCCTAAGCATGTAGTCCAAAAACCAGTCAACGTGATCATACGCTTTCTCCAAGTCCAACTTGCACATTATACCATCGCCTCCCTCCCTATATCAAGAGTCAACGCATTCATGCACTACAAGGACATTGCGAGTAATCTACCTGCCCTCAATAAAAGCATCCTGATTCTTGGATATGACAGTCACCAAAATTGCCTTAAATATTAAAGCTAACGTTTTTGCTAGGATCTTGTATGGCCCACCTATTACACTTATTGGCCTGAAGTCTTTCAGACTATCTGCTCCTCTAAACCTTTGGAATTATGTCAATAAAAGACACACCCAGCTCTTTCGACAAGCAACCTCTATTGTAAAACTCCAACATGAAACTCATGACATCCTCTTTAACCACCTCCAAAGCTCCTGATAGAAAGCTAATGCAAAAGCCATCCGGACCAAAGGCCTTATCCCTTCCCAAATAATTTATTGCAGCCTGGACTTCTCGAGAGAGAAGCTACATCTATGTATGAAAGGCTGTCAACCTCCAAATCATCCAGTATAGATGATGCAGGACAGCCCTAAATATGATGCATGCTCATGAACACAATTATTCAGCGGAAATAAAAGCAATAATAATAATGAAATCTAGCATCAATCATCATAAACTAAGAAAATCATAAAGGAAACATGCAATGGGACGAGCCATCATCACAACCATGGAGTATGGGATTCAAGTAGCGTATAGGTTGGATCCGGCGAGGGATGGAACCTCCCGATCTTGCATGGTCATACCCAATCGATCAATGATGATCACTAGTCCGAAGAATCAGAAAGTTTCTCGGATTAGGGATTTGAGAATTTGGGGGTTTAGGGTTTAGATCGATTCTCAAGGTTTAGATCGTGGGGAATAACCAAAACAGAAGTTTAGAAGGATAATAATAGAAGATAAAATACCTGGAAGAAGTTGGAGGGGCACAAGAAGAATAGAGAAGAAGGAGATCAAGGAAGAAGAAGAAGCACCATGAGAGAGGGAAAGAGGAAGGAGGCAACCAAAGGTTTGCTCTTTTTCATAAATCAACAACTAATCAAAAATTTTTAGGGCAACACCCTTATAAAATTCGGAATTAGCATAATTACCAAAATACCCCTACTAACAAAATTTCAAAAAAAAGACATTTGCATGAAAAAAACGTACCCACACTAACCCAAAACTCAAATAAGTAAAAAATGCGTAAAACAAACTCAAATCTAAGATGTCCAATGCGCTCCAATGATGGTGTGATGAAAGTGGGCCACAATGAACCAACGGTCCGATCACATCATCATCACGATCCAACGGTCCGATCATCTCCTCAAAGCAACTTACACATGTCTTCCCAAGGTGGGGTCTTTTCAAATGTCTCGGACTACATGTGTAAGGTCTTCAATGCTCCTCAATAGTCGCCTATCCACAAGGATGGTACTTGTGGTTGGCGCTTTCTTCGTTGGTACACCTTGAATGCTTTTGTTCCGCATCAATAGATCTATCCCATCCCTCATTTGTAAGGAGAGATTTGTAGAATTCGACCACCTCATTGCACACCTAATCTTTTTTTATGATTCTTTTGTTGTCCACAACAATACTGCCTATCTTGTAGCGTCTCACCCATGCACTAGCAATACTGTGGAAATACCTAGTATTTATGTCGCCCTCCTTTAACCAAGTGGCCCTTGAACGCTACTTCCATTTAATTTCTTCCTTCTCAAGATGGCTCGAGTAATCTCGAATCAACTGATTTCTACTAGCCCTTTCCTCCTCTGAGAGGACCACATTTTCCACCTTTAGGTCGAGTGTATGAATTCCCTTCAGCAATTCATTCATCTCCTCGTGCTTCCCTAAAAAGTCCATTTTCCATGCCACAAGTTTGCCTTTCAGAAGCTTCAACTTCTAAGCTAAACGGAACCTCGCATAGCCCTAGACATGGAAGGACTTCCACCAATCTTTAACGCAACCAGCAAATCCTTCAACTTCCAACCAAGATAATTCAAAACGGAAAGGTTTAGGCCCCCAACTTTCCGTCTTTGTGTCCATCAAATAGGGCAATAGTCAGAAATATGGTTTGGCAACCCTATCAATGTGACCAAAAGGAAATTGTATTCCGGTTTTTCATGTACAAAAAGATAGGTAATTGTGTAATGGATCCTTAGCTAGGGAATGTGATGAGGACATCCGACCATTTAGAGTGTACTGGAGGAGGAGGAGATCAGGCCCAGCCTTCACTTTGGCTCGATGACTTGTACATGGGCCCAGGTGGACCGCTACTAAGTCCTTGAAGACCCCACATGCATGATCGTGCATCTTCGAAGACCATACACTAGGAAGATGCATGTGGGCTACTTAGTTGAGGAGTCTTGACCGTTGAATCGTGTGGATCCTTCGATCGAACGGTTGGATCATTGTGATCCTTGATCACTTTGATCATGAGTGTTTGGATTAGCAGATTTTATGTTTTTGTTGATTATTCATAGCTTAGGATTAGCATACTTAAGTTTCATTACATTAAAAGATATTTTAGATATAAGGGTTTTTTAAGAAATCTTTCCTGTGAGCGTCATTTTGTAAAAAGACTTTTCTGAGACTATAAAAGGGGGGACGTCCAGCCCTAGCCCTTAGAATGGTGAATGATAACTCTTTTTTTTCTTAGAAAAAAGCATCCTCTCATGTGAAGTGAGAATCTCTTCTGATAAGAGGCTAATTTGGTGTGAATCCAAGCGTGTGAAGAAGCCCATTATCTCATTCTTCTTTCTCCTTCTCTACAATTGAGGTATTTTTCTTCTACTTTCTCCTTCTCCATCTCTCTCAATTCTTCTTTATTTCTCTCTACCTCTCCCTTTCCTTTTGTTTTCACCCACAACCCATCCCCTCCACATCCTAAACCACCCAAACCTAGCCCCACTCAAACCGTACGTCCATATGAACCTAACCCCTAGACCGTACATCCGTACGGGTGTGACCGTACGGCTGTCTATACAGCCAGCCCTCCCTCTCTCTTTCCCTCTTGATCCTTACCCATTTTCGCCTTTAAAACCCTTAGCCCTAAGCCTAAGACCCTAAGCCAAAACTCTAGCCCTCAAAACCATATTTCCCTACAAACCCTAATTACCAAATCCCCAAAATTTCCTACCCTGGAATTGACCCAAATCTGCCCATTGATTTAGAACCATGCCTATGCTAATATGGGGGTTCCAATCTCTCACTGGGCCTTGGGTTTTCATGTTTATATGATTCATGCTTGTGTGGGATTGTGATTTTAACATAAATCTGAATTTTATTGCTTCTTTAGTAATCTTTAGATCATGGTTGGATAGCATGTTATCATATTTGAATTAATGTGATTAATTTATTAATAATCTCCCGCATCCAAGTAGGTTAAATCACACGTCCTACATCAGAATGTGTATGTAGGAGTGCTTGGAACTTCAGGAATTTTTACCTAATCTTGTAATTTTTCTACTCAATGAACTACCTAACCATTCCAAAAAAAAAAAGAAAAAAAAAAAGATGAAGTACTAAACATCACCAATCCTTCAGATACGTGAAACTAGTGCACTAATAAAAAAGCCACAAACTTGAATCAATTAGTCACAAGTTTCTCTAGCCCGGGATATGGAAACAATATCGATATCGCTGATAATATTGTCAATAACAGAAAATGCAGGGAAACATGAGGAAAACGGTGGATTTTTCAGTGAAGCTTCAAGAAATGCTAAAATATACATATTTGCATATTTAAGAATTAAAAAATTGTAAAAAGAATGCATCCATGATAAGTTTCTTTTTAATGAGGGCCTAAAAGCATGTGTAGTCATAAGAAACCAGTCCAACCATCCCATCTTTCCATCCAACCTTCCATCTAAATATCTATCAATATTTTAGAATATGGACAACACACGATATTTCGCCGAGAAATCGTCGATGACTGAAAAGCAAACAAAAGACTGTGGTCTTGATATCACCCATGTTGCGATAACAATAATATTGCGATATGATAGATATTATCGTTGACAATTTGAACACTGCATATAACCATGCGCCCATAAAAAATTGAAATAGAAAGTTTTTTTAAAAAACGGGTTTTTAGCGTCATCAATACATTGCGATATTATCGAAATATTGTCGATACACTGGCGATACAAACGACACCTGGAATTTACATAGTCGAAAATATTGGTGATACATTGGCGATATCAATACATTAGCGATACCTAGAGAAACATCGCCGATACCTGGAATTTCTAAGACTATTGGTGTGTTATCGGTTTCGCTGCTAGTGTTATCAGTATCGTCGAGCTAGAGATAGGGATAATATTGGGGATATTTCGATAATAATGGGGATACTTTGAACAATGATGATCACATAGAACAAAATGAGCAAAATCCGAAATGTCTTTTGGAAACTTTATAATGCATGATACAATGAAAATAAAGAAAGATATTTTCAGTGATGAGCATGATGCTTGCCACTCCCAATCTGGAGCAACAATATCTGTCACACCCCATTTGCGATAGATACTTAATCTCAAGCTATTCCTTAGTCCTTCTGAACAAATAATCCACAAAATCATCAATACATCCTAGCAAATCTATCCTTCATTCAGGCAAGACATCAAGTACCAAGAATCATATGTGTGTTGTGACTGAGTAATGATATGAATAAGAAGGGCCAGGACTCAATAACTACCAACAGTTTAGCCAATGTAAGGTGACTGTTCATATCAACATTTTTTTATCTGTTTCAAATCACTATTTTCAGGATTAGGAATCCAGCTCTGCTTGAATGACGTCTCGTAATCAAATGCAAGGAATTGCTTCCATTTGAATATCTTAAGACACTAGATTTAAATGGTTTAGCTATCAAAGGTACCCAGAATAAACCATGCATGGAAGTTCTTCACCATTTTCTTATCTGTTTCATATCACCATTTTCCAGAGACAGAATGTTAGCACCGATAGATTATGACACCTCATCCTGAATTGTAAGGAATTGCTTCCATTGGAAAATTTAAGACACTAGATTTGAATGGTTTAGCTATCAAAGGGGCCCAAAAATAAACCACATGTAGAGGGTCTTAAGAAAATTAAAACACTTTTTCTGTGAATGGTTAAGAAAAATAAAGAACACTGAAGAATTCAACGAGTCAAGTTGACTCCAAACCAATCAAGTCAAGTACATTACGAAGTTATTCAGGTTTGTTTAGATGTAAAGATTGATAGAGTTGAGTTTTTCAAGACTCTAATAAGATTACATGTTGATTAGGTTGGAATGCAGAGACCGGTGGAGAAGTTGGAAATTCATGTGTTTGGTCAGTGAGGTTCTCAGTTTTAATCAACGAGTTGTTCAAAGGCTTCTTTGGTGCTAGGAGAAGTCTATTTATGGTGGTTGCAGAAGCTTTAAGTAGGATGCTAAATAAAGGCCAGGAGGTCAACCTATTCTAGGGCTTCGAGGTGGGAGGGGAGGAACCCGGATATCCCATCTTCAGTTTGCCGATAACACAATCATTTTCAATGAAGCCGAGGACGGTAAAGTGGATAGTTTAAGAAGATCATCAAATGCTTTGAAATGGTCTCTGGTTTGAGCGTCAATATCTGGAAAAGTGAAATTGTGGGGATTGGGACTTCCAAGGAGGGGTTGAGTCAGTTGGCTCGGGCTTTTGTGTGTGGTGTTGGATCCTTCCCTACCGCAAACCCTGGCCTTCCTCTTTCTAACAACAAACCACGAAAGCACCCTTGAGACAAGGTTACTGAAAAAGTGGAAGCTAAACTTTCTAGGTGGAAGAGTAGATACTTGTCTATGGGGCGAAGGCTAACCTTAATCAAAGCAGCCTGCTCTCTCAAATATGCCAATCTATTTTATGTCTTTGTTCAAATGCCCAAAGGCGGTGGAGCGGTTCGATAAGTTAAGACGTGACTTCTTATCGCAAGGGTTGTTTGAGTTTCATAAATTCCATTTATTGAAGTGGGATGAAGTGTCTAAGCCGATTCGAGAAAAAGAGGGTGCTGGGATAAGGAGAATGGAGGAATTAGGTAAAGGGATCCTCTTTATATAGAGCTTCTGGTTTGTGGAAGGATGTGGAAGGGGTGGGGGAGAGTTTTAAGGGAGTGAGCTTCACAGTAGGCGGTGGGGAAGGGGTGTTACTTTTGGGAATATGCTTGGCTAGGTGATAGGTCTCTCTGCTCCAAGTTCCCTAGGGTAGCACTTGGCAAACATAACTTCAAATGCGAAGTCTATTGTGGCCGGTTGTTTTTTGGCTCTTGGAAAGATGGTGTAATCTCCCACTTGTAGAAGAAATCTTTTTTATGATGAGTTGGAGGAATTTTTAAGGCCCTCAATGAAGCTTCATGGGGTTTGCCTTACTTCAGGGGTGGAAGACTCTTTGTCGTGGTATCTAGAGAAATCAGGCAAATTCCGTGTCCAGTCTTTATATAGATTTCTCACTTCAAAGAGTGTGGCTTCGAGGCTGAGTGAGTCGGCATTTGTTTGGAGCTATGGTGCTCCTCCAAAGATAGCAGCTTTTGCATGGTGGGTGAGTAGGAATCGGGTGTTCACTATTGGCAATCTCCAAAATAGGGAGATGTACATTCCCAATATGTGCTCTAGTGCCTTGGTAACACAGAATTGGCAAACCACTTGTTTATTCATTGCTCGCTTATTAGGTCCATCCGGGAGTACTTCTTGGGTGTTTTTAAGATGTCTTAGGTGATGCCAGGAAACATTGAGGATTTATTTCTTGCTTGGCAAGGTGGCAGGCATGGAAGAGAATGGAGCAGCTATGGAGGCTTTCCTTGTTGGCCATTTTGTGGTCAATTTGGGGAGAAAGAAATAATCAGGTGTTTCTGGGACAAGAGTGGATCAGTCATCTTACTAGTAGTGTCTCGCCTGCTAGCCCAGTTGGAAGACGCCTAGGCGTTTCGACAGCAGGTCTCAGGTTCGAGTGCTAAGGAGACACACTAACCCCGCTGGTGGGTGGGTGCATCCTGTGACTAACAGGGTGGGTACGTTGCATGACTAACCAAAAAGAAAAAAGAAAGTTATCTTACTAGTAGGGAGAGCTAAGACCTATGTAAAAGAATGGGCTTTTAATATGAATATCCCTGCAGATTGTTTCTTTTAGTCGTATCAGGGATCTAGTTGTACCTTCAGTGCTTGTCGCAGTTTTTAATGAAATTTTTATTGTCTTTCAAAAAAAAAAAAAGTCACTACAATTTGATTAGGTGGGGAAATAATTGACAAGTTTTACAAGCAACCAACTTTTCCTTAGGTTTTCAGTTACTTTCTTGATTCAACCCGTCTCAAACAGCTTAAGCTAGGTTGAGATATCAACTACTCAATTGAGATTCTTAACCAAATTTCTTACACAAGCAAAATGTTACTTTGGACTCCCATCTCCTTTCTTGCTTCCAAGTGTTTTATTAGAAAGACATGCATTATTGCATAAACTTTGGAATTGGAGTCACAGTTCAACTCGAAACATCTCCAAGGGAATCTTCTTTACATCAGTTTTGTTGTGTTATGTAGACTGCTATAGCATTGATAAGGAATTAAGGGTGTAGGAGGATACGAACTCCCACTTCAAAATTTCCATTTGGAAGAGGTGTGCAGTGTAATGCATCATCTATATCCTTGCAACCTGCAACAACAAAAAAGTCAACACTAATATATCATGATTCATGAATGAAAATAAAAACTAACAAGAAGGTTGGCCACTTTAGAAATTAAAAAGAAAAAAAGAAAGTATACTAGTGATATACCAGGTGGGTCCACGCTAAAGACTCGCACATTTCGCAAATCCTGTCTATTGGGATTTTCCAAATCTTCCGAAGACAATGTCCAGGGTAAAGGCGGCAAGCAAGCCAAAACTTGTACAGAAAATGGTCTTGAATTGATGTCATTCTCAATCAAGACAACCTGAAGTAGGCACAATGAAGAATGCCATGAAAAACTGCTGAAATTCTTCTGAGTCAATGATCTCATCTTCTATACTAACAACAATATGGATATGCAACTAATCACATGGATTGGAGCAACCAAAGAGAAATAAATAAAATGTGTCCCTGTTTCACCATGTAGAAGAATAGTAAATGATAAGCACAACTGAACTTGCCTCACTTTCAGTATCTCTGTCTCCAATTTCTCCTATAGTCCGTACATAATGACCAGATGGATATCGAGATAAACAATCCCAGGAATCGACAGCAACAATAATTCTCTTGTCCAGAAGATTCCCAAGCTGTCGAGTTTGAATCCGAATCTTAGGAATTCTGCGATCTTTGGAGACAAATAAAGCATGGGCAACACCACCATTACCTGCAGGCATGGGCATTGGCTCCAAAGATCCACAATAACTGCAGAAAATCATGCCAAGTTACACAAGCAATGCATTCATGACAGAAAGACAACAAACAATATAGATAGCTCAAAACTGTTCATAGATGATCTTCCATGCAAGCAAAATCTTAAAAAAAAAAAAAAAAAAAAAAAAAGGGCAGAAGCATGGGACAAAGTCAACTTAGGGTGTAAACAACCAAAACCACCAGAAGAAAGGACTGAAACAAATTGCCAAGGAATTGGAGAAAACAATGTACAAAGCAAACACCATATCAGGAATGGATACTGAAACCATTAAAAAGTTCACAACACAAGCCAAACTGAGCATTGTCTTAAGCAAAAAGATGGTGCGCAGTCCAGCGGTAACGGTACCACCGTAGCTCCAGTAAGCTACAGCGGCACCAACTACGTCTGGGAATCACATGATGTATTATAGACATCTGGCCCATCCATCAGAGATGTGCTGCCTCGCACTACCCATTGGTCTCAAAAATCAACCCAAGAAAACTCAGGCAAGACAGCACAGGGAACAAGTTGAGAGGGGATGTCCACCATTGATTTGTATGGGGGCCGACCATTGATTTGAGAGGGGGCCCACTATGTTGTGTATACAGAATCCAGGCCATCTAGACCCTTCACCTACCATGAATGAAGATTCAAGACAAAAATCAGGTTGTTCTACAACTCATGTTGGACCCTGTGAAAATCAAGGGTAGGGACGCTGGGCCCACCAGGCTCATTTTTTGACAGGACGCGAGACCCCGTGCACATGCACATTTGGAGGTTCATTAGCGATGTGCATGTGCGGGATGATGATCGGAGGTTATCTGGACCATTGATCTTTGATTGGATGGGGATCAAACCGTTGCTTTCGTCTGATTTGGACATCCAGCCGTTGGATCGCGCCAGGCCCACTTCTTATTTTTAAGTTTTCACATGTTCTAGACATTATTTAGAGACATATAGATGGTTTAGATTTGGTATTTGATGTTTGGATTATGTTATTTTAAATTTGGGACATGAGTGGCAGTTTTGTAATTTTCATGAAAATTTAATATACAAGCCATACGGCTGGATGTCCAGCCCTAGAATGAGATTTATGCATTAGTTTTCTCCTCCTCCTTGTGTAGAAGGATTAGGGTTTCAGGATTGGCCCTTCGGGCATAAGTATTCCGCCCCAGTTTCCAATTTTCCTTGCATCTCGGCTTCTCTACACACATGAAAAGGTAAGATCCTTCATACTCTTGAACCCTCCCTTTCTTTTGAACCCTCATTGATTTTCCACAACTTTCCCCTCTTTCTTCTTCCTCCTCCATCTTTTCTTTCCTTCATCTAACCTCCCCAAACCTTCAAACAGTCTACACGTGGGCAACTATCCACATCCGTACAGCCATCCATACGGATGGATGGCTGTCCACACGTGTGGACGACTGTGCACGTGAGTTCCTTCCTTAACTTGGGTTGTTTCCCCGTTGATTGGGACTGACTTATGCTAGATTAGGGATATTTTCATATCCCTTAGATTCTCCCATTTTACTTTTATGTTTACTTCATGCTAGGGGCGTGGCCCTAATGACCCATCACTATTCTTTGGGTGGAATTCTCTATTCTATTGTGCTTGTTAGTAGTTAGCATTAATTTTCATGACTTGAATATCATTCATTGATCACACTTACATATAGAATTAGGGCATAGCATAAAACCCACTGCATCAGATCCACCATCTTGTTCCCTATGTTGTGGCCCACCAGAATTTTGGATCGAGCTGATTTTCATCTTGGGGGGACACCTGAGTGGATGCATCTGATGGATGGTTGGATGGGATAGAACACACACGCCCCACATTTGCCAAGTGCCACAAGCTTAAGGTGGTACCGGTGCCACTGGAGGGCACCTCAAATAAGATTGCCCCCTTATGATTACAGTCAGTTTCAAAATAAGTGTCATAGTGCAAAACAAAATAAATTTCAAAAGAAGTGTCATAATTGGGTGCAAAACAAAATAAATAAACATTGGGCTTGGAAAGGAACCAGTGAATCTGCAAGCATTCAGAACTTCCATTGTGTTTGGGGATGATTCCACTTTGTACATTCTGCTTTTTCCTTAATAAAGCTATCCTTTATCGACCAAAAACAGGGGAGTTGAAATAAGCACAACTGCAATTCTGGGAGGTACTTACTCATTATGAATCCTAGGACATCACTTAGTTTTGTCATTTCCACTTGATTAAACCAACAATTCACATTTCTATTCATCCACGCATCCAAAAATGACCTTCATTATTATAGTTCTGATCAAGGCATTATATCATGGCCCTATCAGGTCTGACGTTATCTGAATCACTGTGCTGAATTGTGGATTGGTTTGGAAACTCAGCCTAGAAGCACTGGAAAAGGTGTAGTAGGTGGATCTAAGCTGGGCAGCCAGGTGTACAAATTTTACCAAGAAATCATTACAATTCCTATTCTGAATGTAATTTTTCTTTTTTTCTTTTGAAATATAATGGTTTTATTCAAAACAGCCAAGCAACAACCCAAAATAGCAAAAAAATACAAAAAAACAAGGATAAAGCAAACATTACAACCCCAAGGTTGACTGAGCAAATTTTATTCAAAACTGACAAGCAACAACCCAAAAAAGCAAAAAATACAAAGAAAGAAGGATAAAGCAAACATTACAACCCCAAGCTTGACTAAGCAAAGGAAAGATCACAACG
This sequence comes from Liriodendron chinense, assembly GCA_003013855.2. Taxonomy (NCBI): domain Eukaryota; kingdom Viridiplantae; phylum Streptophyta; class Magnoliopsida; order Magnoliales; family Magnoliaceae; genus Liriodendron; species Liriodendron chinense. Next base: position 5,110,548 of record ML058484.1, on the reverse strand, counting down.
ACGAATAGAAGCTGCCCAATCAATTACATCATGCCAATATACTTATTCCCAAGGCCCCGATCTATTCCAAAAACACAATGCGTTGCTTTAGTAGGAGATCAAAATGAAGAAATAATGGATAAGGGAAGAGTAGAAGAGGAGGAGGAGGAGAAGAAGAAGAAGAAAAAGAAGAGAGAGAGAGAGAGAGAGAGAGAGAGAGAGAGAGAGAGAATGAGTGTTATGGGCCACTTGCCCTAACACCAACACTTTTATTATACTAAAGATACAGAGTTTTGCAGGAACATGAAGGATGGCGCACATGCACCAATACAACAATTAAAAAACCACACACACACACACACACACACCCACACACACCCACACACACACACACCAAATGCTAATATATAGTCTCTACACTCCCCCACAAGTTGGAGCATAAGATATTGATCATGCCAAACTTGCCACGAATCCAATGAAGAGCATCTCGAGTCAAAGACTTAGTGAGAACGTCGGCAACTTGATCCCCAGAGCAAAAAAACAGGGTGACAATGTCAATGTGCTTGGTCCGCTAATGAAAAACTGGATTACTTGCGATATGTGTGGCTGCTTGGTTGTCACAATGGAGAGGAATAGGACCCGAAGGAGGATAACCAAGTTCTTCAAGAAGGGTGCGAAGCCACACAACTTCACATATCGCATGAGCCATGGCCCGATATTCTGCCTCGGCTAAGGAGTGCGCAACCACACATTGTGTCTTACTCTTCCACGTGACAAGATTCCCACAAAAAAGGTACAATAGCTAGAAGTGGAGCGACGATCATAGACACCACTAGCACAATCAGTATTAGAGTATGCAGAGAGGTAAAGATGGCCATAGAACCGAAAGAAGAGCCCAAGCCCAGGAGCCGATTTAAGATACCGGAGAATGAGATAGACCACAATAAGGTAAGACGAACGAGGAGCATGCATAAATTGGCTAACAACACCCACCACATAGGATAGATCTGGCTGGGTAATAGTTAAGGATAAGCCTACCAACAAGACGCTAATACATCCCTGGATCAGATAAAAGGGCATCATCATCCGGTGGGAGTAACTACAGGTTTGCACCCTAACATACCAGTTTCCATGAGAAGATCAATGACATATTTACGTTGAGACAGAACTACCCCTGATTTGGAGCGAGCTACTTCAATGCCCAAGAAATAGTGAAGATGGCTAAGATCCTTGATTTCAAAACGAGTCTTCATGGAGGCTTTGACATCTTCCATACCAACAATGTCACTTCCGGATAACACAATATCATCCACATACACAATGAGCACAAGTAGGAGATCAACTAAAGAAATAGCGAAGAGGGCCAAGATCCTTGATTTCAAAACTATACGGCTACTAACGTCAGCAGTCTACTGTTCACGAAAACAAGGTTTGACGTCGAAAACCTTGCTCTAATACCAAGTAGGAGATCAAAATGAAGAAATAATGGTGAAGGGAAGAGGGGAGAGAGAGAGAGAGAGAGAGAGAGAGAGAGAGAGAGAGAGAGAGAGTTTGGGAGAATGAGTGTTATGGGCCACTTGTCCTAACACCAATATTTTTATTATATTAAAGATACAGTGATGCGGAACAAAAGCATTCAAGGTGTACCAACGAAGAAAGTGCCAACCACAAGTACCATCCTTGTGGATAGGCGACTATTGAGGAGCATTGAAGACCTTACACATGTAGTCCGAGACATTTGAAAAGACCCCACCTTGGGAAGACATGTGTAAGTTGCTTTGAGGAGATGATCAGACCGTTGGATCGTGATGATGATGTGATCGGACCATTGGTTCATTGTGGCCCACTTTCATCACACCATCATTGGAGCGCATTGGACATCTTAGATTTGAGTTCATTTTACGCATTTTTTACTTATTTGAGTTTTGGGTTAGTGTGGGTACATTTTTTTCATGCAAATGTCTTTTTTTTGAAATTTTGTTAGTAGGGGTATTTTGGTAATTATGCTAATTCCGAATTTTATGAGGGTGTTGCCCTAAACCTTTTTGATTAGTTGTTGATTTATGAAAAAGAGCAAACCTTTGGTTGCCTCCTTCCTCTTTCCCTCTCTCATGGTGCTTCTTCTTCTTCCTTGATCTCCTTCTTCTCTATTCTTCTTGTGCCCCTCCAACTTCTTCCAGGTATTTCATCTTCTATTACTATCCTTCTAAACTTCTGTTTTGTTTATTCCCCACGATCTAAACCTTGAGAATCGATCCAAACCCTAAACTCCCAAATTCTCAAATCCCTAATCCGAGAAACCTCCTGGTTCTTCGGACTAGTGATCCTCATTGATCGATTGGGTATGACCATGCAAGATCGGGAGGTTCCATCCCTCGCCGGGTCCAACCTAAGCAATAATTGAATTCCATACTCCATGGTTGTGATGATGGCCCGTCCCATTGCATGTTTCCTTTATGATTTTCTTAGTTTATGATGATTGATGCTAGATTTCATTATTATTATTGCTTTTATTTCCGCTGAATAATTGTGTTCATGAGCATGCATCATATTTAGGGCTGTCCTGCATCATACAGAGTTCTACAAGAACATGAAGGATGGTGCACGTGCACCAATACAACAGACAAAAATAAACACACACACACACACACACACACACACACACACACACACACACACACACCAAATGCTAATATATAGTCTCTACAGCTTTCCCCCCAAGTATTCCAAAGGACCGCGAGCAAACTCAAACGCCATAAAGCTTGAACTCCCTAGCCAACTGCAACACATGCCAAACCCAGAACAAATGATCAACTGAAGAAGGCATCACCCAAGCAAAACCGAAAGCCTTAAAGACCTGGTTCCACACTTGACCAATGTACAAACAATTGATAAATAAATGATCAATTGATTCCGCATCGGCCATGCATAGGAGGCAAATGTTGGGGGAGAAACATAGCTCTCTTCTGAAGGTTGTCCATGTAAGAATGTGTTTTCTCCCAACCAACCAAGCAAAAAAGGCAACCTTAGGGGGGATCCATAGAACCAAAAAAGCATGAAAGAAGTCTCCATTTGATTCATTCCCCACAGCCTTAATTTTTTAGTAGAGATATTTAACCGAAAATTTGCCAAAAGGTGAGGCACTCCACACTAGAGAGTCCAAAGAAGACGAAGAGGTCAAATATTTTAAAGTTGCTCCATCAACCTCACAAAGTCCTCCACCTCTTCTTTTGATAAATCTCTTCGACATGGTGGACACTAGACTCCCCCAACTCCATCTTGGAAAAAACAACTAGCCACTAAGATATTCTTAACGCAAGATTATTTGGCTAGGGATGGGAAATCCACCTCCGAGGGCCTAACACCACACCACTGGTCCTCCCAAAATCGAATACGTGTCATCGCTAAGAGAGAAAGACAGGCTAGATCTTACTATAGGAGCAACAAAGATGATGACTTCCCAAATACCCAAAGCTCGATAATGTGAGGATTTCTTAATATCTGATCCCCCCTCTTCAGAACCATATTTAACCGCGACAACTTCCTTCCATAACTTGCCTTCCTCTACCTTGAATTGTCACTGCCACTTTCCCAGGAGAGCAACATTCTTAGCTTCAAGATCTCTAATTCCCACTCCTTCGGCCAAAGGCTTGCAAACCTCTTCCCACTTTACTAAATGAAACGTATGCTTGTCTTCAGCACCATGCGATAGAAAATCCCCATGCATCTTATCAAATCTATCAACCACTGACTTCGAGCGTTTATGTAAGGACATAAAAAATAATGGAAAGTTCAAAAGAGCTGCCTTGATGAGAGTAATGTATCCCACCAACGACATGTCTCCCTTTCCACTAGGATAACCTCCACTCAAACCTTTCAATCACACTACTTCATAGATGTTTTGGAGGTTTCCCCAAGCATAACAGAAGACCCAAATAAGTGGATGGGAAGGAACCAGCCCCACACCCGAACAAAGATGCAAGGCTAGCCACTTCTTCCTTGGATAGTCCTATTCCAAGCATCTCAATCTTCCCCACATTAATATTAAACCCCGAGACCCCTTCATAGCACCCCAAGATATTCCTCAAATTATTTGTCATTCAAACAACCACATCACAAAATAATTTGTCATCCACAAATTGTAAGTGGGAGATTCAAATTCCACGACTAGAAGGACGAAAAACTGATTTAAGCCCCGCCTCTTGGCCCTTTGTTAACATTCCACTCAAAGCATCCGCAACTACTATAAACAAAAAAGGGGAAAGTGGATCCCTTTTCCTAAGACCCTGTGATGCTTTAAAAAAGCCTTTTGGAGAACCATTAACCAAGACCAAAAGGAAGCAAACGACACATGTTCTAACATCCATCGAATCCATGTACTCCCACAACCTATCCTTTTCAATAGATACACCAAGAAGCCCCAATCCACATGGTCATGTGCCTTCTCGATATCTAGTCTGCATACCACCCCTTTAATACCGGCCTTGTTCCTTGAATCAATACATTCGTGCGCTAGCAACGCACTATCTAATATTTGCCTATCTGCTATAAAGGCTCTTTGATTTTCTAATATGATCATAGATAATACTCTTCTAAATCTGTTAGCCAATACCTTCACCTAGATTTTGTAGAGGTTTCCAATGAGACTAATCGGCCAAAAATCTGATAATGACTCTGCTCCTTGCTTTGGGCTTAGCACTATAAACATAGCCCCCAATCCTTTAGAAAGCTGACCTTTATCACAAAACTCTTGCACAAATTCTGCAACTTCCTTTATCGTTTCCCAAAAAAACCTGATAAAAAGCAATAGGAAATCCGTTGGGACCTGAAGCCTTATCACTACCCAAAGATTCTATGACACTCTTGATCTCTTCTTCCACAATTGGCTTCTCGAGAGATTCTATGTCCACCACCAACAGACTTCGAACAGGCAAATTGTCTTACACGGCCCGCTTCTAACCATCACTGAATAATAGTTTCAAGTGATAATCAACTATAGCATCACAAACTTTATTCTTCTCTTTTATCCCCTCCCCATCAACCAGGATACTGCTGATCTGATTTTGTCTTGCCCGCGCATTCACTATCCCATGAAAAAGAGGTCTTTCTGTCTCCTTTGAGCCAAACCGCTCTCGATCTCTGCCTCCACATAATTTCAGCTTAAGGTATTTAGAAAACTCTGCTAATAAAATCAATCGTCTATTCCGGTCTTCTACTAATAGTGCAGCCCCCTCTTCTTTAATATTGAGATCATTGAGTTCACTAATTATACTTTCAGCTTTCTCAGCTCATTTAATAAAAAAATTCCTTCTTTCATTCTGCTAATTTCAACTTTAGACATTTAATCTTATGGGCTTAGTCGGTATCCAGCCAAACCCAAGACCAGAAAGGACTGTCACCATCTTCTAACTGTATCAGCAAAATCCTCCACTTCAAGCCAAGTTCAAATCAGAATGGTTTGGCGCCCCAACTATCTTCCGACACTTCTAGCATAATTGGACGGTGATCTGAAGTTGTTCTAGGCAAGCCACGTAATTAAACGAGAGGGTATTTGTCCACCCAATCTGCAAAAGCCATGAATCTATCAAGCCTGGCCAAAACTGGACTTTCCCTCCCATTTGACCAAGTCTATTTTGCCTCTCCCATTGGAATATCGATCATCTCATTCTATCCAACCCATTCTCCAAAACATTTTATACTTCTGGTTTTTCGTCCTCCAATAGTCTTCTCATGAATTCTCATCCTCCATTATTCTTCTCATGACTTCTCGTCCTCCATTATTCTTCTCATGAATAAAGTTGATTATGTTGAAATCTCCCCCAACGCGCCAGGGAAGGTTATGCATAGCTCTGACTTGATTTAATTCTGCCCACAAATGGTCTCAAGGAGTCAGAAAACAGCTACCTACACTGTGAAGATGTATCCCTGAAGACTGTTGACACTAAGAAGCCCCCCCAAATTCAACACTAACCAGCCTTTGTTCTTTATTCCCAAAATGGACCCAGAATTGTATCATCGAAGATATCCAACTTAGTTTCCTGAAGAGTCGAAATCTTAATCGTGTACCCCTTCCCTTGTTGCCTCCACCTTGGCTACTAGCCAAGTTGTAGTTGACGGAACACTCGAGACTCAACAGTTCTCTCCAACCTCTCGGGAACTTCAGCTTCGGCCTCTGCATCCTCGTCTCCCTCGCCTTTTGCTTGCTCCTCTCATTGACAAATTTGATGAATGCTTGAATATCGTCGTCCCCAGCCCCAAAGGTCATTCCTACGGTTTGACCTACACGCTCAAAGAATTTAATTTTATTAACAAGCTGTAAGACAACAGTCGAAACAGCAAAAAACACATCCCAGCATCCTCCACTAGTTACAATTATAGTGACGGAAGCAAACCCACAATGTGTATATGACAACAGAACCTTTACAACCTGAACATAGATATCACAATTTCTAGATTTACATCTTGATTCCCATACGCCCACTCTATGACCTCCCTCTTCGAATCCCCCACAATTTGTTCCCAAGATCTTTGTTTGTTGAGGAAGCAAACAAACAGATGGACAAACGGGAAAAATGGGATTCATAAAGTGGCCCACAGAAAGATGGACGAGGTAAGGATGATAGTGGTGGTGCGGTGGTGGCGGTGGCCTAGTCTAATTGGTGTTAATATAATTACAACACTGGTCAAACAATTGATAGATTATAAGAAATCAATAAATGGCAAAAGACCCTCCTATTTGGTGCATTTGGCCATCAACCAAACCAAACCAATCAGACAACTCTAACCCCCAATCAATCGCCTAAAAATGGATGATCAAGATCATATATGGAAGAATAGGTCCAACCAAAAATTTGAACAACCTTGGTTGTTTACAATCCCAAAGTATCACTCCATAAAACAGTAATAACCATCACACACATGTGAAATGGACAGGTAAAAAAAGAAAGTAGATATACAGATGGATAGGTTCATACCATCAGTGTGATTTTTGTTTGGTTGCCAATGAAGTGCTGGCTCAACCCAATATGCAATCAATATTGATTGGGGTGTCCGTGTTTCCAAATCCAAATCGAACTCGTAGCACTATACCTCATACCGCTATGAAAAAACAGGATCTTATATTGAGAGAGAGATCCAAAGCAATCAATGAGCAACTAAAAAGTGATAGGATATTCTGAAGGGGCTTCTTGATTACATTAAGCATGTAATGCCAACCACAGAAAATTGAAACAGATAAAATAGGAAGCTAGCATTCTGACAGGAGTAACTAATGTAAAAAAAGAAACTAGTTCCAAAATCATCCTTCCTGCATCTTCCAAGTGTTAATAGCGAAAGGAAAATGAATACCAGACTAAAATATCAATTGTAGAAAAATCATATTTATCTTCAAAGAAGCAAATTCTGATTGACAGGTTAGTCATAAGGAAACAAGTTAAAATTGTAAACACTCCACAACTTACGAGTGCCAATTGCGCTTTATAACACCAACAACACGCCCTAAAGGACGGTATGAGATGGGACTTGCAGCTCCAGCAGCTCCTGCTACATTTGTATTCCTAGGAGCATCATCAGCACTGTTCGGAACTAAATGAACATCTTCATCATCCTCGTCTTCTGAAAGGGAATACATCGAACAGTAGAATAACCTTTGATTTCAATATATATGTCTGTATGTAAAATGTATACGTACGGCCATGTCTCCTCAAAATTAGAACACAAGAAGCATTACATACCATCATCTGCTATACTAAGGGATTTTCCTTCATGCCACTGTTCTTGAGGCAATAACTCCACTGCAACTATATCTCCATCAAAAGCTCTGTTCATATTACCCCGCCCATGTATCATTATTTCATCCCCAATGCTCTCACTTCCAACATATGCCTCAAATGGATTGTAACGATTGACTCGAAGTTTTCCTTGATGGTAAATCCCACGATGGAGACCAGCTGTAATCTCTGACATAGGCTTGTGCTGCATTACAAAGTGGAAAAGGCAAGTACAATTAGAAAACTCTTCATTATCGACCTTCTCAAACAAAAAGTAAAAAAGAAAGCTTGCACACAAGCCCAAGAACATAGGATTGAACATGTAATCAAAGCCAGATATACCTCACTATAGATGACTTTCCTCTTTGAAGGCCTCAGATCTTCAACTTCCACCATGGTTACATCTTCTGAAGTTGGATTAACAACCAGGTCGAGCAAAGCTGGTTCACCAAGTGATTTCACATATGACTCAACTGAAACATAAACAATAGTCACAGGTGAGTTTATCATGTAACAAATGCAACAAAAGAAATCTAACAATGAAAACTATAAGAATATTTATAGCTCAGTGTCTAACCCAATTTATGAACGACATGGAAAAATATTTTAGAAATGGATACTGGATACCTGTCTCTGCGGAAATGCCCTCTTCTGTGGCTCTTCTCTTGTTCTCCTTGTCATTGGTAATAAGCAACACCGATCTACTGCCACCCAGGTGACTTTGATACCAATTAGCAGCCACACGAATTGCTGAGTGACCAATTTCAAGATGTTAAGAGCTGGAGATATACAACATAGAAATGCAAGCATATAGAAACCGGATAACTTAAACAACACTACCATAAACAAAGCCTCAACACCACATAAAACTACAATAATGAATACTCAAGCCTCTATATTATCTTAATGTATTGCCTTAATAATTCTAGTCAACCAGGCATGTCCACTGCATGTAAACTTTTTAGAATTCTGAAATTAAATCATACAAACATGACTAGACCTGTAAATTTTCTTACAAGTGAAATTTGAATTATAAGATGATATTATTTAGGAATGAGTTGGAGCTTGATAGAGCCAAGCCTTGAGTTAAGTAATGGGTGCCACAAAAATACCGACCTATGATGTTTATGTGATGTTTAAATTTGCATAGAAGCATCACTGGTCTTGTTAAATAACCTCCATCCATACATAGATGCACTCTCTAGGCCTTCTTGATGAAAATTTTAGCATCACATACCACCTCACTTTAAATTTGTCAGGACAACAGAAGGTAACATTTTTTTTTTTCCTTTCCTTTTCTGGTGGTTAAGGTGGAGATCAACCCATGACATCACACTCGGTCTTTTTTTTTTCTGAAAAGATAACAGAATGATCATTAAATTAAAGGAGAGGAAGAGAATTCCCAGAACAAAGATAGGGGTGAGTTGCCACAGATTTCACCTGATCAAACACAATGGGATTAGGACAACTGGCCATTAATTCAGTCTATTCAAAGTTTCAAACTCAGAAATCGAAAGACAACTTCCCAAATCGAATCCAGGTTTCTTAACATCGGTTAAAATCCAAGAACCAAAAAAGCATCCTCAAACAAAATGTTATCTTCTCAGCATCTTGTTTATAGAGTTAAATTAACCATCATGTTTATCCAGTTAGGATATCACAAAACAAATACAAAAGGAGAGAAAAAAAAAAAAAAGGAAAAGAAGAGGAAACTCAAATCTAGCTTCCCTGTGTGTGTGTGTGTGTTGGGGGGGGGGGGGGGGGGGGGTTGGGGATGATTCTAAAGAGGTATTATAAAAGTCACGAACAAATACCGAATTTGAGGCACCAAATTTGATGTTGCTCAAATAGATTTCTCAAGCAGAAAAAAGACCATAACTATAATAGAACAATATAGAACTCCAAAGGGGGGAAAACCACAAATAGGTGATCCCACAACATCCTACGCAGAGAAATCAATTAGAGACAATCATATCAGGTTTTCAATAATGTTACTCTTTCAGAATTCGGAAACTGATACAAAACAGATTAGAACGTGTTGCCTAGGGAGATCAAACTCATGTGTCCCAATACTTGGTACAGCCCCATACTATCCCACCCCTCTTGTGCTTCATAATTAAGTTTGGTAGATGAGTCTTTACCAGCCAAGTCTTGAAAATGCATAACCATGAAGTTGTGTTGTTGCTTTCCCTAGCCCTTACTCTCATCATATGAATTTGGAAAGAAAGCTATCCAACTAGTATAAAGAAATTGCTTGGGATTGCACTTGTTGGGTCCTATGGCGGGTCTAAAAGGTTGGCATTGTAGGCACCCCATTTTGGCCCTAGTGAGCAACATTTGAATATCACTTTCATTACGCCGATTTGTTACATTTATGCACCGCCTCTTCGCATGCATCAACAACAATACATGCAGGCATGCATATTTGCATTCATCCATCACACTAGAAGTTAGAACACACCAAAGGAAGCTGACGCAAGACAACTAACCACTTGTTCTAAAAGCTCAAACTGATAGAGTGTGGCAAATTAGTCCCTTTATCTCATAGCGCAAGTCAGGCCCCACTTCACATCTATCTCGTCTCGTGCAGAACCCTCCTTCGTGGGCCTCACTTCACATGAGTCTCATGTGAAAATGCCCATGCATTAATCACCCCTGGTGAGGAATTTCAAACACGAGACCTCCCGCTTTGATACCACTTTGAAGCCGGACAACTAACCACTTGCTCTAAAAGCTCGAAATGATAGAACGTAGCGAATTAATCCCTTTATCTCGTAACCCAAGTCGGGCCCCACTTCACATGGGTCCTGCCTTGTGCCGAACCCTCCTTCGTGGACCCCACTTCACACGGATCTTGCCTCACACGAGTCACCCATCTCACACGGGTCGTCCGCCCACAAGGACCCCCACCCCGAGTGTGCCCCCGCTTCACACAGGTTGCCCCACTTGAGCCCAATGTGAAAAGGCCCCTGCATTAGAAGCCCCCTTCAAGAGACACAGGTCATGCATAAAAACCAAGCACATAGCATTAAAGCCCAAAATTTTCAGAACTACACCTACCCAACACAGTACAATGTAAGGGCATTTAGCCTTTTTATATCCAAATGATATTTCTTGTGACCAAACTAATCCTTGTGCATGTTCTAGGGTGTTTGAGGACCTTATCTTTGAAAATGGTTTTACAAAATTCCCAATCAAGGTTTGTAAATCATTTTTCAACAATCAAGGGTATTTTCATCATTTGCCATCAAAATAAACCTCAAATGTCAAAACCAAACCGGTCATATGATCATATAGGCCTGCATCAAACTAAGGCCAAATTTCACCCAAATGCAGTATATAAGGAGATCTTTTAAATCAAATTCTGAGGGTAGTTTGGCAAGGGAGAGTTGTAAGAATGGTGATGATTCATATCACATTTAGGCAATGTATTCCATATCAGTAATGGCGGTAGTATCGATCACCACCGTTATCGATGCTGTTACGGCCAAAACAAGGGTATAATAGCCATTACGCCCTATATTGGTCTTTTTTTTCCCAAAAAAAAGTCTGGAAAAATATTTTTAAAAAAATTCCAAATATGTATTCATTTTTTATTTTGAACATGTTTATGGTTGCATAACGATCCACTATTTGGTGAGAGTGTTGTATCGAGTTGTCTGATGAATTTATGAACCTGAAAACCTCGGATTGACTGGAAAACTCTTATATTTAATTTTCTAACCATCTAACATAAATGCTAAATATATTACAATGAATGTAATATCGAAATATCTCACATTGAAAAATTTTAAGAAAAAATTGAAATTAAATTCAAAAGAATAATGTCGCCGATTTGGGGGCACCAATTTAACGGCCACTCAAATGCCCTCAAATCGACCCTAAATTCATCCACTAATGCATATCCCTAACCATTCGACATCATTTCCCTCAATAAATTTTAAGAAAAAAATGAAATTAAATTTGAATAAATAATGTCACCGATTTGGGGTTGATTTGGCACTCATCCCACTAATGTAATTGACCCCAAGATCGATAGACATTTATTGGACAATGAAGAATGAAAAATATTCATAGGTCCTATTTCAAAAAACAAGTGTCCGCAAATCAACGGTTAAAATCGTTTAAAAATTTTGATTTTAGGATTGTGACTTAGCAACAAAAGTTCCCATAATTTAATTGGTTGATTTTGAGTTAATATATGCCATGTGTGTAATTTTTTTATAGCACAGATTCAGTTAGGTTGGGTAACAGCTCAGTGGGTGATGTATGTGTTGTATATGCATGACATCCACCCATTTTGCTAGCTCATTTTAGGGCACGGTCCCAAAAAATGAAGTCTATGCAAATCTCAGGTAGACCACACTGCATGAAAAACTGGTCATTGAACGCCCACCATTAAAAACTTCCTAGGGTCCAACATAATGTTTATTTTCCATCAAGCTTGTTGATTAGGTCACACAGACCTAGATGAAAGGGAAAACACAAATAGCAACTTGATCCAAAACTTTACAACCCCCCAAGAAGTTTTTAATGGTGGAAATTCAATCCCTATTGTGTGGTCCACTCGTTGTTCGGAGTATCCCCCGATATATCGATAATATCCTTGATACTATCCATATCTCCAACCCGACGACACCAATATCACTGGCAGTGATACCGATAATACTGGTAGTATAAAAAATTCCAAGTATCGGTGATATATCTCCAAGTATCATTGATATATCGATATCGCCAATGCATCGCCAATACTTTCGACTGTCCAAATTCCAAGTGTCACTTGTATCGCCCATGTATCGACATCACCAATGTATCAGCCAATATTTTCAACTGTGTAAACTCCAGGTATTGCTTGTATTGGTGATATTTCGATAATATAGCCAATATATCAATTTTTTTAAAGTTTTGATTATCGCCAATGTATAGATATCGCCAAAATTCTGTTTATTAAAAAATTTCCATTTCAAATTTTTTTTATTGGCGCATGGTTGTATGATGAAATGCATGTTTGTATGTGTGCATGTGTATGCATGCATGGATGTATGGATAAATCATGGATGGATCATGCATGGATGTATGCATGGATGCTTGGATGATTGATTGGACGAACAAATGGATGGATGGATGTCTTTGTGTGTGTGTTTGTGTATTTGTGTGTATGTGCGTATGCACGCATGCATGGATGGATGGGATCATGTATGTGCATGCACGGATGGATGGATGGATCCACCATTTTCCTCTGGTTTCCCCAATGTTTCCCCAAGTCAAAGATACATACTTTTAGGCCCCATTAAAGGGAAACGTATTATTTGATTCCTAAATATACAAATATGCATCATTTTCGCTATTATTTGTTTCTTAAATATACAAATGTGTATTTTAGCATCTCCTGAAGTATCATTGAAAAATTACACCATTTTCCCCATGTTTCTTTAATGTTTCCCCAAGTCGGCATTACATGCTTTTAGACCCCCATTGAAGAGAAACTTATTATTTATGCATCTTTTTTGCAATTATTTAATTCCTAAATATGCAAATATGTGTATTTTAGCATCTCCTAAAGTTTCATTAAAAAATTCCACCATTTCCTCGTGTTTCCCCAATGTTGTCCTCAGTCATACATTTCCAGGTATCAATGATATTATCGGCAATATCAATACATGTTTCCATATCCCCAGCCAGTGATACATGTAACAATACCAATACTACAAACACCCATCCACTTGAGATTTGGATCTACTTCATTTTAGACACCATGCCTTAAAATGAGTTAGAAAAACTGACGGACGGCGTGGATATACTACACATACATCAAGGTGGGACCCACGATCAGGGAAACATTACAAGTGCATTGAGCATCGTACGCCACTAGACTATTTAAAAGAAATACTTTTAAAATGTGGTTGTGAAATGGCCAAATCTCAACTCTCGTAGAGAGAGGGGGAAAATTGAAAAGAGAGAGAGAGAGAGAGAGAGAGAGAGAGAGAGAGAGAGAGAGAGAGGAGAGAGAACACATCATAGCAGATGAAGAAGAAGAAAAAGCAGCCACAGCGGCACAGCAGAAGGAGAAGAAGAAGAGGTAAGAAAAAAAAAATTCGTTTTCTTAATGGCCCTTGGTGATTGTTAAGGGAATTGTAATTGCCATTACAGTCCAAAAATTCCACCCTGCCTCATTCCACCCTTGTCTCGCATAACGATCACAGCCATTGCCAATACATATCAGTCGTTACGCCCGTATCATAACAGTTTTAGTATACCTTGCATTTAGGACTCATGTACAACTATCCAAACCATCCAAATTGAAGCTCAAATTGTAGATGGGACATCTCTCTAAAATCACATAGATCAAGCAATTCTAACCATCCAATTGACGGATGTCAAATGGATGATGAGAAGAAAACTAGTGAATATGTGAGATCCAAGTCAAAAAAGTAGATGGCTAAGATCCATTTTTCAATGAAAATCTTAGGCTATAATGTATCTACAAGCAAGTGCAACCCCCCCCCCCCCCCCCCCCCCCCCCCAAAATCAAGTAATTAGAACCATCACATCCAATTGACGGATGCACGAGTTGATGGTTAAGATTATAATCATCCGATTAACGGATCTCAAATGGATGACGAGTTGGATCCATCAATCATGGCAACCAAGTAATTAGAACCATCTGATTGATGGATCCACGAGTTGGATGGTTAAGATTATAATCATCCAATTGATGGATCTCAAATGGATGATGAGAAGAAAACTAGTGAACAAGTCAGATCCAAGTGAAAAAGTACAGGGCAAAGATCTTTTTTCAATTAAAATTTTAGGCTGCGATGTATCTACAGGTGGGACAACAAGTTGGATGGTTCAAATTGTCACGTACGACAGCAACCCCCCCCCCAAAGCAATTATAAACATCCAATTGATGGATCGAAATGGACCACTACATGAGTAGTGAATGGCTCATATTTAACAAAAAAGTCAATCGTGAACAAAACCTTTTGAATGTGATTTCTAGACCAGGATCTATTGAGAAGTGGACAATTTGTACAGTTCAGATACCTGTGAAACCGAGCAATGTATGTGATTGAAAAACCCACACATTTCTTTATGAGGAAAAATTTTGATACACGAGGGCGCTACTATGATTGTCCAACCAATCTGCTTTTCAGACTAAGGATTACAATTGTCCACACCCACAATCTAAATGGTTTACTGTTAATTAATAAGCACCATGTGAACAAATATTGAAAGGTAGTGTATCAGGCCATCAGCCCTTAATACGCTGAATCAATAAGCAACCCCTCTTTATGTACACCTCCTTCCATCTCCTCTTATGCCTTTATCTTTGTACTATCCTTCCTTCCTCAATATAACCTACGAAACCCACTGTATAAGGTCATCTCCTCCTCTCATATATGTCCACAGCAGCTCTCCCTCAGGTCCTCACATCCCACATCCATCTCATCTCATTTCCAGCCCAGCTCTATCTCACAAGTGGGACAACGAGTTGGATGGTTCAGATTGTTGCAAACAACAGCAACACCCAAACCCCCTCTTTCTTCCTCTAATCATGCTGATCAAGCAATTATAACCATCCGATTGATGGATCGAAATGGACCCCTAGATGAGTAGTGAATGAGCCATATTTAACAGAAAAGTCAATCGTGAACAAAACCTTTTGAATGCGATTTCTAGACCATGATCCATCGAGAAATGGGCCAACAATTTGTACAGTTCGGATACCTACGAAACCGAGCCATGTGTGCAATTGAAAAACCCATAAATTCCTACATGAGGAAAAGTTTTGATACACTAGTACACTATGATCGTCCAACCAATCTGATTTTCAGACTAAGGATTACATTGTCCACGCCCACAATCTAAATGGTTTATGATTAATTAATGAGTGCCATGTGTACAAATATTGAATAGGTAGTGTATCAGGCTATCAGCCCTTATACACTGAATCAGTAAGTACCCGTCTTTACATACACCTTCTCCTTCCATCTCCCCTTACGCCTTTATCTTTGTACTCTCTCTTCTTCCTCAATATAACCTACGAAAGCCACTGTATAACGTCATCTCACACACTCATATATGTCCACAGTAGCTCTCCCTCAGGTCCTCACATCCCATATCCATCTTACCTCATTTCCAGCCCAGCTCTATCTCACCCACACACATCATGAAGAAAAATCAAAGGTCCTGAGGATGTGCCTACCAGTGAAACCAAGTTTAGTTTAGGTCTTAATCTTCTTAATAATAGTTTTTTAATTCATGCATGCATACATTCCTTTTCGAATCAATATCTTGAAAACCCCTTTTTATAGAGAGAGAGAGAGAGAGAGAGAGAGAGAGAGAGAGAGAGAGGAGGGAGGGAGGGAGGGAGGATGGAACTTGATGAGAAGGGTGAGATCCCTCTATTGCATATTCCATCACTACTTCCTTTAGAATAATTCTCTGGTCTACTTCCCTGTTTTTAAGATTACCCAATCTTGTAAATCCTAATAACAAGAGAAAGTAAAAATCCATCACATCGCGATTGCCAGATTATAGGATGTAGATTTTCTGGGTCAGTCCCAAAAATAGGCTTAAGCCCACATGAAAATAAATGAATCTGAGGCGATTTGAATTCTAAGGGTAGAATGGCGAGAGGGAGTCGTAGGAACGGCTGTGATCCATCTCAGATTTGGGATTCTTGAACGAGTATCCAAGCCAACCAAATTGTGGGTCACATCGTGGATAGGACATATCTATAAAGCTACGCTGATCAAGCAATACTAACCATCTGATTGATGGTTCTCATGAGAAAAATTAGAAGAAAAGTTGATGGATGGTCCAAATTTCAAGGGTGAAATCAGGTGGCGTAAATCATTTTTTATGTAATTTTTAGGCTTCGGTCCTTCCCAGTTGGACCAGCAATTTGGACAGTTCGGATCATCGCAAAACTATGCCATTTGTACAGCTGAACCACAATTTGTATTGCATCATCTAATTCCACAAACTCCCACTTTCCTACTTAATGTTGCATGTGAATGCATCTAGTTCCTTCCTCTTTGTCCTGTTTGTTTGTTTTTATCTTGTATTCCTCATCTCGGTAAATCATATTTGCATTTAAGAAACATAATACAAGTGTAGAAAAGCAAAGAGCGTACCTCTATCATTTCGATCGTTTGGGCTCTCCCCAACCATTGCCTTGATATATGTATCCCTGAAAAGGAAAAAAGAAAATTGATACTATAGCACCAACAACACAAATTAACCACAAAAACAAATAAAATAAAATAACTCTACATATTTGACTGGCATATTTTGGCAACCCCACCCAAAAGAAGCCATCTGAAATGCACCAATACATGTATAGCACCAACAACACAAATTAACCACAAAAACAAATAAAATAAAATAACTCTACATATTTGACTGGCATATTTGGCAACCCCACCCAAAAGAAGCCATCTGAAATGCACCAATCCATGTATGACGTATCTGACTCTATCAAAAAAAAAAAAAAAATTTAACTCAGAAGAAACAGTCCCAAATTGTTCCAAGACACTGGAATAATTAGACACGACGCACGTCAATCTATTTCTTATACACCAGAATAATTAGAAATGTCAATCTAGTTCTTATAAGCCCTCAGATATTATTTAATTTTTTAAAGAAAAAAAACTTCAAGGATTTTTTATTTTTTTTTTATTTTTTTTTTGGGGGGGGGGGGGGTTTTAAAACAGCCATATCATAACGGTAACGATGGTAGGCAACCATTACCGTTACGGAATAGCTTGCCCATGATGCATCCCATGTGGGCATTGGAGGTGTCCTTAGCAAGAAGGACATCGGGTGAACTTTTACAGGAAAAAACTTAATGATTCATGAAATAAGTATTTCTACCTACAACATGGACTGTGTGCCATTGTGTAGGCCTTGAAACATTGGCTTCATTACCGCATTCATCAGAAGTTTATGCTGTATTCCAATCATGAGCATGGCGTTATTTGAACTCCCAAAAGAAATTGAGCACACGACGCGCTAAGCTGAACGCTTATATTCACGAGTTCACACTCAGTCTATAGCATCAAGCTAGCTTAGAGAACAAGGAAGTAGGTGCTCTCAGACGAAAATCGCACCTCTTGTCTACCTTATTAGTCTCCTTTGTTGGGTTCAAAGAATTCAAGAGATACCATGCAGTTGATGATGATTTTGGGAAAGTATTTCCAGCACTCTCTAAAGGGTCAAGTACCAAGTAACCATGTAGTTGATGATATTTTGGGAAAGTATTTCCAGCACTCTCTAAAGGCTCAAGTACCAAGGAACCATGATATAGTCTGTTGTGTCTTCCTAAAAGCTCATTGCGAGAGTTTGTAATATGAGAGCTCCATTCAGGCACCCTTGGTGGTCACTTTGGGATTTGACCAAATGACAGCCCGGGTCCTTGACCACTTCTACTAGCCAGGTATGAAGAAAGATGTTGGAATTGTTGCCCAATAGTGTGGGGTGTGTCAGTTACACAAAGGTAGCAGGTAAAACCGGTCTTTATACACCATTGCTAGTATTAGACGCCCCATGGGAAGACATTAACATAGATTTCATCTTAGGATCACCTAAGGGCTAAGACTCGACATGGATATGACTCTATCTAGTTATGGTGGGTAGGTTTTCTAAGATGGCCCATTTCATTCCTTGTAAGAAGACATCAAATGCTCTACACATTGCCAATGTTTTCTTCGCTTACATGGTGTTCATAAGACAATTGTGTTTGACCGTGACGTGAAGTTTATGAGTTACTTTTGGAAGACTTTGTGGTCTAAAATGAGAACTAAATTAAAGTTCTCAAGTGTTGATCATTTGTAAACATATAGATGAATCAAGGTCATCACCGCAATTTTGGGGATCTTCTTCGATGTCTAGTTGGTAACATAATCAATTCATGAGACCTTATTTTATCACAAGCCAAGTTTGCCCATAAAAATTATGTGAACCATACCACATGACTTTTTCCTTTTGAATTGCGACTGGTATTCAACCTCCACGGCCTACCATTTAGTTCGCCTTCCTATTGTGACTAGACCGAGCCAAGACATTGAGTCTTACTCATAGCATAACAAGATGATACATGACGAAGTCAGGAGAAAGATCACCCTTGAATTTTACAAGCAATATGTAGGTGTTCGACGATGTCTTGCACGGTTTCAAGAAGTGGATGAGCCATGGTTCAGCAACATGAGAGGTTTCCAATTATGCATATATGATCAAGCTTCCACTTTAAATAAAGATCAGCCCTATATTCATGTGGAAGACCTTACAATTTATCTTAGGCATCATGAAGACGAGAGCGTAGAAGAACGAGTTATCCTAGATCGCCAAGGTACTACACTGGTGTGAGGAAGTCATTGAAGATGTGTTAGACGATTAGATAGTTTTCACATGTCAAGGAGGATATCAAAAGTTTCTCGATGGGTGGAGTCGACCGAGATCCGACAACACCTGGATCTCAATAGGACAATTTCAAGCACATCACCTCAAAGCAATAACTCAATAGAGACGAGTTCCTCCAAGCTGAGGGGAATTGATGCAGTCACACCTCATGCAGCACATGCATGGTCCACACGCACAAGTAGAGGTCTAGATGGAGGCCCACTCAAGCACACAGGGCAGGAGTTCCTTAATTGTTGAAATTTCCTCTTTTCTTTACGCTTCTTAGGTGTTTCTTTTTCTCTTTTACAAAGTCCAGTTTTAATAGATTAGAAATACCTATCTTCAATGATTTATAAATAGGCTCTTATGGCCAGACGTAGCGTGAGATTTTCTTCACTACAAGTGGCTGAGAGTTTTTCTTATGGTAGAAGAGGATGGGGGTTTAAGAGTTATTCTTATGGTAGAAGAGGATAGAAGGTTTGCGATTTCTAGCATAAAGGCTCTCCATATTTCTTATGGATGTCTAAGCCTGTTTTGATAAGTTGATTTCATTTTTATTTTTTTTAATGGTTTCAGTTTGCAATTAGTTTCAATTTATTTGATTCTAGTTGCATTAGTAGACTTCATGCACATTAAGTCATTTACCCCACATTAGAGAAAGTGAACCCGCTAGGAACCTTCGCAAAGTAGGCAAGTGGTTTCCTTAAACTATTCATAGCTTATACAAACAGAGAACCAAAACAACCAACTGCTAAAAACTGTTCCCGTGCAGTTGAAATTAATGAAATTTTACGTGAAAATAAAATAAAAAGATGAAATTTTGAGAAAGGAACTTACTTGTGGTGTTCATTGGAGAAGACGAAGAATTTCCGGGTGGAGTTGCTGCAAAGAGCCCGGAGCCTGTTGTAAACTGAGAGATTCTTGTTCTTCACCTCTTCCAACACCACAGAAAGCACGACGACATCATCGATAGATGGATTCTCCAGCAAATCAATCTGAACAAATAAAGAAAAACAAAATATTCTCAAAAGACAGCGCTGCGTAGAAAATGTAAATTTGTCGAATGAATGTCAAGAACCTAACAAATACACCAAAAGCCCCAGTTGGGTCAAGCTACGCTCTTTAAACAGTTGGGATCGTAACAATGAAATTCCAAAACTAAAAAACTAAAAGATTACCTGATTGAGGATGACGTTGGTATCGACAATGAGGATTGGAGAAGCGGAGGAGCTAAGACGAGAGGCGGAGGAGTCACAGACCTTGCAGATTGGAGCTCCGCAGTAGATGTCATCTCGGAGGTAGTGTTCTCTCACGACCTGGAGGTGTGAAAGCAATGAGAAAAACACTAGATGATTCTTTGTAGAGAAAGAGAGGGGATGTATGTTAAGGGCTAGGGTTTTGGAAGGAAAGAGGGGGAGTGAAAGAGAATGACCTTGAGTACTTTCCCTTGCTTTGTTTTCCGTACAAAAGATTTGCTCTGCAACATTTTCTTCTTCTGCTGCTGCTCTCTGAGCAAAAGAAGGACGATGGATCGTTGCTTTAATACCTTGCTTCGAGCTCTTCCATTGGGAGTGGGCAAAGGAAGTTACTGCAGTGCTGGGACCCACCGTAATGTTTTTGAGAAATCCACCCCGTCCATCCGTTTTGTGAGCTCATTTTAGCATATGGGACAAAAAATTGAGCTGGATCCAATGCTCAATTGAGCTGCTCTAAAGGAAAAGGTAGTTAGGAAAATTCCTACCGTTGAAACCTCCCTATGTGATGTTTATATGCCATCCATACGGTTCATAACATCATTCCTAATTAGATGACTGAAAACACAATATTTGCCTCATTCAAAACTTCTGGGCCCATGAATATTTCAACCGTGGACATTCAATCCTCATGTTTCCGGCCCACTTGAGTCTTGGATCCGTCTTATTGTTTTGTCTCGTATCCTGAAACGAGCTAAAAAAACGGATGGACGGGATGGATTTCTGACCAAACATTCAAAAAGAAATTTTGAATGGTATAATTCATATACATAGTTGTAGAATAAAATTTTGAATCAACACTATTTCCTTATGTGTGTTCCACTTCTTTGGAACATAACCTAAAATGATCTTGAAAAGCAGATGGATGGCATGGATATAAAATTCATACCTAGCAATGGACCCTAGATCATGGCTGCACCCACATCGCTGGTTCCTTGCATCCAAGTTGCAGTCAATGCGTCTGATGATTTGAACCGTCCGTTTTCTCTCTCACTAGAATCACTACCATAAATAAGCTATTTCACTGATAATCCTAACCTTTTAGAGAGTAATGTGAGCCATTGTAAAATATCCTTTTTAGTGTTCCACCAAATATCTGCATGTGCGACCATGGTTCTTTGATCTAATCCATTGATTTTATGAATCATACTTAAAATGAACCAATAATAATTAAGATCGCACCCTCAAATCTATGAGAGCGAATTAGGTGAGACACCGGCCTCACCCAAGATGGTACGGCCCTTACCGTGGGGCCCACCTTGATGCATGTATTATGTATCCACGCCGTCCATCCGTTTTTTCAGATCATTTTAGGGCATTTTGCAAAAATGAAGCAGATCCAATTATCAGGTGGAACATACTATAAGAAACAGTGATGATTGGTTCGTCCTACCATTAAAAACTTCTTAGGGCACATCTTAACAGTTTCCGTAGTGTTTATTTACCATTCAATCTGTTGATAAGGTCACATAAGCCAGGATGAAGGGATACAACAAATATCAACTTGATCCAAAACCTTTGTGGCCCATTAATGGTCAATCAACACTGTTTCCTGTGGTATGGTCCACCAGATAGTTGGATCTGTTTCATATTTTGCATAATGACATAAAATGTACTGGAAAAACTGATGGACGGTGTGGATACATAATACATACATCAATGTGGGCCCACAATACGATAAGGGCCACCGTCTTGGGTGAGCCGGAGTCTCACTTAATCCGCTCTCCAAATCTATGGCCTTTTTTTCTGGACCTTTACCTTAACCGTCCATCTGCAGACCACGATTATACAGCATAAGAACAATGGTGCGGATGACCGAACAATGAGGCCCATTTGTAAATCACGTGTGATGACAGTTTACAACCTGATGCATCAGTAATTCGCAACACCTCCTCGGTGCACATATCTCTCTGTCAATGGGCCAGTCTAGATCGATCTGCTTTTGGGCTTGGCCCTCTTCTGGCAGGGCTTGAGCTGAAAATACTAGGCGTGAAGGCCGGACAAACGTCTCAATTTAAGCCTTTTTATGAACTGGTCCTGGTCGGGCTGTGTCTAAGAGCACATCAGCCCGGCCTAGCTCATTTAAAGTTTCAATGAAATTTTTGTCATTCATGCATGATTTCACACACAGGGCGAACAACGGACGCGGATTGGCTACTGACAGGTTGAGTAGCTATCTCGCTACTGACGTCATCAACTTCTGTGGGCCCCACGGTGATGTATGTATTGTATCCACACCGTCCATCCATTTGGAGAGAACATTTTAGGGCATGAGCTAAAGAATTAGATAGATCCAAAGGTCAAGTGGACCCCGCCAAAGAAAACAGTAGAGACAGTGACATGACCGTTGAAACCTTCCTAGGGCCCCACCATTATGTTTATTTGAGATCCAACCTATTTATAGTTCACACACATATGGAAGAAGGTAAAATATAAATAGCAGCTTGATGGAAAACTTTTATGGCCCCAAGAAGTTATCAACAGTAGGAAATCAATCCCCACTGTTTTCTTTGGTGAGATCTACCTGAGCTTTGGATCTGCCTCATTCTTTGGCTCATGCCCTAAAATGATCCCTCAAAATGGATGGACGGTGTGGATACAATACATAAATTGGTGACGTCACTTCAGTAGCAATATAGCTACCCAACCTGTCAGTAGCTAATCCGAGTCCAGGAACAACCTAGTTTCTGCACAGAAGAGAGGTGCCAGGGTCGGACCCGGGCTATTCGTATCATCAAGATCTGGGTTCGGGGCTATTTGTTTTGGCCCGTCCAGTGACCCGGGTTGGCCTGGTTCACTTTGTGGGCCAGGCATGGAAGCCAATCAAGGTTTTTGGTTAAAGAAAATTTTGAAAAATGATTTTAAAATTCTGTTCCCCTCCAAATTGTTTTGAAAAATCTATGGAAAATGCTGTCCCGCATTGCTTAGAGATTTAGGACTGTATCTTATATATGTTGAACTTCTTCTAATTATAATTAAAGGCAGGGCAGACTTTAGCCATTGGATTTGGAATCTTTTCATTGATTCAATGGGAGGCTAAAAAAACTTTCATATTTAATGTTCGTGATTTTTATTAGAAAATATCTTTGAAATATTAATTTTATAATAAAATGACTTTAAATTTTATATTGATCATTTTTTAACTTTATAGTTGAGGAAAAAAGATGTTTTTACATCAAATGACTCTTCACTAAAAGCTAGAGCCGTTAAATGACGGTGTATCAATGTATATTAAGGGACTTTAACTCCAACCTATTCATAAGGTCATATAGTTTAGACAATAACCTCACCGTTGAAACTTTCTTAGGGTTCACTGTGATGTTTATGTGTCATCCAACCTCTTCATAAGGCTCACCATGATGTTTATTAGCCGTTCAACCTATTCATAAGGTCATATAGACCTGGATGTTTCTTTTGACAAATCATTTCAAGGAATGAGCCCAAAAAGGAGGCAGATGGAAGCCTTGAGTAGACCACCGCCACAGGAAGCAGTTTTAACAATGACCCCACGGTTGAATCCTTCTGAGTGCCTACCATGATGTTTATTTGCCATCCAACCTGTTTATAAGGTCACATAGAGATTGATGAAGGGTAAACATAAATATTAGCTTGATCCAAAACTTCTATGCCCCTAATAGGTTTTCAGATTGTTTGGTGTGGTGTGCTCCACTTGAGTATTTGATCTACCTCATTTTTGGGCTCACAACTTAGAATAATTTGTCAAAATAAATTGACGGCATGGATAAAACACATAAATCACGGTGGCCCATAGAACCCCTAATACATGACCATCCGTCTCTAGCTATGATAGTATACAAATTCAACAAGCCACCTACCAAGATCCAGGCCATTCAACTGGTGGGCCGGTATGTGATGTCCAAAAAATCGGCTGGTCCACTCATCATGTAAGCCCACACGTGTTTGATGAATATGAATGGTTAGATAAAAAAAAAAAGGACCAGTGCCCATATGCAACACACGTGGCACATATGACAGAATCATTTCAAGTTGTGTTTGAGGAGGTTGCTATTTCCACGTAACCCTGCCCATGTAAACACAGGTACATGTGCCAATATTGAATACGTGGGCAAGATCTGATCGTTCTACCTAGTTGGAAAGAGTGCTTAGATCTTCTGGCTCAAAGAACCGTTAGTTCCAATCCTCAGGTGGGCCACAGTATACAAAGTAGAGTGACGTGCCATCTGGCCGTCCATTTGTTTTGTATCCCGTAGGGCACTTGAGGTGTTAAATGGCTTGTGTTTTGGGCCAGAAGATCTGAACAGTCTGTCGCAGCTGATTGATAGATCTGATCATGTGTGTGTGTGTGTGTGCGCGCGTGTGTGTAGACAGGCAGGGCGCTCTCTTGCTTGGGTGTTTGGGAACAGCGGTTGGCGGAATTCTCTTTTTGTTCGAAACCAAGATTCTGCTGGCTCCGGGCAATGTGGAATCCATTGCCGTGTATTTCCAAACACGGATTCAAAGTAGACTGCCTACTGTACTTTATTTCCTACACTTGCTAGTGCAACATGCACACTTGACACTTAAGCTAGCTACATCTGAGCGGTGCATATGGACCTGATTATGAAGACGAGCACAGACCATCAGCATGGTCTACTAATCATCTGGCCCTACACGTGCATATTTGAAAAAAAAAAAGTCCCGAAATCTGAAAAACAACCCGTTTGATCAATCAAATTGGTTTCCGGAAAATCAACTAAACTTTAGCAGGAAAACTCCTCTTAAATGAAGTAGCACCCAATCAGGCCATAAACCATAGATCATCATCTCTCTCTCACTTTTAACCTCCACTCACTGTCATTCTGGGCCTTCAGCTTCAGCTATCTCAACCTTGTAACCTGTGCAAGATCACCAACATTCCGCATTTGCCTGATGAATGGACCCTCTTAGTTTGTTTTAGTGGTCAGTGTGGTACATCCTCACAATAGGAACTGGAATACTTGAGTGCAATGCAAGATAGACCCAACAAATTTCCAAAAAGCCAACACTGAGGTCATGGTATGGATTCCCATAGTAGGGGTGGCTAACACTGTGATGTGACTAAAGGGGTGGGTGGGTGTACAATGGGGTGTGTGAACTAACCCATAAAAATAAAATAATAATAATAATAATAATAATAAAGGTCACAAGATCAAGCAAATAGAAGTGAGGTCCAATATGCTGGCAAGGAAATAAAAAGATGAAAGAAGAAAGGAAAAAAGAAAAAATACGGCCATAAATTAAAGCCACGCAATCAAAATCATCCCATCCACAGCTGGGAAAAAGGATGGCTACAAAAAATAAGGCCTAATTGAAGATTAGATATCCGATCAGTGCCACATGATATGTGTTCTGAACGTGACAGACAATTCAGTGCAATTTTTGCACGGTGCCACATGATGTGTTCTGAACGTGACAGACAATTCAGATCGACCGATTGGACTGTCCAAGCAAACCAATCAAGTATGAGCACTATCAGGTATAGTGCTCTGAGAGCACACTGTAACTCATTTTTAAGTGGCACCCAAACAGGCCAACTAGAAGAAAAAGAAGAAGAAGAAGAAGAAGAAGAAGATATGATGATGCCAATAGTTGAAAAGATGAAGGCACCCATTAAGGATTACCCGCAGTGTTATCTGGCACAACAAATCATACCTGTTGACGCATGAAAAAACGCCCAACTGTTAGAATCCATACTTTGCACCTATCTTCATGGAAAGGGTGTCCTTTCTGCCACAAAGTGCGGGGTCGAACCTGCCCCCGACCACCCATATGCAGATGGCTTGGGTCTCTTGGCCCGGCTTGTATGGGCACCTAATCATTTGCTAACTCATTTGCTTGTATGAGCGCTGAATCATTCGCCAACTCATTTGCTGTGAGCACTGACTCTATCGCTGACGCATTTGCTGTGAGTGCACCCTCAGTGGTGAAGGTGGCATGTGGTAGCTGGGCAGCCAGAATATTCAAGGCGTAGCCTATCCTGGATAGGGCCAATTAGTAACCCCCACCAGCCAGTAGGCGCAGTCAGCTAGCATGTGAGCGGCTGAGCATGCACGACAGAAGTGCCAATAAATACCCCCGAGGGCCCTCATTTGCAGCACACGCCTGCGCCAGCTCTAGAGAGTCATCTGCTTACCCTGTCAGCAATATGGGAGGACAGTGCGTACTTGTGTCATGCTCACTGCCCGAGAGACAGGGTCATGCTTACTGCTTAAAGGGCATGGTTGTGTCTACTGCCTAGAATGCAGCATCTAGTGTTCTTGCCCATCGCCCAAGAGGTAGGGTCGCACACACTGTTCAAGAGGTGGCCTAGGGAGCCTAGCTCACTCATCACTTAATGCCCATTTCTCTATTGTCTATCAGACCCGCGCTCCCCCTCATTTTACCCCGGTACGAGTCCAGAACTTATTGAACACTTGTTTGGGTATTACCATCATCATGCACTGATTCTTCATCACCTTGCCTAAACGCAGCTTCGTGCGGTCTATTCTTCCCCAGCTCTGCACTTTTATCCAAGACAGCTCCAAGCTTCATGTCTTGAAACCAGACAAAGGCTTGCACCGGTCATCTTCATCTTTCTTTCCGCTTTCATATCCATTATAGCCTCGCACAAACCTACGTTCAGTACTGGTTAATCAGAAGGAAAAACTACATGTGAGCACCTGTTATTGAGTTGTCACTTGGCTTTCAGGCTCCCTAGTCCCTAGAGGTTCCACACCCACCATCAAGACACCCTTATTTACCTATTTGGGAGCCGACAGCCCGGGGAGGGGGGGGGGGTTGTTGTTGGATTTGTTGGGGTTAAAAAAGGGGTGGGGATTTCACTCCTAATCAATGCTCAGGACTCTAAATTCGAAGGGACCATATCTGGGAGAGCATGCATCATTTGCATTGGGTGATTCTTTGCTACCATGTAGACAGCCTAGCTCCTTTGGGCTATTGGCTTAGAATCAAGGGAATTTTGTATGGAATAGTAATTAAAGGACTGTGCCAGACCACATTCTGGAATGTATCCCAGATAAATAAAGGCCTTTTAATATGATGTGGTCTCTCTTATGCATATCTCAGAAAAATGTCCATGAATGTTCTAAGAATGTCTGTTGAAATTTTATCAATATCAACGTCAATAGAAACATGAGCAAACAATAACACTTGAAACCACACCCAACAGGCATAATTTGTGAACTTCAACAGACACATAAAAACATGCACTAATCATGAGAGAACATAATTCCAAACCCAAACCCAACCCAAACCCAAATTCAAAACAACAAAATTGCATACTTCCATGTTCTAAAAACTACTGCAGCACTAAAAACTGCATTATAGTAATATCTATTATCAGAACCTGAAATGAAATAAACTTTCACACAGAAGGCCTAGTTCATCCTCCTTATGAGCTCATTGATAAAAACTTCCCGATTTCCAGCATCGCCTCCTTCAACATAATGATTCCTCTTCTTATTAAGACCACCCAGTGGTGCCTTGAGCTTGAACGGCCATAAGAAGTTGTTTGCCTCCTTGAAATGGGGCCCAACTGTCATGATCTCGTGAATGAGATCCTCAATGCAAATTATACCGAACTTGCCCAATACCTATAAAAGAACAGTGTCATGTTAGAGAAAAAGGTGGCATCCAAGTGTATGACTATCTTTATGCATATGAGCATGAGTTTTCTACCTGCTCGATAACAGAGTTGTCGGTCAAAGCAATTCTCTGCTTGTTCACCTTGCCATAACCCCTCTTGTAAATTAATTCCCTCACGCTCTTGAAATTGGGATAGCTGAAACATACATCCTATGAATGAGATATGTGAGAAAGAACTTCAGCATGCTTGGATTATTATTTATGGGACCAAGATACAAACCCGAATGTCACGTAAGGCTCAACCCTATGGAGCATATTCACTGTCGCCTTGTTGACCTTCAGAAACACCCCATTAAATATCTGTTTTAACCAAAAATTAACACAGGAAAAAAACATCACTGCAAAGGGGTGCTTTTGTTACTGAAAATAGTAATGGAACAGCAGAAACAAACAACTCTAACCGCACCTGCCTCAATCGCAAGAGCTGCAGAATTTTTCTTGTTTTTGGGTCCATGGCATTAATACTATACATTAAAAAAAAGGGTAAGACACTCATTGGAATATAGCCTGAGCAAGGCATTAATACTATGCAAAGAAAATAAAAATCAAAATAAGACAGTCGTTGAAATAAGCCTGAGCAAAAGAAAACAAAATAGGAAGAAAAAAAACAAAAGGGACACATACCCACGGATGCGGATGATAAATAGCAACTTGGCTTCTGGGGTAACATAAAATCCCCCTTTCAATCTTGCCTCACGCTTCAGCTGGATCAGCTCCTTTTCCTAGAGAGAGAGAGAGAGGGAGAGAGAGAGAGATGTTAGAATACAACACAGACGGGGAAAAGGTGAACCACATAAATATAAATCTAATTTCTTTCACCTGCTCCTCGTACTCCTTTGCATACTGCTTAGCTCTATTGAAAATCAGCTTCCGGTTTTCCTTGTTCTTCTTCTTTGCGGCGTCGATCTCCTGCTTTTTTGCCAATGCCCATTCCTCACTCCGCTTCCTCTTCTTAAGCACGGATTCTGGAATCACAGCCGCTGCCTTGGCTTCTTCACCCATTTCTCTGTGAATTCAAAAATATTCAAAATTCTGATTCTCCCAAGGTCACATTTTCACTAAAACAATTGCAATTCATCCAAAATAAAATATCTACTTTTTATTTTTATTTATTTATTTGTTTTGGAAAAGTAAAGAGGATAGAACTGTGAAACCAATTAAAAGCATATATTCAACCAAACTATAGATGTACCCCAAAACATGGGAGTTCACCCAAAGACCTAGATTCATCTCAATGAAAGCAAACCACCACGGTATCCAATTCCAATTGACCATGGAATCATCCAAAACCTTAAATTTGATCAAAACTCCTTAACCAAAAATACAAGGGGGTGTTTGGTTTTCCAATTACAAATAAAAATTGATGGAAATAGGTAATGATTACTTACTCTTGTAATTTTGTGGTGACATCACCTACATTTGACTGCAATGATGAGTTTGTTACCATTGTTTGTTTCACCCAGAAATCACTGTAAAATGATCATTTTATAATGTAGAAATGGAATGATTACAATTTACTTGTTTCCTATAAAATTGTATTTGACTCTCTATTTATGAGCCACAATTCTTGTTTAAACAAACACCTTGAAATGATAATGATGGCCCATTTACTTTGAATTACACAGGAAATTGGAAAACCAAACATGCCCTAAGAGAACACCTATTGAACCAATCCGAAGATCACAAAACCCAAAAGGGTCCCATGGATACATGACATTCTTTTTAACTCATCCGAAACCCTAGATGCATCATAACATACAAAAACAACATGTACGGAAACAAAAGCTCTGTACATAAACAAAACTCTTAAGAAAACCATATTAACCATATTCGCATACCTTAGATCCACCCCACACATAGTTCATCCAAAACTAGTTCTCCCAAAACCCTAGATTCATCAAACTTGATGAAAAGCCACATATTGAAGCAGAATAGCCTACATCAATGAAAGTCTAAGATAGGGTGCTTCTTCAGGTGGTTTGTTTGTTATTTGAGTGGTCTCTGTGAGAGGTTTTGGGTTGGGTTTCGGAGTCTTTCGGCTCCTCTCTGTATGTAGTTTTGTTTTCTCATTTCTTTGTTCTTTTTCCTTTTCTGTTTCTTTTCTTTTCTTTTCTTTTTAGAGAAGACAACGACAAATTTATTAAAAGGGGAGGGCAGCTAAGCTACCTTTATCATCTTTGTTTTTTTTAGAGATAACGGCACTTATTCTTCTTTGTTTTGTGTTGTTTTTGTTTTCTTGCCGTTTGCCATCCCCCTTATATTGTTATTACTGCTTGATATATATTAAAAATAGTGGGGAATAATCACATATGGTCATCAGTATGGTAGTTTACCATATAGTTGAGCTGTGTGGGGCCCACGGTGATGTGTGTGCAAGCATCCAAACAGTGAATCGGGTGCACCACTTGTTGGGACCGGCCTAAAAAATAGGCCGATTCAAAAACTCAAGCAGCCAATATGAAAAAGTGCAAAACAGCTAAAACCTCCAAAGTCACATGCTAGAGGCCACAACCCACCTGAGTTTTGGGTCAGCCGGATTCCTGGGGTGTCCCTACATCCTGGAGGGGCGCACCCAATGAGCAGGTTGGATGGCATATGCAAACCACAAAGGGCAACACTCAAACTGGAATGTTTCTGCCTTATGTTTCCCCATCCCCATTGTTTCCAGCCAACTGTATATGATCACTCCACAAAAAACATATATTTAGATAGATTACCAAAATATTGTCCAATACATCAGCTCATGACAAATTCAACCCATGGCCATTACATCGGATCCTAAAACCTTGACACTCAGCTTGCTATTAAACCCTAAGAGAAACCATCTAATTAGAAAACCCTAAAAAGAGATCATGAACTAATTCAGCAACCCTAGATTTTGCTCCTACTATCCCAAATCTTTCTAAGGTTTTACTATTGGGATGGAAGGGATTCTTCCATAGTTTCAACAGGCAACTGATTCAGCTCCTACTCCCACTCCCAAAGTGAGCTACGGTTTTATTACTGGAATTTAAGAGATTCTACCATAGGTTCAACAGTCAACTGCATATGATCGCTCCACAAAAGTGTTTAGAAATTTGCCAAAATATGTCTGATATATCAGCTCATAGCAAATTCAACCCATGACCATTACATTGGAACCTAAAACCGTGAATAAATACCTAAAAGAAACATTCAGCTTGCTATAAAACCCTAAGGGCATGTTTGGTTTTCCAATTTCCTATGAAATGCAAAGTAAATTAGCCATCGTTATCATTTTCAGGTGTTTGTTTAAAGAGGATTATGGCTCATAAATCGAGAGTCAAATACACTTAATGGTAGTAGGTAAAGTAAATTATAATCATTACATTTTCACACTATAAAACTACCATTTTTGCATTGATTATGGATGAAACAGACAATGTAGCAAAATCACCATTGCAGTAAAATATAAGTGATGTCACCAGACAATTACAAGAGTAAATAATCATTGCCCATTTACAGCCATTTACCGTTGTAATGGGAAAACCAAACAGGCCCTAAGAGAAACCATCTAATTAGAAAACCCTAAAAGAGACCATGAACTAATTCAGCACCTAGATTGTGCTCCAACTATTCCCGAAGCTTTCTAGCGTTTTACTATTGCAATGGAAGGGATTCTCCCATATTCAACAGGTAACTGATTTCTAGGTTTGTAGTTGGTTTACCTCCTCAGCGAATTTCCGGTTGTTTTCCTGTTCTTCGTTTTGTTTCTGTTTCAATAAAATCTCAGTTGCCTTTCAAAAAAAAAACAGGTAACTGATTCAGCACCCCTCGATTTAGCTCCTACTCCTTTCAAAGTGAGCTACGGTTTTATTACTGGAATTTAAGAAATCTTCCCTAGTTTCAACAGCCAACTGATTCAGCACCCTAGATTGAGCTCTGTTTTGGTTTTTATTTCTTAATAAGCCCTATTTGGAAGGGGCATCTTCCACGTGAGATGACATGTGAGAGGATGAGGTGAGATTAGGTTTGAGTTGTTATTGTTTTGTTCTTTTTTATTTGCTTGCAAATATAGTGAGTTTTGGCTAGTAAGCAAGTATGAAATAATACAAAACACCGCAAAGAAATTGTCATTAAAAAGTGCGTCTTCTTGCACTAGGAGGCATCATGATCGACCATCAAAGTGGATCAAAGCATTTAGATATTGCTCATTCATGACTAGAGATCTACCGATTTGGTATCAAAGCAACAACATTGGGCGTGTTCCAAACTGGAACAAGGCACAGCAGTTGAAGACAATGGAGGCTAAGGTAGGAAAGTTAGAAAGGAAAGTCCAACATTCTGCGGCAAGAAATTGAGGAGACCCAGTTATCGAGTCAATGAGATCTCAACACCCAAATCACAAAGAAATGGACAACCCAACCCCTCGGGCCCACATCACTGTTCCTGCCATAGCCTCCAATATGAACAATTAGCATTGTCTGTGCTAAAAGATAGGGTAAACCATACTCGTCTTCGAGATGATCGGACTGAATATGATGCATCCAACGATGGAGCTGACCGCAATGGTGGGATGTTGATTCAAGAAAGATACATGTCTCAATTTCCCAGGGTTTGGGGATCTACCATGCAGTTCAATTTTTCAAATTCCAGAATACACTGGCTGATCAATGAGCGTTGGCTTCTTTTCATCTAGAAGGGGATGCAGTGCAATGGTATCAATAGTATGAGAAAACGCAAGAAATGCAATAAATGCAATCGTGGGCCGATTTCATTAACGATGTTTTCATTTTTTTCACCAACTGATGATGAAGACTTCAATGCAGCACTGTCAAATTTACAGCAAACAAGGACTGTGTGGGACTACCAAATCAATTTGGAGTGTCTAGTGAATTGAGTAGACTGATGGACTGAAATAAAAGGCTCTAATCAGGTGCTTCATCGGAGGATTGGAGGAGATTGGGACTGGAGTCCAAATGTTCCGTCCAACTATGGGGGGGACCACCTTTGGACTCGCTCACATGCGGGAGAAGAAACTTCAACACCTGAGGCGAAGTGGGAAGATTCCAATAACTCCCTCGGCCATGAGGCACGCATAAGAACATGTGGTGCGAGTGGGTCCCCATGCATTAGTGTGACGCAACATTATGCAATATATGGGGCCGCCCATGTTGTGTTCCTGACATCCAATCTAATCTGTTCTTACATGTGCGAGCCCTCATTTTCACCTTGGCACCCAAAAATAGCCGATCCAAAACTCAAGTAGGCCACAAGTAAAATCATGCCTACAACCATTAAAATCACACAGGGTGAAACACATGAGCTTGGAATTGCCTTGACTGGGGTACATCTTCCGAATGGACATTATGGAAGGTACAATGCAAAATGGGCCCCACACACAATCTGGAAGGCTATTAATGGTGGGCCTCCCCATCCCAACTGCTCCCTGTGGTGTGGCCCACTTGAGCTTCATATCGGCGTCATCTACGGTCACCAAGGCAAAACTGAGGGACCGCGCATGATAGATGGATTGGAATGTCATACAAATGTTACCTTGAGCCCCACATACAAAGTTTTGCAGTGGATCGGGCCTCAGAAATGGATACAACACTATCCAGACAAGTGATCATTCTATGGATGGTTAGAACTTTCAGTACGAAAGAAGCCACCATCCACCAGAAGTTGTTCTCATAAGAGAAGTCTAGATCAAGAGACCATGGGCCCCACTTGTGATGCATCAGGAATCCATGCTTCCTACTCTGTAAAAAAACCCTCCTCCTTGCAGCCATACCATTTCTCTTCCAAAGAGCAACGATGGTGACATCATTCCCAAGCAATCGCATAACAAATCTCCTCCCCTTCTTCTTCTTCTTCTCCTTTTCTCCCAACCGTCCATCCTCAATCGTACCAGTCTCGGACCATCTCATCCACGTGTCATCTCGACAGCGGCTGGGTCGACGATCAAAGGTATGTTCGTCGGCCAAAAGCCACCGGCTGATCCATCTCATCCACGTGTCATCTCGACAGCGGCTGGATAGAGGGAGGATGCGTGGAAACGGGAGAAATTCATGTAAATTCGAATGGGATTCTCAGCTATTGAGAGAGATTCCAAAGTGGATTTTTGAGGTAATTAATTGGTTTGCAATGGAATCCAATGCACACCAAATACACTATGCCAAACGCACCTAGTTTTCTTTATTCATTCCATTTCACACAAAAACAGCATACAAAACACAGAAAAAAAAAAAAAAGGAAGGAAAGAAAGCACCGCTCACCTTCACTTCTCCTTTCCTCTCTGCGGCGGCTGTTGTCTTCCTGATGTGAGAAGAGAGAAACTAGGGCTTAAGCCTTTTAATAGTCGTGTATATGGGACGCGGATCGGCTAGTGACCCCAACACCAGCCATGGGGCTAGTGTCAAAACTGTGTGTGTGCCCCACCATAATGTATGTGTTTTATCCACGCTGTCCATCCATTTTTCCACATCATTTTAGGACATGTGCCCAAGAACGAGGCAGATCCAAATCTCAGGTGGACCACACCACAGGAAAACAGTGTTGATTGAACGTCCACCATTAAAAACTTCCCAGGGCCCACCGTGATGTTTATTTGCCATCCAACCTGTAGATAATGTCACAAAGACATGGATGAAGTGAAAACACAAATAACAGCTTGATCCAAAACTTCTGTGGCCTCCAAGAAGTTTTCAACGGTGGACGTTCAATTCCCACTGTTTCCTGTGGTGTCGTCCACCTGAGATTTGGATATGCCTCGTTTTTGGGCCCATGCCCTAAAATGAGGTGGAAAATGGATGGACAGCGTGGATAAAACACATACATCATGGTGGGGCCCACACAGCTTTGACATCAGCCCCTGGCTGGTGTTGGGGTCACTAGCCAATCCGCGTCCGTGTATATGACCCCAATTCCCGTGCCCACAACAAGTAAGTTGTGTAGGGCCCACCGCGATGTGCGTGGGCGTGAGAAACTTATTCCGTCCATCAGTATTTCGGACGGGAATTTGCCTACATACCGCGCTCTGTGGGCCCCACCATGATGTATGTGTTTTATCCATGCCATCCATCCATTTTTCAAGCTCACTTCTGAACAAGAGCCCAAAAATTGGGCAGATTAAAATTTCAGGTGGATCACACCACAGGAAACAGTGGTGATTGACTGCCCACCATTAAATAATTCTTAGGGCCACAAAGTTTTCGGATCAAGCTGATATTTGCTTTTTCCTTTTTTTTTTATTTTAAATAAGCGGTTTGGATGGCACATGAACATGGGCCTTAGGAAGCTATTAACGGTGGGCGGACAATCACCAATAGTTTCCTGTGGCATGTTATACCTGATATGTCTCGGGCTCATGCCCTAGAATGAGCTCGATGGTGAGACGCACTGAGCATCGTTCCCGTCCTCTTATCTCAAGCTTGGGCACGGCTTCGGTGGATACTCGGTGGATTCCTCATTGTGTGGGGCCTACTGTAGTGAATGTTCCTTACATCTGGACACCCATTCGTTGTTCCAGGTCATTTTAGGGCATGATCCAAAAATTGAAGCAAATCCAATTGGTAGGTGAACCACACCACATGAAACAGTGGCCATTAAATACCTACCATTAAAATCTTCTTAGGGTCTGAAGAATATTTATTTGCCATCCAACCTGTTGATGAGGCACAAATATCAGCTTCATCCAAAACTTTTGTAGGCTACAGAAAGTTTTTAATGGTCAATCACCACTCTTTCATGTGGTTTGGTCCACCTGATATTTGGATCCGCTTTGTTTTCAGGATCATGCCCTAAAATAAGCTATCCAAACATATAGACGGTGTAGATAAGGAAAATACAACACAACGGACCCCACAATCAAGGATACATCCACCATAGCCGCTCCTCAAACTTAAGGTAGAAGATCAATGAGGTAGATCTAAAACTCAAGTGGAACACGGTATACAATACTTATGATGAGTTATTTGGATTTTGAATTACATCATAATTTATTATAAATGTAAGTGATTATAAATTACAAAATTATTCCCTGAAAAGACAAATAATTAAGGCCCCCATTTTGATACCACCAAATGAGCTACTTCTTCTACCCACTGCAGCAGATTGTAACTTATTTCAAATATGCTTGGTTTATGATTAGTTATAAGTAGTTTTTTTACTTGAAGGTACTTAAGTATTTCAGTTAATTTTTTAAATTTTTCTACTTTTCATAAGTTGCTAAGGGCGTGTTTGTTTCTCCATTTACCTGAGTAAATGCTGGTAAATGGATTATGATTATTTTTTCCATATGTTTGGTGATAGGGGTAAGTAATGCAATAAATGCGCATGGGAAAGCGAGATTGTGGGGGACAAGTTGGGGACGTAAAATCTATGGGTCCCACAATGATGTATATATTCAATCCATGCCGTCCATCTGTTTTATCGGATCCCTTTAGGGAACTAACTCAAAAATGACATAAATTGTAAGCTCAGGTGAAGCACACCATGGGAAACAAGGGACTACTGTCGTGCACCGTTAAAACTGAAATTTTGTGCGGGGCCCACAGTGATGAGTATCTGTCATCTAACCTATTCAAAAGGTCAGAATGACATGAATGAAACCAAAAAACTAAATATTTGCTGGATCCAAAACTTTTATGGCCCACGAGAAGTTTTCAACGATAGATTTTCAATTCCCATTTTAGCTTTCGTGTGGGCCACATCTGTATTGAATTCAGCTCGTATTTGGGTTTATGGCCTAAAATTAGGGGATAAAACAAATGAATGGCGTGGATGTGACACATACATCACTGTGGGCCCTATAAATTTTATGTTATGTTCCTCGATTTTAGCAAAACTGTCATGTCAAAAGTGTGGCTTACTTGCAATTCCACTTGTAAGTGATTATTACTAATTTCCAGTGATTTACCTATTACCATAGTTAAACAAACACACCCTAAATGAGAGAGACAAAAGAGAGAAAAAGTTGGTAAGTAAATAGAAACTAAGTTAAGATCTTCCAATATGGAATGGTTTTGGGTCATCCTTTATTGTAATATGGCCCCACATGCAGAAAATGTGTCCGTCAAGAAATTTCACATCATGATCTATCCCTAGTTTATATTTTCATGACCCATCCTGCTGTTTGGGTGGTTGGAATTTGAGGCATGCCACGTGTGTAGCCACCCACTTGGCCCACATGATGAGTCGTGTGAGGATGTCTCGAGCAGGGCACTCGAACAAATTGGACCACCAATATATGTAGATAAATTTAGGACAGTAAGGGCCCTTTGGATTGTAAGTTACTTAAGCTACTCATCAAATAAAGTAACTAATCCTGATCTCTACTTAAGTATGTTTGGTTTCTAACACCATAAGTAATCATCCCTCAAGTTTATTTGGTCCCCCTCACATCCATTCACATTCACATCCACTATCCACCATGTGGGGCCAACCTTTGATATGGATCGTTCATTGTGTGGCCCCCACTAATGTGGGCCGTCCATTATGTGGGGCCCACCTTGGATGTGAGTCATTTAGCATTAGGGTTCGACCTTTAATGTGCATCATTCATTAGATAGGGCCGGCCTTTAATGTTAGTCATTCGTCATGTGGGGCCCACCATCAATGTTATTGTTCATCATATGAAGCCCACCTTCAATATCGATCGCCCATCATGTGATGCCCACCTTTGATGCGGATCGTCGATCATGTGGGCCCACCTCCCATGTGGGTCATCCATCATGTGAGGACTGCCCTATATATGGACCACTCTCATTAGGCTGACCTTTCATGTGGACAGTCCATCATGTGAGGCCCACCTTGATGTGGATCATCCATAGAGTGGAGCCCATCATGTGGAGTCCACCTTTTATGTGGACGGTCCATCATATGCCACCTTCAATGTGGGTTGCCCACCATGTGGGCCTCCCCTTAGATGTGGGCCATCCTCATTAGGGGTTGACCTTTGATGTGGATCATCCATCATGTGGGTCCACTTGGATATGGGCCATCATGATATGGAGCGAGCTTTAATATCCACTGCCTATCATGTGGAGCCTATGCACACAACAATAAAGCTATTAGGCTCATCATGTTGGATATGGGATCAGGCGCGCCCCTTAGCCCTGGGTCTAAAGTCGGATAAATTCATAATTCAAGGTACTCTCCACAGGGAATAGTGGGTATGGTACAACAACCATGAGTTTATGTGTGGGGCCATCATAGTGTTTATTTTTCATCAAATCCATTAATCAGGTTTAAACCACTGAGTTTCCAATATTGGACCTGCATGATGATTGCACTTAAATTTTGCTGTTAGAAAAACATGTACAAGATTGGACCAACTTGATGGATGGGTTAGATCTCACAAGTATCTGACATGCGTGTGAACTTGTTGGGACTAGAGCTGGGCACGGGTCAAGTCAACATAGTTGACTCGATTCGAACCGATCCGAAAGAACAACGGAGCCGAATCGAATATTCTGAATAGGATCCGAATTCAGACCGTGTCTGAGTTCGGATTGCACCTTAATCGAATTGACTCGAAATCCGATCTGAAATGGATCTGATTCAATCCGAAATCATCCAGCCACTCATCATGTGGGCCCCAATGGGCAGGTACACAAGCACATGCCTCAAATTCCAACCATCCAAATTATGGCACCCACCAGTGACCCTGAGAAAGTCTGTGAAACATGAGAATTTGAACTGTCTTAATGGACACATTTCCAGCATGTGGGGGCCATGGTTCGTTGATCCAATCCATTGGACATACTACTGATAAACGATGACCCAAAAATAATTCCACGCTAGAAGATCCTGTGCTTAAATATTCTACGGTCTTTTTCTGGACCTTTAATCTATCATGCGTGGACCATGATCAAGAGATAGAAACCTCTAGTTTGGTAGATTTTTGAAAAATCTCCCATCTACATTATGCAGCATAAGAACAATGGTGTAGATAATTCCATTTACATTAATGTACGTAAGAACTCCGGCAGTCAGAAACATGTGGCCCATAATACACTACAGTGGGTACTTGAACTCATGACCTCGAGTTGAAATTCTTGTGAGTCCATCACCAAGGCATGAGTAAGGACCTAGGTTAGTCTATCAATTTGAACTGTCTATAAAGTTCAGTGCACATTTCATGGACAATATTCACTGATCAAGTGATCTAATCCATCTTTAATTTAACCGTATTTTCTATAGCCATCTTTATTCCAAGCTATGGATGTAATGAATATAATCACCTAACAAAAGTGATTCTTTAGAATAATAAGCAATCCACTCCATGGTGGGCCCTGGCAAATGGATCGATGAGATTGTTAATTAGACCTACTTTTGTGTTCAGTTGAATGTGGACCGCTGTTGTGTTTATGAGCCATTGAAAAATTCTTTTTCGTTGTTCGGAAATCATCTGTGTGTATTGACGGTCATGATCATCAAGTGCCGTGTGGTGGTAGATTTTGTTAAAATCCCTCAGTCTACACATGTAAGAAAAACGGTGTGTATGACCGAAAAATGGGGCCCATTTATAAATCGTGCGTCATGACTCCTTATGTTCTGATGCATGAGTAATTCACAACACCTTCTAGGTACATATAGCTGGCCTTAGCCCTGTCCATGGGCTGGGCTGGGCTGGCTCATAGTGTTTCGGGCTCTGCCCACTTGGGGTAAGATTGAGATGAGATAGGACCATGCCCAAAAATTTCAGCTTGTTTATGAACTTAGCCAGGCTCAGGTTACATCTAAGAGCTCTTTAGCCCAGCCTGAATTTAGTCTGGTACATCATGTTTAAGGTTTCAAAGGCACTTTTTGTCAAATCAGTGTATGATTTGACATATTGAATGAACAACTTAGCAGAAAAGGAGGTGGCTGGGCTCAGGCTCAGACGTGGGTCATGCATAATCATTGTGATATGGGTTCAAGTCTAGTTGTTTAGACCCATCACAGGTGGGGATGGTTTGGCCTGGATTTTACCTTGCGGGCAAGGCATGGACCACCAGCGCATTGACAGCCACAGCTGTTCACCGATCAGGTAAGCTATGCTTGTATGTTTGACTTAGACGGCTAGACCTTTGTTAAACTTTTCTTATCCACAACTTCCAAGTAATTTTCCAGGTTTACAAGAGATATGCTAGAATACGTCCCACCAACTACAATAAGAGAATCTTTGTATTGTGTAGATGGGCTGTACATAATTATACCTAAGGAGCCAAATTACAAAGGTTGAAATTATTGAACCTAGAAATTTTTATTTGTTGGTATATGTTATACAAAGTCATATCATATACAACATTTTTATCATTTTAATATGTTGCGAACCTTGGACACATATTATAAATAAGATATTACAATGAACTGAAATTACATTACCCTTTCATCAAGTGGGGTTCATTAAAATGATCCAAGAATTTCGAAAACTAGAAATTTTTATTTGTTGGTATATGTTATACAAAGTTATATCATATACAACATTTTTATCATTTTAATATATTGCGAACCTTAGACACATATTATAAATAAGATATTACAATGAACTGAAATTACATTACCCTTTCATCAAGTGGGGTTCATTAAAATGATCAAAGAATCGCGAAAACTAGAAATTTTTATTTGTTGGTATATGTTATACAAAGCCATATCATATACAACATTTTTATCATTTTAATATGTTGCCAACCTTAGACACATATTATAAATAAGATATTACAATGAACTGAAATTACATTACCCTTTCATCAAGTGGGGTTCATTAAAATGATCAAAGAATTGCAAAAACATTGTTGTTGGAATCTGTGGACAGCCATACTGTGTGGAATTCAAAGTTTTAAGAGTGGTTTTTGGGATACATGGTGAGAATCATAAGGTGAATATAATTGCCGTATGAATTTGACGCTCACTAAATAGTGGGATCAATTGTAGAACACCCCAGACCCGCTTCAAATATAATGTTACATGATTTGTCACATAAACATTTTAACATATAAACATATACCTTTGCTTAACTTGTAATCAATGCATGCTATGGTCATTGCATTCGAAGACTCAAATTCGGTATTAGGCCCAACATAAACATTTTGAGTCGAATTAAGCTATTTTGATCTATATTATTAGCCGTGTATTTAAGTAGGATCAAAGATGAACTAATCCCACTGGTGGGTAGTTGCATCGTGTGATTAACCATGTTGGTTGGTTGCATCATGTGACTAACTGTGTGGGTGCGTTGTGCAACTAACAGGGTTTGGGTGCAATTGCAGTGACTAAAAAACAAAAAGTAGGATCGAACATTTCAAAAGGTTATAATTTTAAAGCAAACAAAGAAGAATATTGAATGAAAATAGGAAATTATGCTTGAAATCATAGTAACTATTTAAAATAAGTTAGTTTTTCTCGAACCTTCAGAAGTAACATTTATTATATCTAATGAATCTCGTCTTTATAACTATCTCTGTCATTATTTTGCACAACATATCCGCCAAGAATAGGAGCATCTCCGATACCATATTCAGTTGATTTAAATTGCAAGTGTTGTCGAAATGTAAATATAAGAAGAATAGTGTGTACTAAATATTGTTTCCGAGGGAGAGGGAGGGAATTTTTTTAAAGATATTTCAGAAAAATCTAGTGCGTCATAAATCGAATTTTGCTTCAGAAACGGACAGAAAGAGATTGGAGCTTCTTACTTCACTTCATTTTGGTCGAAACCAAACACACCCTGGTATAAAATCAAACATTCAATTTACACCAACATCTCATTATTCTACTTAGTAAGAACTTAGAAATAATTTTATAAAGATCATGTAAAAGGATGGATGAACATTAATCCATACTTGCACAACCATTTATGTTCTTTAAATGAAAAATAAAAAGGATTTAAATATATATTTGTTCTAAGCAATTCTAGCAAATTGTTTTGACATGCAATATGCATGCATAAGTCATTTAAACCCAATGACCCATAGTTAGCACCCTATATGAATATACCATTATCATGACCTATCTATATTTATTGAGCTTTGCTCGTGTACAAGTCACACATGTGCCAGCATGGCATATACTTGGGAGGTCTAATCCATCTATCAGTTTGGCCCAACCTTGTACATGTTATTCCAAACAGGTGATTCCAGGCCTGATGAGCAACTTTGAAGAAAGATAGTTACCACAGTGGCTCCACACATAAACCCGTGGTTGGCATCCCAAACCCACCGTTCTCTATGGTGTGGGCCCTGAGCAATGAGTTAGTCTAATTTTTAGACCCAGGGCTGAGGTACGCACCTGATGGACAGTAGCGAACGTCCCACAGCCAACTTTACTGTTTTGCATTGCCTAAAAGAAATGTATTACCATCCCAATAGTATTGCTATTTCTCAAGTCATCAACGTTCCTCAAGCATAATCACTTGCTATATATTCCGCCCAGTCGTCCACTATAATCCGGTGGGCTACACATGCATGAGAAAGAGGATGGTTGAGAGAAAGGATAACCAACGGTCTAATTTTGAAAATTTGGCCTTTCAGTTCCTACAAGTGGACCCATGATACAACGATCAAACCTGTTGGTATGATGGGTGTAAGAGTGGATGGTGCAGGCAACATAAATATGCTATTGAAAACTGCACGACTCAATATCCAGTGTGTCCAGTCAACGGCTACATGCTGAGAGGCTCTTATGATTTGAATCATACCTATTCTCTAGCTCACTACCATAAATAAGGTATTTTTAAGTAATTGATACTCTTCAACTATATATATATATATATATATATATATATATATATATATATATATATATATATATATATATATATATACACGTTGGGAATTAATACCAGGACCTCAGTGTTTAAACGAGGTTATCTTCACTCAGTCTAACACTGTCCCAAAGGTGTGGGTGTACTTCAATGATGATCTTAACCTTTAAATTTTAGTGTTCTGTATATGCCATTGAATTTTTTTTCATTGTTCTAAATTTATATTGTTGATAAATCCCCCATCTACAGCATGCAGCATAGGAGCAGCAGTATGGATGACTGAACAATGAGGCCCGTTTCTACATCCTTTGCTTATGAAGTTTACCTCCGGATGCATTCACAACACCTATTAGGTGCACATAGCTGACCTTAGCCTTGTCAATGGGCTAGGATAGGCTGTTATTATTTTAGACTTTGCCCACTTTAGCCAGGATCGGGCCTGCGTGTTTTACTTTGCGTACTGGTCATGGCCAGTTCAAACCCAACCCTTTGACAGCCCTAGTTGGTCTGTGCACCAGTCAGGTAAGCGACGCTCATATATTTCATCTATATTGTTCTTAAAACTTTTCTAACCCACCACTTCATCCTAAAAATAAGGCCCATATATCCACCACTTAATCATATAAACATGGCCCATCTGATGACTTGATCTAGTTGGGACACGTTTGCAATGTCTAAAATTAGTTTTAGCCTTTGTCAGATATATGCTCGAATACATTCCCACCCATTCCAATACCGTATGTTGGACTTTAGCTGTTGATTTGTATTTTTTTCATTGAACTAGCCATTTATGTGTTAGGCTCCCTGGGGATGCCAAAAAAACTTGAACTAGCCATTGATCAGACCACGAATCATGTGTGCTCCAATGGGTGGCTACACACACAGCATACCTCATATTCCAACCATCTAAATGACCGAAAAATGGGGCCCATTTGTAAATCGTGCGTAATGACATTTTACATCCTGGATGCATGAGTAATTCACAACAAATAGGTAGACATAGCTGGCCTTAACCCTGTCTATGGGCTGGGCTAGGGCTGGCTCCTCGTGTTTCAGGCTCTGCCCACTTGGGGTAGGATTGAGTTGAGATAGGACCATGTCCTAAAATTTCAGCTTGTTATGAACTTAGCCAGGCTCAGGTTACATCTAAGAGCTCATTAGCCCAACCTGAATCCAGTCTGATACAACATATTTAAGGTTTCAAATGTATTTTTTGTCAAATCATGTAATGACATGTTCAATGAACAACGTAGCACAAAAGGAGGTGGCTGGGCTTGGGTTCGGATCCTGGGACATGCATAATCATCAAGATCTAGGTTCAAGTCTAGTTGTTCAGGCCCATCGCAGGAGGGGATGGTTGGGCTTGAGTTTTACCTTGCGAGCAAGGCATTGATAAACCTCACTGAAATCAGCCCATTGACAACCTCAGTTGTGACCGATCAAGGTAAGCTATGCTTGTATGTTTGACCTAAACCTTTGTTAAACATTTTCTAACCCCAAACTTCAAGTAATTTTCCAGGTTTAGTGGAGATAGGTTGTGCATAATTATACCTAAGGAGCCAAATAACAAAGGTAGAAATTATTGAACCTATAAAATTTTATTTGCGGGTGTGTGCCCTACAAAGTCATATCATATACAAGATTCTTATCATTTTAATATTTTGGGAACCTTGGATATATATTATAAATGAAATAATACAATGAACTGAAATTACATTATCCTTTCATCAGGTGGGACTCATTAAAATGAAAAAAAGAATCCCAAAAGCATTCTTATTGGAATCTCTAGAGAGCAACACTGTGTGGAATTCAAATTTGAAGTTTTAAGAGTGATGTTATGGGTGATTGGGATCCACCTATAGCTCTCCGGTAATCCTATAAATAGGTTATCCCTTTACTAAGGTATGCAAAAACCTCTCCACTGAAGGCCTATTTCAAATCTTTATGTCTCACTGACTTAGGCATCGAAGGGCTAACGGCCGGACTCCCGGCCACCCCTCTTCTGTCTTTGATCGTGTTTCACAGGGTTTAGGAAATTTCCAAGTAAAGATCTAG
The DNA here is from genome assembly GCA_003013855.2 of Liriodendron chinense. Taxonomy (NCBI): domain Eukaryota; kingdom Viridiplantae; phylum Streptophyta; class Magnoliopsida; order Magnoliales; family Magnoliaceae; genus Liriodendron; species Liriodendron chinense. The sequence goes on along the minus strand of ML058484.1, from coordinate 5,065,735 downwards.
CCTGCACATCTAAAGGAAATCATCACCAATGGTGGAGATCGAGCTCACTCATCAGTTGACTAGTTTTCATCGTCAACAAGTGATTTCACATTTCTCCCCATCAAATGATTTTTGGATGTATGGTGAGAGTCATAAGGTGAATATGATTGCCAGAGTAGATTTGACGCTCACTACATAGTGGGCCCAATTGTTGAAAATCTCAGTTCTGCTTTAAATGTAATGGAACACGATTTTGTCACATAAATATTTTAACACATAAACAGAAGTACCCTTTGCTTAGATTGTGATCAGTGGACGTTATGGTTATTGCATTTGAAGACTCGAGTTCGGGTTCGAGTAGAACATAAACATTTTGAGTTGAATTAAGCTGGATCATTTTGATATGTATTATTACCAGTGTATTTAAGTAAGACCGAACATCTCTAAAGTTCATAATTTTAAAACAATCAAGGAAGAATATCGGATTAAAATAGGAAATGATGCTTGAAACTTACCTACTTTTCATGATGATTTCCATGGTAGTTAATGGGCACATACATTCAAATTCTTATTATTATCTTATTTTGAAATTATATTAGCTCTTCAAAATAAGTCAGTTTTTTTGGAACCTTCAGAGATAGTATTGCTTATATCTGATCGAGTTTCCTCTTTGTAATTATCTCTCTTTGCCATTAACTTGTCCAACATATGTTTCTGGTGTTTTTTTTAACAACATTTTTAATAGTAAGATATTTTACAAAATAAAAAATTCTTAAGAATATTTTCAAGGTACTAATTTAAAATCTAAAAGCCTTGATGATACAATATAGACCCTCTGAAAAATTTGTGAACATATTATGTGGGGCCAACTTTCATTAATATTCTAGTAGGGCTTGCAGCACTTGCATACTCGGTGAATATATTGTATGGAATGATATATATAACCAATAGCCCCCACTTTAATGTAATATTTGTATTAAGCTCTATATAAGCTTGCAGTTAAACCAATCAAGTGGGGCCTACTGTTATCTCAAAAACTAAAAAAATTAAATAAATAGTATATTTAACCTCATGAATTTTTCTTAATAAAATATATTAAACATATCCACAAATATTAAAAAAATTGTTTTAATTTTTTCCAATCTAACCAATATAACAAAAAATCACAATTTTTGTAGCTCCAGAAAATGTTAGGGGCAATGGCTGCTGTGCATTCCAAAGTTGGTAGCAACTAAGCTGCTATAACCCAAGCATAGCACGGTTGTTGCAGACAGAGGGTGCAGTGGCCATATCTAACTCTGCAAACATTTGCAAACATTACAAAATATATATAAAAAAAAATCTTAATTTAAAATTTCAAAGTTTTCAGATTAGATAAGGTTGTTGTCAGTATTGTCGAAATGTAAATCAACCGTAAATGACGAAAAAATCTGGTTTGAATATAGAGGGAATGATTTTTTTTTGAAAGACATTATATGAAAATGGTGCATCTCAATTAGGATTTCTAAACTGACGTCTAATTCATTTTCATTTAAACCAATAACACCCTTACATAAATCAAACATTCAATTTCCACCGACATCTCATTATTATACTTATAAAGAACTTGAAATAATTTTCTAAGCATAATATAAAAGCGTGGATGTACATTGATCCATACTTGCACAATCATTTATGTTCTTGAAAAATAAAAAGGATTTAAATATATATTTGCTCCAGGCAATTCTTGCCAATTGTTTTGCCATGATGAAATATGCATGCATAAATCATTTAAACCCTATGACCACATGGTTAGCACCCTATATGAGTGTACTGTTATCATGACCTATCTGTATTCAATGACCTTTGCTTGTGTACAAGTCACACATGTGCCAGCATGATGCATACTTGGGAGTTCTAATCCATCGATCAGGTTGGCCCAACCTTGTACTTGTTTTTCTAAAAACAAAAAATGGTGCAATCAGCATATAAGCCACGATATTGGAAACCTGGTGATTCAGACCTGATGAGCAACTTTGATGAAATATAGTTACAACAGTGGCTCCACACATAAATCTATGGTTGGCATCCCAAACCCACCGTTCCCTATGGTGTGGACCTTGAGCAACGAGTCAGTCTAATTTTTAGACCCAGGGCTGAGGTACACACATGAAGGACGGAGGGAACACTCCACGGCCAACTTTACTGTTCTTTGCATTGCCTAAAAGAAATGTATTACCATCCCAATAGTATTGCTATTTCTCAAGTCATCAACGTTCCTCAAGCATAATCACTTGCTACATATACTTCCCAGTCGTCCACTATAATCCGGTGGGCTACACATGGATGAGAAAGAGGGCAGTCGAGAGAAGGATAACCAACGGTCTAATTTTGAATTTTTTGCCTTTTAGTTCCTACAAGTGGACCCAGGGGCGGAGCCAGGGAAATGCCCCTGAGTTTTCATATGTAAGAGTTCAATCCCAGCTTGTTCATGTGGTGTGGTCCAGTTCAGCCTTCAATCAGCCCCCTTTTTTGGCTCAAGCCCTAAAATGATATGTCAAAATAGATGTACGGCGTAGATAAAACATATAGATCACAGTGGCCCCCAAAGATCTCCTGACAAGAACCAGGAAGGTTTCAACAGTGGGATTTCTTTTCCCACTTTCCATTAGTGTGAGTTTTGGATTTGCCTAATTTTTGGTTTCCTATCCTGAAATAAGCAGAAAAAACGAACGATCAGAGTGGATTAATAAAAAAGACCATAGTGGGCCCACATAACTTTTCAGCGCAAGAACTCCCTGTGAACGGCTTTGGCTGGAAATCTGCCTTCGAAGGAAATCTCTGGACGCCGATTTAACGTCACTAGGTTTTGTGGGCCCACCATGATATATGTATTGTATCGACACCGTCCATCCATTTGGAGATATCATTTTAAGGCACTAGCCAAAGAATGAAGCATATCTAAAGCTCAAGTGGACCCATCACAAAAAACAGTGGGGACAGTGACACCCACCGTTGAAACCTTCTTGGCTCCTCTCTGGAAGAAAATACTCACTCCGCCCACGAGTGGACCCATGCTGCAGCGATCAAAGCCGTTGGTATGATGGGTGTAATGGTGGATGGTGCATGCAAAATAAATATGCTGTTGAAAACTGCTTAGTCAATATCCAGCGTGTCCAGTCAACTGGGCCACATGCTGATCAGAGTCTCTTATGATTTGAGGCATCCCCATTCTCTTCTCACTACAGGTGTTGTTTTATAATTGCTATGCTTCAACGATGATCTTAACCCTTAAATTTTAGTGTTCAATGTCTGCCGTTGAATTTTTTTTAATTGTTCTAAATTTATCCTTTTGAAAAATCCCCCATCGACAGTATGCAGCATAGGAGCAACGGTTTGGATGACCGAACAATGAGGCCCATTTCTACATCCTCCGTTATGACACTTTACCTACTAATGCAATCAGTAATTCACAACACCACACACACATAGGTCCATAGCTCAAGTGGCAGAGTGAGTGAAGATAGCCTCGATTCAACACTAAGGTCATGGCATCGATTAATAACATTATTATTTTAGGCTTTTAAGCCTATTTATGAACCGGGCCAAAACTTTTGTCAAACATGAATGATTGTACGAACAAAAGCCTACGTCTTGCACAAAGAGAGGGTGGTTGGGCTTAGGCCAGACTCGAATATGGACTATGCAAAATAATTAAGGGCTGGGTTTGACCTCTTATTGCCCATTGTTGGCCTAGGATCAGGCCTATGTTTTACTTTGCATGGGCATGACTAGTTCAAAGGTAGAGCTCATTGGCCACATTCCCTGACTTAGGAAATATTTTAGATTGACGTCGTTGGTCATACATGAGACGTGAGGGCTTGGTAATGCAATGATCGAGGACCGAGCTTATAGCTTGTCGGCCATGTTTAATAGAACAACTCAGCTTAAGTTGTTTGATGTATCCAAAATGACCTTCAAATGACAATCAAGCTACCGTAGTCATAGTCCTCGTTCTCATCTTCCTTCCCCGAGGAGGTAGGTTGTCCGCCATGCAAGGTCAACGTCTTCTTAACTAGGAGGACCTTTATGATTCAAGGACTTATACTTGGGCCCCTGAGCTAGTGGGCTTTCCTCGCGGATTAGGGCTGACTTAGATTTACCCACAACAGTACCCCCGAGGCCAACCTGTTTGGCTCGGGAGGGAATCACAAAAGTTGAGCTGGCCCATGCTTGCGCATGATTTTTGAAAATTTGAAAACTTCCTTCTCGGATGCTGCCATTAGCTAGGCGAGAAATGTCTTCATTAATGCTAATTTCGAATTTCAAAACGTCGTTGTGATTATCATATGGTGCGGCGTGCATTTCGGCTACTCGAGGGAATAGAACGGGGACGCGTGGTGAAGGTGTGCCAGACGCATCATCCCTTGACAGGCTAGCGAACCTGTGGTGACACGTGGTGGGGACATACGAACTGGCACGGTGTATCATCTCCTGTGAGTCCACAACTGAGAGTAGAGATCCACAATGCTTTACCTCCTGATGCATCAGTAGTTCACAACACCTCCTGGCTGCACCTAGCTGCGTATATGCCTGGCCTTAGCCTTATCAATGGGTCGGGCTGGCCCGTTGGGCTTTCAGGCTCAGTCCACTTCAAACTGGGATTGAGATAGAATGCTGGCCCTGAGGGCGAAGGCCTAAAATTTAAGCCTGTTTATGAACTGTGCCAAGATCGAGTTGCATCTAAGAGCCTATCATGCAGCCCGAATCCATCTTGGCCCAACTCATTTATGGTTTCAAGGGCATTTTTGTCATGAATGCTTGGGCGGCTGAACAAACAGCTTACACTCTGCACAAAAGAGAGACTTTTTGCTACACTCATACGGCTACGCTAGCTACGCCGAGTGTAGCAATGACCCCACCATGATGTATGTGTTGTATCCACACTGTTCATCCATTTTGCTAGATCATTTTAGGGCATGACACAAAAAATGAGGCAGATCAAAAGTTCAAGTAGACCCCGCACAGAAAATAGCGGGATTGAACACTTAAAAACTTCTCGAGGGACACTTGAGCTTTCGGATCTGCCTCATTTTTTGTATCATGCCCCTAAAATGATCTTGTAAAATGGATGGACAGTATGGATACAACACACACATCATGGTGGGGTCATTACTACACCCAGTGTAGCTAGCGTAGCTAACACGTGGGTGTAGCAAAAATTTCTCCACATGAGGGTTTCTAAGCTTGGGAGACTTAAGATGAAAATTAGGCAGCTCCAAAACTCAAGTAGGCCACAAGACAGGAAATAGTGGGGATTGAACCTCTGCCGTTGAAACATTCATAGGGCCACAAAAGTTTTAGATGTCTAAATTTTTTTGTTTTCAATTGAATGGCCTTATGAACAGTTTGGATGGCATATAAACATCATGGTGGACCTTGGAAATGTTTCAACACTAGGCATTTCCTTCACCACCTTTTCCTTTCGTGGGGCCTACTTGAGTTTTGGATTTGCCACTTTTTTATCATGTCCGAACATGAACATGAGAATGGATGGATGGGGTGGATCTCTCACAAACATCGCGGTATGCCTCACCTAGTTTCTAACCGTCGCAAGCAATCCTCGTCCCTGAACTTAGTCTCGGGTCAGACTCCGATCAGGGTTATTCAATAATCATCCAGGGCTGGAGATTCAGCCGTTTTTGGCCCATCACGAGCCCAAGCAAGATCGGGCTGGGTTTTACTTTACGGAATGGGAGTGGCCAATTCAAGCCTAGCCAATGGACAGCCCTAGTTAGCCTGTGCACCATGTAAGTTTTCTATATAGTGGGCCGACTGATCATTGGCCCAGATTTGAATACAGATGCAGATTCATGTGTGGACTGATCAGTGGACCCCACTACAGTCGTGATCTACAGAATTAAGAGGGGTTGCGCGTCTACACTGCCTATGGCAGTATCGTAGTTGAACATGGATTCCTGATAGCCAAATTCGTGTGGAGCAAGGGTGGCAGTGTTTTGGTGGGTTTCAAACACTGCCACACCCACTACAAACCCTATTTAAAGGGTGCTGGGTCCCCAATCCGGGAACACACAGAAAACAACCCCCATCTAAGGTTTTCTCTACAGCAATCCCAGGAGAGGAAGATCCAGATCTCAGACAGGAGATGGCTCACCAAACAGGTAAGTCTTTATTCTAGTTATCTGATCTCCATATCTCTGATGCACAGCAAGGTCCTATGTATTCCGCAATATAGAAAATCTTACATACCAATCAAATAAGCCATGCTCATATGTTTGATCTAGACCTTTGTTAAACCTTTTCAAACCAACCACTTCATCCCATCTAAGGAATGGACTATGCATTGACACATTTGGAAATGAGCCTATTTGGTACTACGCAGAATCACTTGGCATTGAATTGCATTTGGTGGGTTATAATTTCATCCACCGTTTGGAAAGGAAACAATAGGAAAGATTGGATTAATATAGGTATCATATCTGTAAGTGGAGCCTTCAATCTGGATGCAGTCAGGGGATTTTGGTCGACTGACTGCTCTGGTCGAGTGATCGAAACTGCCCAGAATATAGCAGATTGGTCTCTAGACAATTTCAGGTGAGTTCGGGCGATCAAACTTGTGGTTTCGAGTGACTGACGATATTAAGTAAATTCAGCTAAACTCTTTGGACATTTTTTGTTGGATTCGGGCGACCGAATCATGACTGTTGGGCGACCAACGATGGGCTTGGGTGCCCGACTATGTCGGTTGTTGATTCGTAGTTTGTGCATTTTTGTGTTAATTGTTTCTATTTTCAGTTATTTCCTATCTAAACGGGTGTAATAGAGTTATAGGGTATTGCTAATTTGTTATAAATGAAATTAGAGTTTTGAAAGAGTTTTGGTGAGAGAGAGAGAGAGAGAGAGAGAGAGAGCTTGGGTTTTCTCTTGAATTTTATTTTATTGGGTTGTTCGTCTCTTGTACTTCTGGGTTCCTGGTGATTTCTTTGGGCCGTGATTTTTCCCCGCAAGAGCTTTTGCTTGTGATTGCTTGTGCGATTGTATTGCTTGTTTATATGTGTGCCCCACATTGATGCATGTGTTTTATCCATGCTGTCTATCGATATATGCCTTTTACACGTGACAATCGAATTGCAAATAAATAAAGGTTATTAGTAACCATTGTGAAATCTAGTCTGTTGATTATAAATCCATGGTAAACCAAACGTGGGTTTCACTTAATATAATATTTTTCCTAAGGAAAGAATTTGGTCGCCACATTTGATTGGACAGTCAAAATACCATGATATTTTCCAGATATATAGTCATTGTGTAATAATAGTGTTAATTCCACCTAATGCAATTCAATACAACGTCGAGTAGCGATATGCTCCAATACATCCCTACCTATTACAATAGCACGTTATATTTCTGGATTTGAATTCTTCTCATCTGAGCTAAATTATCAAAGGTTGAAATTATCTATCTTATAAGCTTTTATTTGTTAATGAATGCCATAAAAAGTGAGACTGATCATATTGACGATTCAAATAAGGTAGATGCAACGGTATATTATAAAAGATAATACTTTATACTCTGGTCAAGGATGAGAGATATACATGAAATAGATAAAAATTACATTCTTAATAAATAAGAAATTTAGATAAGACAACTTAAGTTACACATAATTAACCTGTTACTATTTCATCAAGTAAGGCTAAAAATGATTAACAAAAAAATTCTTAAATTTTTCTTAATAGACATCTCAAAAACATCATTGACAAAAATCTTGAGGGCTACTGTGCAAATAGCAGAATTCAAGATTTTTGTGGTAAATGGAGTCCTCTCCGCTTTAGAAAAAGCCACCTCGCGGCCCCAATAGCCCTACAGACGGATAGATCTCCACCACCACCTTCCCTCGTTATGGTCATCCCACCTGCTAATGAACTCTCTTCCCCACCTATGACGTAAACTGAAGGATGTCCCACCATGGATCGATTACCCCACCTCAACAAATAAGCTGATGATATGAAATCGCTATCGAGGGCCCCCACTCATAGTCCTGGCGCCTTCGCCGTTCTATATCTCTCATCCCACCCTACCCGCCCCCTTTCATTTGAGCGAGCCACCACACCGCGGGACATCTTGCTGATTCAATGGTGCCATCCCTTGCCTCCCCGGTTCAGTGATGAATCCCAAAAAGAACCGGAAAGAGAGGAAGCAGCTGATCCAAGCACGTAAATGCCCTATCTTAATCGTATGGTATGGATCAATCTCCTGCCCCTCCACTCCTTCCGGTCGATCGAGTCTATCCTTTCCCTTTGACCGTTCCGCTCTCACTATTATTAGATATTATAAATAATTCTCCACCAGGTTGACTTCTCTCACTATCATTAGACATTATAAATACTTTAGGGCATAATGTTATGGTGGATTCAAATCCGATCTTACCCGAACAATAAGCCATCCAACATGTGGAGCCCATGAAGTATCAGTTTATCCATACCTTTTCAAATCATTTTAAGGTATAAGCCAAAAAATGAGGAGGATACAACGCTCTAATGGATCACACCAAATAGTCGTCTATGGTTGAATTAAATGAAAGAGTAATAGTGGTCCAATTAAGTGTTGGATCTGCCTCATTTTTGAGCTCATACCTTAAAATGATATGAGAAAATAAATGGAAAAGTTGGATAAACAAATACATCACAATAGCCCCACATAAACACAACAACTTATTGTCCGGACATGTAGGATGCAATCCGCTTCCAACAATATGAAATTGATTTACACATTACCCTGAACCGGCTTCACACACCAAATAAAAACAATTCCTTAGTTTCCACCAACCTCTCATTTTTCTACTCAGTAATAACATTAAAATAATTTTCTAAATTTATTTTTAAAAGCATAGACAAACATTGGTCTATACTTTTACAGGTATTTATATTGTTTAAATGATAAATAAAAAGATTCAAATATATATTTGTTTCACGCAATACAAGCCAGTTACTTTGCCATGAAAAAGACATGCACAAATCATTTAAAACCCATGACACCATGGCCCTCTATGAGTGTACCATTATCATGAACTTAATGAGCTTAGCTAGTGTACAAGTCACACATCTGCCAGCGTGCATAGTTGGGAGATCTAATCCATCCATCAGGTTGCTTCAACCTTGTGCATGTTTCTCTAAAAATAAAATCTGGTGTAATCAGCATGTATGCCCCCAATATTGGAAACCCGGTAGTTCAGACCTAATGAACGGGTTTGATTAAAGATGGACGCCACGGTGGCTCCACACATTAACATATGGTTTGCATCCCATACCCATTGTTCCATAAATAAGATATTGTTTTGTAATTATGCTTCAATGATCATCCTAACCTTTAAATCTTTTATATGAATGCCTGCCTTTGAAAATTTTCTTTTTATTGTTCTAATTTATCAATGGATTTTGATGGTCACAGTCATTTTGTTCCTCTCGCTATGCATAAATCATTTCAAACCCATGACCCCATGTTTCATGCCTAATATAGTGTATCATTAGTTAACAAGCTTTCCTTATTCCAAGTTGTTGAGAATTTCTGATTTCATAAAATAAATTAATTTGAAAAAATCGAGAAATAAGGACAAGCTGAAGCACGTGAAAAAGCACATTGTCCTTAAAAGCGTAATTTACCCCTACTCAAATTATTTTGAGTCTGCTGATAGGTTGCAGGCGGATTGCTTCCAGAATACGACGAATCTTATGTGGTTCTGCATTCAGTAAGAAATGAGGGAACCATTATGGAACTCAGGAACACTATCTGGCAGATGATGAAAAGAAAGAGAGAAAAAGAATGACGTTCTTCTTCTTCTTGCAACAGTAGACCACTACACTGGTCTAAGTGGCTTGGTTTTATCAACCAAACTGAGAGGCTAATAGACTCAGACGGGTGCTGGTCAGTAGAGAGGGTTGTGATTGTTGTTGTGTTGAAATGAACCAAACCTATCCGGTTTATATAGGCAAGGGTAGAACTAGCTGTTTTTTGCAGTTTCTGACTGTTGTGCATGTGAGAGTTACACACCTGCATGCTGGCTGTTTAGACTCAATGGTTAGCCTTTTCTGACTGTTAGGCTAGCCACATGCAGCTGTTATTGCATGGTCTGGATCGTTACTGCATGAGTAGTTACACAGGTCTCTCTAATTAGCCCTGCAACTCGCCTCTACAGCCACACTGCCTCACATGCCCACGCCCTCGCACCTAGCCCGAGACCGAGCCAGTGCGCGGTGTTCTAGTGCGAAGAACACGCAAGCCACCATACTCTCTCTCTCTTCTACCATAAATAAGTAAGGTGCACAATACCCTACTTATAAGAAGGTAAAAATTCTCTCCCATTACAAAACCAAAAAATCATCATTTTCAACTTTTTTCAAAATGTTTTAAAACAAACTTATTTCAATACAAGTCATAGACATAGCAGATCTAATCCATCCATCAGGATGGTTTTACAAATATGGTGCAATCAGTATGTAAGCCCCAATGTGAAAACCTGGTGATTCAGATCTGATGAACGAGTTTGATGAAAGATGGACACAAGTAAGAGGATAGTTAAGAGAGAAGGATAACCAATCATCTGATTTTGAATTTTTGGCCTTTCTTTTCTCTCAAGTGGACCATGATACAGTGATAAAAAAAAAAAAAAACCCATGATTTGAACCGTTCCTGTTCTCTAGTCATTACAATAAATAATCTATCTTTTCTTAATTACTAAGCTTAAATGATGATCTTAACCTTTAAATCTTAAGAGTTGAATGTGAGCTGTTGAATTTTTATTTTTATTTTTTTTATTGTTCTAAATTTATCTACAGATATTGATGGTCCCAGTCATACAGATACTGATGATCACAGTCATCTTTTCAGCAAAAGTGCCTTGCAGTGGCCCTTATGGCATAGGGTTCAAAATATGGACATCATCGGGCCACTCATCATGTGGGCCCCGATGGGCGGCTACACAAACAGCACGCCTCAAATTCCAACCATCCAAACGGTGCCACCCGCTAGTGATCCTGAAAAAGTCTGTGATACATGAGAATTTGAACTGTCTTAACGGACACATTTCCTGCATGTGGGGCCATGGTTCGTTGATCCAATCCATGGGACATACTACTGATAAAGGATGGCCCAAAAATAATTTCATATTGGAAGATCCTATGCTTAAATCTACGGCCTTTTTCTGGACCTTTAATCGACCATGTGTGGACCACAATCAAGAGATGGAAACCTCTAGTTTGGTCGATTTTTGAAAAATCCCCCATCTATATTATGCAGCATAAGAACAATGGTGCGGATGACCGAACAATGTGGCCCATTTGTAACTTGTGCATCAAGATGCTTTACCTCCTGATGCATCAGTAATTCACAACACCTCCTAGGTGCACATAGCTGCCCTTAGCCCTATCAATGGGTCGGGCTGGCCTGTCGTGCTTTCGGGCTCAGCCCACATCAGGTTGGGCTTGAGATAAAATTCTGGGCCCTTAACAAATAGCTCAGAACTTGCACAAAGGGGACCTGGCTGTAAGAACTCCTGTAGTCATAAACTACATGTGGCTCACCATGATGATTGATGATTGTGAGAAATCCAACCCGTCCATCCGTTTTGCCAGCTTATGTTAGGACCTGAGATGAGAATTAGCCAGTTCCGAAACTCAAGTAAGCCACAAGGACAAGAAATAGTGGGGATTGAACCTCTACCGTTGAAACATTCGTGGGGCTACAAAATTTTTGGATTAGTCTAATATTTTGTGTTTCCAATTCATCCCAGTGGAAATGGCCTGATGAACAGTTTGGATGGCATATAAACATCACGATGGACCTTGGAAATGCTTCAACACTAGGCATTTCCCTCACTCTTTTCCGTCGTGGGCCTACTTGAGTTTTGGATTTGGCTCTTTTTTGTCGTGTGCTAACAGGAGCTGGCAACATGGATGGATGGGGTGGCTTTCTTACAAATGCCGTGGTAGGTCTCACCTAGCTTCTAACCGTTGCAAGCAATCCTTGTCCCTGAGCTTGGGCTTGGGTCAGACTCAGATTAGGGCTATGAATAATCATCAAGAACTGGGTTCAGCCTTTTTTGGCCCACCGCGAACCCAGGCCAGACCGGGCTGGGTTTTACTTTACACGGAATGGAAGTGGCCAGTTCAAGCCTGGCCAATTGACAGCCCTAGCTAGCCTGTGCACCAATCAAAATAAGCCATGCTCATATGTTTGATCTAGACCTTTGTTAAACCTTTTCTAGCCCACCACTTCATCCCATATGAGGACTGGACTCTTCATTGACACATTTGGAAATGGGCCTAGTACTACGGCAGAATCACTTGGCATTGAATCGCATTTGGTAGGTTATAAATTCATCTACCTTTGGAAAGGAAACAATGGGAAATATTGAATTAATCTAGGCATCATATCATCCGGTTTAAGTAGGAGATAAGAAGGATTTCCTGAAATCCACTACATCTATGTGCCCCTTATTGATGCATGTGTTTTAACCACGCCGTCCATCCATATATGCCCTTTACATGTGACAATCGAATTACATATGAATAAAGGTGATCAATAGCTATTGTGAAATCTAGTATGCTGATTACAAATCCATGGTAAACCAAACATGGGTTTCAATTAATACAATGTTTTTCTTAAAGGAAAATTTTAATCGCAAACGTTTGGTTGGACGGTCAAAATACCACAATATTTCCAGATATATAGCCATTGTGTAATAATAGTGTTAATTCCACCTAATGCAGTTCAATACAAGGTCGAGTAGAGACTTGGTCATATACATCCCCACCTATTACAATATAGCATGTTGTATTTTTGGATTTGACTCATTTTCATCGTCAATCGACTATACACATTACAATTGCTGATCATATTTAGATCTAATCAGCCAAATTATCAAGGGTTGAAATTATCTATCTTATAAACTTTTATTTGTTAGTGCATGCCATAAAAAAGTGAGACCCATCATATTAACGATTCAGATAAAGTAGATGCAATGGCACATTAGAGAGGATAATACTTTTACTCTAGTAGAAGATGGGTGATAAACATGAAATAGAAAAGAAAAAAAATCCAATTTTATAAATAAGAAATTTAGATAAAACAACTTAAATTACATGTAAGGAACCCGTTACTATTTAATCAGGTATGGCTAAAAATGATAAACAAAAAGGAATCTCAAAAAAATCTTGACTGATATTTCAAAAACATCCTGAACAATATTTTGAGGGCTAATTTGCACATATCATAAATCGAGATTTTAAGTACGGCATTATTAACAGATATACTCTTCCATTAACTTGTGGTAAATGTATCAATCGGAATATCTCCAGCAATTTGACTTCTCTCATCATTAGACTTTATAAATAATATACAAGGCTTTTGTGTAAACTACTATGATGTATGTGTTTATCCATGCCTTCTAAAATCATTTTAAGGTATGGGTTAGGAGGATACAATGCTCAAGTGTACCAAACCAAATAGTGATCTTTGGTTGTATTAAATGTACGAGTTATTTCTAATATGGTCCAATTGAGTATTGGATCTGCATCATTTTTGGGCTCGTACCTTAAAAGGATTTAAAAAAAAAGAATGGACAATGTAGATAAACAGGCACATCACATTTGCTTATTATGCATACAGGTGTACACAATGATTCATACATTACCCACAACCTACATAACACCCCAAATAAAAACAGGCCCTCAGTTTCCACCAACATCTCATATTTTTACTTAGTAGTAACATGAAAAATAATTTTCTAAATTTATTTTTAAAAGTATAGACAAAAATTGTTCCATACCTCTGCAAATATTTATATTGTTTAAATGATAAATAAAAAGCATTCAAATATAGATTTGTTTCACGCAATGCAAGCCAGTTGCTTTGCATGCACAAATCATTTAAAACCCATGACACCATGATCCTAAATGAGTGTACCATTATCATGACTTATTTATAGTTAATGAGCTTAGCTCGTGTACAAGTCACACATGTGCCAGCGTGCATACGTGGGAGATCTAATCCATCCATCAGGTTGGTACGACCTTGTGCACGTCTTTAATTCCAAAAATAAGATCCGGTGTGATCAGCATATAGGCCTCAATATTGGAAACCTGGTAGTTCAGATTTGATGGACGGGTATGATGAAAAATGGTCGACGCCACGGTGGCTCCACACATTAACATATGGTTTTCATCCCATACCCATTTTTCCCAATGGTGTGGGCTTGAGTTATGAATCGTGAGAGGATAGTTAAGAAAAAGATAACCAACGGTCTGATTTTGATATTTTAGCCTTTCAGTTCGTACAAGTGGACCCATGATACAGCGATCAAACCCTATGGTACGATGAGTGTGATAGTGGATGCTGCATGTAAACATAAATAGGTTACTGAAAACTGCTACTTGCAATTCAGTGTGCCCTCATCAACTGGGCCCACATGCTGAGATGGTCTGATTATTTGAACCATCCCTATTCTCTGGTCAATGCCATAAATAAGATATTGTTTTGTAATTATGCTTCACTGATCATCCTAACCTTTAAATCTTTTATCTGAATGCCTGCCTTTGAAAAATTTCCTTTTATTGTTCTGAATTTATGTATAGATTTTGACGGTCACAGTCATTTTGTCACCAAAAATGCATTTGTAGTGGCCCTTTCGACATAGGGTTCACAACATGGACATCATCGAACGATTCATCATGTGGGTCCCAATGGGCATCTACACATGCAGCATACCTCAAATTCCAACCGTCCAGATAGCGAGACCACTAATGGCCTTGAAAATATAAGTCATGATACATGACGCAGGGAGGACGTGGTAGGTCGATCACCATCTCCCTAACCGATAGTTTCTCGAATCCACGAGAAGAAAGAAAAGATAAAAAAGAGGAATTTAATTCCAAATAATTATTTATTGAAGATTGAATGAATAATAACGAAATTACAATGCATATAAATAGGAAACTAAACCCTAGGCAAAGTATCAGAATCCAACTCCAACTTGAACTCCTAGAAAACGCAACTTACTATAAATAGTAAACTTACTATTTATAGAAGTCGTTCAATCCTACTAGAACTCTTGGTTTTCGGCCAAAAATAGAAAGTTTTCAAACGGCCTCAACCACGTTGTTCTACTAAATATTCTAAGCCTTTTTCATGTTGGACACTAACTCTAAAGCCCTACAGATGCAAAGTTATGATCGAATTAAAACTTACTATAAATAGTAAAACTGAAAATAAACTAGCCTAATGACCGTCGATACGGTCGATTCTCGCGATTCCGGGTTGGGCAACCCGGCATAGCGGGGTTGGTTGGCTAAAGTAGCTCGAGCCACCCCAAATTGATATATTATACGTCCCGTAACTCATTCCGGATTGTGAGATACGACCGATTTACGGTCCTGACGGTCCGGATCACTTTCGACCCCGAACGGTCTTCTTTTGCCCCATCTGGGCCATGAAATAATCAGCGACCCGTTCTACATCAGTCTCCTCCACTTCGAAAGAACTCGACCCCGAGTTCTCGTCCAGCTTTGGTTCATGATATTCGTACAGATCTGCCACGTTGAAAGTCCTTGAAATCTCCATGTCATCCGGAAGATCAACAACGTAGGCATTGTCATTGATCTTGCGAATGATCGGTACCGGTCCAATCTTCTTTTACTTCAACTTGTTGTAGGTCCCGGTAGGAAATCGCTCTTTACGTAGGTGGACCATCACATGATCACCTATTTCGAACACTTTGGCGCGTCGATGCTTGTCGGCTGCTTCTTTGTACTTTTCGTTCGAAGCCTGTAATTTGTTGCGCACGTCTGCATGTATGTCCATGATTCGGTCTGCCATATGTTCAGCTGTAACGCTCATGCCCGGAAGCTTGGGCAGGAGAACCAAATCGAGTGTGTGACGAGGAACGCACCCATAAACAATCTGGAACGGAGATTTTCCTGTCGATCGGTTTATCATGTTGTTGAACGTAAACTCTGCTTGAGCCAGGGCCATGTCCCACTGCTTCGGTTTGTCACCTGAAAGGCAACGGATGAGATTCCCCAATGTGCGGTTGACGACCTCAGTCTGTCCATCTGTTTGTGGATGATAAGCACTACTGAAGTGAAGTCGTGTACCGAACCGATTCCACAAGGCTCGCCAAAAGTGGCTAACGAACTTTGTGTCCCGGTCTGAAGTGATCGTCTTAGGAATCCCATGTAGTCGCACAACCTCTCTGAAGAAAAGGTTCGCAACGTGTATCGCATCAAAGGTCTTCTTGCACGGAATGAAGTGTGCCATCTTGGAGAATCGGTCTACCACCACGAACACTGAGTCCATGCCGCGTTGTGTTCGTGGGAGCCCTAATATAAAATCCATAGATAAATCCTCCTAAGGGGCATCTGGCACGGGTAATGGCGTGTAAAGACCTGTATTTTGAGATTGTCCCTTAGCGGTTTGACAAATATGACATCGTTGTACCGCCCTGCCAACATCACGAGCAAGTTGCGGCCAGTAATACCGCTCTTCCACCATCGCTCGAGTCTTATCTCTTCCTAGATGACCGCCGAGGCCACCGCCATGCAGCTCGATAATAATTTTGTCCCGTAACGAACTCTGCGGGATGCAAAGTCGATTTCCTTTGAAGAGGAAACCATCTTGAATTAGAAGGTCACTTGGGTGTCCCTCTTGGCACTTTTTCCACGCATCTGCAAAATCCTCGTCTTCGGCATAAAGTTCCTTGAGACAGTCGAATCCGATCACTTCATTGCTCACTGTAATAAGAAGGGATGCACGTCGGCTTAGTGCATCTGCCACCTTGTTTTGCTGCCCTGATTTGTGTTTCAGTACGAACGTGAATTCCTGTAAAAACGAAATCCATCTAGCATGCATACGATTCACATTAGTCTGAGTATTGATAAATTTTAAGGCCTGATGATCAGTGTACAGTATAAATTCCCTTTGAATAAAATAATGGCGCCAATGGCGCAGTGCCTGAACCACTGCATATAATTCAAGTTCATAGGTCGACCACTTCTGTTGTGCGTCGCTGAGTTTCTCACTGTAAAAGGCAACCGGCCTGCCCTCTTGAGAAAGGACTCCCCCAATGCCGACAATAGATGCGTCGCATTCTACCTCAAATAGCTTGTCGAAATTAGGGAGTACCAGAACCGGGGTAGTGGACAACCGGTGTTTAATTTCTGCAAAGCTCTTCTCAGCCCCTTCGGTCCATTGAAACAGACCCTTCTTCATACAGTCGGTAATCGGCGCGACGATACTGCTGAAGTTCCGCACAAATCGACGATAGAAGGTCGCCAACCCATGAAAACTTCGTACCTCATGAATGTTTGTCGGAGTCGGCCAATCCCGAATAGCTCGTACCTTTTCTTCGTCCACTCGGATACCCGTGGACGATACAATGAACCCCAGAAACAATAATTGATCAGTTAAGAAGCTACACTTTTTCAGATTTAAGTATAGCTTGTTGTCGGCCAACACTTGTAGCACTTTTCTGATGTGGGTCATGTGCTCCGTTTCATCCTGACTGTATATTAGAATGTCGTCAAAGTAAACGACAACGAAACGGCCAATGAACGGCTTCAACACTTGGTTCATTAAACGCATGAAGGTGCTTGGGGCGTTGGTCAAACCGAAGGGCATAACCAGCCACTCATATAGCCCTTCCTTGGTCTTGAAGGCCGTTTTCCACTTGTCACCTGGCCTAATACGGATTTGATGGTATCCACTCCGTAAGTCCAGTTTCGAGAACACCTTGGAGCCCTCGAGCATGTCCAGCATGTCATCCAACTGCGGTATTGGAAATCGATATTTAACTGTTATTTTATTGATCGCGCGGCAATCGATGCACATACGCCATGTTCCGTCCTTCTTTGGGGTAAGGAGTGCCGGAACGGCACACGGGCTCATGCTCTCTTTAATAAGACCTTTACGGATCAGTTCCTCCACCTGTCCCTGTAGAATTTCGCACTTTTTCGGACTCATCCGATAGTGCGGTCGGTTGGGTAGACTGGACCCTGGGATAAGGTCGATGTGATGTTGTATGTCTCGCATGGGAGGCAACTCATCAGGTAACTCTGCAGGCCAAGTACTTCGAAATTCTTCTAGCAGCGGTTTAAGGCGTTGAGGAATATTAGAGAATCCTGGCTCCTCGCCTTTTACCATAACAGCATAAATCTCGCCCGTTTCCTTTGATTCCTTAACAAACTCGCGAATGGTAAGGAGAGAGTTCCCCTCCACTTTAGAAGCTTCAGGGTGTTTGTCTGGTGTCATAGGGGCCAAAACAATTTTTCGACCATCCTTGGTGAACATGTATATGTTTTTCCGTCCACTGTGGGTCACATCTCGATCCGATTGCCATGGCCGCCCAAGTAACATGTGGCAGGCTTCCATGTCAACCACATCACAGAGGACCTCGTCCTTATAGCTTTTACCAATGGAAAACGAAATAATGCATTGATGAGTTACCTTGGTTTCATTCACCTTCTTGATCCAGCCGATAGAGTAAGGGGTAGGGTGCTTTGTCATAGGCAGATGTAACTTATCCACCATAATTCTCGAGACAATATTTTCGCTACTCCCACTGTCTATGATCACGTCACAGACTTTGCCCTGCACGGTGCATTTTGTGCGAAAAATATTATGTCGTTGTGGGTGCACTTCCTTCCTGGGGGCGTAAAGTAGTCGTCTTACTACTAGCGATTCCCCATGATCTTCAGTCAGCCAATCGACATCTTCTGTGTCCCCCTCTTCGGCCTGTTCCAATTCAGGGTTATCTTCTGTTGGCTCACCTTCCACGCCGCCTTCATTCGTAGTTAAGTGTGCTGCAGGGCGTTGAGGGCAAGCGTTCGACTAGTGACCTGGTTGGCCACAACGGAGACAATGGTCTGGTCTTGGCCGACCATATGGATTGGGGATCCTGCTGGAACCCGCTGTAGTGGGAGCTGTACGTTGAGGTCTTGAGGAACCGCTTCCCCAGTCCCGGTTCGTGACCGTAGGAGGTTGAGGACGCCCTCCTATAGGCTCCTTGCCTTTGGCCAACGTTGTATCTTGAGTGGGTCCGGTGTTGGGATTTCGTGTTGCCGGATAGGGTCGAGCAGGGGGCCGTGACAACTGTGTTTCTGCTCGAGTGGCCAATTGGTTGACCTCACTCAACGTCCAAACTGGATGCATCTGGACTCGATCCTGGATTGCAAATCGCAACCCACCAATGAATCGTGATACTTGTTGTGCCTCTGATTCCGATAAATTATTCCGTGTAGCCAATCGTTGGAATTCTTCAAGATATTCGGTACGGTTCTATTTCCCTGACGACAATTTTGGTATTGTTGGAACAAAATTTGTTCATAGTCGTTAGGAAGGAATCGAGCTCTAAGAAGCTGTCTCATCCGAGGCCATGTTCGGAT
Source organism: Liriodendron chinense (assembly GCA_003013855.2). Taxonomy (NCBI): domain Eukaryota; kingdom Viridiplantae; phylum Streptophyta; class Magnoliopsida; order Magnoliales; family Magnoliaceae; genus Liriodendron; species Liriodendron chinense. Next base: position 5,046,326 of record ML058484.1, on the reverse strand, counting down.
GGGTGTCTTATTCTGACGGGTGCGGGAAACCTGTAGGTTTTCCCACCATGCTGAAGCACCGGATTTAAACTTATATGCAACTAGTTTTACCTTCTTGTCGTCCGGCACGTCCATATAGTCGAAGTATCGCTCGACCTCTGCCAGCCAGTCGAGGAACTCCTCTATTCGAAGTAGGCCATTAAAGCTGGGAAGATCAGCTTTGCCCCGATAATCTCGTTCTGCTCGTTCCACACGCTCATTCCCTAGCGCCGGTCGTCGTACGAACATGTCTTCGACCTCGTCATCGCTTGGTTCTGAATCGTTTGGCGTAACCCTACGGTTATCCACCTGGGGTGTTCTACGGACAACAGGATTGTCCCGTATAACAATTGTTGGTGGTTGTTGGTCGCCTTGGGCTCGAAGAGGAGCTAGCGATGCTGCAATCTGGTCGAGGGTCGCCTGTATACCTTGCAGGATCAACCGGTTCTCCCGTCGTGCTGCTTCGAATGCTGCCTCGAAGGCTGTCGCCGTTAGATAGTCCCTTGGAGCACCGTCCTTAGGATGAGAATCCAACTCTTCATTAGAGGCCATCGTCCTGAGGAAGAAACCTCGCTTTGATACCAATGACGCAGGGAGGACGTGGTAGGTCAATCACCGTCTCCCTAACCGATAGTTTCTCGAATCCACGAGAAGAAAGAAAAGATAAAAAAGAGGAATTTAATTCCAAATAATTGTTTATTGAAGATTGAATGAATAATAACGAAATTACAATGCATATAAATAGGAAACTAAACCCTAGGCAAAGTATCAGAATCCAACTCCAACTTAAACTCCTAGAAAACGCAACTTACTATTTATAGAAGTCGTTCAATCCTACTAGAACTCTTGGTTTTCGGCCAAAAATAGAAAGTTTTCAAACGGCCTCAACCACGTTGTTCTACTAAATATTCTAAGCCTTTTTCATGTTGGACACTAACTCTAAAGCCCTACAGATGCAAAGTTATGATCGAATTAAAACTTACTATAAATAGTAAAACTGAAAATAAACTAGCCTAATGACCGTCGATACGGTCGATTCTCGCGATTCCGGGTTGGGCAACCCGGCATAGCGGGGTTGGTTGGCTAAAGTAGCTCGAGCTACCCCAAATTGATATATTATACGTCCCGTAACTCATTCCGGATTGTGAGATACGACCGATTTACGGTCCTGACGGTCTGGATCACTTTCGACCCCGAACGGTCTTCTTTTGCCCCATCTGGGCCATGAAATAATCAGCGACCCGTTCTACATCAATACATCAGAATATAAAGTGTCTTAATATTGGACATAGTTTTAGTCTTGAGTTGAAATACTAGACCTAAGGGCCACACAAAAACCTGAAATTTAAGCCTGTTTATGACTTGGGCTAGGGTTGGGCTGCATCTAGCTAAGAGTCTGTCACTCAGCCTGATTCCAACATGGCCTAAATCATTTAAGGTTTCAAGGGCATTTGTCATGAATGATTGGACTGCGGAACCATTGCCTAGATCTTGCACAAAAGAGGATGGCTGAGCTTTGGCAGCGTATTGCTATTGACCCTGCCACATGAATTCCTGCACTTGGAATCTAGGTGGGGTCCATCATGATGATTTTGAGAAATCCAATCTGCCCATCTGTTTTGCCAGCTTATGTTATGACATAAGCAACAAAAAAAAAAAAAAATAGGGAGTTCCAAAGCTCAAGTATATAAGCCACACAGCAGCAAACAGTGAGGATTGAATAGCTACAGTTGAAACATTCATGGGGCAACAAAAGTTTTGGTTCAGTCAAATATTTTGTGTTTACAGTACATCCTAGTGGGAATGATCTTATGATCGATGTTTTGTATGGCATATAAACATCACGGTGGACCCTAGATAGGTTTCAATAGTAGTCATTTCCCTCACTACTTTTTTAGTTGTGTGGCCCCTTGAGTTTTGGATTTGCCTCATTTTTAGTATAATGTCTTAACATGAGCTGACAAAGCAGATGAACAGGTTGGCTTTCTCACAAACATCACGATCCCCACGTAGCTTCTAATTGTAGCAAGCAAGCAATCCTAGTCCTTACACCTAGGTCCATAGCTCAAGTGGCAGACTGAGTGAAGATAGCCTCGTTTCAACACTGAGGTGAGGTCGTGGTTTCTATTCCGGTAGTGGGGGTGGCTAACAATGTGATATGACTAACAGGGCTGGGTGGGTGTACTAACAATGGGGTGTTTGAAGTACCCCCCCCCCCCCCCCAGCAGCCTTGTTTCAACACTGAGGTCGTGGTTTCTATTCCGGTAGTGGGGGTGGCTAACAATGTGATATGACTAACAGGGCTGGGTGGGTGTACTAACAATGGGGTGTTTGAACTACCCCCCCCCCCCCCCAGCCTTGTTTCAACACTGAGGTCGTGGTTTCTATTCCGGTAGTGGGGGTGGCTAACAATGTGATATGACTAACAGGGCTGGGTGGGTGTACTAACAATGGGGTGTTTGAACTAACCCCCCCCCCCCCCCCCCCTAAAAAAAGAAGAAGCAATCCTAGTCCTTGAGCTTGGTTTTGGGCCAGACTCAGATCTGGGCTCTGCATAATCATCAAGGGCTGGGTTTGGCTTTTTGGACCATCAGGAGCCCAGGCCGAATTGGGCCTGATTTTCAATTTGCAGGCCGTGCATGACCAGTACAAGCCCAGCCCGTTGGCAGCCTTAGTTAGGCTGCGTTCTCAATTCATCTCAGTGGGAATGACCTTGTGAACAGTTTGGATGGTATATAAACATCAAGGTGGACCCAGGAAAGGTTTCAACACTATCATTTCCCTCACCATTTTTAACTTCGGCAGGGCCTACTTGAGTTTTGGATTTGCCTCTTTTTTCTTTTTTATCATGTCCTAACATGAGCTACATGGATGGATGGGGTGGCTTTCTCACAAACATCATGGTGTGCCTAACCTAGCTTCTATCCTCGTCCCTGAGCTTGAGCTCGGGTCAGACTCCGATCAGGGCTATGCATAATCATCAAGGGCTGAGTTCAGCCTGGCACCCACTGGTGATTCTGAAAAAGTCTGTGATACATGAGAATTTGAACCGTCTCAATGGACACATTTCCTGCATGTGGGGCCATGGTTCGTTGATCCAAACCATGGGACATACTACTGATAAAGTATGACCCAAAAATAACTCCATATTGGAAGATCCTATGCTTAAATCTACCGCCTTTTTCTGGACCTTTAATCGACCATATGTGGACCACAATCAAGAGATGGAAACCTCTAGTTTGGTAGATTTTTGAAAAATCCCCCATCTATATTATGCAGCATAAGAACAATGGTGCGGATGACCGAACAATATGGCCCATTTGTAACTTATGCGTCAAGATGCTTTACCTCCAGATGCATCAGTAATTCACAACACCTCCTAGGTGCACATACATAGCTGGCCTGTCGTGCTTTTGGGCTCAGCCCACATTAGGTTGGGCTTGAGATAAAATTCTGGGCCCGAGGGCTGCACCAACGCCTATTATTTAAGCCTGTTCATGAACTTGGCCAAGCTCGAGCTGCATCAAAGAGCCTATCATGCAGCCCAAAGCCATCTCAGCCCAACTCATTTAAGGTTTCAAGGGCATTTTTGTCGTTAATGGTTGGACTCCTGAACAAACAGCTTAGAACTTGCAAAAAGGGGTTGCTGACCTTGGGAAGCAGATTGCCAGCGACATGGCTGTAAGAACTCCTGCAGTGCAGTCATAAACTACATGTGGCGCACCATGATGATTGTGAGAAATCCAGCCTGTCCATCCGTTTTGCCATCTTATGTTAGAACCTGAGATGAGAATTAGGCAGTTCCAAAAATCAAGGCCACAAGATAGGAAATAGTGGGGATTGAACGTCTACCGTTGAAACATTCGTGGGGCCACAAAAGTTTTGGATTAGTCTAATATTTTGTGTTTTCAATTCATCCCAATGGGAATGGCTTTATGAACAGTTTGGATGGCATATAAACATTATGGTGGAACCTAAGAAGGTTTCAACACTAGGCATTTCCCTCACTCTTTCCAGTTGTGGGCCCACGATTGGAAGAGCTTTCAAACTGTCAACTGACCGTAAGGTCCCTTGAGTGTCATCGACCGGTCATGACCGGTCGGATGGTGGGGACCGGCAGATGTGTTGACGCAGCGTGACGGATTTAGGATGTTTCCCCTCTTGATTGTTTTTGACCGGTCCAACCGGTCAGCCATGTACGCGATTTCTTATCTTACGTAGTTACGTGGATTTGCGTAAGTTGTTTCTATTTTTGAGGTGTTTGGTATATATATAGCATGTATCCAGACATAGATGGTATCCTAAGTGTCCAAGGTTTCCTAAGTGGATTAGGAAGAAGGGAGAGTGTTTTGAGAGAGAGAGAGAGCTTGAGTTTTCTCTGGGTTTTCCTTGCTTTTGGGCTGTCAATCTCTGTAATCTTTTGAATCATAGTGGATCGCTTTGTGTCGTGGTTTTTTACCCGCTGAGGGGTTTTTCCACGTAAAATCAGATTATCTCTGTGTGGTTGAATGCTTGTGTGATTGGTTGCATTGTGTTGCTCATTTGATCACAGTATTCTGTTGTGTTATTGTTCGGCTTTCGCTTTCGCTGCCAGCATTTCTATTCCCAACACCTACTTGAGTTTTGGATTTGCCTCTTTTTTACCATGTCCCAACTTGAGTTGGCAAAATGGATGGCTTTCTCACAAACGTGGGCCCACAAAATGGATGGCTTTCTCACAAACGTCACGGTAGGCCTCACCTAGCTTCTAACTGTTGCAAGCAATCCTTGTACCTGAGCTTGGGCTCGGGTCACACTTCGATCAGGGATATGCATAATCATATCAAGAGCTGGGTTCAGCCTTTTTTGGCCTGTCACGAGCCCAGGCTAGATCGGGCTGGGTTTTACTTTACATGGAATGGGAGTGGCCAGTTCAAGCTGGCCAATTGACAGCCTGTCCCACCGGGAGGGAGGTTGTGTATCGCCAGATGTCCAATCCCATAGTATCTGGATTCGTAATACCGAACCTAACCGCTTTGCATGATCGCGCCCTAGCTAGCCTGTGCACCAATCAAATAAGCTATGCTCGTATGTTTGATCTAGACCTTTGTTAAACCTTTTCTAACCCACCACTTCATCCCATCATGGACTCTGCATTGACACATTTGGAAATGGGCCTGTTTGGTACTATGCAGAATCACTTGGCATTGAATTGAATTGCATTTGGTGGGTTATAAATTCATCCAGCTTTGGAAAGGAAACAATGGGGAAAAAAGGATTAATCTAGGTATCATATCATCCGGTTTAATCAAGAGATACAGAAGGATTTCTGTTGGATTTTGAAATGCACTACATTTGTGTGCCCCTCATTGATGCATGTGTTTTATCCACGTTGTCCAACCATATATGCCCTTTACACATGATGATTGAATTGCATATGAATAAAGGTGATCAGTAGCTATTGTGAAATCTAGTCGGCTGATTATAAATCCATGATAAATCAAAGGTAGGTTTCAATTAATACAATGTTTTTTTTCTAAAGGAAGAATTTGACCGCAAACAGCAATCAAACGGTCAAAATAAATAGTCATTGTGTAATAATAGTGTTAATTTAACCTAATGTAGTTCAATAACCTAATGTAGTTCAATACTACGTCTACTAGGGATATGCTCATATACATCCCCACCTATTACAATAGCACGTTGTATTTTTGGATTTGAATTCTTTTCATAGTCAATCAACCATACAGACATTACAACTGCTGTCCATATTTAGATCTAACAAGCCAAATTATCAAGGGTTGAAATTATCTATCGTATAAAAGTGAGATCCATCCTATTAATGATTCGGATAAGGTAGATATACAACGACATATTAGAAAAGATAATAATTTATACTCTAGTAGAGTATGAGAGATATACATGAAATAAATAAAAATTCCAATTTTAATAAATAAAAATTTAAATAAAACAACTTAAATTACATGCAATGAACCCGTTACTATTTCATTAGGTATGACCAAAAAGGATGAACAAAAAGAATCTCAAAAAAATGCTAAAGGATATCTCAAAAACATCCTGAACTATATCTTGAGGGCTAATCTTCACATATCATAATTCAAGATTTTAAGATCGGCATCATTAACAAATATGCCCTTCGACTAACTTATGGTAAATGTAACCGCCCGAATTATCTCCATGAGGTTGACTTTTCTCACTATTATTAGACATTATAAATAATTTTGTGCGTGTATTAAAATCCGACACTGCTCAAACAATAAGCCATCCAACCAGGGCTAATGTGGATCTTAATATAATTTATCTGTTTATCTGCATCTTCTCAAATCATTTTTAGGTATGAGCAAGTTCAAGTGTGCCAAACCAAATAATGATCTTTGGTTACATTAAATGCAGAAATTATCACTGGTGTAGTCTAATTGAGCGTTAGAATTGACTCATTTTTGGACTAATATTTGAAAAAATAGATGGAAAACATAGATATTCAGATAAATAACAGTGGCCCTACAGTACCAAATGGCTTATTGTACAGGAAGGTTGTATAGTCAGTCGGCTTGATTTACAAATTAACCTGAAGCTGCATAACACCCCAAATAAAACCAAGTCCTCAGTTTCCACCAACATCTCATTTTTCTACTTATTAATAACATGAAAAATAATTTTCTAAATTTATTTTTAAAAGTATAGACAAAACTTAGTCCATACTTCTACAAGTATTTATATTGTTTAAATGAGAAATGGAAGGATTCAAATATATATTTGTTCCATGCAATACAAGCCAGTTGCTTTGCCATGAAAAATACATGCATGCATCATTTAAAACCCATGACACCATGACCCTAGATGAGTGTACCATTATCATGACTTATTTATAATTAATGAGCTTAGCTCGTGTACAAGTCACACATGTGCCAGCATGCATACGTGGGAGGTCTAATCCTTCCATCAGGTTGGTTCAACCTTGTGCACGTCATTCCAAAAATAAAATATAGTGTAATCAGCATGTAGGCCCCAATATTGGAAACCTGGTAGTTCAGACCTGATGAACTGGTTTGATGAAAGATGGTTGACGCCAGGCTCCACACATTAACATATGGTTTGCATCCCTTACCCATTGTTCCCTATGGTGTGGGCTTGAGTTATGGATCGTGAGGATTATTTAAGAAAAGGATAACCAACGGTCTGATTTTGATATTTTGGCCTTTCAGTTTGTACAAGTGGACCCATGATACAACGATCAAACCTTTTGGTATGATGAGTGTGACAGTGGATGCTGCATGCAAACATAAATAGGTTACTGAAAACTGCTACTTGCAATTCAGTGTGGCCTCATCAACTGGGCTCACATGCTAAGATGGTCTGATGATTTGAACCATCCATATTCTCTGGTCAATGCCATAAATAAGATATTGTTTTGTAATTATGCTTCACTGATCATCCTAACCTTTAAATCTTTTACCTGAATGCCTGCCTTTGAAAATTTTCTTTCTATTTTTCTGAATTTATGTATAGATTTTGACGGTCACAGTCATTTTGTCACCAAAAATGCATTTGTAGTGGCCCTTTCAACCTAGTGTTCACAACATGGACATCATTGAACTATTCATCATGTGGGTCCCAATGGGCATCTACACATGCAGCATACCTCAAATTCCAACCGTCTAGATAGTGGGACCCGCTAATGGCCTTGAAAATATAAGTTGTGATACATCAGAATATAAAGTGTTTTAATATTGGACATAGTTTCAGGCTTGAGTTGGAGTACTAAACCTAAGGGCCACACAAAAGCCTAAAATTTAAGCCTGTTTATGACTTGGGCTAGGGTTGGGCTGCATCTAGCTAAGAGTCTGTCACCCAGCCTGATTCCAACATGGCCTAATTCATTTAAGGTTTCAAGGGCACTTTTGTCATGAATGATTGGACTGCAGAACGGACTGCCCAAAAGAGGATGGCTGAGCTTGGAAAGTGTATTGCTAGTGACCATGCCACAGGAACGCCTGCACTCAGAATTTAGGTGGGGCCCACGATGATGATTATGAGAAATCCAACTTGTTCATCTGTTTTGCCGGCTCATGTTAGGACATAAAGTTAAAAAAATAGAGAATTCCAAAACTCAAGTATACAAGCAACACAACAATTGAAACATTCTTCGGGCTACAAAAGTTTTGGTTTAGTCTAATATTTTGAGTTTTCAGTACATCATAGTAGGAGTGACCTTATGAATGGTTTGTATGGCTTATAAACATCACGGTGGATCCTAGAAAGGTTTCAGCAGTAGTCATTTTTGGGATAATGTCTTAACATGAGCTGGCAAAAAGGATGAATAGGGTGGCTTTCTCACAAACATCGCGGTTGCCCCCACGTAGCTTCTAATTGTAGCAAGCAAGCAAAGCTTGGTTTTGGGCCAGACTCAGATCTGGGCTCCGCACAATCATCAAGGGTTGGGTTTGGCTTTTTTGGATTATCAGGAGCCCAGGCTGAATTGGGTCTGAGTTTCAATTTGCAGGCCGTGCATGGCCAGTACAAGCCCAGCCCGTTGACAGCCTTAGTTAGCCTGTGTTCTCAATTCATCTCAGTGGGAATGACCTTAATTATTAACAGTTTGGATGGCATACAAACATCATGGTGGACCTTGGAAAAGTTTCAACACTAGCATTTCACTCACCATTTTTTTCCTTCCACAGGGCCTACTTGAGTTTTGGATTTGCCCTTTTTTTTTTTTTTTTTTTTATCATGCTGCTGAATGGATGGATGGTGTGGCTTTCTCACAAACGTCATGATGGGCCTAACCTAGTTTCTATCCTTGTCCCTGAGCTTGAGCTCGGGTCAGACTCCGATCAGGGCGATGCATAATCATCAAGGGCTGAGTTCAGCCTTTTTTTTTTCCCATCACGAGCCCAGGCCAGATCGGGCTGGGTTTTACTTTATGGAATGGGAGTGGCCAGCTCAAGCCTGTCAAATTGACTGCCAGCCTGTGCACAAATCAAATAAGCTATGCTCAGCATTGATACATTTGTAAATGGTAAATTGGTAACCGCCTGCTTGGTATTATGCAGAATTGCATTTTGTGGGTTATAAATTCATCCAACGTTTGGAAAGGAAATGGGAAAATTCTAGTTATCATATCATCCAGTCTAAGAATGAGATGAGGGATTTCTGATGGATTTTGAAATCCACTGCATTTGTGTGCTCCAAATTGATGCATATGTATTATCCACGTGGATGCATGTGTATTATCCACGCCATCCATCCATATATGCCCTTTAGACGTGATCAACAACCGTTGTGAAATCTGGTCTGTTGATTACAAATCAAACCTGGTCTGCTGATTACAAATCCATAATACACCAAATGTAGGTTTTACAAATACAATTTTTGTTTTCTTAAACGAAGAATTTGACTACAAACATTTGATTGGACATTCAAAATACATGCTCAAATCGGGTCTGTTGATTACAAATCAAATCTGGCATGTTTGGTACTCCACAAAATCACTTATCATTGTATAATAATTGTGTTAATTTTACCTAATGCAGTTCAATACCATGCCTAGCATAGATATGCTCAAATACATCCCTACCTATTAAAATATCACTGTATTTTTGGATTTTATTTCTTTTCATTGTCAATCAACTACACAGTCATTAATAAATAAGAAATTTAGATATAATAATCTAAATTATAGGCAACGAATCTTTTACTATTTCATCAAATATGTTTAATTTTAAAATCGGCATAATGAACAAATATACTCTTGGCCTACTTTGTGATAAATGCAGATCAGGCATATCTATCTGCAGAAGGTTGTTTCTCTCACTATTATTAAACATTATAAAATAATGTTAATGGTAGATTAAATAACAAAATTTGAGTTTTTTTATATTTTAACATAAATATTTCGGATTACATTGGATTGCACTATTTTGACCCACATATTCACAAACAAATTCGGTTTCATATTAAACAATATTAGCCTCATTTATCCATACCCTATGCTGGGTTGACACCCTGAATAAAACCAAGCACTCAGTTCCACCACCATCTCATTTTTCTATCTAGTAATAACATGAAAAATAATATTATTAAATTTATTTGTAAAAGCATGGACAAACATTGGTCCATACTCCTACGAGTATTTTATATTCTTTAAATGATAAATAAAAAGAATTCAAATATATATTTTTTCCACGTAATTCAAGCCCGGTTGATTTGTCATGAAAAAAATGCATGCACATATCATTTAAAACCCATGACACCATGACCCTGTATGAGTGTACCATTATCATGACCTATCTATACTTAATGAGCTTAGCTCGTATGCAAGTCACACATGTGCCAGCATGACACATGTGGGAGATCTAATCCATCCATCAGGTTGGTTCGACCTTGTGCGTGTTTTTTTCCAAAAATAACATCCGGTAAAATCAGCATTTAGGCCCCAATATTAGAAACATGGTGGATCAGACCTGATGAATGGGTTTGATGAAAGATGGAAACCATAGTGGCTCCACACACTAACTTATGGTTTGAATACCATACCCATTGTTCCCTAAGGTCTGGGCTCTAAATTATGGATCGGTCTAATTTTAGACCAGCCGTCGACTGTAATCTAGTGGGGCCGCACTTGTACAAGAAAGAGGATGGTTTAGAAAAGGATAACCAACTGTCTGATTTTGATATTTTAGCCTTTTAGTTGGTAGAACCAATTACACAACGGACCCATTGGCATGATGGGTGTAATAGTATGGATGCTACATGCAATATAAATAAGTTACTGAAAACTGCGACTTATGATTCGATGTGCTGTCGTCGATTGGGCCACATGGTGAGATGGTCTGATGATTTGAACCATCCCTATTCTCTGGTCAGTGCCATAAATAAGCTATTGTTTCATAATTATGCTTCAAGGATCATCCTAACCTTTAAATTTTAGAGTTGAATGTGTTCCATTGAAAATTTTCATTTTATTATTCAAAATTTATCTATAAATTTTGATGGTTACCTTCATTTTGTCACCAAAAATGCATTTGTAGTGGTGCTTTTTACATAGGGTTCACAAGCCTACTTGCCACCAAAAGTATGTCATTGAATGATTCATCATGTGGCCCGCTACACATGCGGCATGCCTCCAATTCCAACAGCTCAGGATGCAAGACCCGCTACCCCAAAAATACAAGTCATGATACATCAGAATATGAAATGTCCTAGAGTTGAAATACTAGGCCTAAGGGTCACCCAAAGACCTAAAAATTTAAGCTTGCTTATGAACTGGGCCAGGGTCGGGCTGCATTTAAGAGCCTATCACCCCGCCCAAATCCAACCTCCTACCAGGTCGGTCTCTAACGATGAACGAGCAGATCTGTGTGAGGCCCACCATGATGTATCCATCTACCTATACCATCCATTCCTTTTCTCAGATCATTCTAAGTTATGAGCTAAAAAATGAGCCAGATCCAATACTTACCTGGACCATGTCAAATAGTAAACTTGGGTTGCATTAAATGGACAAAGCATTAAATGCAAGAGTCATATGTGGTGTGGTCCACCTGAGCATTGGATCTGCCTCAATTTTATTTTTTTTCTAATACCTTATAATGATATGAAAAAAGGAATGAACAGTGTAGATAAACAGATACATCATGGTGGCCCCACACAGATCTGCCCCTTCCTTGTTAGGGACAGACGGAAGGTAGCACGCAATCCGCCTCTGTTTCACTTTCAGGGGCATTTTTGTGCCGAACAAACCGCCTAGATCTCACACAAAAGAGGGTGCTTCTGCCACCCCTCGGCATAAACTCCTACACTCGGAAACTACGTGGCCCCGCAACGATGATTGTGAGAATTGTGAGAAATCTAACCCGTCCATCAGTTTTGTCAGTTCAGACACGATTCCAAAAATATAAAGTCATCCACACTACAACAAACAGTGGGAATTGAACACCTACAGTTGAAACATTTGTGGGGGCTACAAAGTTTTGTATCACTCTGATATTTTGTGTTTTCAGTGAGAATGACCCTTATGAACGGTTTGGATGGCATATAAACATCACAGCGATTTCGATTGTATGCATTTCCTTAACCACTTTTTTTTTTGTTTTGTTTAATGCGACTCATGGATATGCCTATTTTTAGATAATGCCCTAACATGATTAACAAAATGGATGGATGGGATGGCTTTCTCGCAAACATCACAGTAGGGCCCCACCAAGATTCTAATAACTTTTTCTTGTTTTTTGGCGACTCATGAATTTGCCTCATTTTTTAGATAATGTCCTAATTTGGCAAAATGGATGGATGGGATGGCTGTCTCACAAACATCACAATGGGCCCACCTAGATTCTAACTGTAGCAAGCTAGCTCGTTCACCGGTCAAGTAGGTGATGCTTATATGTTGGCGACCTAGGAAAACATCGATCGACGCATTGGATCGATCTCATGAATAGGACAAGTTTACCATACAAGCGTTTGCAGTAGATTCGGCCCCACTGAATACCTTGAAATTTTGGTAAAGTTTGCATGTATGTTATAAAAGATAAATACAAAAGAGATAACTATAAAAGATAAATATTTTAATACTATCTTGAAGTGTGAGGAAACATCGATAATTATTTTAAAATGTAATAGAAATTCATTCCTTGATAAATAGTTAATTTAAATAAAACTGCAAGGTAACCAACAAACATTGAGTTACCCTTTCATGATCAGGTGGGTCTAAGAATGATGAACAAAAGATCTTAGAAGCACCACCTTTCGTCGATGAGCAGGCCAATCGGAGTGATTCCTGAAACAATCAATGAAACAATCGAATGAGCAATGTCAGCGGAGTAATACCGTTAACAGAAAACCGACGTTTCATCAGGAAACTGTTCACCACATCATCCAAGGGTGCTGAGTCTAAATGACGAGGGAACGGTGATTAGCAACTGGTACTAACAATAGTTCACCATCTCCGAGCGGGCTTAAGAAACTTCTGGATCGGAAGGTTTCTCGCCATTTCAACATCTCTTTATCATTTCATCGCCGCAATCAGACGTTGAAAAGGAGACCCAGTCCAACGCATAATACCGTTATCCAGCAATGAACATATTCATCTGCATTGATCGAGGAATCAGTATCATTTGGTATATAAGAGTCGCCGGCCCCGGAGATAGAGATGCTATTTCGGGTTTTAGGAGTGATTTTTCAATTTGATGTAAAAACCATGACCTTGTAATTTTTTTTTTACAATTTGATGTAAAAACCATGACCTTGTAAAAACCACGCTGAGGCCACACTGCATGGAATTCAAGGTTTTATGAGTGATTTTACAATTTGATTTAGGGTGAGCAACATAAGGTGAAGGTCATGAAAAGAGTTGACCTCGCATTCACTACATGGCGGCCTGACAGGTGTTGTAAAACATTCCAGACCCACTTTAAATTGCCATTGTACACTATTTTGTCACATAAGTAGATATATTATTAACGTTGTTCACTAGTCAATCAAATATGAGGCCACACATGTTAATGAATGCTTGTATTTAGTTAAATGCGTTTGATTATGATAGTGCCGGTGTGCCAAAGTCCTACTCATGAAACTCGAGTTCGATTAAATGGTTTTCGTCGCCAGGCACTGACCTATTAATTAGACCGGACTAATGAAGATCAGCCGCCTTCTTAACCACTAATTGTTAAAACGATTAGGTGATTTAAAAAGGAAGAGTTAGTCCTTAATAAAACCTTTTTGCCTTGCGCAATGATGATTGCAAGTCTTTTGTTTCTTGCAATAATAATAAAAGAACATTAAAACTAAAGGTTATAAATGCCAATTTTATTAATTTATAGAACTCAGTAAATTCAATAAATAAACAAAACAGGTAAAGAAATAAATAAAAGATAAATACATACAATCACTTATATGAATAAACAATCGTAAGGATATAAGCGGGTTGTGATTTTCCAAGTAAAAAATCAATTGATAGGGGACAATAGCAATCTAAGCTATCCTAATTTTCGGACAATCTATAGCGTAGTCGGACATAAATAAAGAAATCTAAAAATAAACTAAGATAACTAGTGTTTCATTGTATAGAGATTGTGTTTGGCGTGGGCATCAAACTCTCCGTCAGTTGATCTTTTTATATGCTTTTGAGAGATAATGATCATGCGTATTACTCGGCATCATAAAAATTTAGATGGTCGGCTGTGCAATTTTTCTTTATTCTCCACATAAGCACAACTTATCACATATAACCACGTGTATAAGAAATCGATCGTGTACGCCTCGTCTTTTTGTTCAGCATAAAATTAGTTGAAGTCATCCTGTCATTTTATTCTTACATTGGAAAGCTATGTAAAATAATAATTTGTTGGGACTTATCATTTAATGCTTACGTTGATAATCTTTACATAGAGTTGCATTAGAGAGACTTGCTTTGATGGGATTTAACCATTCGATCTAGCCACCATCAACAAGGTGTAAATATACTTCACTTATGCTAAATGCGACATCCTTCCAGTGGGTTTTCTTTATCCTATTATTAGACATAATAAAATAATTTAATACGAAATGTTACGATTGATTGAGAAAAACATTCTAAACTAGTCTGAATTACTTAAGTCTTCGGTGCTCGGTAAGTTTTGAAATTAGAATGAATCGTATATGTTGAAATTATACAAAACTTGGCTTGACTTTACACTAAATAAAACTAAACAATCAGTTTCCACCAATATCACATTATTTTACTTAACAAGAATTTAAAAAATAATTTTCTAAACATCATATAAAAGTAAGAATAAACATTGGTCACACATATTTATTTCCTTTAAATGATAAATAAAAAGGATTCAAATATATATATTTGTTTCAATAAATTTTAGCAAGCTGCTTTGCCATGAAATATGCATGCACAAATCATGTAAAAACCATGACCTTGTAATTTTTTTTTTTCAAAAACAAAATCCAGTGCAATTAGCATGTAAGCCCAATG